>OZ010605.1:83569298-83586798 GCA_963932145.1 Acanthosepion lycidas
TCAGAACCATCGCGATATTATAGAGTTTTCTCGTACTGTCAACCTCATATTATTTAACGGTGGAGACGGAATGTTATTTTTTTTTTAAATTGAAAGATGGTCATGCGAATTCCAGCCGCGCCCAACACGTGAAAGATTGGAATGAACGGTCCTATTCAAAACAAAACAAAAAAAAATTTAAGGCGTAACAGTCAAGACATGAGGAGAAAATAACAACGCCAAAGATTAAAAAAAAAAAAAAATGGCCGTAGAAATGGTGGAAAGCAATTGGGACAATATTAATTATGGAAAATGTTCATATTATCTTTACTCTTACAAAACGGAAACATGTAAAATTAAATCTTCTTTGTCAGCCGCATTTAATGAAAAGTTTTTGAAAGTAAAGATGCTCTGCCCAAATACACAGCATTACCAATTTGTGACTGCTAGCGATAAATCCATGGAAGATATTAATCCAAGAAAGGCTCAATGTAAAGAGACTTATAATAATAATAATAATAATAATAATAATAATAATAATAATAATAATAATAATGATGATGATGATGATGATGATCATCATCATCATCATCATCATCATCATCATCATCATCATAATAATAATAATAATAATAATAATAATAATAATAATGATGATGATGATGATGATGATGATGATGATGATGATGATCATCATCATCATCATCATCATAATAATAATAATAATAATAATAATAATAATAATAATAATAATAATAAAAAACCAACTCCTGGATAGATTGGAATAATAATAATAATAATAATAATAATAATAATAATAATAATAATAATAATAATAATGATTGTGTCTGCCCAAAATGCATATTCTGTGATAAATATACAGAAACGATTGATCATCTTGTATCAGGTTGCACGATGTTGGCACCCACTGAATATAAAACCCGGAAAGAAATGTGTAAACGCCAGAAAGCGAAGAAAATAAAAATAATAATAATAATAATAATAATAATAATAATAATAATAATAATAATAATAATAATAATAATAATAAAAACCAACTCCTGGAGAGATTGGAACAATAATAATAATAATAATAATAATAATAATAATAATAATAATAATAATAATAATAATAATAAAGTAGAAAAAATAAAGATTCATTTTGGTTATAATTTTCTTTCTGAAATATCTATATATTCACGATATAAATTATAATCGAAACGAAACTTTAAGGTCTTCTTCTTGATTTTAAGCGATCAACTAGGCTGGCATCTCGCTCCCAACCCTTTCACTGTCGAAACTGTTAATATAGCAGTCTCTTCTAC
The DNA here is from genome assembly GCA_963932145.1 of Acanthosepion lycidas. Classification (NCBI taxonomy): domain Eukaryota; kingdom Metazoa; phylum Mollusca; class Cephalopoda; order Sepiida; family Sepiidae; genus Acanthosepion; species Acanthosepion lycidas. The sequence continues at coordinate 83,570,603 of OZ010605.1, forward strand.
TCCAATAGCTTCATGCCTTGCACATCTCGCCTGTGGAACTCCCTCCTCTTGTTTCCTGACAGCTATAATCTCCAATTATTCAAATGTAATGTAAATCGACGTCTCCAGATGCCTTGATCAATCCCCTAACCTTCTCTTCATCCTTTCCTCTATCACCCCTCTTTGTTCTCGCTCCAACACTCTGTAACCCCTTGCGTGATAATGGTTTCCCGCCTTACTTGGGGTTGAATGCTTATATATATATATATATATATATATATATATATATATATATATATATATATATATATATATATATATATATATATATATATATAATAAATGGATTAATATACTTTCTGTTTACACGTTATTTTTATAGATACAGTTTATTTAAGTAAATGCTCTGTTTTTAATTAAACAGTCTTAATTACATTTACTGACCTGAGTGTTCGAGAAATTTAATAGAAAATATGCGTTCTCCGACAGTTATTGAACATTTATTCCTATACGGAAACTGTCCTTTGATCTGACGTGTTATAATATTTAGCTACAGAGAAGCGTCTTGTTAGCAAAATCAAAATTTCTGTTTATAAACTGTTTTCCTCGATCGATCATATCTGCTGACGAAACATATTTTAATACAAACAATGACAACATAGAATGAAATGAATTAATATATATATATATATATATATATATATATATATATATATATATATATATATATATCCTGACGTGTCTTTAACCGAATGGGCCACAGAGGAGAGTTCGGTTAGCAAGGTCCATTTTACTTTTTTTTTTAACTACAATCTTCCATGAGCAGATATGAATGTACATAAGAGAATCATGGGAGATTGTAGTTTAAAAACAGTAAAATCGACCTAGCTAATATATATATATATATATATATATATATATATATATATATATATATATATATATATATATATATATATATGCAGCAAATATTCTTTATGAAAAATTTTATAAAGAAAATAGACATTTTGTACCGATTAATTTTATTGATCCACTTTTAAAGATTGCGAATAATCCTTCTCGGATAACGAGGAAATTCCATAAGAAATTGTTCAAAATTTATTTTGCACAGTACGAGACAGGCGACGAAATATTATCAATTTACAGTTTAGTTGGCTAGATATAGCCGGAAGTTCTATGCTAAAAGTTTCTTTTCACGTACTTCTCGCTTCTGGAACATTCAGCCGGCTTCATGATTTCCTGTCAACTTTAATCTTAAAAATACAAATGCAATGTCAATCGTTATCTACTGTCCGCTGATTACTCTTCTTTTTTTCTCTCGTTAGTAATATTTCTTTTTTCTAATGCTTCCACACCCAGTAATCCACTGTGTTTTAAAGGTTTTACTGCCTTGCTTGGGATGATCGCGTTTATTTTTAAAAAAATTTTTCTCTGGTGGAATGTGATTGATATCTTTATGCCAGTGTGTGTTTCGTAAATGTCTTTCTTATGATTAATGTATAACTGTTTTGGAAATTTAAGGATTCATCTCCAAAAAGTAATTGATGCCTTTGTAAAGGTCTCATTTATTCTTCCCCGGTCTATTTATGTTTGTAATAAAACATGTAAGCTTAGGTTTTGTGACGATGAGAAATGGCCGTAGAATAGTAAAAGGCAACGTATCACACTACCATCATCAAATTTCTAATAAATGTTACGATTTGCCGACTCTGCACGATGTCTAAATGTGATTAGGATATGATTTACAGGCAGCAGATCTTTACATTCTGATCTCAACTATTTTATATACACACTTTTTTATGTTCATGTTAAGGATCTATTCGTTTTGCCGTCTCGAACCGTTGATATCTGGCCAGAGATACATGTCTCTACTGTAAAATAAAATAATGTGTACAGATCAAAGAAAATGCATTTTTAGTATTAGGTTGATGGCTCTATCGGTGTAAATGCTATTATTAACGACAGTAAGACTCAATATATCTATCCGTCCATCTATGTATGAGGAGAACTTGAAACCTTGGCCTGACCAGTACCCAATAACTAACCAAATGGTAAAACATAAATATCTTGGGAAGAGTCAAGGAGCTTCTTTGACTGAGAAATTGCCAAAACTTGTTCATACAGGGTGCGATGGATAAGTTGTCGTGCAAATAATGCAAAAATGAAATAATATTGACATCTCATTTTAACAGATATATTTACCATAATTACATAAAAAAATATCTTGACTTCAGACTTTGGAATCTCCTGCAACTCTTCTGGACGGTCTTCTTTAAGATGGTGAAAGCTGCCATATTCCTCGCCTTCAGTTCATCGTTGGTGTTACAAGGAGATTTGTTGGTCTCCCGCTCAACTGCGCTCACACATAATAATTACGGGTGTTTGAGACTGGCGAGTTAGATGGCCAGATATAAGTGGTGATGTGGTTGTCTGACAGTCATTACTGGGTTCTCCTGCTTGTGTGGCATGGTGCAGAATCATGTTGTTAGGCATAGGGTCTCCCAGTAGCCACCCTCTTGACCCAGGGCAGAACTATCTCCTCAGGGAACTTTATGTAGGCCTCCTTGTTGAGTCTGAGGCACTAACAAACAAATTCTGGATTTATTTTCTAATCTTATTAGTGAGTTTCCCAAGCTCTCATACCTTTGTAATGACCATTAAACTCGTACAACACTTTCCGATCTCTCTTTCCTGTACTCAGATTGACACACAAACACTCTAAAATGTTTCTATTGGAGATTCCGGCGGGAATGCCAAGCATGCCATTTCGAAATTCCAGGCGGAGTAAATTGTGTCATGGTGCGATTTTTCTCAAAGACGGTGTCCAACTGACCCTACTATCCTGTAGTGTCGACAATGCGCCTGCGTGAAATTAAATATATAAAATGGTAACATTTTACCGATCACATAACACACACACTCACATATATATATATATATATATATATATATATATATATATATATATATATATATATATATATGGTAGTCTATCCCGTCGTATTCGACGTATGACGGTCAAGAAGCCCAGTTCCGAGGAACCGACAGCCCAGACACCAGCACATATGATTTTTATTATAATGGTGAAGGCTTTGTGCGGAACGAACGTCACTTTTTGAAGGGCCGAATACAGAGACCAGATGCACTGTGTGCCACAAAGGTCGGCCACTGACCCTCGTCAATTTTTGAATTTAGAGTTGTCCTTCTCATAGACCAGTTGCCATGCAAGGCTATAGAACCCGGTCTGTCCAGCTATTTAACCAAAACTGGAAGGAGAAGAAGAGGATTAATAACTTTCCCAGGCGTATTACCACGTAAGTGAATGTAATGGATTCAACTGGAATTCGAACTCGGCTCTCTGATTCCCCAATCCGAAACACTATCCACTACTCCATCGTAACTCCTCCCTCTGCAACTGCAACTGCCTCTGCAACTGCCTCTGCCTCTGCCTCTGCCTCTCTCTCTCTCTCTCTCTCTCTCTCTCTCTCTCTATATATATATATATATATATATATATATATATATATATATATATATATATATATATAACCGGAGCCGTCATTCCAGTAAGCTCTCAACCCAGACATGCAGTTATCTTCGCATTGGCCAGCCTATCACATTGTGCTAGATGGCCGTTGCTCCTTCAGTGAGGTTGATATATCCTTTGGCAGTTTTGTGTTTAATACTCTTGGGTTTTTTCTCACCCTCCGAACCAGAAAGGCCTGGTGCAAGAAACGTGTTAGTCGTCCCGCGGCAGATATTATCCGTTTCCATGGTACTAGCAGCAATCTTAGATTGACGTGAGATAAAAAAAAAAAAGAAAGTTTAGTAATAATCGTCTAATAAAATTCCATGTATTTTCTTTCTTTTTAAACCTCATTTTTTTCACAGCTCCTCGAAGCCTTAATACTTTATTCACTTATACATATAGGAAAATATACAAGCAATAAAATACAATCGGATGTGTCAAGTATTACGCACTTATCAGGCAAACGGACCTAATGACGTATCGTCTAAATAGAAAATCTGATTCCTTCATCGCAGAAACATTCTTAATAGCTTCACCATTAACGGGGACTTACTGACAGCAAGCAGCCATCCATTACGGAACCATACTGCAAATAATTCTTGATTGATGTTCTCTTATTGTGCCTGGGTATTTTCACGTATGACAAAGAGAGAAAAGTTAGAAGGGTGTGTGTCCTCTTCTCACAGATTGCCATTACGGATCGCAAATACTGCCGTTCATTCGCATTTATCCATCTCTCGTCGAGGCGAACGAGCAGAGATAAGACCGTAATAGGCGACTTGAATTCACATTTGTTTTCAACCATATCTTTGCGTTGTGCTGTATAGAAAAGAAATGCACATTTATGAATGAAGAAGGCGGAATCCAAGTGACAAGGATGCATAGCTTGCACTTGAAGATCAAATTGAAATTGCCATAAATCGGCCGTCATTCGATATCTGCCTGACAATGAGGCCATTTGATTGTTGCGCTCAGCCGATAGAAGAACGTGGAAACTAACATATTATCGGTCAGAGGAATTCACGTTATATCCAGTCGCAAAGAGTACAAATTCGCTCGCTTGCCAGTTAGGACTTACCGCATACATCTGTTGCAAGCTAATAATAATTTATCCAAAGTAACGGGTTGATATTCGTACTAAACACGATAATTTAGGCATTGGAATCAGACATGTTATTGCTTAATATCAAGCATACTGGAGGAATTTATAAACCAAGAATATTGTCATCACCTTGGCGAAAGCGATTTACCGCGATTTTACATAAACTGGAAGTCTCTTAAAATGCTTGAAATCACTACTATTCTTTCCAGAAATTCATCTGTTTAATGTAATAAGAGACGACGGAAAATATAAAAGAAAAATTCGGCGTAGAAAATGTCTTTCAGGAAATAAACAAAGTATTAAAAAATAAGAAAATGTCATTAGAAAGAAAGGGAAGAATACTGAACTGCCTTGTAATATTTAGTCTTTTATGTTGCAGTGAAAAGGATGAGCCCGAAATGCGATTTGCAGGACGGGAAGACTAGAATCAAGCAGATTTGGTAAATTAAATATCTGGAAAGCGTTATGACAGAGGACGGTAAATGCGACACTGAGGTCCGTAGACGTACTGGGATGCCCAAGGGAGCGTTCCAAAAGCTGGGCAGATTATTGGGAGACAGGAGGATTTCATTGGTAACAAATAAAAGAATGCTGAGCTGTTACGTGACATATCTTTCCTTCTTTATGGCAGCAAATTTTGGATAATTTCCTCAGAGATGAAGAAGTGACTCGAGGCGATGGAGATGTGGTTCAACAGAAGGATGCTAAGGATATCATTGACCAAGCGTGTGAGCAACGATGAGGTTTTAGAGAGGATGCAAACAAGAAGGAGGCTTATAGCTAACATCAGGAAGAGGCATCTGAAGTTCCTGGGACACATCATGAGGAAGGAGAGTGTGGAGAATCTGATACTCACGGGTCGAATATAGTAAAAGAGAGACAAAGGAAAACATGCATGCCATATCTAACAGCTTTAAGCAAGTGGATGCCAGAACGTGGTCCGGTGGAGGTGGCAGAGGGGAAGAACTTGCAAGGTATAGAGGGAGGTGGAGAGCTATGATCACCTATGCGGCACATAGAAAGAAAGAAAATAATGTTGGTTAATTCTCTTTCATAGACGCTATAGAGATTTGAAACCACAGAGCCGTGGCTCCACTGACAAGTGAACAGAATGCCATGGAGAGTGCAACAAAGACGTTTTAAGTAAAAGTAAGCATCCACAAGGAAAGTGATATTTACACTCATTTCTTGGACACATAGAGAGTGTTTGAAGAATTTGACACACACATATGCTAAAGGTAAGAGTAGGAGGGGAAGGCGGCGTCTGAGCTATTTTCAGAAAATAGATGTCAGAATAAATAAAAGAATGCCGTTGAATGTCTAAAATATATTAGCCGAGGTCATAGAACTTGAGATATTTCAACGTCCATTCGTATCATTGTAAATATCGAGCAGTTTCATGAAAGTGTTATGGAGGGTTCACAGAACCTGGAAATAGTTCAAGGAATAATTTAAATCATTATTATTCAATTCATGTTATTAGGTGCCAGGTATCTTCTGGTATTTAAATGTCGCTTGCACTGTTCCTGACCGTTTAGGGTCAGGATATGGATGAAAAGGATAACGCGAAAGAATAATCTGGGAATAAATTCCTACAAAATTTGAAACTGATTTAAGAAATCGGCGAACAGATTCTTTTTTAAATAGAAATGGGATAGGTCTCATTTTTCAAACAAATGGTACACACACAAATGCGCATATCTACATATATATATATATATATATATATATATATATATATATATATATATATATATATATATATATATATATATATATATGTTCATTTCGTTTTGTTTCATCTTTTGAAAGTGCTTTAAAAGGGTTCTGGTGTAATAAATTATTATAATGGAACCTTAAAGTGGTCTGTATTTCTTTAACATATATATATATATATATATATATATATATATATATATATATATATATATATATATATATATATATATGTGTGTGTGTGTATGTATGTATGTGCAGTTTTGAACATAGCGCAATTAAAGAACATGAAAATATTACTAAAATATCAGATACCATTTCTAAATTCAACCACAAAAACAAAGTCCTACTACGCTATCTGCAACATCATAGCTACCAAAATGTCTAAAATAAAATTCTTTAACCTAAATATAATAAAACCTATTCCAAATAACATAACATAAATTCAAAATAAATATACGGAAGAAGATATTCAAATTAAATGAAATATATAAATTAACAACAGACAGTATACATATATATATATATATATATATATATATATATATATATATATATATATATAGTTAAAATTAGAGAGCCAGACAAACCTACCAACGTTTGACCTAAGCGGATCGCGAGGTAGGCTGGCTAACAAGGTAAAAAAAAGAGAACGGAATATATAGTCAATAAACAAAAGACCATAACCACGTGACCAAAACCATAACCACGTGAACAAAACAAACAAACAAACAACCAAGAGGGTCGGGGAATACCATTTATTCAAAATTGGAAAGAGGGAGGTGCCGTTAAAAATGAAAAACACAGATCAACCGGGGTGGAATTATTTATTCAATCAAAAAATAAATAATAAATAAATACATAAATAATAAAGAATATAATAAATAATGAAGAAAAAAGAAAAAAGTAAAAAGTATTTTAAAAAAAAAAGAATAAATACACGGATGATGTTGGCTTGTTTATTTGCAAATCAATATACCGAATGTTTTCCGAGCGAGTATAGTTTCTTATAAGATTTCTATTAAGTTTATATATATATATATATATATATATATATATATATATATATATATATATATATATATATATATATATATGGCCTGACGATTGCATATAGCATAAAACAGACTGTCGCCTCTAAGTGTTGACTTCTATGTTCACTTTTATATTTACACACGCTCTATCCCTGATATTGAGCACTTTATTCCATAAATATAGCACACCTTAAGACTATATTTCTTTATATATATATATATATATATATATATATATATATATATAAATAAATCAGCACCGTTAGCACTTTTTTGAGTAAAGACTGACTATTACATAATTAGATTTTAATAAAATATCTGGTTAACGCCATTATGGAGGTATTCATGTTATACGGGGATTACTGATATTTTATTTTGTTTTAATTATATAAATTTATTATACGCGTGATTTATATTTTTTTATTACAAATAAACGGTGATTAAAGTTTTTGTTTTCTATTCAAAATAAAAGTGGGTTAATCTTGTTTTAAAACTCTATTCAGAAAAACGGACCTAAAACTATATAAATGTATTATTAAAAACAAAAAATAAAAAAAAAATTATTAATTCAAATAGATGGGATTTATATATCATATTAATATAAACGGGTATTACTGGGTTCTTTTGTTTTTTAAATTCCTATAAAATGAAATGGACTTAAAACTATCAAAAATATATTTTGTCTTTAAAAATGTTTTTTTAAATACAAAAAAATATTTGCATTTATAATAGGAGGTATTTATATTTTATTTTTAAAATAAACTGTAATGAATTGTATATTTTTAAAACAATTGACAGTTACGATGCAGGCTTTTATTAATATCTATCTAAAATTATATATACATATATATATATATATATATATATATATATATATATATATATATATATATATATATATATATATATATAGACATGCATGCAGATTTTGTAATAAACACAACTAACATCTGTCTTAATAACACTGCTTAATAGTGGAAATAGAACCAGTTGTGAGTAAATTTTAGACCGACAATTACAAAAATTTTAAATTTTCCTTGTCCCAAATTAAAATCCCTCTCTCTCTATGTGTGTGTGTGTGTATATATGTGTGTGTGTGTATATATATGTATGTGTGTATATATATATATATATATATATATATATATATATATATATATATGTATATTTATGTGTGTCTCTGTGTTTTTGTGTCTCTTTGTGTGCGCTTATCAATATCAGTAATCACTAAATAACATTAAGTTTTTACATTAGTCGCACAAACAACACGTTCTCTCGCAGATTAATATGCCACTTATAAAAACTTAGTACAGTGTGTCACCATATCGATTAGGACATCATTACCAAAATACAACTATTGTCATACCAAATATATTAGTAGATAAAGTCAAAATAGAGCACGCATTTTAATGAATTCCTTAACATACCAGTATTTATTTGCATACGAAATAAAAAACTCGCTTTAAAGAAAATATATTTCTCCACAGAAATTTTCATTTTTAATTGTGAATAAAGCGTCGGTGGTTTAAAATAATTATAATTCGTACAGATAATTACAATAGAAAATTATTATTGCCGACTTTTATGAAACTGTTGTTCAACGTTATTCAGAGGTTATATTGAAATTTGAAATGTAACTCTCCAAAATATGCTACACGGACATTTATTTCGTAATAATGACCGGCTCTGTTTAAAGTACTTAAAAGATCAAGATGAAATTTAAAAAAACAGTTTATCCACAAAAAGGATCCGATTGTGTAACAAATTATTCGAAACTTGGAAAAAATAAAATTTAAAAAGACAAAATCTCTCAGTTAAATTTAATGAAAGTCGTTTCAATTAATTCTACCTAAACATATTATAGTTGGTCAAGTGAGATTAGTACCCGAGAGGTTAAGCGTTGAATTTATGTTTCAATAGATGACTATCCGTGTAGGTTAGACCCAAACACATGCTTAGGATGTGCACATAGTATAATAGAATGTTATGATCTCATTTATTTTCCCTCAGCTATGGGCTAAATATGAGAGCAGACTGGAATTTTTAGCAGCAGTTGGCAAAACTGAAAGCCTTTTGTGGTCCTTGTTGGTCGTATACTGTAACTGTAACTAATTGCCGTTCAACAGAGTAGTAATATTATCTGTAGGATGGTTCCGTTCGTGTTGAAGAAACACAGATGATAAAGCAGAAAACGAGAGGTCATACTGAAGCTGACAAACCAAAGGGAAATAACTCTGGTTATGAATAAATTACGATATCACTCAAGCTTACAGTGATGAGCAGGTTGCAAATGAATAAAGCTTCCTAAATATAAATAGATAGTATGAAATGCAATGTTTCTTTCAGATGCTATAATTACCTGCAAAATCTTCCAATAAAGTGCATTGCTATTTGATTTGCAACGAAGTCAAATGAGATTGGCATGGCCGTCCGAAAATTATTTAACTCATGGAGTTTTCTGATCTGATCATTTTTTCGCAAAAGCAACAACGTCATCATATACGAAATTAACAAAACACAAGAACTTATCGCAATATATGAACGATTGTCTTATGAAAGTAAATATTAATTTGCAATAAATTTTATTTTCTATTGTCTTATTTATTTTCTCATTTCGCTTAATTTTTGCTGTTCTAGTTTCTTTTAAAGTAAGTTATTTATGCAAATTACGTGCACTTGTAGATTTTGTATTACTGAACAAATTTTATTTCTCCATGAAGTTGATGACCTCATCAATAGGTTTATCTGGGCACATCCACGTTGTGTAATGTTTACCAAGCTTTTCTTGCTAGATCAGTTACAACTGAAAAGTGAGTTCGTTCCTCACTAGATACCCCATACTTTCAGCCTTGTTCCACATCTATGCTATCCTTGGAAAATGACTATCAATAGGCTTATCTATCGCGTCCCAGTCTTCTTCATATTTTCATCATTGTCGGAAGAATTTTATTCTTCCTTTATCTTTGGAGAATCCAAATAATTTTGAAGCGATTCTGCTATTAAATTATTTTGTAATTCATTAGTGTCTTCATTTGTCCTTTCTTTTAAGTCATCCAAAGTGAGAGTATCACTTGATTCTCTTCAAACACAAGTTTTAGTGTTTCTTTCAGATTCTGCAATATGTCAGATGAACTTAAGCCTTTGTCCAGTTTTTCAATAATCTCTAATTTGTGACGTAACGTGAAAGAATTTATTTTCCATTTTCTCCCTGTTGAAGTTTCTTCTTTGCGAAATATTGTAGGCTGAGAAATTCCAAGTTTCTAACAATTATCTGCAGAAAAAATATTAAAATGTACCACATTCCTACAATTTCTAAATATCAACACTGAGAATTTCAGATATGAGGACATTCGGATATTAGGATTTCTACTGTATTTAAAAAACTTGTTTATACTTGCCAGAACTATTTCTAAGCTGGTAAGAAACCGTTACGTTTAATTAATGCAATAAAGTCATTTTCCCAGAGAATCAGATGTCGATTTATTTTTGGCAAATTGCAAAAAAAGTAACACTACCATGCCAACAAAAAAGCAAATACTATCCAATGATATGATATACTAATTCTTACGTCTATTTCAAGGCATGCTTGATAGAGCCAAAAATCGTGTTCCATTTGTCACTGCGTTTGTATTTGCTTTTTTTTTTTTTTTATAACGCAGTGTTTTATTTAGAACAATTTTTAGCCTCCTTCAATTTCTTTTCTTTAGATTTGCATTTGTCTGTCTTCTCTTTCCCATCTGTCAGGCAGTAAGTCCTTTTTCTCCTTGTCGGTCGTTTTTTTTTCTTTAGTCCTCCTCTTTCGAGATTTTCGTATCATATGTAAAACGCTCGGCAATTAGTAATTCCTCAAAGCTAGCAAAGCAATAATAAGAAAAAGGAAGACAGAAGAAAAAAACTGGAGAAAGAATAAATATATATATATATATATATATATATATATATATATATATATATATATATATATATATATATATAAAATATTTGGGTGAGAAAGATAAGATGTATTTGAAAAGAAAAAAAAAGAAGTTCAACAAAAAAAAAAAAGCGTAAGTCGACGATCAAATAAAACGATACAAAAAACTAGAGGGAAAACGAAAGGGAAGTTGTTGGCAATAAAGACGAGAAGGGAATAAAGAAGATTTTTTCGAAATAAAATTCTGCGTAGAATAGCCAAATTCTATTCGTTCAAAATAGGAGGAAAAAAAGAGTCAAGCGTGTTCATTTTTACTTTTTCATAAATGAAGAGCTTTTTATTCAAGTAAAGAAAAATTCATCCTCTGATCTGTTATCACGATTATTCTATCTTGATAATTTTGCTGAAATGAGAACGAGGCTTTATATTCAATTCATTCAATATATTTATATTTTAATTCATTTAAGATATTTTTAGTCAGTTTTTTTTTTTTTACTTTTTTTAATTGTTTTTTACTTTGTGGTTTTAAGAAGTGATATCGGGTTACGTATATCTTCATGTATACAGTTTTTGATTAAAAATTCGACGATATTGGATAAAATTGCTCTATAAAAATATTCTATCGTACATTTGATAAAAGCCGGTCATAATATGAAGCAATGCATTAATGTGGATTAGAATCGGAGTAAATGGAAAATCAGAAAGGATAATATCAGGAATAATGGCTGATGACGAATGGTAGTCTAAATAAAATGCTAATACTAATGGAAGGAATATAAAAAAAGGATTAAATATAACTTATAGAAATAATGACTGTAATGAAACTTTGTAAAAGTGCCACAACTGATTTGGAATATTGATCCAATGAGAACTTGGTTTTGACATTTAACACAAACTGGAAGTTGTCGTAAAGAAGAGAAAAGTTAAATTCTATGGGTCTTTGAAATTTAAACATATTAATCGAAACAGATTAGGCCAAGGACCAAATCTATCATCCTCAATAAACAAATAAAACTTATCATAGACTTTTACAAGACCCAATGACTGAAACTAAAACAAAAAAAAAAAAATGACCTCAAGAAATAAGAAATAAGAAATAAAAGAAATCCTGAGGGAATATGAAAATAATGATTTTATTTGATATCAATGCAGTGATTGGAAAGGGCCCGCAATGTACTGCACCCACTCCACAAAAATTGATAGATTATTACGTTCAAAAGCGAAGACCAATCGATATAATTCAAAAGGTCGTATGACTAAAATCTTCGAAAATACCGATGAGAAAATCTGAGTATTTATCAAAATTAATCTCATTTGATCCTTAAGAAGTTATGTAAAGTCAAATACGAAAAAAAGACAACAAATTAATAAAATGTAGTTTAATTGATGGAGACAGATAAACACAACGTTTAAAAGTTATACCGATAATCTCTTGAGCAGGAAGCTTGTTAGAAATCTAATTACAAATATCACTTGTGTGGGAACAAACCCTTAAGAAACTAAAACAAACGTCTGGCCCTGATGAGCATTTCGCTCCGAAACCCTTGACTCGATCAACCGGATAAACTACTTGAGCTTTTCTTGATTTATTGAATATTGTAAAGTTAGTTGTCTATGAAGAGTTTTTGGAAGAACTTCTACTAGGATTAAGAAATGCGTAATTTTTTTCGAATTTCAGCGCGCATATTCAGTTGTATAATCATTATTTGAAACATTTCGTCAATAACAAAGAAAAGATTGCTGAACTGTTCTCTTTCTAGCATTGAATGCTGGACAATCTCCTCATAGATGAAGAAGAGACTTGAAACAACAGATTGTGAGGATACCAATGTCTGAACATGTGAACTACAGCAAAATTTTAGAGAGAAAGGAAACAAAGAGGACGTTTATACTTAACATTGAGAAAGAAAGAATTGAAATATATACGGTTCATAATGAAGAAAGATGGCTTAGTAAATTTGATGCACACTAGAATGATTGAAGGCGAAAAGGAGAGAAGAAATAGAGAATAAATTACCTAACAAGCTAGTGTAAATATTTGGCACAAATGACATGAAATTGTGAAGGGCCATGATCGGCAACATCCTGAAGAGACACGGCACACAGAAACAGATTATTAGTGCACACACACACACACACACACACACACACACACACACATATATATATATATATATATATATATATATATATATATATATATATATATATATATATATAACAGACTGTCTGTGGATGACTATGCTCTCTTTCGCCGATTGAACACTATGGAGAAAATATAACATTTAACAGCTGATGCTGTTTAATACATCATTCTTCATAAGAATTGAGAGCTATAGCGACCGGTATGGCGTTTAACAGCACGTATGTAATGCGTTAAAATTCCCTTTCACTTCCGTGCATCGATAGCCTAGGGGTAATGGTCTCTGACTGATTTCAAATTAGTTCAGTTTCGATTGCGGCTTGAATGCCACACTGATGATACTGCGAAACAGGCTGTCTGTGGCCGTGTGGTTATAACATTCGCTTTCTGACCATGAGACTCGGGTTCGAATCCCATCATGTTCTATTTTTCAGGAAGGAGACTTCCTGGTGCTATCGGTCGTGACCAAAGTGCGGCACCTTTAGAAATTGTAAAAAAAAATACCACTGGATAGACGGGGTTTTTGAGGGTCGTCGATAGCTGTAACTAGCACAAAGCCACAAGTCATCGTGGCTGAGGGCTTGAGCGTTCTAGCCTTGTTAAATTGTTGATCATTCTAGATAACACGGTCTCTCGCAAAGGTCAGCTCAGTATAGTTAGGTAGGCTCTGTGGGTTTTGAGCAAACACAAAAGTGCTGTCAGCAGTAGGGATTACCTAGCTGCCCTAGTAGGCGTGTATCCTTGAATGCGAGTGGCCAGCTATTATATATATATATATATATATATATATATATATATATATATATATATATAAAAGAAAATCAGACCACTTTAAGGTACCATTATGATAATTTCTTTCACCAGAGCCATTTTAAAGGACGCTCGATCATCAGATAGCACTTCCAAAAATGAAATGAAATTAAAATTGATGGGTAGTGTAAGTTTTTGTAATTTAACAGAGGGTGTAGTTAAAGAGACATGGTAGATTTTAGGGATATATATATATATATATATATATATATATATATATATATATATATATATATATATATATATATATATATATATATGTGTGTGTGTGTGTGCGTGTGTGTGTGTGTAGAAACAATGCAAACTGTCTATAAATCCGAGCGCTTCCGGCTATAATTTTAGCCATAATCATGGATGTCATTTTAATTGGTTGTATGCGTCGTGTGTAGGTTTTTAGGGCTATAGAGATATTTGGACAGTTTCTACAAACTGTGTCCCCACTCCGCCCCCAAATTTTTTAATGAAACATGCATACATACACACACATATATATATATATATATATATATATATATATATATATATATATATATATATATATATATATATATAGGTTGGTGCAAAAATAATGACGTAATAATGTCGTTTTTTGACGTATTTTTATATTTTTATATATATATATATATATATATATATATATATATATATATATGTATGTATGTATATATATATTTATATATACATATATATGTATGTGTGTGCGTGTGCCTGTGTATATATGTGTGTGTGTAGAGATATATTCGGCCGCTGAAAGAAGTTCGAGAGATAAAAAACAAAAACAAAAACCTATAATTGATAATAAGACTAATAAATAGTATTTATTTATATATCTCTCGACCTTATGAAGAAATAGATGAATTCTTGAGAAAGATCTTAAAAATCAGAGTTTTTGGACAGCATGTGTCCTTTCTCAACGACACGAAAAATTAAAAAAACAGTGAAAATGGGACCTTTTTCCGGGGCAATATTTTTTTTTATGTCTGTATTATATTACTGAAGAGATGTAGTAGTTTGCCACGATAAGGGTTGTAGAGGTTTCGTGGAAGTCTTTTTGTGTGAAACTGCATTTCAGTAACCAATAAATATTATTTGTCGTATTATCAAGACTATTATTTCTGTCATATATATATATTTGATAATAAAGAAAGATGGCATTATCACATTACATTCAGGGCGGTAAATGTTCTTAATACTGTTTATTATAAACAGAGCATTTACTTAAAATTGTGTATCTATTAAAATAAGGTATAAACAGAAAATACATTAAAATAATTGTCGGCAGATATGAATGTTGGTGAAAAATCATGGAAAACTTGTAGTTTAAAAACTGTAATTTGCCGTTACTGATCAAACTTTCTCTGTAGCTAAACGGTTTATCACGTCGTGATGTTTCTGTTTACGATGCAGGTTCGATTCCTATCGCAGAACGCGTATTTTCTCTGAAATTTCTCAAACTTTAACGGTAGATGTTTTTAATACTATTTATTATAAACATAGCATTTACTTATATATTGGTATGTATAAAAATAACGTGTAAACAGAAAAATATATATTTTCTATTTATACGTTATTCTTATAGATTTAATTTATTTAAATAAATGTTCTGTGTTAATTACATTTACCGGCCAGAATGTTAGAGAAATTTTGCAGACAATATATGCTCCCCGATAGGAATAGAACCTGTAACCCTTACGGGATCTGTCATATAGCATTTGGAGAGTTTACCATTCAGCCACAGACAAGCGTCTGGTTAGCAAAGTTCGAATGTCTCTGTAGGTGCATACAACAGACGAAACATCGTGAATATGACAAGAAAGCACAGGACAATAGTTCGAACAATGTAAATTGGGTAAATAGTTAAAAAAAAAGAATAAAAGAAAAAAAAAAACATCATCTCAGAAATATAGATAGATACTGAAGAAAGCCGGAGAGTACACCGGCCGAAACGTCGTGAATATGACAATATGGAT
>OZ010605.1:83589298-83614298 GCA_963932145.1 Acanthosepion lycidas
TAAGTTTTACAGATCTTTTACCGGCTTTGCTGGGGTTAATATGTAATCAGACGGAGAGGTGTATACTTTTTGTACACATTCACACTCATTACTGAGCCTAAGAGAAACTCAAGGTAGATATTTATTGCGTGGCGTTGTATGAGCGCAAGAAAAGGCAAGATGTGCAGAAAAACATGTGCATTTCGGCAGGTATCGAACACGAGTCTGTTTAAAACACGTTGGATCTAACGACGTTTTCTCCTGCAAAGTGGGGCTCAGTATAGGAAAACGCCCTTCATCAAACCCTGAAGCTTGGGAACACTAGAATCAAGCAGACGCGGAAGTTTATGTATCTGGGAAGCTTTCTGACAGAGGACGGGAAACGCGACACTGAGATCCGTAGACGTATCGGGATGGCCAAGGACGCATTCCAAAAGCTGGGCAGAGTATTGCGAGACAAGAGTATCAGTTTAGTAACGAAGAAAAGAATACTGAGCTGTTATATGACATATGTCCTTCTTCATGGCAGTGAATGTTGGACGATTTCCTCAAAGATGAAGAAGCCACTAGAGGCGACGGAGATGTGGTTCTCGAGAAGGATGCTAAGGATATCATGGACCGAGTGTGTGAGCAAGGATGATGTCTTAGAGAGGATGAAAACAAGGAGGAGGCTTATACATAACATCAGGAAGAGGCATCTGAAGTTCTTGGGGTATATAATGAGGAAGGAGGGCCTGGAGAATCTGATAGTCACGGGTCGAAGAGAGGGAAAGAGAGACAAGAGAAAACAACGCATGATATACCAAACGAGCTTAAGCAAATGGACGAGAGAACGTAGTCTGGGGGGAGGTGACAGAGAGAATTATCACCTACGTCGTGAAAGGACACGGCTCATGGAAAGAAATTTGCTTTCCGGCTCTCCGTCATCCAAGACCTACTCGTCCAGCGAATTAAAATCTGGAGAATTGGGAAGCCAAAAATCGAGAGGACGGGGAGGCCCAAAGTTTGTTTAATATTTGTGAAACTCGTTGAAATATTGTGTCACGGGCAATGCCTGAGTTTTCAATTCCTATGTCAGCTTGGATTGGAAGCTGACATGTGCATGAACTTTATATGTCGGAGAATGTTAAAATATGACGTGTTTTCTCAAAGTAGGCTTACATTCATAAGCCACTAAATGTCGGTTCTCGAATACCTGGCATAAATGCACAGACACACACACACGCACGGAAGCAGAAAATAATATATAGAATTAAATTACAAAGAAAAAACAACACCGGTCAAACACGCCCAAGGAAAGAAAAAAGGAAAAAAACGTACTTTAAATTAAAAAGACACGAGTTCTACACAACCTAGACGAGGAAATTCGATAACAAAAAGCCACCAAGATCAGAGGTCAGAAGTCCAAGGTCGGAGTAGGAAAACAACACAGAAATATTCAAAAGAAACTATTTCCTTGTGACTAGGTTATGCACACACACAGACACAGACACACACACACACACACACACACACATACATACATATATATATATATATATATATATATATATAGAGAGAGAGAGAGAGAGTGAGAGATAGATAGATAGTTAGATAGATATATATATAGATAGATAGATAGATACATAGATACATAGATATTTTTCCATATACATTTTAGAGTTGTCCGTATTTAACGATGCAGATATATATATATGTATATATATATATATATATATATATATATATATATAGAGAGAGAGAGAGGGAGGGAGAGAGAGATAGATGGATGGATATTAGATAGTAATAGATTTATACATATTTTCTATGTATACATTAATATATATATTTAAACGTCTTCATATACATGTTTGTAATATATATATATATATATATATATATATATATATATATATATATATATACGCGCGCACACACACACACACACATATATATATATATATATATATATATATATATATATATATATATATATTACTGTATTCAATAAGGAAAAACTGTAAAAAAAATTCTCAATGTTTACAAAAAATCCAAGTCAATGAATAAGATCTGTTAGATAATAATTAATAAAAACAAAAACTAAAACTATATATAACACTGCTTCGCAAAAATAAGACAAAATATTTTAAATTTGCATTGTTTCTTCAAAATCATGCTAAAACTTCTCCGCTGTATAATATATTAGATCATAACATAACTAAATAGTTCAGTATAATTTTCCTTTAAAGTAAATGAGGATTTCATTTGATGGCACAATGATTTAGTAATAATGTGCGTCTGCCTTGTATCTTGTCCATATAAAAATTGTAAACATTGAGTATATTATAAATCTTTAAAAGCTGTCCTATAAAACTTTCACTGATCATCAGAATGAAATTCCAACGCTCCAAATTTGAACCTAAACTTAATCTGTAAACTTGTTTCCTCAAAAAACTCTGAGGATTTGGAAAATAATATTTTGTGTGTTTATTTATCATGTCAAACGCCAATTTTCAAATTGAGAGCAATACTAATGTTTCAAAACAGACATGCCCTAATGCAAAGACGATGGACAGTTCTAATAATTTTGGCACTTTTCTCCTAAAAATATAATTTTCCTATGACAGAATTAAAAGAAATACGAGTGAATAAGAAAATACAAAAAAATAAAAATAAAAAATCATCTACACGCTCAACATTTTTTTTGAACAATAACTCTCTGCCAGCTTTTGGCTATTCGGTCAATTTTTATCTTCCAAAATTCAAAACTAATGTCAATCGTTATCTTCTGTCTTGTGAATTCCCATTTTTGTATTTTTCTGTAATTTAACAGACGTACATTTCAGTCATTTAAAGGAAGCTCTTATAAGCGAAGAACGACTGGCCAGACCCACAACTATATGTGTGTATGTGTGTGTGTATGTGTGTGTGTGTGTGTCTGTGTCTCTGTTATATGACAAAATCGTTCTATGGCAAGCTATATTTTTGGGTTAATGTGTTTGTATCAGGGATAGAGTATGTGTAAATATAAATACATTTTTATCTATGGGTATTCAGTTGCTAAAAATTTTCTCGATCTGTCCAAGATGAAACACGTCAAGTCTTAAATATTACATTCTGGTTTCCTTCGTCAACCCGCAGTTCACCTCTATTTGAACACATCATTTCAATATTTTCTTTTAACTTTTTCTAAATGTTTAATGTTTATTTTCAGATTTAATAATGGATATTTCATTCGATACTTTCCTTTTTTCATTCAATCCTTGTATCTCTCTTTTTTCCTTTTCACATATTCTGCGTTTTCTTTTTCTTTATCTTTGCGTCACTCTTTCTTTCTTTCTTTTTTTATTTTTCATTATTTTTTCTTTCTTTCTCCTTCTTTATTTCTTCCTTTCTTTTTTCTTATTTTCTTTTTCTTTCTTTCTTTCTTTCTTTTTCCTTCCTTTCTTTCTTTCTTTCTTTCTTTTTCCTTCCTTTCTTTCTTTCCATTTTGACTCTTTTCTTGCTTTCTATCTTTATTCTTTCTTTTTACTTTTCTTTCTTTTTCTTTCTTTCTTTTTTCTTCCTTTCTTTCTTTCCATTTTGACTCTTTTCTTGCTTTCTATCTTTATTCTTTCTTTTTACTTTTCTCTCTCTTTCTTTCTTTCTTTCTTTCTTTTTTCTTCCTTTCTTTCCATTTTGACTCTTTTCTTGCTTTCTATCTTTATTCTATCTTTTTACTTTTCTTTCTTTTTGTTTCTTTCTTTTTTCTTCCTTTCTTTCTTTCCATTTTGACTCTTTTCTTGCTTTCTATCTTTATTCTTTCTTTTTACTTTTCTCTCTCTTTCTTTCTTTCTTTCTTTCTTTTTTCTTCCTTTCTTTCCATGTTGACTCTTTTCTTGCTTTCTATCTTTTCTATCTTTATTCTTTCTTTTTACTTTTCTCTCTCTTTCTTTCTTTCTTTCTTTCTTTTTTCTTTATTTCTTTCTTTCCATGTTGACTCTTTTCTTGCTTTCTATCTTTATTCTTTCTTTTTACTTTTCTCTCTCTTTCTTTCTTTCTTTTTTCTTACTTTCTTTCTTTCCATTTTGACTCTTTTCTTGGTTTCTATCTTTATTCTTTCTTTTTATTTTTCTTTCTTTTTCTTTCTTTCTTTCTTTCTTTCTTTCTTTCTTTCTTTCTTCATTGCTCTTTCTAATCGTCCCTTTTCTTAGAAATTCTTTCATCTCTTTCTGTTTTTTTTAATTTATCGTCCACCTTTAGTTCTTCATTTTACCGGGGATAGTGTCAACTCTCTTTATCTCTTTTTTAAATTATTTATTCTTTCCATTTTTCATATTCTATATTTTTTCTCTCTCTTTTTTTTTTTTTTTAGTTTTCTTTCATTTCTCTCATTCTAGCTTCGATTTTTATTTCTTCACATTTGATCATTTCTTTCTTTTCTTTTTTCTTTCTTCCTTGATTTTGATTCAATTTTTTTTTCTCATTTTTCATTTCATATTGGCAAATTCTACTTTACTACTTTCATCTTCAGTTTCAGTATTCTTCGAATAGACATTCTCAACTCGGACACCAATTCTTTCTCCCTTTCTGGAAACCCCGTTTAATTCCCTCCACCTTTCGTTGGGCTTTCCAGCTTACCTTCCCGAACAGTCACTCATATCCTTCGTGTGGCCCGAAAATAAATAAATACCTTCGCATTCTTTTCCAAACCTTTTCTTCTTACCTATTAATGACTTCGTTTCAATATTTTTTATTTATTTATTTTTTTATTATTATTCTTTATGGCTTCAGGGAAACCCGATTAAGAATTCTTATCAAAGGCTGCCAAACCATGAAATATTGTGATTGAATCAAGAAATACGGATAAAATTTAAAGCATAACAACAATACATTTAAACAATTTATTATATATATATATATATATATATATATATATATATATATATATATATATATATATATGTGTGTGTGTGTGTGTGTGTGTGTGTGTGTGTCTGAAAACATGATTTTATGAAGTCTAGTCAGGAAGATATTTATTGTTAGAACATCTAATATGTAGAAACAAATCAAGCGTAAATGTGTGGTATACAGGCATACAGACACCCAAGCGCACACACTCGTACAAATATTTACGAAATGGAGCCAAATAAAAACACAAACCGATGCACACACATAGACACACACACATATAGACACACACACACACATAGACACACACACATATATATATATGTAGGCAGTAAGAGAGAAAAGGAGAAAGAAGACGTGGAATTTATTTACTATTACTCATATATGTAGATATATATATGTGCGTGTCCGTGTGTGCATGTGTGTATACACACACACAAATACACACACACGTACACACACACACACACACACACAGACACACACACATATATATATATATATATATATATATATATATATATATATATATATATATACTGCTGTTGATATATTTGTATTAACATTCCTGAGAATAAAATAATTTTCTTAAATAATAGTTTTCTCTCATCCAGAGCGAAAAAGTTAGTAGACACACGCGTAATTTTATCTTAATGTATATATATATATATATATATATATATATATATATATATATATGTACGTGTGTGTCTGTGTTTGTGTGCCTGTTTGTGTGTCTGTCTATTTAAGCCATTCTGTCTTTAATGATATTTATCTTGATGCGTTGGTTGCCTTTTCGCTCCAACCCAAATTGTGCTGAAAAGCCCTCGGCCCGTCCTACTTCCTAGAGTTGGAACACAGAAGTAAACATATTTTGGGCGGAAGTCTTTCTTGCTAGGGTCGAATACATTTCAGCAACCAACCTCGGATTCGTACAGAAGTTTACACAATGTAATCAGTCATTGCACGTCAATAACCGATATAAATTAATCCCGACTAAAAATATACATATGAAAAATTATGGGTGTGAAAATGGTGAATAGTATTCTAAATGTATTTAACAAGTTTCACAAAGAAACCGAAGATACCGAAAACAATAATTTTATTTTACAAGAATCTACATCGGCGAGACAATACGAAATACTCGTTAAACGGCTGACCGCTTGATTTTTAATCCAGCTGTATCATTGTAGAATTTTTGCATTATTTGGACTAGTGTCCTCATCTTTGTCGCAATATTTATCACAACGTTTCGGCCGTTGTACACGACGGTCTTCTTCAGGTGGTTGGAATGTCGAACTGAACCCTTTTCTCACTGTGGTAGACTTTTCTAGTTCCACGTGCCATG
The DNA here is from genome assembly GCA_963932145.1 of Acanthosepion lycidas. Lineage (NCBI taxonomy): Eukaryota > Metazoa > Mollusca > Cephalopoda > Sepiida > Sepiidae > Acanthosepion > Acanthosepion lycidas. The sequence goes on from OZ010605.1 coordinate 83,595,495, forward strand.
ATTAATGGATGTCAGTTATCAGTTATCTCCTGTTAATTCACCTCTAACCGGGTATTGAACTCACACTCTTTGGGTCCTGTCACTGGATCTAACTAAAGCCTTTATCCACTGTGCCATGTTGTCCGAATAATCTAAATAATCATTTTTATTTTATTCTTCAGTATTTGCCTCTGACACTTGCTATATTATTAATTTAGTAAGAAAACGTAATAAATTGAAATAACCTGATCGTGTATTAATTGGGTTGGGGAATCATCGATCTCGTCACTTTCAATATATTATCTTCTAACTAAATTATATCGATTTTTTCCTCATTAGGAATACATAGGTTCGCCTATCGCACGGTTCACAATCCTCCAATGTCTTTTGAACATGAGCAGAAGTTTATCATTTGTTTTCTGTTTAGGAATGGTTTTCTTATTCCTTCTAAAGTCTTCTCATTCTCTTTCACTTCCATTAACCACTTGTGTCTTAGTGGCTTTATTGCCTTGGTTGGAAATATGAAGATTCCGACGGTACCCCAGTGTGCATTGTGTGTGTGTTTTATTATTTTTTTAATTTAAGTCCTTTTTTATCTTCGTAAGTTATATTCTTCAACGTGAATCTTGTTTTGTCTGGCCGCTTTTATCTTTGGGACGCGAAATAATTTTTTACATTGCTCCAGTCCTTCGTCAAAAGTTTTCCAAATTGTCTTACCGAAAAATCTGATATATTTCATTTAAAGATAAATTTTCTGGTTTTGTCTATATGGGTGATTCAGTATTCTTTTTAATCACTCCCAGTGATCTGAAAAATACTGGAATGTCGATCATAAGTAAATACTACATTCTTGTTTGTCCTGTGATTAGATCATTATATTTGGAGAGTTTATCAATGTTTTTCTTTGGCATGTTTTCTTAGATTGCACAGTCATATATATATATATATATATATATATATATATATATATATATATATATATATATATATATATAATAAAACAGGCTCTTTGAGGTTTTTATGGCAATATCGGGTATTTCGGAATGAGAACACAGCGTTTATTTTTACAATAAACCCAGAACAAAAGTAAAGCGACCATTTTGAAGAACTGATCGTGGTTTTTTCTGAATCAGTTTTTCTATCTGGCGTAAGTCATTCTCAATATATTATTAGTTGTAGTAATGGTAACACTTAGAGAATAGTGCAATTTAACAAAAGGAATCTGAAAGACCCAGTGTTTCAACATGTTGCACAATATTTCAGCAGTATATCTGCCTTCTTCAAGTCATGTTTAAAATTTGTATACAAGTATAAAACAAATATTTCAAAAAAGAATACAAGTCTTTCTACAAATGTCGATTTTCTGGAGAAAAAACGGTTGTACTGATAATCAGTGCGACAAGCGTCGTTTATACAAAGATTTTGGATATTTTATATTTTTAAACTTGTATGAAATTTAAAAACATAACTTGAAGAAGGCAGACATACTGTCAAAACATTGTTAAACATTATCTTTTCTTTTTATTTTTTCTTTACTTAAATCCCGCTCTTGTCTAAGTGTTTAAAATTATTGTAAGAGTCAAGTCAAACATTCAGGTCAAAAATGGCATCATTATATTCCCACTGAACATTTTTATAAAAATAAATGAAAAAAACTAACTAAGATCACAGGCATTTTACATAGACAAAGCTATTATTAAGGTGTAAGTTTTACCTGTGAGAACAATTTTCTGGATTTCATTAAGGCATGGGCTACCAGGAGTCTCATCAATAAGTCTATCAGAATCCAGGGCCCCAAAACAACTGGATATATTGACGTCTTCATGCCCAACAATTTTGAGATTTCCACTTTAAGGTCCTTGTATTTTGATATTTTTTTGAAGAACTTATCATATCAATAAGAAAGCACATTCTGTTTTTGTGGTTTTTGTTCACTGTATTTAGGTGTTGCTATTATTATTATTGTTATTACTTTTAGAGATAATTGGTAATTGATAAGAACCAAAATAATGAAGGTGTCCATACTCTCCTCACTGTATTGTCAAGAGCTTTAATGTAATCAGATTGGTTTTAATTATTAATTGTCCTTGAGTTATCACCCATTTTCCAGGAGTTCTTGAGACAATATTAAGTATTCCGATGATAATAATCTTGACCTTCATTTTTGATTCCAAAACATTTGATTAATATCGATTCAGGTCCTCCATGTTTTTCAATCATCTGGCTTTTATTTCAAGATTTGGTAGATATTCTCAGGTCTTATAACATATGAATCAATTGCAAAACATTGAAGATTAAGCTGAATGCTTTCTTTATATATAAATATGTTCGGACCAAAATCATTTTCAGAGTTTCTACTGAATGACTGTCCCCTAACTGTTGGGTCTAATTTCGCATTTCTTTTAATGATTTCAACATATTTACTCACATAATAAAATTATTTACAAGTTTCTTTTTAAAATCAACAGAAGTAATTTTTCTAGTTGTCAAAGATTTGTTCAAATACAATTTTGACGGAATTGCTTTCTGTTCCATTAATTTATACTGACCACCCCACTTCCAAATACCATGTCCCGTATAAGTTCTCCCGTGTTTCTTTTACATGAAATCCAATTCCAGATTTAGCTGATGGCAATCAGTCTTGTTAGGACGGAAAGACAATGCAAAAAATTGTTTGTCTGTCTGTCTCTAACTCTATCGATATATATATATATATATATATATATATATATATATATATATATATATATATATTCGTCAGGACACGAGTGCGTTTTTTTTTTTTTTACTCGGCTATTTAAATGTACGGATCAGTGATGAATTGTGGGTAGTCTATTTTGGCGATTATTTTAACGGAAGTCGTTTATATGTTTATTTATTTGGCTTAAATTATTTTCCTTGTTATTATTTATTTTTATTTTTTATTTTCATTTATATTTCTTATCTTGAATGTTTATTTATTTATTTTTATATTAATCGGTGTTTTATTAACGTAGTAAAAATTTATTTATATCGCTTATTTAATAGTTTTGTTTTGGTTTGGGAAGATAATTAAAGCTATTTATTCAAATTTAGGGTTGATTGCTGTCATTTATTCAAACTATTATTTTAGCGGGAGCAGTTTTTATTTGGTTTATTACTTCATTTATTTATTTGAATTGATTATCTTTACTTGTTTTTTCTAACGGTTAATTTATCGGGATCGGCTTGTTAGTTTGAGTGCGTATATATTATATATATATATATATAGATAGATAGATAGATAGATAGATATATAGATAGAGAGAGAGAGAGAGAGAGAGAGAGAGAGAGAGAGAGATAGGCTTTCTATCATTGGATGTTTGTGCATAGAGATTTTATGTGTAAAATGCCCATTCGAGAAATCCTTTTAGAAAAATATGCAGCCTGGAATATTCATGACGGTAGATATAAATAAAAAAAAATACTCTTTAATAAAGAAATTAAAAGAGAGCATCTTCTCAAATAGTAATATCGATTTAAAAATAACGTTTCAACAATAAATTTAAAATATACCGGATATAATCCATTTCCTATATATATATATATATATATATATATATATATATATGGGGGGGTGATTATTGTTGCACCAACGAGAGAAAAGTGTATATTTTAAAGAGAGAAAAATCCGCATATGTTTTTGATGACAATGTGGATTTTTTTTTTATGTACACCAACAATATCCCTAGTCTTCTCACTCCTTAGATATATATTATTATATTAGATATATAATATATTATAAAAATAAAATGTCTTAAAATAATATATTATATTACTGATATTTACATTTTTCGAAGCATTAGAAAATAGTGGCTTTTCCAAAAGATCAAGGCTTCTTAATTATTCAAATATCTTCATAATCTTTTTATCGATTTAAATAATTCCGATTCCCATTATCCTCATAATTACTATTACTAATAATAAAATTATTAATAATATTACTATTTACTACAAGTAATAGTAGTTTTTGATTATTAATTATTGAAGTTGTCGTTGATAATATTTCTTACTTTTTGGTGTTATTTTGCTGTCCATTGATTTCACTTTTCTTAAAAGCTAATCACATATAATTAAGTTTAATAACAACCGTATATTATGAAAATAATGCCCATGGCTGAGTGAAGAAAACAGTAATCATGTTTTCAATTAATAAATATATGAATTTCGTATAAAACAGATTATTAATCATCTCGATTAAAATAATGGAAGAATTCGGTTCCGAGGTGTTTGCGGGCAAAGAAGTAAAAAAAAAAAATTTAAATTAGGGTTTTCTTTGGATACATACGAATTTATTTTCTTTTTCTTTTAGAGTTTACCAAATAACGTCATCAAATTAACCAAGTCATATTTATTACTTTAATTTGGTTTAAAAGTTAAGTATATCAATTGCTCCTCTATCAATTGTATTAACTGTTTAGGAAAAAAATTAGATAGATAGATAATTAGATATACACACACACTCATATACAGACAGATAGATAGATAGATAGATAGATAGATAGATAGATAGATAGATAGATATACGCACACACTCATATACAGATAGATAGATAGATAGATATACGCACACACTCATAGATAGATAGATAGATAGATAGATATATAGATAGATAGATAGATAGATAGATATACGCACACACTCATAGATAGATAGATAGATAGATAGATAGATAGATAGATATATGCACACACTCATATACAGATAGATAGATAGATAGATAGATAGATAGATAGATAGATAGATAGATAGATAGATAGATATTTGGATGTGGGTTATTTAATGCCGAAATCTAAATATTTTGTTACGGAATTTTATTTATTTTTCTGAAAATGATAATGATTTAGTGATACTAGTCTGACAAATTAACCACTAGCTGGGGCGTAAGGTAAATTTATATCCTTCCCACAGATATTTGCGTGTAAGTGAATATAACGAAACCAATTGGAACTCGGTTCTTTGATTAACAATTCTAACCCATTATCCATTACCCACCACGCGTACATCCAAGTTTACAACACCTGGTATTCATAACCACTCGCCCATATATGGATATACAAGCTCGACGTTGCTTAGCTTCGGTTTATGTAAGAAGACTATTGTTTCAATGTGATATTGCCGTAAGATAGAGCGATCGATCCAGCGATATATAAATAGATATATAGATGAGAAATGAATTAGATAGATGGAAAAGAACAGAATTAGATAGATAGATAGATAGATAGATGAGCACAGAATTAGATAGATAGATAGATAGATAGATAGATAGGCAGACATCTAGATAGATAGATAGATAGATAGATAGATAGATAGATAGATAAGAACAGAATACAATTAGATAGATTGTTGATAGATAGATAGATAGATAGATAGATAAGAACAGAATACAATTAGATAGATAGATAGATAGATAGATAGATAGATAGATAGATAGATAGATAGATAGATAGATAGATAGATGTGATGTCATGCCACTCTGTATTATGAACTTTATAACATATTTACAGATAGAGAAAATGCATCTAAAATTATGAATATATTCAAATATCACTTGTCCTATCATATGTATATATTTTTTTATCTGGTGGGGATAGTTTATTGATGTTTATTAATAACAAACTCGGGAACCTTCTAGCAGAAAAAAACATTTGGGGTGTCTACTCCGTCTGTATATGAAAAAGTTAAATAAATAAAAATGTAGAATATCGACGCAAATGCCTCATTGGCATAAATGAAAGAATTCAATTGTACTTCAAATGCAAAAAGTATAAAAGGATTTTTAAAAGAATGCTAAACACTTTTAAGTATTTATAACATGCACACACGCATACATACATACATACATACATACATATATATATATAGATATATAGATATAATCTTTCATTTAGATTTTTTTTCTTGTTTCCATCGTGTTTGTTATTTAATACCCCACATTGTCCTAATAGAAGATCTGCCGTGAATGTTGAAACGTTGAAAGTAGCTGGCCGCAAATTTACTGCGGATGATCTAATGATTAAAGCAGTTCCTGAACTTTTTCCCCTCAGTAAACTGTTTTCACTTTTAACTGCTTTAGCATTTTTAAATCAAAACCGTGACAAGTTTCGTTACTGTGAGCAACTAGTCTGAATGTAGTAGTCCAAAATTGATTCAAATGACTACTACACACAAAGACAATGGTTAAAAGATTTATGATAGGAAGAAAAAATGAATTCCACTTAATAATATGTAGATATAAGCATTCTTCGTCTGATGAATGTTACAAGACCCGAAACACGTGTAGAAAAACTGTTTAGAATATAGTATATATAAAAACAATCAAAAACGTATGCAGCATTTTTTTCTGTTTAAAACATACACATATTCTCTCGTTATAGGAACAATACTCTCTCCATATATATATATATATATATATATATATATATATATATATATATATATATATATATATATAAGGGGGGAATAGGCTATTTCGGCATATGAAGATATCGGTCGTTTATTTATCAACCCCGCTGTGGATTGAGATCGTGTCAGAAATAGAAATTTAACAGTGAATCTAAAATAAAAATGCTGTCGAAAAGGAGCGAGACAGGGGACAAGGGAGTGTGGAATGTATTTGTCTAAAAGAGTATTATAAAATTCAACCCGAATATTAACCTTATGACATTAATTTGGGGTTATATGAAGATGAAACATTAATTTAAAATTATAAGTGGAATAAAAATGGTTTGAAAATAACATTAAAATATATAGATAAAAGAATGTAAGAGATCAATGGAAAAAGTGTTGGGGAGATCTTAGACTAGGGGAAAGTTTATAAATTATAATTAATATGGTATAAAGAGGTTATAGAAGAGGAAAATATAGAAATTAGAATTAGTTATACATTTGACATTTGAAGAGTTAGAGGGAAGTGAATATTATGAAAATATAGTATCTAATTAACTTTATCCTGTCTTATGGAAATTTGAATTTCTTTTTATGTCGACATTTTAAAACTAATTCATTCCTCTGATTCAATAGTTGGATTTGGTTAATGCATGTTACTATTTTAAGTTTTTCTTCTAAACATAAGTCACACCGATCTCTAAAACTATTAAGTATACGTGAGGAACCTATAATCTTCCAAATTATCTGTGGGCCTTAAATTCTCAATTTTCTTTTAAATATTTTATATTAGTATGATCCACTTTGATAATATACCAACGGATTTGCTACATTTACTATATATATATATATATATATATATATATATATATATATATATATATATATATATATATATATATTGGATTCGTACACAATAAATATGCAAGGATTAAGAAACAAAAAGTTATTCTCAGAAACAAAACAAAAGAGTATTGAACTGTTGGGTAATGTCAGCATGCTGGAAAATCCCCTGACATATGAACAAAAAACTTAAAGCAACAGGGATGTGGTCTACATTCTAAGTTGAGTATTAAATGGAACGAACATTTGAGCAACTAAGAAGTCCTAGAGACAATGCCAACAAAAGGGACACATCAGGAAGAGACATTTCAAGTTTCTGAGGCATATAGTGAGGACAGATGGCTTAGAAAGTATGATACTCACAGGACAGATTGCAGAGGAAAGCAACGCATAACCTCAGTTGCGAGCTTGAAGGAATATATGGTTGGACATATTTTGGAAGAGATGCCAAAACGCCAAAGTTAATAAGAGCTATAGTGTACAGGACATTGTGGAGAGCCAGGATCACAAACAGAAGAATAATATAGCCTTCTCCAATAAACGCAACAGCCTGTTTTCGCATTGTTCCTGACGGCGAACAGAAAAAATCATCATAATCACCAATTTAGTGCCTCCTGCAAGAATTCCACTCAAAAAGTCGAGTTCTTTCCTTATAAAAGAAGGATTTAGAAAATTTATTACGCTTGTAAAATCTCCTACAGATATAAACAAAAAAGGGATTTAACAATCATTCCATTAAAGACAAACTCAAGAAATGTGAAAAAAAGTTAAATATGATCATCATGCTTTTATTACTACTTATTACTTACTACTTATTACTCGGGATATATATGGAGAATCACATTATGCTCACCTAAATAGCAGGCATTTACGTTCTCTCACAAGAACATCAGTTATAATCTCTACTCTCTCTCTCTCTCTCTCTCTCTCTCTATATATATATATATATATATATATATATATATATATATATATATATATATGGACATTTGAGTGTTTGTGAGAGATCGAGAGAGTAAAACAGACCGAGAAAGAAAGATGTGTTCTGAAAAGTTCTCAGCTCGAGCGAAAATGATTTCCAAATAAACGTATGATGTTTAGCAACATCTTTTTCACAATTTCAGTAGTGTGTTAGAGCAAGTAACACATCTAAACCTCCTGATATACATACATATATTTATATATATAATATATCAAAGTCTCTCTAGGCGTTGTAATGTATACCTATATAATAAGGAAACGTTTATATGTTACCTTCGTTTAATAAATATTTTCTATTATTATTTATTTCATTTTATCAAGCCTTGAAAGCGCTTTCTCCTCTTTTCATGGAAAGTAATCTAGTTGACACATTTTGTTATAATATTTTATGATATATATTGGCTATATACATATCAAAATGTCACGATTTATTAATGCCTTACTTATAAAACATATATGTACGTCACTTATACGAATATATATATATATATATATATATATATGTGTGTGTGTGTGTGTGTGTGTGTGTGCGTGAAAATATATAGAAAATAGGAAAGAACTGGTTAGGTAAATAACCCAATGTTCTTTAGTATTTTTGTTATTATTTTTTTAAAATAGTGCTCGATACAAAAGTAGAACATAAATATTATTATTTATTTAAAAATATGATTCCAACATGCTACATAAGAGTTCTCATGTTTCAAAACAAGATTTCGGCTCTTGTTTTGAAACATGAGAACTCTTATGTAGCGTGTTGGAATTATATTTTTAAATGAATAATATATATATGTGTGTGTGTGTAATTATATATATATATATATATATATATATATATATATATTATATATATATATATATATATATATATATATATATATATATTAGTTTTAGATGTATATTTGAAATATAAAATATATCTGTAGGGTAAGATTTAGGAACATTAAGATTACCTCCTCAGTTATCCATCGAAACTGCAATCCACCGAAATAAGAAAAAAAGCCAGTCCCCACCGCGGGCCATTTAAAAAATTAGTTCGCGCAGCGGATTGCTTGTTACAATATGTGGTCTTTCTTCCTCTTATTCTTTAAAAAGGCCAGGGTAGCTGTTAGCGTTTAATCTGAAGGGGAATCAGGAATTGATCTCCCCTGATTGGGTCGATTCGGTGATGGGGAGTATGATGTTGAAAGACCCGAAACTCCCTGATGAACCAAATCAAAACATCCATGACAACCCCCTTGGGCGCCTACTTAAAAGCGTATTTTCGAATCGAATGTATCATATGATGTCCTTAAAGTCTGGACACAGGCAAAAATGTATATTTACAAGAAATTAAATTGTCAGCCATATTTTATTGAATTGAAATATTAACAAATATTGACTTCAATATGATTTCCATCATTTGTGATTCAAAGGTTGATGCACGTTGCAATATTCATGTGAGTTCGATGTAATCACTCCACATTGCCGTCAATTTTAACACATTCACTCTTTATCCATTCAATTAAGTGTGTTGCATCTGTGATTTTCATTGAGTACACCTTCTCTTTTAGCATAACTCAGAAAAAGAAGTCAAATCTTTCTTCTTTCGGCAAAACCGTGTTTAATCTGTGGCGGTAAAAAAAATATGTCAGTGAAATTTCCTATGTGTCAGGACGATACCCTGTATATTGACCAACCAATTTTGCGAAAAGTTAGATATTCATCGGAGCAATACATAGTGTGAATTTGAACTGATAATATCCGTCCATATTAAATATGGTTTTATGTGTGTCAGCTTCTAACGGACTACGTACAGCATATATATTTTTATAAATATAGCCAAAACTTAAATGCAAGAGAAACAGTATTATATGAATAAATTATGAGATTATTATTTAACATTCTACAACTGCATGATTATTTCAAATCCTCTAACTTTTACATTCTTTGTGGAAGCGACTTCCAGGAGAATGCTTCCCAGATCAATACAATCTTACTCTGTTCAAGCAAAAGGTCAACCGTTATCTTCCCCCCCATATCCTAATAAAATGTGCCTGTTACTCTGTATCGCTCTACCCCGACTGGCTCTTGGTACTTGTATAGAGTGAACATTATTGTATAAATATCTTCCAATTTTTATTTTAATGTTACTTCACAATTTTAATATTGGACTGGCGCCCATTCAATTAATTTCCTACATTTGATAACTTTCTTGGCACGATGGGCAGAATTCGCTGAGTAATGAACGCCCTTTGTCTTGTAAGCTTTAACATAATCTTTCTTCTTTTCTTTTTTTTTTTTTTTTTTTTTTTTTTTGGTCTGAATATTTTGGACAGGAGTTATCATTATTTACGCTTTTATAGTTGGCCGATTGTTATAACAACGTTTCGGTTGATGTACCATCCTGCTTTCTTCAGGATTATATTGATCTGGTTAACCTATAGAGAATATTGAACTGAACCCTTTCTTTAATTTATGACAGTAGACTGTACTCGTTTCACTGCTCATGTCAAGAGATATTGTCTAGATCTTATTTAATAGTGTACAGTTATTAGTTACTCGTTTCCATTGAGTGCAATGACACACCGCTCGAGCCAGGGCCTGAATTCACAATCACTATATCACCATATTCACGAACCAACGCTTTAATCCATTAGGTACTTGTCCATATTGATTGTGAGTTCAATCCCTGTATCCTTTAATGTTTATTTGCACTCAGTGGAAATGAGCATGAAATAACTGAACAGTATTTAATGAAATAAGAACTAGATTATATTCATAGATATGAGCAATCTAATGAGAAGTCTAACCCTGTAAATTAAATAAATGTTTCATCTCAGAATTCCGTGTAGGTTACACTGATCTATATACACGAGAAGAAGGCCGGGGGTACAACGGCCGAAATATTGTGATAACAACAACAAAGATGAGGATCCGAATATAAATAGTGCAAATAAACTTTCATGTTTCTGATCTGATCCAGTAAAAGATTCGTTCATTAATTTATATTTATTCTCTGCATTTCACACCATATTTTAATTTCAAGTGACCTATAATGTTACTCCATTTAATAGCAGTTCAACGCATTAGTCATCTCTTGTCTCCAACTTCATTCTAGCTGACTATTTCCGTGAAGGAAATAATCTATAGCCCATCCGTCAGGTCCGCGCAATGTAGGTCGACATCCATCACTAACATTTGCTGTGTAGGGTTTTCATGTACTTTTATCAACTTAAATGTTTCTCTTTGTGATGTTTCTCTAAACATGTCTATTTGCTTGCTTTCATATCTTTCGCCATTTTTTTCTTTATTTACATTCAAGCTTTTCCAAATATGTTCTTGCTGGTCAAACCGCTTTTCCTGCCTATTATTCTTTTCTAAAATCTCTTTTTATTTTTCTCCCTTTCGAAACACACTAGGCCCTTCAGCGACAAACTACTTCATGCATATCTGTGAATGGATTTCGGACCAATGCCCGTCCAATTCCAACAGATATACGGCATCACTGTCTTCGTAGGCAGACCGGCTTTTTGTTTGCTTCTGAAACAGTTTTCGTTCCGTGTTTTTGTTTTTTTTATCCTCTAAGATCGTGCTAATTGAAAATCTCTCGTTTTTGCTGTGTTTGAGCAGGGCACGACACATGAAAGTACGGTCCATTGAATCGACCTGATTAATAACAGCAACTCACATGTCCATGTGTTTTTAAATGCTTTTCAACGTTCGTATGAGAAATCTGGATTTTTCCAGACATGCCAACTGCCCGGTAGCATGTAATATTTTGTAACCAGCATTTAGATCTTCTCATCATCATCGATGACAGGCCTGCCTGAATGTTATCTGGCTTCCTAATTAGAATTTCCATTTCTGAACATAGCGAAGCATTTTACAAACCTCTACTCTCAGCAATGGCAACATCTCCTTAAAGGGGGCAGTAGCCCATATTAAGATCCCAGCTATGGGTAAATAGTAAACCCCCAAAACAAAACACGACAAAGTGTAAAAATATACTTCATAGTAAAAATATTATGTTGGTGCAAAAATAATGTCGTTTTCTCACATATGTTACTTTTATATATGATTTCTGAATTAATTCCTTGATATATATAGCCATGTTATATATCATTTTGAAGCGCCTTTTTCGCTCTATCGTTACCGTTCTCAATCTCTTCAATCATTTTTTTGCAGGCTTTTCGACAGCATGGACAAAATTCAAATCCGCACGATTTTATTGTTCCAGTTCAAACTAGGCCGAAAAGCTGCCGAGACAGCTCGTGATATCAATGATGCGTTTGGCCCAGGAACCACTAACGAAGGTTTGGCACAACGGTGGTTCAAGAAATTTCGCAATGGTGACGAGTGCCTCGAATATGAAGACGGTCGCGGCCGGTCGACTGCGGTTGATAACGAACATTTGAAAGCCTTAATTGAAGCCGATCCTCGCAAAACCACACTTGAACTTGCTGTTGAACTCGAGGTCGACCACTCAACAGTCGTTCGTCATTTAAAGCAAATAGCGAAATCAAAAAAGTTGGATAAATGGGTGCCGCATGAATTGAACGATAATAAAAAAAATCGTCGTTTTGAGGTGTCTTCTACGCTCCTTCTGCGCAACAAAAACGACCCATTTCTCGAGCGGATTGTGACGTGTGATGAGAAGTGGATCCTCTATGACAACCGGCGACGTTCGGCACACTGATTGGATGCCGGAGAAGCTCCACAACACTTCCCGAAGCCGAAATTGCACCAAAAAAAGGTTATGGTGACTGTTTGGTGGTCTGCGATCGGTCTCATCCATCACAGCTTCTTGAATCTGGGCGAAACGATTACGGCGGAGAAGTACTGCCGACAAATTGACGAAATGCACCAGAAGCTCCAACGTATGTGCCCGAGATTAGTCAATATGAAGGGACCAATTCTCCTCCATGACAACGCTCGCCCGCATGTTGCTCAACTGACCCTGCAGAAGCTGAACGAATTGGGCTACGAGACTCTGCCTCATCCGCCATATTCACCGGACCTCTCGCCCACCGATTATCACTTTTACAAGCATCTCGACAACTTCCTGCGCGAAAAATGCTTCAAAAGCCGCGATGATGCCGAATCGGCCTTCAATGACTTCATCGCTTCCAGAACTCCGGATTTCTATGCTAATGGTATAAATAAACTTGTTTCTCGTTGGCAAAAATGTTTCGATTCTATTGGTTCTTATTTCGATTAATAAAGTTTATTATGAAAGGAGTTATGATATTTTGAATTTGAACGTCAAAAACGACATTATTTTTGCACCAACCTAATAACAGCAATGCATTTTTATATAAAAAATGACCAACAATACATTTTTAGGCAAAAAGACCTACAATACATTTTTTGAAAAAATGACCAACAATACATTTTAGGTAAAATCACCAACAATACATTTTTAAGCAAAATGACCAACAATATATTTTTAGGTAAATTGACCAACAATATATTTTTAGGCAAAATGATCAACAATACATTTTTAAAAATAATGACCAACAAAACATTTTTTGGCAAAATGAGCTACAATACATTTTTAGGCAAAATGACCAACAATACGTTTTTAGACTAAATGACCTAAAATACATATTTAGGCAAAATGATCAACAATAAATTTTTAGCAAAATGACCTACAATAAATTTTTAGGCAAACTGACCAACAATACATTTTTAGGCAAAATGACCAATAATATATTTTTAGGCAAAATGACTTACAATACTATTTTAGGCAAAATGACCAACAATACATTTTTAGGCAAAATGACCAACAATACATTTTATATGTAATTGAAGACGTTCACTTACATTCAAAATATATTTATTTCAACCCATAAAATTGCGTTCAAATTATTTAGATTTCGACATTAAATAACCAGTAGAGGTGCTGATATGCCGCTAAACATTATCAGCCAAACGAAATCTTAAAGGAAGCATAACTGCTTACCCGATTTCTTTTTTTTTTTTTTTTTTTTTGTGCTTTCCGGAAACGAAAGAACATCAAATGACAAACATCTATATCATTCCCGCCATTTTCAATTTTAAGATCAACACTTTTAAGAATCATCAGAGGAATTGTATACAAAACACGGTGAATCTTGTCCCGAATATACGTCAAATTTTAATGATGTGATCAAACGTCACCTATTGTAAAACGATATGAGCTTTTATTCCAACCCAATACTCAACGTAGGAGTATTGATGTTCAAGTGGCATAATCAAATCGAATACCACTAAATATGATACTGAAGCTGAATTTCACGTGATATATGTATAATTTTACCTATATCGGTTGCTTTGATAGCAACATATGTATTTATGTAATCCTGTATGGTATAGGGTATCCTTTCCGAGAAACAGACACATACATTTTCTTTAATAAATTTGCTCCAAGTAAAGCGATATTGTCACAAAGACGCAAGCGGCTACTGAAATTGAAAGAGGATGCAAAGAGTTTTAGAACGATTAAGAAACCAGGAATCAATCTCTGCTCCTTTTCAAAAGACGGGGATGATTGTAAACCGGTCAATAGGTGAATATATCTACACCTACTGAGGTAAAAAGAAAAACAACAGCAAATGTGTAAATAAATAGCAAATAAACCTTGAGAGTTTAAGCGGAGACGGCAAAAGTCTGGAATTGAAGTAGAATTTAGAATGAACCGGAAACCCAGGCCTGATAAAGAAACAAAAGATAAACCTCAAATATTATCCAAAAGAAAGGAGAGGAGAGTGAACCGGACGAGAGACGAACGTATCTACTCCTATTGAAAAAGAAATGAATAGAAAGTAACTTTTCACAGTTTAGGCTTAGACCCTAAAAGCTGCTATTGGTTTAAAAAAAGACTGGAAATACAATACTACTTCTTTTAAAAAGACCGGGGAGGAGCATATATATATATATATATATATATATATATATATATATATATATATATATATATATATATATATATATATTCTTACTATATACTGGACATTGAGTTCTATCTCTTGGGAATTTACATATATATATATATATATATATATATATATATATATTGAACACTAATATTATCAATCTATATATATGTACACACACACACACATATATATATATATACATACATATATATATATATATATATATATATATATATATATATATATATATATATATATATATGGAGAATACAGAAATATGTTTAAAGACTGCGTTGGCGGGTGAAAATGAGAGAAAAATGCATGGTGCTAGCTACCATGTTGACATTGTCTATATCTATAAATGCTATATTTCTGACACTGTGCTTTAGAAAATTTTAACGAACACACACGCATGCATATAAAAAACACACACACATATATATATATATGTATTTATATATATATATATATATATATATATATATATATATATATATATATATGATGAATTTAGTTTTCAGTTATATTTATGGGGCAAAATGTTCAATATAAGAGATAGCGTTTAAAAATTTAAAATATGAAAGTGGTCATTGAAGTCAACTCTCAGAGACGAAAGACTGACGGTAAATGCAGTCGTCAGGCCACGTAATATATATGTGCTTGAAGTGCACAAAATGTTCACGGCCCACATAATATTTTGGAATTAAAAAAATAAATATTTTGAGCGATTTGGTCAGGTTTTTGAGAAAGGTTTTGATCTGATAACTTAGCACCACCCCTCATATACTCGCATACACTGGGTCTCTCTCTCTGTTTCTCCAAATTACCCAACGTATAATCACTCTGAGGATGGTTCACGTGAGCCGAAAGGTTAGGACCAAAGTAATAAAAATATCCACATGTTGCACAATTTTTGTCTCTATTTTCACCAGAAATTAAAGCAAACTTTCGAATGGCTCATGATCAGACATAGCGATATTCCAAGCGTTGCTTCGATGTGGCACAAGGGCCGAAAGTAAGGGGCGCCCAGTGATGACCGAACTCACTACTCATTAGTAATTGTACTTACAAGACAAGCTTGCTAAACCATTACACCACTTTGAGGTGCCATCATGCCATATGTGATTATATATATATATATATATATATATATATATATATATATATATATATATATATATATATATATATATATATATATATATATATATATATATATATATATATATATATATATATGCGTGTGTGTGCTTCTGTGCGGGGGTATGCGTATGCTTGTCAGTATCTAGAAGTTTGGCAGATGGTGTTTTCCGCAGCGTAATCATTTTTAAATATGATTTTCTTTTATTTCTATATGCGAATAAAACAAAACTTTTTTAAAAAGTTGATAGAAAACATAAAATTCTTTACCTAGTATTGATTATTTGTTGTTGTTTTCTGGCCTTGTATTCCGATGGATAAGGGCCTAACAGCCCAATTCTTGCAACCCTTCAACGAGACTCCACCGCATTAATTTAATTAGGTGAAAGGATCCTGCAGAAACAACCGAATTTTTCAGACTCAGAGACTCGGTGTACAGGGTGTGACTCGTGGTCATCACACAGGTCTAATCAGGATTTGAATTCAAATTGGTTGCGTATTTGAACCTACTATTTAACCCATATCTGGAGGGGTGATGAATAGCCATATTAATACATTGTTTGTGTGAAGCTCTGGAATGAGGAGTTATCATTATTTACGCTATATTCGGATTAAGTGTCTATCGATCTTGGTAACCAACAGGGAATTCTACCTCCCTATTCCTCCTCAGACTCTGTTTGGACGAATTTCGTCTGTACACAGAACATAAATTTTTCCATCAGATCGTCTACTGGAATCTTAGCACGTTCTAAAAGATAAGGGTTTGATCCCAATCAGTTTCAAACCAATGTCTCGGAGTCATGTGTAGTAACTGCTGAACTGGTTTACCATATCCAGGATTAGCTTCCTATTTTTTTTTGGATAAGCGTGGATAAGCTTCCTCTAATGGGAGTATTAATCTGTTCAGCGGGTGGAATGCTAATCCCTTGCAGCTGATTCGAAGTCTCAAAGAAATACTAGCTTTGTGAAACTTGTGGTGATCATGCATGCGCGGCAGCTTGGTGTAACTTTGAGCCAGTTGTTTATACTTGTTTAGTATTATGTAATCCTTGTTCGTTGTTTAGGATCTGTGACAGATTCTTCTCAGTTCTCAGGGTCAGGGCCTTTTTCACGTTGCTTTAGATGCCATATCCAACTAGGCTTGTCAATTTTTTGGAGTATTCTATATTGTTCATTACCATTGAAGCATTGCCATTTTCAGATGGCAGCATAATGATACTAGAGTCACTCTGTAAGGTCCTGATTACGAATCTTTCTTCGCTAGAGATATTTAATTTAGGCGGTTTGGCCATTTCTAGTGCTTCTCTCGTTTTCAATCTTAGCTCATCGGTCTGGACCTTTGGTATCTTCAAGGCCATCTCCTCCACTGAAGCTACCATATTTAAGTATGGAACTAGCCTTATCGTTGTGGCGAAGTTAAGATCCTTGTTTATCCCTAATTCCTCAGACACTCAACTGCGGATTGCTGATATTAAAAACTCTTACCGAAGCGTTCTGGGCCTTGTTGCTGTTCCAATTCTGTTCTTTCATCCATAAGAATGGCAAATCTTGAATCCTTGAACTTATCCAGGTCTTGCTATATTCCGTATTCGTCCGTTAGTTTGCTAAGAAATCTCCAGGTTTTTGTCGGGTAATACGTATCCTGCTCTTTCCAATACCCTCTTTGCTTTATGAGTAATACCCGTAGTCCTCCTTTTAGAAGAAACCACATTTTTACCCGGCATGATTTACAGCACATTTATAGAAATATCAGCAAGCCTTCGTGGTACTTTCTATGGAATACATAAAAGACAGGATGTGTGTGTGTGCTTGTGTGTGTGTGTGTGTGTGTGTCTGTGTGTGTGTGTCTGTGTGTGTGTGTGTGTAACGAATGCATGGCCTCAATTTTCAACGGATTTGCACAAAAATGTGCATGCACATGTTAGTGGCAAGGCCAAGACTGACGTTGTATTTCCCAACTCCCATTGATAGTGGAAAGAATCAATTTGTTCATGCTTCTACGGCAGTTTTCATGTAGTTTGCGGCCATTTTTTGCTGGCCAAAGCGAGAGCCTATATCTGCTGCCACGAATAGGCAGGAAGATTTTATTGGCCAGCGTGAGAGTCAACAGCTGAGTGACACGAATATTAACTAGCATTAAAAAAAAAAATCGATAGCTGCATTCGTCACAAGAGGGAAAAATTTAAATCAGCATGGCACTTTACTCCAATTGGCTCATCTGCTTGCTTAAACTGAACGTTGATTCTGATTCCACAGAACTGGGTGGAGTGTGAAAATGTATTTGTTGTTAACATTCTTTTTTCATTCGGTCTTTCCAGTTATGAGTCATTTTTTAATGCTAATCGTTTTGTGTACATTTTGTTTAGTTCTTTTTTCGTAACAGATTTAATGTTTAGTATAGAGCTTAGAAAAAATTCGCAGTGTGAGATAGGTTAGAAGTAAGGCATGTAGCAACATCAGCACGGCAAAGGGCACACCTTTAAAGGCAAGGAAGGGCAAAAATATTTTAAGTCAATTACTTGATACCTTATCATAGTGAATATATATATATATATATAT
>OZ010605.1:83619298-83636798 GCA_963932145.1 Acanthosepion lycidas
TGCAATATTCCAACCTCATGCAGCTCCGTCCGACTTGGTCTGGAAATTTAAAGAAAAAAAAACAACGACGTTAATCTTATATTATCTAACCAAGGTTCCTTATTTTACTGCAGGAAGAACAGAATAACAAATAAGGCAATAAAAAAAATGCAAATTCATTATTACGGTTAAGTTGACGGGCAGATGTTGCTCGGGGCAGGGATTTACTGGCCCTTGCTCTGAATTAATTAATTTCAGGATTTTATTGATTAAACTTTCTATTTGAATAGCAGGGATCCATATTACGGTATGTAATTCCATCATTTGAAGCACACTCTTAGGGATAAAGAACTATAGGGAAACGTATATTAAAATTAAAACGATTCGTTTGTAAGTTTGAGACACATAATGAGTGGACATACAGCTCGGAGAATGTAACACTCACAGAAAATTTATTCTTATATGTGCTGTGTCTCTTCATGATGTAAGCGATCATGATCCTCCACATCTTCTTTCCTCTTGTAGCTCTTAATAGATTTTGTCTTCTTGCTATTTCTACCAATCCCTGTTCTACCAGCTCATCAAGTATGTTTCCCGCTGCTTTCCTCTGTCCCTTCTTCCATCAATCAGTCCCATGTGTATCAGATTTTCCGAGCCCTCCTTCCTCATTACAGGCCCTAGAATTTTCAACTGACTCTTCCTGGTGCTCTCTAAAACCTCGTCGTTTGATCAAATGTTCGGTTTATGGTATCCTCAGCATCTTTCTTTAGAACCACATTTCTGTTACTTCAAATCTTTTCTTCATCTTTGAGGAGATTGTCCAGCATTCGATGTCATACAGGAGGACAGATATCAGGTAACAGTGATTTTTTTTCTTTGTTTCTAACGAAATTTACTGAAACCAAAAGAAACAAGATAAAACAGCGAGTAACCTAATAATGAGTGAGTGTATAGATTGTAGAAGAGGTTGAAATTTCTGATGAAAGAAGGTATGGTGAATTTAACACCCATAGAAGATATATTAAGGATAAGAGAACAGGCGAGACATTGATTAGCCTATTTAATAATCTTGAGCGGATAGATTGTTGAAAGACCTTGGAAAGAATGGGAACGGGGTAAAATTTACTTAAAACAACAAATGAAAAGATGTTGTGAAAAGCCAGGTTAACATAGTTACTTGATAGAGAGCAACCCACTGCGGCTTCTTGCCCTCACGTTTTGAAGTGGGGTCTAGTCCTTATATTTTCATTAGCCAGCAAGCTAAATGAAACAAAAAGAGTTTAAATATTCTGAACATTATATGCAATAATGGGTTATTATTATTTCTTTTGATTCTTTTTTATATACATTTCCTTCCGGGTCCCAACCAGAGACCTAAACTTAGAAATAGCTTCATGATATTTCCCACTAATCAATTTTGTAAAAAAAAAAAAATATCATTATTATTTCATTTCCTTTAATTTCTGGCTTGTTGCTCTTGCTTTACATTTCGAGGTTCTTGAAAAAAAATCCCAAAAGATTCTCAGTTGGAATCGATCCTGACTTGGCATCTCGACTTCAGTCAACGACATGGCGTTGCTTCCTTCTGTCTTTTCTGCAAATATTTTTAATGGCAACTCCTGTAACGAGCATCTATCCTCCGGTGCCCGAACTAGACGAATTTAAACGAGCTACTAGATTGCCATTTAGGTCTCAGCTTTGTACTTTTGAAATAAATCTAACCTCCACAACAGTTTCTTTTATCGAACTTCCCGCTTATGGAATACCTTCCGTTTACTTTCTTACCCGATAACTGCAATCTTTAAAAATATAAATGCAACGTCAATCGCCATCTTCTATTAGGTTGGTGCAAAAATAACGACGTAATAATGTCGTTTTTCACGTATTTTTTAACGTCAAAATACGACATTATTACGTCATTATTTTTGCACCAACCTAATACCTTCTTCAATTCTGTTTCTCTTTTATCTTTTCTTCAATCACATTTATATGCAGTCTTTTCTCTCACTTTCACTTCTTGTAATCCCCAACCTATTAGTGGCGTTCCCGCCTTGCTTCAGGTGAAAGGATTAAAAGTAAATAAGATAAGTAAATGAATAGATTCTAAGAAAAAGTTCCCAGGAATTATTATACTTAAATAATCCGAACAGAAAACATAAGTATATTATTACGTTGTTATGAGAACAATGGGGAAATTTTATTCAACTATTGTCTTTAAAACACGGTTTAAAAACTTGTGTATGAATTATCATAAATTAAAATACAAAATTGGTTACCGGATGATTTTCGTTCAGCGTCTAATATTTAAAATGAAATTTTTGCTGTCATCGTATATCGATGGAGTGTTATTAATGTAAGCTTTATTCGGTTTCAGGAAATAGTGTATACAAAAACTCTCACGTAGATAGAAAGGAATGCAGAGGAGATACCATTAAAAACAGCCATTACGAAAATACCACTTTTTTTTCTGGCTTTTTATTCCTGTATAGAAAAGAAATGGGACGCTATTGTGTATCAATTATCCGCTATACAGCGTCCTATCAAATGTAAAAGCCATGCAATTTTATGAACGAAACTTCACAGGAGAAATCCCGAATGGGGATCGAGTGCTCTTTTCGTTTTTTTTTTGTTTTTTTTTTTTAAACAAAAGATAGAATGAGTCATGCAACTTTGAGATAATGAATCTATTGTAAGATAGTGAGCTGAGAGATGCCACGTTAGATTTTGACAATTGATAACGCTTTGTTTGTACGAACAAAAAAAGGATCTTCAGTTATGCGTGTTGGAATTTATAGGTCGGAGGTGGGGTGCGGAATAATTGCCACAAATTTGTTTATTTTGTCTGTTACTATCATTCTTTACAATTCTGGAGTTCTTCACAGACGATCTATTGTATCAACAGTTGTTTTTTTTTGTTTTTTTTTTGTCATTCAGTGGACAAATATAAGTCTGTAACGAGTAATATATGAGGTTCACTTCACTCTACTATACATTATAAATCAATAGATTATTGTGGAAGCTGAGGCATATGCATATTTTCAAATACTACTAACGGTCCGTTTAGGCGTGCATACAATCTAGAATTTCCCATTGTAATTTTCGAGTAAACTGGCTGAAATATATTCACATGTATATTTGGCATAGCACAGTTTTTTTTTTGTTTTTTTTTACCATTCTAGTTTTGTATTTAACTAAATTGGTTTTAGTTAATACGATATATATGGGCGCACTTCGAAAATTCTTGATGGTCAGTGATTTGGCAGCTGACCACTCATCCGATCTGATCAAAAATGGGGAATAAACTGATTGGTTACATTCAATACCTCGAAAACTAAACTGGTTACATTCCATCACCCCTGATCACACCGCAAACTACCGCCAGTCACTATGAACGAATGTGCTTAGAAGAGGCTCCGTGACGAGAGAATATTGAACCTCAAACTCACATAGCTTTAAGTGAAACTCTTATATACGATCCATCGCTAAAAATCCATGTAAAGTGATCGGCTTCCTCTACCATTCCAATAAATACCTGACTCCTCATGCTATTCTCTAGCTGTATAAGAGTCAGATATGACCGAAAATAGAGTGATGTTGTCATATTTGGGCGGTTGATGCCAAGTCCTCACATTTCACTCTTTACAGAGTCCAAAGGCGTTTTTTAGTTCTCATTGGATAATAATTATTTTTTCACTGTCCAAATTTATCTTACAGACATTATGTGTCGAGTATCTCAGAGCTCTGTCACTACTACGATAGAAAGTGTTCGGACGAACAATATTCCTTCGTTCCTTCAGGTCTAACCTTCACGGCAAGGACGATCCATGCCACTTATATAGTTTCAAACTACCCTCATTCTCTCTGTATTCCATCGGTGGGAAATAAGTGCCACTGAAATAGCTCACTTTCCGCGAACCACCGCGCTGAAGGATGTTTCCTCGATTGCTACAATCTTAAGCTTGTGAAGTCTAGAGTTAACTGTTAGATTTCTTCTTATGCTTACAAACTACCCCTTAACCTAATCCTCAACCTCTAGTTAGCCAGGGCCTTGTACAGGATAATATATATATATATATATATATATATATATATATATATATATATATATATATATATATATATATGTATGCATATTAATAAAAAGAAAGAACAGTAAGATATATAATCCGGTGTTCTTATAGATATTTTTATTTTTACAAAATAGTGCTCAGTGTAAATTTACAGAGCATATTATAAATTAATTGTCTTGAAATATGGTTTTTCGCTACACAGTTCCAACCATGTTTCAAAAATGAAAGCTAAAAGCCCCGAATTTAATTTTGTAATTAATTTAAAGACATTAGTTCCATTTCATCCTCAAGCGAATTTTTCTTGAGGATGAAATGGAACTAATGTCTTTAATTTAATTACAAAATTAAATTCGTGGCTTTTAGCTTCCATTTTTGAAACATGGTTGGAACTGTGTAGCGAAAAACTATATTTTAAGTCAATTAATTTATAATATATATATATATATATATATATATATATATATATATATATAATATTTCTCATCACACTGCTACGTTTTGGAATTCACCTTTGACTATTCTGACGCCCCTAAGGATTTCAATGTCGAATTTTCCCTCCACTGACAAAACTCTTCATTTATTTAAATATTTAGTAATACCATTCCTATTAAGCATCGGAACCTGATAGAAACAATTAGTAATTGATAATAAAATGTTGCATTTAAATTTTAAGCGGATATGAATTAAGTCAATGATACATATGTTTATTCTCATTCATCAGTATTCTTCATTTGAAATGAGAGAAGATCTCAAATCAAAGTAGAACTTTTTATCGTCAGACGTTTACCATAAGAATATGTTAAAAGAGGCAGACAATAAAGACAACGAGTTTTACTAGTAAGAAAATGGCTGTCAAGAAAGAGGAGGATTTTTTGTCCATATTGAAAATCACTTAAAATGAACTTGTGTCAAAGAAAATTGAACTTAAAAAGCTTTACCTTAGTTTTCTGTTCCACAGGCGAAACGCACCAGCGTGGGTCGGGGTAAGCGAACACTCAATCTGAAACAGATGTTCATCCGTTTGAAATCTTAGACATATTCATAAAACCTCCGACCCCAGATTTTTTATAAACAAAAAGTTTGGGTAGGTATATAGTAATAAATATGAAGAAGTAATATACATTGCTTTTTACTGCATCGAATAAAAAAAGTTCTAAAGGATTTGTTTTATTTACAGTAGTACATAATATAG
The DNA here is from genome assembly GCA_963932145.1 of Acanthosepion lycidas. Lineage (NCBI taxonomy): Eukaryota > Metazoa > Mollusca > Cephalopoda > Sepiida > Sepiidae > Acanthosepion > Acanthosepion lycidas. Next base: position 83,624,540 of record OZ010605.1, read on the forward strand.
TGGTATCCCAGGGACTTATGTCAATGATTCGATTCTAAAATGTATTAGAATCAAATTTTATGTATAAAAGCATGCGGCCGATGAGCTTAGAACAACATGAGACTAAAGTTCTAATCTCACTATGGTCGAGTTGATAATGTCATCGGTTTAGAGACGCGGTACCTTTGCAAAGTATCTATAAATAATATTCAGGCTTTGTAAGTGAAATTGAGTAAACTGAGGGCATCTATAATTGTGCTTCCGTGAAGGCACAAGTCATCGTGGCCGACGGTGTGAGCATACTGGCCTTGTTCAAACTACTGCTCGAACCAGATGATGCGCTCTCTCTCTCAGAAATTATTAGGTTAGTGCAAAAATAATGTCGTTTTCTCACATAGAAAACGGCATTATTTTGCACCAACCTAATATAACTAAAACATACCCAGCATAGTTGCAATAAATATAAACCACATTTCAACTTTTTAGGCGCCTGCAGCTAAGATTGTCTAGCCACGGTTGTTCACGGAAATGAGTAGCCAGCCTTATAGATGTACACAAACCAAAACGAGTCCTACCCCTAAGTAGGTAAAGATAGATCAATCAATACAACGGGTTTTTCTTATGCCTTTTGCTAAAAAACACCTGCCTTTCATTCCACTTGCTTTCTAAATTCAATTACTGATTACTGCTCGTTAGGCAAGCGGACTAACCAGTCCACTTCTCTGACGGACAGTAATCGACCACGAGATAAAGAAAGTGACTAAATTTTGTTGCAAGTTGCCTGTGCTTTCACACAATTTTTTGTGATGTCAACGAACTCATTGCCACTTTTATGATGCCAACGAATACTCCTTGTCACTTTCGTAATGCTCATTGTAGTAGAGACTTTGTAATTGCTGATACAACTATAGTAACGCTGTTGAGCAATACTGGAGTCTGACGCCTTCGAATAACACTCGCACTAATAGTACTTGCTTGATATTACGTCATTATTTTTGCACCAACCTTATAATACTCGCTCGAAATATTAGGTTGGTGCAAATATGTTAGAAAACGAAATTATTTTTGCACCAACCTAATAGTAATCTGTATAGTGATCCGAATAGAGAAATAGTATAGTAAATAGGGTAGAGAATAGTGGTTCGTATAGTAATAGAGTATAGAGTAGAAATAGCGATCAATTAGACGTCGCGTGACTTCCTACTCATTAAGAAGATTAAACAGGGACGATAAAGCCACTAAAACGCAAGGGGTTACAGGACGTGGAAGAATTAGGAACAGTGACATTAATAACGAGTGGAAAGAAAAAAGAGTAATCCGGAGGACAGTAGATAAACATGGCATTTACATTTTTGTAGATTAAAGTTGTCTGGAAAGCATGGAGCCGGAAAGGAGTTCTACAAGCGAGAAGTGCGAGAAAAGAAACATATAGTCAGCTCAAATGTAAATTTCTGAGATCTGGACGCCTGTAAAGTACTGAGCTTAAATTTTAAAAAATCTAGGTACCATAGAAAGGAGCACAACCGAACAATTACCATGAAGGTATCTGTAGAAAATATACAGAGAGGCAACCTTATCAAAGTACTTAATGTTAATAGCAGAGGCAACAGGTCATATGTGGCAGCCATATTCTAAGCATGGGCGAATGGTAGACTTATATATATATATAAGATAGATTCTTGAGACACTGTGAACTGACATTTTAGCTGCTGACCTACCAATGAATTATGTTCATAACCTTTATTTTAATTTTTAACCCAATTCTTTTCTATTTTGACAATTTCCCTATCGTATCATCAATCTCACTGGCAAAGTCGAAGATCAATTAATATCGTTTTTTGTGTGTACAATACAGCTTGTATATAGCACGAATTATGTATAATACGCCCCTATTTGTTCTGGAGCTAAAAGCAGGAAATGACTTACATCTTTGAGTATAAGAGAGATTACAGCCAGTCGTAAGTATTTTTAAAGCTGTGCTCTATTAATCATTCACTTCTCAATGCCATACATATATTCACTAAAATATATAATTTGTCAAGATACTAAAGAATACAAATGAACCAGTCATTAAGTCATTACGTGTTTCTTCTCTTAATTTCCGTTTCAAAACTTATTGTCGATTTTAAAAGTGCTAACTAAACAAACCCGGTAACACAATTTAAAGACTTAATTAATTAATCTAACACACAGTTTATAAATAATATAAATTATCATGGTTTTCTTTTTCATATGGCATTATTATATTTCTTTTTATTAATAAACTATGAAAATAAAAATGTATTATATTTCCTTTAAGAATGAAGAGAAAAACAAATATTATCAAAATATCAAATAGATTTTGTAAATAATTGTTTTCAACACCTGTCTTATTATGTGTTCTATTAACTATTGTACCCAGTGTACACCCTTGTTCAAATTAATTGAAACAAAACAAATAATTCCGTTATTAGTTACTTTTTTTCATATTTTTCCACATAAACATAACCCAGGGCATATTTTAGTACTTCGGATGTCCATTCCACGAAGTTGTTTCTTGGAGATTGACCACAGATTCTCGATTGGATTTAAACCAGGAAAGTTTTCGAGCCAGTCGATAATACTTTGATTTGGTCACTGGCAAGGCTTGTCATTGTGTTCCTGAAGCATTACTATTTTTGTACGCTTCCTTGGAGTAACGTCCATCGCAGACAATAGTCGTAGCACAACTAATCGACAGTCGAGACAATAGCTTCTGGGAGTAATAAAAATCTAATGCAACCACGGATGACGCAATATTTTTCAAGGCCAAACAAATTTCATCATACATCACGAATATAGATTCATATTACTGCACACCACTCCAAATGTCCTAATCTAAGAAAATAAAAAAGGAAATCGATTACACCCTGTCACTCCACTGTATCTAAATATGAATGTATGGTAAAAGAAAGGAAACTAAAGCAGTTGTTTCAATTAATTTGCACAAAGGTAAACTTACAATATTGCTGTTTCAGCTAAGTGTTTTTATATCCCGAGTAAAATTTCTGAAAACGAGTATATGCGTATAATACGACCAGGGTTTCTTACCATTAATTTTCGTTCAACATTTCTCGTATTGAACACAAAAAATTCCGTAAGCTCTGATTTTAAGTCGCCAGTGCTAATTTATATTTTTAAACATTCTTTTCCCTCTGTGTGTCATGTAACTTCTAAACTTGGGTCATCATCCACAACTTCCAATCTCCTTCTAGCTCTTATTAAGTGCAGTAATAAAATAAGCACATCTCTCTTGGGCTTTTAGCCATCCATGACAAGAAAATAAATGATTTTATTCCTAAAGTTGAATGTATCAAATAAAGCTTCATAAGCGACTTGTTACTATATAACATTAAGGTTTGTATTTTCGTTATCTTTTCCAATTCCTGGCAAGCCTGATCAGTAGCTAAATGGGTAACCGTTTTTGAATGCCACGTGCTTAAAGGTAGGGTGTGCGGGTGGTGTACTAGATAATAGATTGGAATTGTCAAGTGAGAGCCGTGTTCCACTTCCAGTTTGATACATTATATTAACTTACGCGCAAATACTCTTGGGGAAGTTATCAGTCCACCTCTTCTCCCCCAGCTGTGGGTTAATTAGTAAGACTAAAACGCTAAAACCATTATTTCCCAAACTGAAAAAAAATAGCAAACAAAATATTTAGATTTCAACATAAATTACCCCATAGGTTTTGATATGCCTCTAAAAAAGCAAGTAACCAACCATGTAGTGCCACCCATTTACACAATCTCGTTAGGTAATTTACACGCTGCTTTATGTTGTCATGCTTACTTTCATATACCGCATGTTTATCAGATCAGCATTGTTTCTCCTTTATGTGTCTTAGTAATGTCAACTCTGTCACTCTTTCTGATTCTCATTAGAAGTGTCCTTGTTGATTCTTTTTCCTTTAAAACTTCCTCATTACTCATACATTGAGTCCATGGTAGTCTCAGCATCCTTCTGCAGAACGGAATTTCTGATGCCTCATGTCAGGTTTTCCTCTGTGAGGAGATTGTCCAACAAATCCCAAGTTGCCGGTTAAATTTAACATTGGAGAAACAATTGGTATCACCAAGTTTTAAATGTGTACTAACGAATATATTATTAGTTAGCTGATTTTGTTTAGCGGCATATCAACACCTCGATGAGCTATTTAAACCCGAAATCTAAATATTTTGAACCCAGTTTTATGGTTTCAAATAAATATACTTTGAACGCAATTGTATACTAACTACAACAAATAAAATGTACAATTGATCATTTTGGTATCTGTCTGAGATGAGGTATTATGTACACTATTTACATTATTCGGACTATTGTCTTCATCTTTGTCACCATATTTATTACAACGTTTCGGCCGTTTTACGCTCCGGCCTTCTTCAGGGAGACATGGCACAGTGGATAAAGGCATTAGTTAGATCCAGTGACAGGATCCAAAGAGTTCAATACCCGGTAAAGGAAGTGGAGAACTTGGACAGGGAAATTAAAAAGAGATAACTGATAAGTGACATCCATAAGACACGGCACTTGGAACTAGAACAGTCTACCCCAGTGAGCGAAATAAAGGGTTCAGTTCGATATTCCAACCACCTAAAGAAGACCGGAGCGTAGAACGGTCGAAACGTTGTAACCCAGAGACTTTTAACCCAGAGATATATTAGGTTGGTGCAAAAATAATATCGTTTTCTCACATAGTAACATATGTTAGAAAACGACATTATTTTTACATCAACCTAATACAGAGCGTTCGGAAAGTCAATATGTATTTATATTTTTATAAACAGACATTTTTTTTTTTTATATAAAACGCAGCAAATTTATTCTTCGTAGAAATACACCAGCTCTAATTGGTCCATCTCAGTTGGTCCTCTAAAAGAATGTCATGTATTTCTCTATCTGGTGTATATTCTTAATTCACTGGCAAAGCCGTCGTCCTGACATAGTCGATATTGATTCATTGGAACTGAAGCTTGTAATGAAATTCCTCTTGACACTATCCATAAAGCAACTGCTTCCTGATTACCACGTTTACAACTTTGTGTTAAACATTCAGCCCAACATTTCAAGCATCTACGATGATTGTTCAGTTTGTGCATAAATCATGATAGCTAAATAAATTTCTTTCTGAATTTACCGCTTTTTACTGGACACCCTGTAGAATACGGTAGAATGATATGAATGAAAAGTGACGCTCGTTAGAATTAATACAGGCTTTGACCTTCTTATGTTAATTCTGAAGAATTAAAATAACAAGGACCCAAGCCTGTCAGTTTCTCGCCATTATTTTCTCTGGGAAGAGTTTTAATTTCTGTTTGACAGTCTTATGAGCAGTGCCAAGACCAATATGTTGCTGCTACGCTAAGTTTCGTAATGATTTTCTTTCACTCTGCTGCGTACTGTTATAAATATTCAACAGTTCCTCGATAGCTTCGCTGGCCTTCCACAATTTTTATCATCGTCTACTGATACTGTTTCCCGAAACTTATCAACATGGTTACAAACTGCATTGCGAAGTAGAACAGTTGTACCTGAAAATTTATTAACAAAACGCTGTCGTACCAAATATTTGTATTTAGCACCTTCTCGAAATACGTGTTCGACAACAAATACAAGTTCTTTGGTTGTTAAAACAATATCCGGTTGAAATCTAAATGTTCTTGACAACAAAGCAATCCACCGACCCCATCCGTTCGTGGGGTGGAACATGATGAAGATTGTAGTAAATTACCTGATTTTCAATATCATTAATTATTCCTCAGAATATACACCTTTGCGCAAATTAAATGAAACAACCGCTTCAGTTTTCATTTCTTTCAACATCCAGTCAGTTTTAGACCCAATGGAGTGATAGGGTGCAATAGATTTCTATTTTTTCATCAAATTAGGTCGTTTGCAGTGATGTGCAGTAATATGAATTTATTTTCAGGTATGATAAAATGTGTTTAGGCATGGAAAATATTGCGTCATCTGTGATTGCATCAGATTTTTATCAGGTCCAGACATTTTTGTTCCGACTGTCGATTAGTTGTCCTACAGCCATTGTCTGTGATGGATGTTACTCCAAGGAAGTGTAGAAAAATGTAACGCTGTATGAACACATTGGTAAGCCTTACAAGTGAGCAGATCAAAATATTATAGATTGGCCCGGAAACTCTACTTATTTAAGTTCAATCAAGAATCTATGGTCAATCTGAAAGGAGCGACTTCGTGGAACAGGCATAAAAGTAATATGCGTACTGGATCATGTTTTATTTGAAAAATACGAAAAAAATAAATAATAACGGAATTAATTTTGTTTCAATTAATTTGAACACGGGTGTATATTCTCATTTTGATATCAGTACATAAATGATTACTTCTGATATCAGAATTATCTATTTATAGTGGTTTTATTTAAGGGATTACATTTGTATGCAAATACAACAACTATTATGGGATAGAGGTTTCTATTAATTAGTACATCTTTCCCATAATACTTGAAATATTTAATTAATGTAATTTGCCTGAAAATTAAATGTTATAAAACCGTGTTAATATTAACGAAATAGCGAAAATTAGAGCTTTTAACTGGCATGAAGGCAATTTTGTTTTGAGGTTGAAAGTGGTTGTGTTGTATTGTAAAACGCAGAGAAAATAAATGATAACCATTGTGTCTAAGTTTATTGATGCTGCCTAGCCTATTGTGGTTCAGTGGAGACAAAGTAGAGAGATATTTTTGGTAGGAATTTCATGTAATGTTTTCATATATCATAAAATATTGTTATTAGCGTACCTTTTGTTAGATTAACGTGAAAAGCATTATTCGAGCAATAAATATCAGAAATGTATTATTTCTTACCTCCACATCAATCATCTAACTGAAACCAAATCGACTTATACACGAGTATAAATTGTAATTTATGGGGTCTTCTTTTCTTTCTTTTCAAATCCATTTCTCTTTCCTTCTCGTAAATTCTTATTTTGAATCAATTTGTCTTTTACGTTTAACCCTACATTTTCCTTTTCTTATATTCCTTCATTCCTTCCTTCATTCCTTTCTTGCCATCTGTCTTCTTCCTTTCTTTCTTTCTTTCTTTCTTTTTATTGTCTGTCTTCTCTTTTACGCTTCTTCCTTTCTTTCTTCTTCATTTTTAAATGCCTTCTGCCTTTTTCTCTTTCGTTCTTTTTTCCTTAGTAACTAATTTCATTTTTTTCTTTCTTTGTTCTTCAGTGTTTATCTACTTTCTTTCTTTTTTCTTCCTTCATTATAGTCACACTTATATTTTTATTTTATTTTTCCTTAGTGTCTAACTTCTTTCTTTCTTCCTTAGTACTCTTCTTTCTTTCTTTCTTTCTTTCTTTTTATTGTCTGTCTTCTCTTTTACAGTTCTTTCTTTCTTTCTTTCTTTCTTTCTTTCTTAGTACTCTTCTTTCTTTCTTTCTTTCTTTTTATTGTCTGTCTTCTCTTTTATACTTCTTTCTTTCTTTCTTCCTTAGCACTCTTCTTTCTTTCTTTCTTTTTATTGTCTGTCTTCTCTTTTACACTTCTTTCTTTCTTAGTACTCTTCCTTCTTTCTTTCTTTCTTTTTATTGTCTGTCTTCTCTTTTACACTTCTTTCTTTCTTTCTTTCTTAGTGTCTGTTTTCTTTCATTCATTCATTCATTCATTCATTCATTCATTCTTTGTTTCTTTCTCAATATATTTCTTTCTTCGTTTCTTTCTTCCTTTCTACCGTTCTTTCTTTCTTTCTTTCTTTCTTTCTTACTCTCCGTCTTTTTTGTTTCTCTCTCGCTCTCTTTCTGTCTAGTATTCTTTCTTTTATTCTCGATCTCTTTCTTTTTCTCTTTCTTTTTCTTTCTCGCTCCTTTTTCTTGCTTTTTCAGTGTTAATCATTTTTCTATTTTTACTTCTTTCTTTCTTTCTTAGTCTTCGTCTTTTTCTTTCTTTCTCACTCTCCTTCTTTCTCTCATTTTTCCTTCATTCTCGATCTCTTTCTTCTCTATTTCTTTTTTCTTTCTTCCTCTGTATGTTTGTTTGTTTCTTTCTTTCTTTCTTTCTTTCTCGATGTTTGTCATTTATTCCTGTTTTTTCTTTACTTTCTCTATTTATTGCTTACCTTTTTTGAAACACCACTAAACACGTTGATCTTTTATTTCCCAGACAGTTGAATAAATTTATCTAAATATATTTTAAAATTAGTTTCAATATTTCCCCTGTTTCTCGTTCTAATCGGAAATTTGAATTTATTTTTAATATTTTTGTCACTGAATCTCTCACATAAATATTTATAAATGAATAAATATAAATAAAATAATAATCATCCAAATTTCTTGATTTATATCAACCAAACGAGTCTTTCTGATTTTATCCAAAACATTCAGGTTTTGTTTTTATATTTTTGAAATCATTATTAATATTTCATTTTAATAATATAATTTTATAGAAAAAAAATCGTCATTCCTTGAACCTGTTACGATTTTGCCAGTTCAATACACACTGAGTATTTGCTTTGGTGTTGAGTGTGTCAGGATAACACTGAGTGAATGACCTATCGTCACAACAGCAAGCAGGAAAGCAGGTGGCATTTATTTTACAGTTTAGAAAAAACAGGAGCTACTTAGAGAGTACATTTCTTGATGACTATTAGAGGGATACCATCGGATCCCTATGCTTTGTTAGGATCCAGGTTAGAGATGATAGTAGAAAACATGGCAGGGGATATATGCATATTACTCAATAGGAATTTAGCAGAATAAGCAGAAATACGCCAGATGAGTCAGGAGAAGAGTCTGAGGAGAATCTACGGACAAATAATTAACCCTTATCAGAAGAGAATAATAACACTTCAAATCGATTGAAGAGGTAAGGAATAGTGACCTTACGCTTATTTAGTACCCGATTACAGTGATGCCAGTAATCACGGGAGCCAAATATTTTAGAGGCTATGCGGTTCCTTATTCTCTCAGCAAACAGAGACTTAGCAAAGGGCAGTAGCAAGTAGGCTTCTGTTATGACCATAGCTGTCACGTCGGAAATAATGGTTCCTCTATGCTATGGCGGCTGAGCATGCTGGGGTCAACCATGGAGAGGAATGAGTTTTCACGTGGTATTTCTCAGAAGGGATGAAAGCGTTTATGCTGTCAAGAAGAAACCTAAGTGGCCCAATTTTTATTTGGGAGTTTAAAGATGTCTGTTCAAGAAGCTTCACAAAGAAGACCACGCAATGAGTCCTACAGCATGCTAGTGACAGAAATAGGTCTTACAGATAGGAGGTTCCTGTTTAATGGATATTTGGAAGGAGATATCAATAGCTACCACAGAGTGGTCCGAGTTACGTAGAGGACAGTATTGCGAAGCTCGGCAAGAGCCCGGATAGAAGGTAATAAATAGATCCAATAGCGAGTGAGGGATGACAAAGATACTCGCATATGGATAGAGAGAGAATACCTTTTCTATACTATCAACTATTGCGTCAAATATACTGTAGTCTAGAGAAGAGAGCGAAAAACAGATAGCTGAAAGTGATTATTAACAGAAGTTCATGAAAGTTTAGTCAGCGGCCTCGAAAGACAATTCTCTGAGTAGCAACATATTATCCGGGATGTAAACACCAAAGCCATGCTGAATGACGTCATGAAATTTGAAATGAAAATATACTGCATTTTACTTCAACAAGAGAGAAATCTTAGAAGTTCTTACCCCTTAGTTCTGTTCTACCAGCGATTAGTTTTTTTTTTTGTTTAATATTTACTCTGCCAATTTTGATCAGACTTAAAACTTCTAAAAAAACGCCAAATGGATCTTAATATTTCTTCTATAATAATGAATGGTTGTGGTGTTAGTAAGATTTCTTGCTTTGAACAAATCTTGGGAAAAAAGTTCAACCCAGACAAGTGAAAGGCACAATAGATAGCTAAAGATGCTGTCACAATAGCCAGTTCTTGTGCAGCTTCAAAATGTCTTACGTCAAATTATGTCCTGCTTTATCATTGCAAGAGTCAGATTGAACCCAAAATTGAATATTACTCTGCAGGTACTTCCAATAATTACTTTCCAGCCTTGACACAGTCCGGAATTATCTACAGTCTTTTAAGCAATGATAATTTCTTTCCGGTGCAACACTCTAAGGGTATCCCTACGCTACCGCTATTTCCATGGCAAAAGTACAGATGCGTCGCATTCTTTAGTTCTACTACTTCAAACCTTTTCATCTACGAATCACCATAGTACATCCACGGAGTCAAACCATCTATATTTCCCCCTTAATCCATTCGTAAGAAATAATTTCCATTCAGAGAGCGTATTTTTATATTTTTTGTTCGACAACTGCTTCTATAGGGAACTATAATCTTCACTCTTTTCTATCTTCTCTTTCATTCAATAACCCTCTATAACTATAATCTTCACTCTTTTCTATCTTCTCTTTCATTCAATAACCCTCTACTACGAGTGTCTCTTGAGCCTGTATTGGACTAAAGTTAGTATTTAAAAAAAGAAATAATATTGTGTTACACGAGATGTTTTTAAAGAATAAGTTTGTCCTCCCTTGTAAACGAACTGCTTTCGAAGCCCTGATGTAACATAAGCTAGAAATACGAAAAGTACCGTAAAATAATGCAGACGTGGAAGCTTAAATATCTGGGGAGCGTTTTGACAGAAGACGTTAAGTGCAACACTGAAATCAGTAGACGTATTCGGATTAGCCAAGGCATGGCATATACCTCACGGGCTTAAGCAAGTGGATGACAGAACGTGGTCTGGGCGAGGTAGCAGAGAGAAGGAACTTGTTGACATCTGCAATGTATAGAAAGATGTGGAGAGCCATGGTCGCCTAAGTCTTGAATGGACACGGCACATAAAAAGAGAATCGAGGTGGCGGGGTACTAAGTAACGGTTGAATACATTTTTAACGGCCTGAGGAATTAGCTTGCTAACCATTGCTTGACGTTGAGATATTAAATACATTCTGAATATTTTTTGTGGTGCAAAATTTCATAATTGCAAACCGACATTGACATCTATTCTAAAAAAGCGTTCTTCCTCACTACCATAATAATTATATTATTTATTCATTGAAATGTAGTTGCAGTTTGTACTACATAGGAAGAATTAAACAAAGATAAGATGTTAGGATTAGACAACACGTCCTACGAAAATTCGTAATCATAATTAGCCTCGGACGTTCTCAATTGCAGTACTACTTATAAATAACTGCAATTGCGTTTCTGATTTTAGTGTTAACAGTTTTCCATCCTTAACAAGACGCACTCTCTTTACCATTTAAAAATGCTGGAGGCTATATACATCTCTATCTATAAAAGGTTTGATGCGTGCTTGTGTGCGTGTGTGTGTGTGTGTGTGTAACGAATGCACGCCCGCAATTTTTGACGGATTTGCACCAAAATTTACATGCACATACTCCAGGTTAGCAGCAAGGCCAAGACCGTCTTTGCATTTCACAAATCCCATCGATAGTGGAAATAATCGATTTTTACGGCAGTTTTCATGTAGTTTTCGGTCATTTTCTAGTGGCCAGAGTGAGAACCTCTACCTGGCTGCCACGAATAGGCAGGAAGATTCTATTGGCCAACGTGAGAGCCAACAGATGACTGACACAAATGTTAACTAGCATGCATAAAATATCGATAGCGGCATTCGTCACAAGTGGGAAAAATTTAAATCAGCATGGCACTTTACTCTAATTGGCTCATTCGCTTGCTTAAAGTCAACGTTGATTCTGATTCCACAGAACTGGGTTGGATGTGAAAAAGTATTTGTTGTTAACATTCTTTTTTTTCATTAGGTTTTTCCAATTACGAGTCCTTTTTGTAAAGCTGATTGTTTTGTGTTCATTTTGTTTAGTTCTTTTTTCGTAACAGATTTAATGTTTAGTATAGAGCTTAGAAAAAATTCGCAGCGTGAGACAGGCAAGAAGTAAGGCATGTAGCAACATCAGCACGGCAAAGGGCACTTATTTAAAGGCAAGGAAGAGCAAAAATATTTTAAGTCAAGTGATAGCGATTGCTGTATGAGTCGTAAGATTTTTGAATCAAACACAGGCAACGCTGGGCCATGCTGCTAGTTAAATCTAAGAGACCTGCCCTGTGTAAATAGAAGGATTTTTAACATGGCCTTTATGTAGTTGAAATTTAATATAATTTTTTTTTATATATATATTCTCTGTCCATTTCACTTTATAGATTGTTTATTTTTTTTTAAATTCACATCGAATTATCTCAGTTGAGCGAGGTACGAAACCGGTTAACTAGCCTTTTCATT
>OZ010605.1:83641798-83669298 GCA_963932145.1 Acanthosepion lycidas
GGGTGGTAACCCCAGTTAGGGTCCCAACTATGAGCAAATACTTATTCCCCAAACTGGGGTCAAAGCACTAGGAAAGTATAAAAATACATTTTCATATCATAAATACTAGCAATGCCTTTTTTGAAAAAAAAAAAAAAAGCAATACAGATTTGTAAATGAAATGACTAATGTTCCCAAGAAAATTAAATTTTAGTATTAAATGAGCCATAAACAGATTATATGTCGCTAAACAAGAAAACCCTTCTCTCTTAGTTAATTTAATTATAAACAGATCTCTGTATTACTATTAAGTAGTGATAGTTTTGAGGAGAATAATACATTAACATATATCCGCTTTGGACCCAGATCGAAAACCTCTTTGAGTTGATAATTAATAGACTTGTGCCAGACTAGGATAAGCGGGTGAAATATCGATATACTGTCGACGTTGTCTACTATTTCTCACATCGTAATTAAGGATTATTTAAATCCAGATATAAATAGATAGTGACAGACATGAGCACACCGCACTCATATATATGCAGGATGCCGTCTCCACCCACCTCCAAAAAAATAGGCATAATTTAAAATGTGTATATATGACTAGCTCCATGTCCCTGGCAAATGAGTAGTGTTATTTCTTTTTCAAATATGTACATTACTAACTTACCTCCCCTCACGTTTACATCGCGAAATCTAAACCGTACACTACAGAGCTTTAGCGTTTTTCACTTCACAGCTAAAAGAATTTAACTTACAGATCAAAACAACAATTTTGTCTTAGAACAAAAAACACCCTGATGAAGATATTATGCCAATGTCGAAAGTTTTTTTTTTTTTTTTAAGCATTTCACCCCAAGCAAGGCGGGAAGCCACTAGGACGGAAGGGGTTACAGAAAATTTAGAGCAAGATCAGATAGGAGTGATAGAAGAAAGGATGAGGGTAGTGGATAGATCAAAGCAACTGGAGATATCGATTGACATTACACTTGAATAGCTGGAGATTATAGCTCACAAAAAAAGGGAAGGGAATTCCACAGGCGAGAGGTGCGAGACATGAAGCTATTAGAGTAGAAGAGACGGCTACGTTTAGGAATTTCGACAGTGAAGGGGTGAGAACGGGGTGAAAGTATTTGTAGAACAGACAGAGAGAGGCGACGGCGCGTCTGTGAGAAAGTGACTGTAGACGAGACGCCAGGGCAGGGCTAACTACATTGCATATCCGCCTCTGGAGCTTATCAAGAACCCCGAGGCAAACAGAAGGGGCACCAGACCATATATGGCAGCAATACTCCATGCAAGGGCGAATTGTTGATTTGTAGATCTGGAGGATCGACTCCGGGGAGAAAAACTTCCTGGTGCGGCCCAGGGAGCCAACTTTCCTTGCAGTGGACGACGCAATTGATTCAATGTATTTATTCCATCTCAGGTCAGCAGTCAACGTGAGACCGAGAAGCCGCAGAGAGTTGTTCTCGAGAAGTTGAGCATCAGACATTCTAATGGAGGGAAGGGAAGGATCTCTGTGGTGATTAATAGAGAGCAGTTTTGTCTTAGAAGCGTTGAAGCTGACCAGCTAATTCATGCCCCAGTTCACAACCGATTGGAGGTCCTTTTCGAGACGCACGGCCAGGCAAGTTTTGTCAGCGAGACTAGATTTGTTTTTGAGGCAGGAATAAATTGTGGTGTCATCCGCGAATATGTCAACTTGGGAAGTTATTGCGTCAGGAAGGTCATTTATGTAGATAAGGAATAGAGTGGGGCCTAGGATGGAGCCTTGAGGAACACCTGCGTTCGTGGGATAGGAACTGGAGGAGACTCCATTGAGAACGACCTTCAATTTACGGTTTGACAGGAATGATCGTATTAGGTTATATAATTGACCCGTAATGCCATAACCCTGGAGCTTGCGAAGAAGGCCGGCATGCCAAACACACTTTCTCACAGACGCGCCGTCGCCCCCCTCTGTCTGTTCTACAAATACTTTCATGGAAATTGCTCCGAGGAGCTGCATTCGCTGGTTCCCAGACGTCATGAGTTCCAGCGCCTTACGAGGCTGGCATCCCGCTCTCACCCCTTCACTGTCGAAACTACTAAATGTAGCCGTCTCTTCTACTCTAATAGCTTCATGTCTCGCACCTCTCGCACCTCTCGCCTGTGGAACACCCTTCCCTATTCCTGTTTCCCTGTGAGCTATAAACTCCAGCTATTCAAGTGTAATGTCAATCGACATCTCCAGTTGCCTTGATATATCCACTACTCTCATCCTTTCTTCTATCACTCCTATCTGATCTTGCTCTAAATTTTCTGTAACCCCTTGTGTCCTAGTGTCTTCCTGCCTTGCTTGGGGTGAAATGCTTAAAAGAAATGCTTTGGAGATGTCTAGTGCCACGGCTCGGGCTTCCCTGTTATTTTGAAGAGCTCGGTGGACTGTTTCAGTGATGGCCGTAAGTACATCAGCTCTAGATCGGGCAAAGCGGAAACCATTGGAACAAAGGAATATTTATCAACGTGGTAATTTTCTCTTTTCTATTAATATGGATAAGAACCTTGTTCGTGAATCTGAGAGGATCCTGATGAAAATGCGTAGACAAAGTAATCTAAATTATTCAAAGAGATATTCAAACACACACACACATACGCATATATATATATATATATATATATATATATATATATATATATATATAGTTTATGCAAAACTAGGTAATCCGCATGGGTAGACCCAAGGAGGATGATATCCAGAGAGCTGAATGTAAAATTCAGAGTAGATATGTTTGAATAAAAACAGACCACTTTAAGGTTCCATGTAATAAGTTATTTCACCACAATCCCTTCAACAGGGCTCTGGATCATCAGACTTTAATGAAAATAACTTATGTATGTATGTATATATCATAAAAAATTATATTCTTACTCTGTCCTGGACATTGAGTTCTACCTGGATTCTATGCTCTTGGATATATATATATATATATATATATATATATATATATATATATATATATATATATATATATATATATGATAGAAATTAAGGAGGATTTGAGATAATTATGTAATTCATCGAGTCTGGAAGAAACCTCAACAGAATGCTGAAAGCACTAGACGGCCGTTTCTTCCTATATTTGGGACTCATCAGCATATTACAGTTGGTATGATGTTTGCTTGACAACCTAACTGTCAGGGTTTCAGTTCTCGGTAGTGGATGCGCACTGCTGATGAGTCCCAAGTATAGGACAATACGGCTGTCCAGTGCTTTCTGCATTCTGTTGAGGTTTCTTCTTGTCTCGATGAATTTCTTAATATGTATATATATATGCCGTCAAACCAAAGGCCTTATAATTAAAAATAATTTGGTTTACGGTGAAGAAGTGAACTCCAAATACACATCTTACCACAAAATGAACACATGTCATTTTGATTTTAACATGTGCATCAGAATTATTTGCACTGGTAACCATGTAAAACAAAAATATGTAAATGTAAGGGTTCACTTACTTTAGTGTTTAAAGTTTTTTCTTAAAGTATGTATCGTTTAAGATGGGTCCATCATCTGGAAAAATAGACCATTTTTTAAAAAACATTATCTTAAGTGTTCACTTATTTTTGTACAGCACTATATATTTCCGTGTTATCAAAGCTATGGGAATATTGTGATACGAAGAAATCTATTTGCAAGGCATTTATTGCATGTTGATTAATTATTAATATTACTCCTAGGTGGCCGAGTTGTTAGAACGTTTGCATTCTGACCATGAAATCCGGGTTCGAAACTCATCATGGTCGAGCTGTCGGATCGTGAGTAAAACGTTGGTGGTCGTCGATAGTTCTGTTAGCACGAAGTCACAAGTCATAGTGGCCGAGGGCTTGGGCGTGTTAGCTTTGTTCAAATTGTTAATCGCGCTAGATAACATTCTGTTTCCCAGAAAATGTAATTGCCCAGCATAGTATAAACCACAGGTGGGATCTGTGGGTGTTGAATAAAAAATAAATGTGCCTGTGCAAGCGTCTGCAATAAGGATTGGCTAGCTGCCCTAGTAAGTGAGTATCCTAATACATACATACATCGAGGGAAATTTTCAAAATTGATTGTGTTCAAAATATGTTTTACGCTGTATTTAGTACATTGGTATATGTGTAAAATCTCTTAAATCGGTAAAAAAGGATAAAAATATTCTAGACTCTCTCTCTCCACAGACACACACAAATATATATATATATATATTCAATTATTAAAATCTATTTTAAGAAAATTAATTCTTTTCTCTTGTCGAAAGTTTTTCTTTATATTTCATTCTGACATAAAAAAAAAGAATGACTGAGTAAGGTGCGGAAATTCGTTTGTGTAATGATAGAGAACGACAGAGTCTGTGATAATTATTTTCGCAAAGGGAGAGCACGTGGAAGTTAACAAGACGAAGAAAAGAAAATAATTACGAGGCATTTAATAACAATCTATGTTTAAATATGATAGTGGAGAATTTTAGTCCGTCCTGACCATCCCATAATCATGTATAAAGGAACCTTCTCGGACTTACAACATTCGTAACACTACGAAAAAGGGAATGCGTCATTTTTATTTTAAATGAACACAATCTTAACATTAAAAATTCAAAATATGGAATACACGAATGATAAGTCTAAATTAACCCTCCGTTCACCATAAAATATATTTAAGCTTGTCACAATGCCTTCTGGGCAAGTGTTTTTACATTTGGTAATATTGTGGTCACATGATCAAAGTTTGAGCTTGTTCGCGCCATTATTCTTTTTTGTTTTTGCTGCTGTTACAGAGTAAACAAGAAAGAACAGAGAGCAATTTTAAAACTTTTTTAAAAAAAAAAAATCCCCCAAACACCAGAATAAATTCTTAATATGGCGGAAGAATGGCTTCGATACACAGGAACAATTTATCCTCTGCCAAAGCAGAAGTACTTTCAACAATACCTAGTCATTATCACTCTGATACTAGAGTATATATATACGAGGGCAAGTCAATGGTATGGATTTATCATGGATCCTTCCGCTCATGCGTGTTTATCGTTGGTAATATTGTAGTCACGTGATCGAAGTTTGAGGTTGTTCGCGCCAATTTTCTTGCCGCGGTTACAGTGTAAACAAGAAAGAAAATCGAGCAGTGATCCGAATCTGAAGAGAACATGCAGGCCGTTGATGATAACTCACCGGTTCGCCTTTACTAAATCTCGAACTTGATGAATCTTCTCGTCAGTGGTGGAGGTTGACGGGCGTCCTCCACCTTCTTTGTATTTCACACTTGTCCGGACATTTTTAAACTTTTAAAATATCTCGCAACCACCAGAATAAATTCCTAAACGTGTCGAAAGAAAGGTTTCGAAGCACATGAACAAAATATCCTCTGCAAAATCAAAAGTGTTTTCAACAATACCGAGTCATTTTAACTCTCATACGCGAGCATATATATATATATATATATATATATATATATATATATATATATATATATATATATATATATATATATATATATATATATACACAAGGGTACGTCAGAATTATCAGTTTGACATGCTTCTTTCCGCCCTTGCGTGTTTATAGTTGGTAATATTGTCGTAACGAGATCCAAGTTTGAGCTTGATTGCGCCAGTTTTCTTACTGCTCTTACAGTGTAAACATGACCGCTCTGCTAGCAGTATTCACTAGTAAGTAGTAGATGTCCCCGCTTCATTAAAGTGGTTGAAGGCTATCAGTCTTTAAAGGTGTACTTGAAATCCGGGTCTTCGATTCGAGCACATATCTCCGGTCGCACAACGATATCGTCAAACAACTTCGTAATGTTTACAATTTGTCACGAAACTAAGAAGAATTTCAAAGAATATAATACGAGAAGGATTTTGCTTACAGGCATGAGTCCGATTTTACTTGATCGTCAAGGCTACTTAGTGACTCATTTCGATAACTTCTGCCTTGAGAAACCTACGTTCGAATCCTACCAGAGAGCTCATTTTTTTCCTTTAATAAGTTATTTCAAGCCGTTAGACGAAAATAAATAAAACTGAATGTTTAATAAAACGAATGAGGCGTCTACTCCAATATGGGTATCCACTAAAATTAACGTTTAAGTTGATAAAATAAATAAATAATATAAGGTATATTGAACATGACTGAAACCAGAAATGAAATACTAAATTACAGAAATCAGTTATTAGCGAAACGGTTCGGAGAGAAAAACGGAGACAAATTTAAATAAAATTATTAATATAAAGCAAGAGAACGGAAGAAAACATCTTAGAAAAAAGGAGTAGAAATGAAAGAAAACTGAAATTCTATCTTTAACTACGTGTCTGACATATTTCATGTCTGGAGTCAAAAATTTAAGCATTGTCCAAACGTTGGAGATTTACCAATTTCGCTCATTCTAAGTGCGGCAGAAACACCATTTCCACATCTACCACCCAGAAATATCTCCAAAATAATGGTATGACATGAGTGGTAATAGTGTTTATATCTCGCTAATGTCTTAATATTATGTGGAAGCTATTTATGTGTGGTACACTACAGCGCAAAGATTTGAGGTGACCTATGGTAATTTTTTTTAAATTGGAACAAAAAGTAGTTGTTTTGTAGTTGAAATAAGAAAATTGTTATACATGTTTAAAAAACGTAAATGTGATTTTTATTAGTATTTTTATTATGTTTATAATAATAAAAATACTAATAAAAATCACGAGAAAAAATAAAAAAAAGCATTTTATGATTCATTTTTGCTCTTTTTAAAATGTCCTCCTTCAGCTTTGATTACTAGAGGAAAAATGCATTCGCTGAAAAAGTTTCTCAAAGTTTGATAATTGATTCAATTCTTTTTTTCAAATACATTTAGATCTCCTTTTCATTTTTTTTTTCACTCTTTTGTCATGTTTATCCCATGCTAATCCAGTGGTGGTTTCAAGCTTTTGAACTGTAGTGTATGTGTGAGAGACATATCTACCGTACCCTGTATTAATAATCATTATCAAAAACAGAAACTTAAATTTTTCAGTATAATATTGTATGGAGGTTTTTTTTTGTTTTTTTTGTTTTTTTTTCCTGATTCACACTTCTGGCTTTCGAGTTCTAGAAACAGTGTAATCTTTATCGTTTTGGAAAGTGCATTCGCTGAACCGAATTCCGGTCTTGTCTGTTGCGTTCACTTTTACACAAATGGCCCTGGCAAAGGTTTGAAACTCATCTTTTGTCTTCTCTTCCTTTTCTTTAAAATGCGTGAATTTCTATTACTTATTGGGAAAGTTGGTGGGGTATTTTCCTGTTGCCTTCGCTGCCGTTTTGAATTCTGTCTACCAACCAAGTTTAGAGAACCGAGACTGTTATCACGTTATTTAACTCACAGATGGGTAGCGAAAAGAGATGGATTCTTACCTTTTCCAAGGGTAACAGTGCGAAATAAATGTAGGTTGGAATTTGAAAGTGTATCGTCGAAACCACTTTCAGAACCGGAAACCGTTCAGTTTGAAGCAGATCCAAAGAAATAAGAATATATGAAAGAAGCTTATAACATTATTTGTTTTTGAATGGATGTAATGAGAGGAATTCATTAGTTTCCTGAAATATACGCGTTAGTTCGTTTATCACTTTGTAATATAATTTAAGCGAGGTCATAGGAGAGATCAAAAGCCAGGTTCTGGTCATTTTGAACTTTAGCGCTGCACCCATACACCATTGTATGATCTGCTTTGATATTTACTGAAGCATCTGAGTATTTTCTTCGGCAGATCTTTAATGTAAAGTAGAATGAAGGTCGAAATTAGAAGGGAGCCTTAGAGAACGCCTGCGTTGATTTCATGGGCCTCAGGGACACGTCATTAACAAAGCCTTTTATGGATCGAGCTGCTAGGAAGGATTTGATAATTAAGAACACATTTCCAGTGATTATTTAGTTACAGAGCTTCTGTAACCACCCACATTCTAAACGACACTTTGTCAAAGTCCTTTGATTTATTGATCCTCCACTTGTATTTACTGTTTAATTTCTTATTGATTCCATGCGTAATGACAGGATATAAGCAGTGGACCTAACAGAGCGAAATCCTTATTATTTATCGCTGAGAATATTGTCCCTGTTGAGCTGGTCAACAACATTTTTGTTGGTGATACCCTCAAAAAAGTTACCGAGTGATAAGAATGGGAATGGGCCGATATTGTAACAGAGATGAGATATTATTTTCATTCTTGAAAACTGCGTATACATTTGTCAACTTCCATAGAATTGGTAAAGATTCCTTCTCATACAGCGGTTAAACAGTTTTACCTAGATTAGAGATAACTCAAATCTAATATTTTCATGAGCAAGCACCGAGATTTAATTCGATGTGGTTGCCTTCTTAAGGTTAAACCTTCTGATAAATCTGGAAACTTCCGAGTCTTCATAGATATATTTCAATGCTTGTCCTTCAGGAGTGCCGAGGAAGCCTGGAGAGGGTGCTAATTGTTGCCAAACATGAAGAGAATCAAATTCACTGAAAAGTGCTCAGACTTACCAGACGAGGATCATATAACCTCAGGGCCATTTTGCCTTCATTAGCAATCTTTTTAGAAGTCTAGCAGAACTCACAGGTTACAAATGAGTTGGAATTCATTGGTGTATTTCAGCACTAATGGTTTATTTATGCAAGGTTGCTTGAACAGGGTGATTTTTTTTCTACAAGTCGAACCTTTTATTCTGGTTGCAAGGAAGAAACTGAAAAAAAAGTGGATTAAAAGTGGATTCCGTTGTTGATGTTTACTTTGTAAATAGCATTAATTAATAAAAACAAACAAATGATGTTTTAGGGTCGCTGGACACCAAGTGACTACAATAATTCCCATTTAACAAGCCCTTGAAAACACATGGGACACTGGATAAAGGCGTTAGTTAGATCTAGTGACAGGACCCAAAGACTGTGAGTTCAATACTTGGTTAAGGTGGTGGAGAACGTGGGGAATTAACAGGAGATAACTGACATCCATTAGACATGGCACGGGGAACGAGAACAGTCTACCCCAGTGAGTGAAATAAAGGGTTCATTTCGAGATTCCAAACACCTGAAGTAGTGAATAGTAGCTTTTAATTATTGAAGTTGTCGTCGTTGATAATACTATATATATATATATATATATATATATATATATATATATATATATATATATATATATATATATATATATATATATATATATATATATATATATATATATACACACACACACCCAAACTCTATCATATATATATATTCATAAACACACACATATATACGTATGATAAAACCTAAGTCAGGTACTACCTACCTACGTTTAACCACATGGAATCATTAGGGTAAACTGGCTAAATTATTATCGCTGTGGTCTTTTTTCTTTGTACGAGATATTTAATGTACTGGACGATTTCTTTCGCCCAGTTCGGAGGTTCTGGCTCTTTCATTATTTTCTAAATGTTCTTCTTTCTCGGATGCCAATGTGTTTAAAAATTGTGCTATCCAGGTTTTTTTCACCGACCATGTTTAAACAGATTTACATTATATATATATATATATATATATATATATATATATATATATATATATATATATATATATATATACGTGTGTGTGTGCGTGTCAAAAGTATACGTCAGATATAAAAAAAATTATTCAATGTTATATCCTACGGTAGACTTGAATAATATCATTATCCCTCCCCTTGCATTAACCTTAATTTAAAAGGCAGAAAATGCCACAAATTTACACAATAGTTCTTTGAAAACTACACATGCGCCGGATATTTTTTGCCAACTCCTCGGTGTATTCGAAATAGATAGGATAATTATGCTTAATAGGGTTCAGTCAAGTACGCAGTGAACTTGGGAGATATCTCCAGTACACAAGGTCGTAGAAAGATAGCGAGGCGTGGTCGTGCATCGCACGCATATGCTCAAAATCCCGAATGACGATGAGGAGAGCAATAGATGGAAGCGAAGATAAATTAGGGTGTGAAACGTGATGTGTACTTACGAGAGCTTTTAGAAATATCTAGATATAGAGAAGTACTTACATAGATATGTTTTCTGCAATTTACCTTCATCAAGTTTTGGTTGGATACTACACAAGTCGGTCTGATGTAAACTGCTGTAAATACAGGTCCAGGACAAAAAATGCCTAGACACCGGAAAATGTTATACTGATGTTGGCATATGATTAATTCTGTTAATTTACTTAAACTTCGTCTGTATTTCGTCGACAAGTTTAGTAGGCAAATCGTAACTGGTCTCTTTTAATTCGTCTGGGATAACCTTCATTTCATTAGCACGGCTGATGCTAACTTCCAAGAGAGCAATTAAATGTGTTTTCTCTGGTTAATATTTTACACTGAGATGAAGATTATATTGAAACAAATCTTACTTCTGCTGCTATGAAAGATAGTTCATTGTGTCATGCTAGACAATTTTTTTCTCTACAATCTAACACGTTTATATATCCACTACTTGTGCCTATATTGGTTAATGCTGTCACACCTGCTCTGGTGCTTCTATGAATATTTAGAGGTCCTTAATTCAATATAAATAAAATGCAATGTTATTGATCCTGACTTGGCATCTTGGTTTCCGCCAATGTCCCATCGCCTTATCGTAACATTTTTGTGCCTCTTTTAAAAATATATTTATATTAATTGCTCTAATGAGCTTTCCTCTTTATTACCTAGTGTGAATTTAAGCGCAGTACAAAATTGGCAGCTAGGTCTCATCATTTATTACATTGAGAATATTTATGCATAACCGTAAGTTATATGCTAACAGTTTCTTCTCACTTGTGGAAATCCTTTCCGGCTACATGCTTCCCATTCAAGTTTCGGCTGCAAAGATTTAACTGAAATGCGAATCTAATGTCCACCTGATTACTATTTTCTCTTTCCACTCATTAAAAATGTTTTTATTTCTAATTCCTTCACACCCCGTAACGCCTTGTGTTTTAGTGGCTTTACTGCCGATTAATATATATATATATATATATATATATATATATATATATATATATATATATATATATTAGGTTGGTGCAAAAATAATGACGTAATAATGTCGTTTTTTACGTATTTTTTAACGTCAAAAACGACATTATTGCATCATTATTTTTGCACCAACCTAATATATATATATATATATATATATATATATATATATATATATATATATATATATATATATATATATTTGTTAATGCGAAATTTATTCCCAAAGCAATATATATTATTATATTTCTACTTCAAATAATGTGAAAAATACTGATAACCCGTAAATGTAACAGATCAATCAATTCTGTAGGAAGTAGGTATTTACAGGAGAATTTGCTCGCTCCATGACCAATTGGTGTTGGATTGACAGTTGTTTTTTGTCATCTTCTCTGTACAGCCTGTCTTTCATTTAAGTTATGGATGAAACGAATTGTTACTTTTCTAAGCGCATTTGTACGAAAGCGGTCTCCACTGGAATTTGAACAGAGTTCCTCCTTTCAGCGCCAATAAGCACTATTCTGCCTGCCAGTATTCCCATATGCTTCATGGGGAGGAATTCATTACCCTAAGCGCTAGCGGACTGCGTGTTGGTAGGACCTTACAGCACGTGGCATTCCCAAGACGTCACCCATCTAGGTACTGACCAGGCTCAACGTTGCTTAACATCGTTGATTGAATTAGAATCATTGTTTCAATTTGATATTTCCTTGTATAAAAATATATTCAGAATCCTGGAATTTTTGTTCCCATCATTAGTTTCCATCAAACGTAACTCATATCATGGTTCGATAATGTAGTTCCATTTTCACTGTGTCCTATATTGATATTTCTAAAAGAATAAGCTTGACTTATTCTGTATATATATATATATATATATATATATATACGGGGTTTATTTATCTTATTTAAATTGTTTGCGACGATGGATTCTCGCCAATTAATTAATTAACCTCTGTATTTATTTTTTGTACCAATGATTCATGAATTTATAAATTATTTGCACCTTTATTGAAATATATATATATATATATATATATATATATATATATATATATATGTGTGTGTGTGTGTGTGTACAGGCGGTGACATGTAAACAGAATGATCGTTAGTATTGCTTTGAGCAGTGGTAGCTCCGTTGTTAAATAACGAATTGACAGGTATTTGTAAAATGCCTAGATAGAAAACGAGATGGAATTCAACATAAAAAGGATCGAAGTAATTTAGAAGAGAACCCAATAGACAGATCGAGAAATACATCAGTAAACAGTGGGAAACTTAGAGATAAATCCAGTGACTGTTTCAGTCATTTCATAAGGAATGTTAAAGCAGCACACACACACACACACACACACATATATATATATATATATATATATATATATATATATATATATATATATATATATATATATATGTTTGGATAGATGTGAGTTTGTGACCCTGGGTTTCACGCTTTTGCGATCGTCAGTACCGCGCATATAATATATAAATAAGTACCGCGCATATAATATATATATATATATATAATAAATAATATAATATATCAATAATAAATAATAAATAATATAATATATAAATAATTATATATATATATATTTATTTATATTTATATGCACACACTTTTCACACACACACACACACACACACATATATATATATATATATATATATATATATATAAATATATATATATATATATGTGTGTGTGTGTGTGTGTATGTATATATGGTGTAGTGCTAAAATTTCATCAGTAATGCTAATTTTCTTTCTAATTTTTAATAACAAGTTTAGTATCAATTTATAAATGTTTCTTCTTTGTTGACAATACCAGAAGAAAAACATTCCTATAACTAAAATAGCTGAAAATCAATCTTTGCTCAAAGAAGGTTTAATCGCAGGTCAAAATTTCAAGAAAATCGAAACACTTAAGAAATGCTGTAAAAAAGAAAAATAAAAGATATAACTAAAACAATTCTTACAAAAATGGTGATGGTCAAAGACGGAAAAGGTGTACAGACTCAAGGGAAAACAGACTGCTAAAGAGGGTATCTCTAGATGAGAGGGGAAAGATCTTCTAACGTGACTGCTGAATTTCGAGAGACAACAAAGTGATATCAACTCGCACAGTGAGAAGAAGGTCAGATTGAAATGACCTCAAAGGACGTAAAGCTAGAATGAAACCATTGCTGTCTGAGATTAATAAGAAAACAAGACAAAAGATCATGAAAATTGGACGATTGAGAATTGGACCAAAGTTTTCTGGTCAGATGAATGCAGATTTGAAGTTCTTTTATTAGTTGATACTAATTTATTGAGCATAATTCATTTAATTACGCTTATTAATGCTTCATTTTACTGAATAGAAAATTATCCCTAAAATTCAGATTTTTGGAACCCCTGGAGTTGTTTATGCTCGTTGAAGTGTTAGGGAATTTTACATATATATATATATATATATATATATATATATATATATATATATATATATATATATTCCATATTAGTCTGCGCATGCTCTATATTGAAAGCTACTGACATGATAGATAATTGAAAATCGCTCTTCATGAAAAACAATTGCACATGTTTAATACTAGTTTAAAAGCCGTCCTATCAGGCAGTAATTAAACTACATCCTGCGGAATGTTCGTGATTTGACTTTTTCATAAGTTTGGAAGCTTGAGAGTCCCTAATTATTTGTATACTCTTAGCATTAGAAACTCTCTTGTTTGCTCTTTGCCTTTGGGTTTTCATTTGCACGGGACTTTCTTTTCCTCACTTCACCTTTGGTTCTTTTGATTTCAATCTGGTCCTCTGTTGGTCGAGATTTCTTTTTGCCAAACATACCTGCTGCCATATTGCGATAGGCAACTATAAACTACAGAAGAACACAAAATTGATCGCTGCATTTGAGTATTTCATTACTATTTAATCTTACTTTTAATTCTTCTGTCACCACTTAATTTAAAGACAATTTTCCATACAAAAATTATTTTTTTATTTCATGGGTGACTTTTGCTGGTTTTCGCAATTAATTTCCATTATTCCCAAATTCATTTCCAACTTCGCAAAAACTCACGTAAAAAATTCGCCGAAAACATTCGCAGTAAGGAAAAGATGGGAATCCAAAATTTGAGTATCCTCACCCAGCCTAATTCCAAAATGGTATAATATTTTGGGCTACGGCCTCTAGGAGTAAAGTTGACAAAGTGTGACTCAGTGTCATACTGACAATCGCATTTATTTATATAGATAAAACATACATATATTAATGTATGGTGTATTTATTTTTCTCTAAATATATAACAAAAGAACAGGATGGGGTATGGCAGCAATATTCAACGCAAGAATGAAAGATAAAGTTAAAAATATGCCAGAGAGATTCTGTCGAATAATGGTCTAGTACAACGAAATGAACCAATTTTCCTAGCAACAGACTCTTGTTTCAATATACTTCATGTCAGCGGAAAATTTTAGTCCGAGAAGGTTCAATGAGTCAATCTCCTGCAAGTTAGCATCATCCATGTTGATTCAAGGTAAAAAGGGGTCTCTCTGACGATTAAAAGAAGCAGTTACATCTTGGAGGCGTTAAAATTAACAAGCCTCTCTTTGCCTCATTTACAATGAAACGTCACCATGTTTCCTTTTTTTTTTTTTTTTTTTTTTTGCACTATTATCCTCATATAATTTTATAGTTTCGTTTTTGTTTTGTTTTTATTGCCCTTTTCTTTTCTTTCCTTTTCGACACTGATATTCTGAGATACGATATGCGTAGGCTAGAGAATAATGCCGAAATGATAAGTATCTGGAATGTAATTCTAAACCCTACATTACTGATCAGACAATGACAATTCGAATTGAGTGAGGGTGTTGGAAGCCTATGGTTGTGGAATCCTGTGAGTGATAGCTTGCTCTAGACTTTCTTGTCTAAATAGCGAAAAGCTCATAATCACGGGCCGTATGGTTACGTCAGTAGAAACTTCTTGTGTTTTTATAAATTATTATTGATTGCGTCTGCTATGTGAGTTGTTTTGGTAATAGTTGGAATTGGTATAACAATATATCATCTGACATGTCACCTTTAGAATGAGAAACGATTTATCTATAAATCCAACCGAGGCCAGAGATACCTTGTTGTCATTCACCAACCAGAGATGTATAAATGTACAATAACAAGTTACAAATATTCGTCAAGTTTAGAAGTAATACCATTATTACATGAATTTTCTATATTATTATCCTTAAATTTTTGTTTTGGTACCTTGTTTTTTTTTTTTTTTTTTTTCAATTACAATCTTCTTTCTCTTACGGCGTCCGGCATTCTGGGATGAAATAATTTTTAGTGAATGTGTAGCTTAGACAAGAATGGTACACGATAATTGTAGCGAATGCAATTCCAGAACATAGCATGCTCACCCAATCTTTTATGACCCAAATTAATTGGGGTGGTTTGAACCCCATGAGCGCTCAATCTAAGCAATGATTGTCTAAGTTTGTCTCAGAATGTAAAACGCGCGAAAATGAGGGTTACGATTGCGGCAGTAGAGAAAGCACGAGCTTTCATGCTCGTATTATCCTTCTTCGTTCAGATTTAATTGTATCGCTTTGGTTTATGTAGAGAGACAAATTATACACGTGAAGTGGATATGTGTTTGTATGATCTGCTGATATCCGTTCTCTCTACCTCCTTCTCTCACTGACCTACTCCAAGAACTGATGACAGTTACGATCAACCAAAGAAACCCAAAGAAATGTGTTTATTGTTGATTCAGTCTGTTGAGGCAGCATTGGAATCCTTACTGGGGAATTGCCGATAGATCGCTAGAATCAAGAGACGACACGAAACGCAACTTAGTGACTTTGATTAACTATTTCAAGTATTAGGTTGGTGCAAAAATAATGTCGGTTTTTGACGTTAAAAATACGTCAAAAACCGACATTATTTTTGCACCAACCTAATAGAATATAGTATTTAAACATTACATCAAAATCATTAGCCATTATGCATGTGAACTATTTTTAAGTTTCGTTTCACGAATGCGGATGATGTTCTTGGGAAATATTGTTTCTGGCGTTGCTGAATAATTAGTGGAACCAAACAAAGTTAAAAAAAATCACAATTTACAATCCATATATATATATATATATATATATATATAGATAGATAGATAGATAGATAGATAGATAGAGCGAGCTTGAGGTAGAAGTACCAATGGTGACACCTTTTTTCAAAGACAGAACACGAAGAACTTCCGATCCTGTCCAGAACTGTCGATCAGGCCGTCACTAATCCTGCTCATATTTTAAGGAGACAATACTAGTCAGATTTGCCTAAATCGTAAGTACTAGAAAAATAAAAATCAATAAATAAGAAAGTGAATCAATACTGAATACAAAGAATGACTAAATTCACAAAAGATGCAGTTAATTTTGAAATAATAATCAGGATATACGCATTAATTCGAAAGGCCGATTAAATGGGAAACTTGCGACCATAACAAACAAATTCATAAGCACAAACTCGAAAATTTCCTAAAGAAAAGCAAATCTTTATTATTTGAAACTTTAAAATGCATTTTTCTTTTGTTCAAGGTAAGAGAATAATACAGTGTCATCTTATCAAATGAGACGAACTGACAATGGATGTCATCATTCCATCTGACCTGATTGTGAAATCGAACGAGAATTTCTACACACATAAGTAGACCTTAACAAAAGCCTTACTGTAAAACTTGATGGTAAAAAATATCTGCCATTATTGTAGATTCTTGTAAAATCAGAATTACAACATTTAATTGTCGTTACTAAAGTCTTTAAGATTAGTATGGAGAATACTTAGTATAGATGCCTGATTAAGATTAGTATGGAGATTGCTTAGTATGATGCTTGATCTACAATAAAATACTTTAGTGGGAAAACTTGAGAAGTAGTCATTATGGTAGAAAATAAAAGCTGTAGTCAAATTCATGATTATTACTTTATAATCACTCAGAAAACCATATAAACCATATAAAACCATATAAAAGTAGTTTATTCGAAACATGCACTGCTATAAATACTACTACTACTACTACTACTATTATTATTACTACTAGTAGTAGTAATAATAATAATAATATGGCATTTTAGTGCACCGAAATTACAAACGGGGACATAACTATATGGAACATATTTCAGAATGGCTGTTAAGCATTAAATACAAAGGAGATAGTAGAAGAGTGTTATGCTCTATAAAAGAACTTGCAGTGGAGCATGAGAGTGCAAAGATGCTCTTAAACATTACCGGACAATGTTATAATTCAAATGAAGCAAAAAGGCCAGGCATCATTTTTTGTCTAGAAGGAAAGAGAACAGAGTTGGATCAACGATGTAAAGTTACCAGGGCACGCAGTTGCAAAAGAAAGAAAATAAGTCATCCAAATGTGAAATGTGTGGAAGAATGCTTATTGAGCCAGAGAAAGGCAGCTCTATGTTTCGCTGTGAACGATCTTGGACCATTGACAGACACAATTCAAAAAACAAATGCCTAGGAATATTGGCACTGTGATTTGATCTGAGATGGACTCCTTAGGACAGCCAATATTTTGAGAAATCTTTTGTCGATGGAGGGGCGAATAATTGACAGTTACCTTGGTTATGTCATGACCCTCAACTGATCGTTCAATTAGGGCATAATATCTGCTCGAGATAACGAAGAACAGCAGAAATAATAATAAGAATCTTTATTCCGTTATAAAGGATGCCAAAACATTCAAAAGGTGAATTTCAAGTAGATGAAGAAATGCAAGTAAACCATATGAGAACTACAACAGAGGCAAAGAAACTTAAAAGAAGTAAAAAAAAAAAAATGGACCAATTGAAGAAACGATTGTGTAAACATCTTCGTAGGCAATCCATGCCAAAAATGCTGATTTAAGTAAATCTTAAACTCGTAGTAGCTACGTCGTGAGGGATTAAATGCTGAAACCGAAGGTTTTATCCATGCCGCACATGACCAATATTTACTAACTAGAAATTGCCAAAAGAAGATACTAGAATGTTGTGTTACCCACAATTCATATTCTCTGATAAACATCCCAAAATGATTAACTAATTAGGAACTGGAAGGAAATGAGTATAAAACAGAAATTATTATTATTGTTATTATTATTAATAATAATAATAATAAGTATAATATTATTAATATTAAACATAATCAGGATATTATAGAACATATTCAAAATACAAACAGGATAGAAGCAGAAGAGCGATATGAAATATAAATTACAGCATGCCCAGTAAAAAAAAACGTGGGAAATTCGGAAAGAAATTTATTTAGCTATCATGATTTTTGCACAAGCTGAACAATCATCGTAGATGTTTTAAATATTTGGCTGAATATTCATCACAAAGTTGTAAACGTGGTAACCAGGAGAGTAACTTTGCGAATAGTTTCAAGAGGAATTCCATTAAAAGCTTCAGTTAAGATCCATTTCAATGAATCATTATCGACTATGTCACGACGAGTGAGTTAGGATTATACTCCAGATACATTAATCCATAACATTAAGATCTGAGCATTATGAGTACCACTAATGTTTGAAATGTTTGCCTGACGTTTAAACACAATATTGTATATGTGTTAATCAGGAGAGTAGCTTTGCGGATAGTGTCAAGAGGAATTTCATTAAAAGATTTAGATAAAATCCACTTCAATGAATCATTATCGACATGTTTAACTGAAGGTTCAACACAAAGTTGTAAATGTGGTTATCAGGAAGTACTAGAGTTATGGATAGTGTCGATAGGAATTCCATTAAAATCTTCAGTTAAGATCCACTTCAATGAATCATTATCGACTATGTCACGACGAGTGAGTTAGGAATATACTCCAGATACATTAATCCAAAACATTCAGATCTGAACATTTATAGGATCACTAATGTTTGAAATGTTTGGCTGAAGGTTCAACACACTGTTGTAAACGTGGTAATCAGTAGAGTAGCTTTACGGATTGTGTCAAGAGGAATTTCATTAAAAGCTTCAGTTAACATTCACTTCAATGAATCATTATCGACTATATCTCGACCAGTGAGTTAGGAATGTACTCCAGATACATTAATCCATAACATTAAGATCTGAGCATTATGAGTACCACTAATGTTTGACATGTTTGGCTGACGTTTCAACACAATATTCTATATGTGTTAATCAGGAGAGTAGCTTTGCGGATAGTGTCAAGAGAAATTTCTTTGAAAGATTCAGTTAAAATCCACTTCAATCAATCATTATCGACTATGTCACGACGAGTGAGTTAGGATTATACTCCAGATACATTAATCCATAACATTCAGGTTTGAGCATTTACAGGACCACTAATATCTGAAATGTTTGCCTGAATGTTTAACGCAATGTTTTAAGCGTCGTGAGCAGGAGGCTGTAATTTTATTCAAGATCATTAATATTCACAAATCTTATTGGATGTTATTGAAGATCAGTTATTCCTAAAAAATAAACAGTGATAATAAATTTGCCAGGCTTTACTGAGCACCCCGAATTTCCAGTAGTGGTAAATTGGCGTCTAAAGCTGCTCTTGCACTTCAGCGTGCCATGCATGAAATGTGATCATTGACTCGAAGGAAGAATAAACAATAAGTGTGATCATTGACAAAAAGATAATAGGGACGTAGAGATAATAGGGACGTAGAGATATTAGTCACGTAACGGTTGTTTAGAAAGATATGAAGGGAAAAGATATGCAGATTAAAAACTTGAAGAGATTAAGAAAATTGAAGTTATTCTTGTTGTTTTGGACGTCCCTTTGGACAGCAAAACAAAAAAAATATCTCTGTAAAATTGGAAGGATGAGTTGAACTGGGATGCTTCCGAAAAAAAGACTTTTTGGGTCGTCCATAATTCCGAAGAAACCTTGTTTACGTAGAGAACTGAAGAGAAGACAGGATATATCGTCATGTATTATAACCATCTGCTTATCATTAGATTACGACATGACATCTACCTGTGAAAAAAAAGAGATTATCGTAATAATCCATTTTTAAAAAAAATATATCATTAAGTTATTAAGTACATTTTCTTTTTACTAAAATTCACCCATTAAAAGAAGCAGTTGTCATTCAATGTAGAATTACTGAATGAGAAGGGGCAATGAAGTGGATGACATCAGGATAGGTAAGATAAACAGAACATGAACAAAAAATCATCACCAAACATTTGGGCGATATTAATTTTCGCACATAATTGCCATGACTTAAATAACATGATCCAATAGAGAAATAAGTAGATTTTCACAAATAGCATTAATTTATTTACTGTTGACTTTGATACGTCTTAATAAAACAGCCTTTATATAATTGTTATATATAACAGATCTATACTTAAAGTTCTAGATGTATAAGAAAAATGGTATCTACGTGCAAATTCTTCCTTAGAACTGAAATACGAAGGAAATGTGAGTCGACTCTATGGACGTAACAGTGAATTCTATATTTAACGGTTGGAAACGCTCAGATATTTAAAATCTTTCAATCCAACGTTTTCATAAATTTTGAAGTATCACCTGCATTTGCCCTAGGTCTTATGTCTATCCCATGGTGAATGATTGTAGCAAACAGCAAATCAAAAAATTAACTACAACAGCAACAACAGCAGCAGCAACAACAATAGCAGAAACAACAGCAAAAACAGCAACAACAATAACAATAATAACAACAGAAAGAAAATAATAAAAAAACATTTTTAAAAATAAACGAGAAAATATAACAGGACTTCGTTCATTTTGATCAAAAATATAATCGTGAAATTCGTGACATTTTCTAATGCGTTTTGACGATTTCTAAGTTGAAATTTATTGAGCTTATTTTTTTATTTTAAATAGAAATCACAATTTTACGGGCAAATATATAAGAAAAATAAAGTAAAACCGTTGAAAGAGTACCCAAGAAATTAAAATGACTTTTGTTTATCTCCAGAAGTCTTCATTTCGTTGCTATACAATCGAAGCTTGGACCCTTTTCACAGATGGTGAAGTTTCCTGAAAGTCTTGTAAAATTTCTGAAGTGAAACAGCCTTTGAGTGGAACTCCCTTCCCCTTACTTGCTTCCCTGATAAATATAATCTTCAAAAAATTCAATGTAATGTCAATCGACATTTTCTGATTCTTTGTTCTTCCCTGTATCCTTCTTCGTTCCTTTTTTTGTATCCTTTCCTCAATCCCCACTATTGAGTCCAAAGTGCAAAATGCAAACCGGAGGTACCAAAATCAAACAAATGCGGACATTTAACTATCTGGGAAATATTTTAACAGCGGACGGAAAGTGTTACACCGAAATTCGAAGGCTTATTGGGAGAGCAAAAGACGCCTTCCAAAACCTTAGCAGTGTACTAAGAAATAGGAAAATTTCGCTAGAAACAAGTAGAAGTTTAATAAACTACTATGTGATATCTGTGCTTTTGTATGGCAGTGAAGAGTGGACGATCTCCTCAAAAATAGACTTGAACCAACAGAAATATGCTTCCACAGAAGGATGCTGAGGATATCGTAGACTGAGCGTGTGATCAAAGACGAAGTTTTGGAGAAAATGGAAACACAAAGGAAACTAGTAATTAACATCAGCAAGAGACAGTTGTGGTTTCTGAAGTATATAATGAGAGCTTGCAAAATTTGATACACACGGGACAGTTAGAGGGTAAGTGAGACAGGGGAAAATAGGGCATAACATACTTAATGTGATTGGCTAAATGAATCTTGGAACAGGGATTTCGAGAAATAACAGAAAGACAAACCTTATTAAGATCTTTAAGGGACAGGAAATTGTGGAGAGCCATGATCGCCTATGTTCTGAGAGGGACACGGAACATAATGAAGAAGATATTTCATAATACCTTCATTCAGAAGTCATTAGACACAATCTATTTAAACAATTACTTTATAATTCTAAATTGACTGTGATTACCACAAGTGTTTCAATGAAATATAGAAGTCTGTACAATTGAATGTATTCTGAATCAGAAACATCCTATAAAAATATTGAATATTGGAACTTTCAAAACCGGTAACTGTAATGAATCAGGCGGCCATCTTGAAAATAGGATGTCTGCTCATATGTTTCCGGTGAAATACTTTTCAAAGTATTCACATTAAATATAAAAATAACAAACGCAAACGAGATAAGAAAGACGCACAATTCAAACGGATTTGTTAGAAAATCTGTCTATATTTCTGAGATAAGGTATTGTAACTATTTACGCTATTTACATTGTTCGGTTTTAGACGAAAGTGTTGTGAGTTTCATACCTGGCCACAGCAGATGTTAGCAAAACATGGTGGGTTACTAAAGAAAAATATCTAAAACTGAGATACCCAGAAAAGGTATGACACTTGAAACCAGAACAATATACCCTGGTGGACGAAATAAAGGGTTTGATTCGAAATTCCAACGTATATCGCATCAAGAAGGCCGCAGCGTAAAACGACCGAAAAGTCTTGTATATGACAATCCAAACAATGTAAATAGTAGAATTGTAATTGTTGGAAAACACGCCCAGCGTAAACATATACCAAATAATTAAGATACATGCAATATCATTGTTATCCTGTTTTGACCTTTTAATTTAAAATTTAATACTAATGGAATCTGATAGTACATATAATTCAGAGTTTATGCTTCTAGTGTATTGTCGTTTAATAAAATAACACTAATGTCCCTAATATATTTTAACGTAATTAAAATTTGAAATTCGAGTGAAATCAGTGATTACTAAATAGGAATTGAAAATATCTATCCCGGTCGCTGTTTGTTTGAACTTAGACTAAATCCAAAACTGATATCGATAATAATTTAATAATGACACGGCCAAGAAATGTTACTAATCTGAAAGTATATTATTTCTGAAAACCGAATATTATCAATATAAATCTAATCCCTGTTGGATTCTAACCACTTTAATTGCAAAAGAAGGGAATCATAGACGTCAGAATTTTTCAATTTAAAACGCAAAATATAAAATGTAATCTTTATTTTCAGAGTGGGCGCATGAGTAAAGAGGCATAATAGAGGAAAAGATGAAAAGAAAGACGGGGCATCTGAAAATGTCGATTGACATTGCATTTGAATAATTGAATATCATAACTATCGGGGAAGCAAGTAAGAGGAAGGGAGTTTCACAGACGGGAAGTGCGAGACATGAAGCTATTGGAGCAGAGGAGACGGTTACATTTAACAGTTTCGACAGTGAAAAGGTGAAATTGTGATGCCAACATAGTAGCGCGGTTAAATTCATGTAATTTGGGAACCAGCGAAATAGCTCGTCGGGGCAGTTACCGTGAAAGTATTTGTAGAAGCGACAGAGGGACGCAATGGCACGTCTGTGAGAAAGTGACTGTAGGCGAGATGTCAGATCAGGACCAATGACATTGCATATCCGTCTCTGGATTTTCTCGAGGACCTTGAGACGAACAGTGGGTGATCCAGAAAACATAAGGTAGCAGTACTTCATGCAAGGCCGAATGGTTGATCTATAGATTTGAAGCATGTAATTAGGCGAGAAAAACTTTCCGGCGCTACACATGGAACCAATTTTCCTTGCGGTAGATGAAGCTATCGATTCAATGTATTTGTTCCAAATCAGGTCAACGGACAGTGTGAAACCAAGCAGTCGCAAAGAGGGATCTCTGTGGTGGGTAAAAGAGAATAGTTTTTTTTTTGAAGCTTTAAAGTTAACCAGCCATTTCTTGCCCCAGTCTACCATAAATTAATCGTGTTATACTTTCATATGTTAAAGATAAATAGTTGTTTTGAGTAGTTTTTTTTTTCTTTCTGAAATTAAGTTATTTGGTCACAGCTTCGATGGTTATTATGAAAGAGGCGTTATGACGTGAATGAAAGAGGTGGTAAGAAATTAGGGTTATGAGGCTAAAAAAGTCAGGCAGCAATTGTCCCTTGACTTGCAAAGGTTAACATTGTGCATTGTACATCCACGCCGGTGTCCTTTCCACAAAATATCAGTTATGGAAAGAAACTGAATAGAAATGACTCCAAACAACTGGGTTTTTTAAAGTCAGTTCATACCAAGCAAAGCTATAAGATGCAATTGGCTGCTCTGAGTGAAATAGAATAAAATATTAGAAAGAAACAGAGAGGAGTGTCAGCCCGACAGAGGGAAGCAATTGCTACAGTGTATTATAGAACCTAACAAATGCAATAATGAAGCGATATTAATAAAATCGAATTAAAATTAAAAACTTTACTCTATAATCGGCTGCCGTCGTGACGCGTCGTTAATATCATTACAATTGTCTTGAAATTTTAATGATTTCAGAATTCAAGTTTGAATTCTAATATTCAACATTTAATTCAAATGTATGCGCAAAATCGAATATGATTCGGAGTCAGGGATATAATGAAAAACACAGAGAATTAGCCTTGGCATTTAAACCTGACATTATAAATATATACATTTTTAAGTTTTCGTTCAACTAGTGCAGGGCTTGAGAGACACACCAGGTAGAGTGTTATTACATAAGGTTGCTGTAAGTGCATACAAAGAGAGGATAAGATGTGGTTATTATAATTGAAGATTTTAAGATTGTAGCGGTCAGGCAAGCATAATTTCGGGAGTCTGTTCCAAAATGTAATACTTCTGCGGAAGAAGCTGTAGGATTGAAAATCTTTCCTTATCAATGAAACATGAAAGGAATATGGATGTTTCGACTATGTATATGTGACGTCGAGGGTCCTAATTATGAAGGTCTCAACTGGTGGGATAAATGAATGTTTTTTGCCTGCATATCTGTCATGAAAAGAGCGATAGAAAAACGAGAGTCTATCGATGTTTCGCCTGTGGGAAGGGGAGAATTTCTTTTTAAAGCAAGATTGCAAGGGCACGAGATCGCAGGTGGGAGGTGCTACAGTATATAAGGATGAGAAGATTGAAATTAGGGAGGATTGAGGAAATGACAAAAAAAGGAACAAACTTCAAGTAGACAGATGATTGCGATTGACGTTGCTTTTAAAAGAGTGTATTCATCAGGTAATCAAGAAAACTGAAAGATGTTCCACAAATGGGAAATGTGAGAAAAATGGTTAGAGTAAAAGTGGCGTTTGCATTTAACTTGTTGAACAGTTAAACGGTGAGTCATTTTGCCAATCTAGTAAAACTTTTAAATTCATGTAGTCGGGACGCCAGGGAGTAAAGATCATCCGAACATTTGGCATGAAAATATCTGTAGAAAAAGCAGAAGGCAGCCACGTCACGCCGGAAATAAAGTGACTGAAGACGAGATGTCTGATCAGGACCGATTATATTGCAGACCCTTGTCTCGGTTTGCTAAGTATCTCGAGATGCACAGAAGGAGCAGCAGACCAGATTTTGCAACACTCTTCAATACACGGACGAATAGTAGATTTATAAATGTGCAAGATGGATTCTGTCGAGAACAAATTTAAGAAACGACACTGTCAACCAACCTTCCTTGCAGCAGAAGTAGCAATTGATTCGATGTACTTGGTTCATTTCATGCCAGTGGAAATAGTGAATCCAAGACGACGCAAGTGTTGCTCTCCTAGAATTCAGTATCAGCCATCTTGATGATAGGAACAAAACGTTCTCTGCGGTAATTAATTGAAAGCCGTTACCAACAGAGAACAAAAATAAACTGGTTGTGGGGAGGAGGCAACGATTCTTAAAAACTATTAAATATAACAATACTTCATGGCCTATAGGGAAGTTAAAACTTTTCTAGATATCAATAAGGGAATATGTATGAAAATTAAGTAAGAACTGATAAAAGAAGCTCAATCTAGTATAGAGCCATTATTTTGAAGCCATTAAATAACTAAATTCATGAAACTGTCAATTGATGT
Organism: Acanthosepion lycidas; assembly: GCA_963932145.1. Taxonomy (NCBI): domain Eukaryota; kingdom Metazoa; phylum Mollusca; class Cephalopoda; order Sepiida; family Sepiidae; genus Acanthosepion; species Acanthosepion lycidas. The sequence continues at coordinate 83,667,634 of OZ010605.1, forward strand.
GTTTTAACAAAAGAAGTGTTATTGTATGTTGAATAAATATACTTCCATTCCTATGAAATGTTTTTCGATTTTGAAAAATGATGACGCAACAGATCAACCGTCAAACTAAATACACATAAATCTTTATTACGGCGGTGAAGGCTTGCGTAGAACCAGACAGACTTTTGAAAACTAACAATGAAATGGTACAAAATGTATCTCATAGTCTCCAAACATACTTTTTCAAGTATGAATTCAAAGGTTTCTTTCTGCTAGACTGGCCAACATCCGGGTTAAATGAGGTCGGTCCTCCCTGCTAATTCACCCCTTACCGGAGGAATATGAATTCCACAGGGCCGAATTTGTTGTTACCTTTGTCTACCTTTCTCGCTAGGAATGGTTCCTCAAATCCCGAATTTAATCACAGAATCGAAAAAAAAAAAACTTTTGGTATATTGGAAAAACTGTTCTGGTCAGACATTCACTGATGTGATAGATCTCACTCAAAACTAAGACGCATCTACCAATCGTGTATCCTGATTGTTCTACTGTACTCTTGAAATATCGCCTTCCTAATGTTATCCGGGCAAAACGAACAGGAACGAACTGGAACTTAAGTCGCCGATTCCACTTTGGTTCACGAGCATCTTCGAATAACTTGCTAGTATGTTTTAAAGGGAAATAATGTTACAGTTATAGATAAACTCGTGTAAGTGTGGGTTTTGTCTGATAACTAAAAATGTGAGAAGAACTATAAAAACAGAATAATTCTCATGTTGATCATGAAGCTAGACAGCATAGATAACAATTTGGCATTGCTACAATATTTCTGTAAAGTTGCATTCTTTTATAGGATGTTTGTTGTTATGGCATTCCACAATTTCCTGTTTATCATACGTCTTAATAATTTTTTATGAAGCTTATTCCGTCATCCATTTACGTGATTTCACTAAGTAGATTATACTTTGTTTTCATCTGTTTCTCTTGCCATCAATCTGTCTTGTGAGTATCAAATTTGCCAAGCCCCCTTTTCTCATTATGTGCCTTAACTTAAATTTTAACTGAAATACAGAAAGAGACTGATATAAAATTAATAACGGGAACACAATATTCATTAGGAAAATGAAACCATTACAATATAACAAAATTTATTCTAAAATAGGACATTAATTTCCGAAAACTTAATATTAGAACCCGTTACATTCCTATCTAGGATGGTGTGTACTCTTGGCGAAATTGTTTTCAGTTCTGTATCAGCATTTTTAAGATGTATTATGCTGAAGTTTCAAGATGAAAGTGAATTTCTCTAATTGCCAAACTATTCCTTTTCCGTCTTCAAAATAAATCTTTTGTTATCTTAACAATACTTTCAAAATTTGCTTTCTTTTCTTTATCAGATAAAGTATTTTAATGCAATATAAAAAAGAAGTACATTTAATAAAAAATACTTTTCTTTATTTTTTTCGAGTTTAAACAAATAAATTTGTAAAATCGTTGCATAGCAATTACTCGATTAGAGTACACTCTATATAATGGGATTATATTAAAGTTATCTCTATTTCTGATTTATTCTCTTACTCCCAGTGGTAGAATGTTCATTTTAGAGTCTCTATTTACTAGAATTTTCTTTCTTTTTTTTTTTTTGGTGGGGGAGGGGGTGAGAATTACGCCATTAGTATAACGATA
>OZ010605.1:83674298-83701798 GCA_963932145.1 Acanthosepion lycidas
ATATATATATATATATATATATATATATATATATATATATATATATATATAATCAGTATTAATATATATCTAATAAGTATATATAAGAATGTATATATAAATAAAAAGAAAGAACAGTAAGATATATAATCCGATCTTCTTACTGATATATTAATTTTTACAAAACACAGCTCAATGTAAATTTACAATGCATAAATATTATAAATTAACTGATTTAAAATATGTTTTTCTGTATCCTTGGAAACGGGAAATTATGTGTGCGTTAAAAACTCAGTAAATATAAAAATAAATTATTCGAAAATTCGCTTTAAGATGAAACAGAACTAATGCTTTTAATTTAATTATATAATTAAATTTGCAGTAATTACTGTGTAACGAAGAAACTATATTTTAAATTAGTTAATTTATAATATATATATATATATATATATATATATATATATATATATATATTTGTACATATATATATATATATATATATATATATAGATTTTTACATTTGGACAAAAAACAATTACGCATGACAAAGAGGCATTCTTGTTTCCATGCCTTATTGCCTTATTGCATCTCAACTGGTAGGAACTGAATATAGATATAAGTATTTTTAGTTTCCACCAGTCGTGATCAAATAAAGGATCAAAACAAGAATGCATCTTTGTAGTGGGTAATTGTTTTATCCACATGTAAAAATCTATAATCAATAATTATTGCTCTACTCTGGTTATTTACCCCCCCCCCTTTTTGAATTAATGATGACATTATTCCCGGGAATAATGTAAATTCTAACGTTCACATCATATATATATATATATATATATATATATATATATATATATATATATATATATATATATATTATTGATCTCTCGACATAAATCGAATTATAAGTAGTTAAATAGATATTCATTTAAAGATATTATTCTTTCATAGTATTTTATTTCATTTTAATGGTACAACAAATAATAAAGAAAGGCAAATAAATACCAAATCATTTTGTTATTAATGGATTAAAAATCTGCAGATTTAACATTTTTTAAGAAAGAAATTCAGCCGTAAAACGTTATGTTCGATGCTGATGTAGAAAACGTAGAAAATGCAAGGTTTTTAACAAATGTAGCTTAGCAGATAAAAGAGTCAATTTCTTCACATGGAGTGAAATACAGTTTCTCCTGGCGACATTTATGTACAACTTTCTTTAATCTCAAATAACCCTAGCTCGAATTTACCTATATATATATATATATATATATATATATATATATATATATATATATATATATATATATATATATATATATATATATATCCTCACAAATTACTTTTTTACTCTTAGATCTTTTAATAATTTAGAATTCACTTACCGACAATTTATATCGCATTAGTGGAAGTACCTTCTTTAGATGTCATTGTCACATATTTTGACAGAATTTATTACATGTTTAGATTTATGAATACATTTTGATTCTGAAATCGGATATTATATTGCTAGCAATCTATTACTTTAAACATCAGCATTTAAGTCAGCGTTTTATATATATATATATATATATATATATATCTATATATATATGTGTGTGTGTGTGTGTGTGTGCGTGCGTGCATTTAGGCAGTAAGCCTTCTTTCACGCATATTTCATTGGATACGACAGACAAGTTTTTTTGATTTCGATTTTTATACAATTTCACATGCGAACTAATATTTGTTTTTCTTTTCAGATGATAAATTATATAAAAAACTCTCCGTCCTATATATGTCCTATATATATATATATATATGTGTGTGTGTGTGTGTGTGTGTGTGTGTGTGTGTGTGTGTGTGTGTGATCAAAATATAGTTTTAAGGTATGACGTATTTATGGGTAAAACAGCTAATTCAGCCACATGGTGCAGACTACTATATACATTCTTGTTATTCATATATATATATATATATATATATATATATATATATATATATATATATATATATATATATATATATATAATATTGAGGGGTTCAGCTCTCGTTTTTGAAACATGAGAACTCTTATGTAGCGAAGGAATCATATTTTTTGAAAAATAATTAAAATTTAAGCTCTATTTCTGTATGGAACACTATTTTGTTTTTGTTTTTTTTTTAAATTAAAACAAAAATAATAAACAACTCCGGATTATTCACCTAACGTGTTATTTCATATTTTTCCACACACTTCCACACACACACACACACACAAATATATATATATATATATATATATATATATATATATATATATATATATATATATATATATATAAAAGTGAACATAGAAGTCAACACTTAGAGGCGACACTCTGTTTCATGCTATATGCAATCGTCAGGCCACGTTTTATATTTACACAGGCTCTATCTCTGATATTGAGCACTTTATTCCATAAATATAGTACACCATAAGACTATATTTCTTCATATCTCTCTCTCTCTCTCTTTATATATATATATATATATATATATATATATAACCGGGTTCGAATCATCCTCACTATGTTCGATTTATCAAGAAGGAGACTTCCTCATATTATCGGACAGGATCGAGGTCAACGTAGCCATACGACAACTTTGGAAAGTGCCTAAAAACCGTAGTACGGGTTAACCGAAGCCTTCTGAGTGAAATTCTGTTGACGAAAATCTGGGGGGGGGACTTGATAACTGGGTTGCACGATGCCATATGTGGCCGAGGGTTTGAGCGTGCTAGCCTTGTTCAAATTTTTGATCATGCTAGATAACACGCTCCCTCCCAGAAACTGTAACTAAGGTCTGCTCAGCATAGTTGCAGTATACACCCAGTTGGGCTCTGTAAGTGTTGAGCAAACACAAAGGTGCCTAAGCGAGCGTCTGCAATAGGGATTAAATATCACCCTAGTTGACGGATATCTTCGAGTACGAGTGGCCAGGTATTATTTAATATATATATATATATATATATATATATATATATATATATATATATATATATATATATATTATGAAATAGACAAAGTCCGACAATTATTTTTAGACATTTTTATGTTTATACATTTTTTTTTTATAGATACAAATATTTAAGTAAATGGTCTGTTTATAATAAACAGTATTAACAACATTTACCGGAGGACGCATATTTTCTATGAAAATATCTCGGACATTCAGGCCGGTAAATGTTGTTAATACTGTTTATTATAAACAAAGCATTTACTTAAATATTTGTATCTATAAAAACGAATGTATAAACATAAAAATGTCTTAATATATATATATATATATATATATATATATATATATATATATATATATATATATATATATGCCTATATGTATGTATGTACATGTAAATGTAAATATGTTGTTGTGTATGTGTGTATACGCATGTGTTTTTGAACATAGAAATATAAGTCTTTGCAAGATTAGATAATCGTTATATACGTTTTTTTACATGTCTATATTTGATTTGTAACCTGTAGTCGTTATTAATTTTGTCAAATTTTCTTAATTACACTGCGGCTCTTTTATAAATGTCCTTCGGTTTTAGTTTCCACCCATCTCTCTCCTCCACCCCTTTTTCTTTTCTTTTCCTCTCCCTCCGTCTTCTTCTGATCTTTAAGATTAGATCGTCTATTGTGTGTGTATGTCAACACAAAATGTATCCTTTCCGGTTACATCTTTAATGTATTAGAAATCCGAGAATATTCATATTTCTTTCACTTAAACAGTCTTTGACTCCCCTCTTTAAAACTTCTCTCTTTTAAATTTTAATCCTCCACTTTCATCTTTAGACCTTCCTGTTCTTCTCCTGTTCTTCTCTCGTCTGTTACCCCTCTCTATAGCTTTCATTTAATCTAACATTCGTCCCACACTCTCATACTTACAGTCTCTCTAAATTTTATTTTTTTATTTCCAGAGTTGTTTTTTCTGTTTTCTTTTTAAATTTGTAGGACTGATGAATTGGATCGTATTTACGATTCCAATGGAATAAATTATGATCATGGAATATCAGTTTTTAAGCCTTTTTATTATATCCTTACTCTGTCCTGGACATTGCGTTCTACCTGGATTCTATCCTCTTGTAATTATTTGTATACAAATATATATGTATGTGTATGTATGCATGTATATATATTTATATAGGTGTTTATTTACGACTAATATTATATATATATATATATATATATATATATATATATATATATATATATATATATATACATTATCAAAATTAAATTCGAAGCTTTTAACTTCTATTTTTGGAACATGTTTAGAACTGTGTAGCGAAAAAACATATTTTAAATCAGTTAATTTATAATATTTATGCTCTGTATATTTACATTGAGCACTATTTTGTAAAAATAAAAATATCTATAAGAAAACCGGATTAGATATATATATATATATATATATATATATATATATATATATATATATAAAATGAAATAAGCATATATATATATATATATATATATATATATATATATCATCCATCAAAATAGATATCACGTTTATGTTCTTCTCACAATGAAACCCAATTAATTAATTGGCCGTAATAAACGTCAGTAGCAGAAAATCTCAAAATATAATATCGAAGCGTTTGGGAAAATACATTAAAATTCAGTAGAAAATATATACGGGTATGCTTTGAACTAATCATTAAATATTCACAGGAACATTATCTCAAAATATCAAAAGAAAAAGCGAAATACTGTTCAAAAGATAATTAATGATCAAGTTGAACGTTTGGATCAAAAATATTGTTGCGGCTGTCCAAGCCTCCGTCTCTTTTTGTATTATAGTCAAGGAAACCGTGTATAAACAGAAAGAATACTACTCTAACCTGAAAGCGTAGCAAATGTTTAAAAAGCCGAAGGGGAAAAAAGACAGAAAGAAAACGTCGTTGAACAAATATAAATATCAGCAGTCAATGAAGACATTCGGTGTGGAATTAGCGTAGCATTCCTTTGCAAGAGATGTATTTAAGCTAATGAGCGGCAAGATTTCTTTGCAGGTTTCTGTCATAAAACTTCTTGGCGGCAAAATTGAAACGAAAGATTGTCACGAGAAGGAAGACGCAAATGAGTACGGATCGAATTCCTGCTGGAATTAATGTACAGCACGTCGACGATTTGGCATGGGGCCGCATTGGATGGGGATTGGAAAGCGACGATGGCTGACATGAAGAACGAGAAAGATTTACCGCTTCGGGCAAAAGCGAAAGGCGGTGATGAGTTCATCTACAATTCGTTATTTCTCCAATTGCTTATTTCTTTATTTGACGTTATCGATTTTGCATGGACAGAGATGACGCAGAACGTGCCAGAGATATAAAATTATGTCCCATCATTTGATGCCTACTAGAAACCTATCAAAGATTCAAATGTGATGTTTTCTATCAATGATAATTTATTAAAAAATATTGAGGTGTGAATACGGAAGTGCTCTGTCATGTCTAATCTACAATATGTTATTGAATGCTATAACTATTATTCAGATATGAACAAGTGGCTTGAAACGACAGAGATAGATTTTTTTTGACGTAATCTAAGAAAAATATTGAGACAATATAAAATATTTATGTGAAAAAGTTAATCTCTTAGATTTACCTATAGGCGGTGAAGTTATTGAGATATTCGTACGGGACTTTGATCCATTTCATGGTGACTGTGTCTGGCTCAAGCCAATAAAATTCTCAGTGATCTGGAAAAAGGATTGTGAAGAAATATTCTCTGTGTCATTTACACCTATCAGAAGAAGGAAATTGAAAGCTGTGATTGTTTGAAAACTTACCTTCGTGAGCTTGCCCTCCTAGTTATACAAAAGTTTGCAATCAGGTGAAAATCAGAATTCTCTTTTGTTATGTCAGTCGATAGACAAAAGCATGAAGGCAACTATATCCATTATCGTTGTCATTTGAGGTCGAGATGAGGATACCAAACACCTAGTACCCAACAACAACATCTGGGCATTACCGAAGCTGTAAACTGCACATTTTTCGTTCTGAAAATCCTCAAGCAGACGAACAAGTTTTACTTTAGAAACGTTAATACGAAAATACTTCACTCAACAACCCAGATTCTTCACTAATAATAGGATTGATCTCTTGATATCTGACAGATCAGAAAATCAATAATAACGTGTTAACATACACTGTATCCTTTTACCCAGGGTATGTTGACTTGATCGACAGTGATCCACAATTTATGTTAAAGTCTCACTTTCTTATAAAACATTTATCTCTTCAAAGGTAACTTTTTATTAGGCACCCAAATGTATATTTTCAAAATATTTTTTTTCCTTTTCAATTTAATTTATTATAACAAATTACCAGTGTTCAATTTCACACGGAATAAGAGTGATTCGATTTTGTGCCCCTTCTGAGCCAAGTATTTTTCTTATAATAATTACATTTCATAAGCATCCGAGAAAGGAGGCAATCCTAAAGAAAATGTAAAGAACAATGACATTTAGACTAGCAATTAGAAATAGACATTTACAATTTCTCGAATGACCATGAGGAAAGAGGTTTGAGAGAGTTTAACACTTACAAGACATACTAAGAGCAATATTAACTGATTTGTTGAAGGAAACACTTCTGTCCTTAGCAATAGACCGGCACCATATGCAATTTGCATAAATATAAAAACACATTGGCCTTTACTCAAATCCATAAACATCTGTCACAAGACAATATTAAAGAAAGTATGATCGGAAGGTTTTGCTTTTAATCAATCACAGACAGGATAATTTATTTATTTTTAGTTGTATTTAATTATCTCCTTCAAATTGACAAATAAAGAAAATGAAAACTCGACATACTGTTATCCACAGGTGTCCTTTTTGCTCTTTTAACTGAAGAGTTCCACTTCTATGATCTATAATCTGTAGTCTTTCAGTATCTTTTCTGAGTTTCGTTTTCATTAAAATTCCTTCTATTTCATTATCTTCTCTTTTGTCGGTATATTTTTGTTTAGTCATTTTGACTTTTTTTTTTATCCAGAACGGCAGCTGAGTTCACACAAATATTGTGTTTGAGAACTAAATCGAGTGTCATGGGTTGTGCAAACTGGATTTAACTCTAGCTACTGAGCTAAGAGAAAAAGAGAAAAAAAAACTGATATACTATTAGGTTGGTGCAAAAATAATGACGTAATAATGTCGTTTTCTGACGTTAAAAAGTACGTCAAAAAACGACATTATTACGTCATTATTTTCGCACCAACCTAATATATATCCAGAAAAAAATGAAGGCACCTAGTCGTTTTTTTTTTTCTTTTATGATCATACCGAAGAATCAGTCAGGAAACTGACAATGGACATCTCCAGGTACCCTGATCTATTCCCAGTTTTTCTCTTCATCATTTCCTCCATCACAATTCTTTACTCTCGCTCCTACTCTATGACTTCTTGCGTGCTAGTGGCATCCCGCCTTGCTGGGGTGAAATGCTAAAAAAACTCTCTGAAGATAGTGCTTAACTGAATGATCTGAGATATTGGACCTGAATCTAACAAATGACCTCAAGTAAAATTCTTATATAGGAGCCATCGCTAAAGATGCATGTGACACAATCTACTCCCTGTACCGCTTCAGTAAGTACCTGATCCTCATGTTACCCTCTACCTTTATAGTAACTAGATCATGTCGAAGATGGCGTATTGGTGTCATATTTGGGTTGTTGCTGCCCAGACCTCACATTCCAGTCTTGGTAGAGTTCAAAATTATCTCCGAGTCCTTGTGGTTGACGAATTATTTTGTACACTACAACCTCTCTCTCCTGGTCAGGTTGTGGCGAGTCTCTCACTGCTCTATCGTTACAACCATAGAAAGTGCTTGGACGAACTACATTCCTTGTATTCACCAGGCAAGACCTTCTCGGCTAGGATCCGCCATGCCATTTACATAGTAACAAACTATCTACATTTCTTTCTGTATTCCATAGGCGAGAAGTAAGTTCCACACAAACAGCTTCTTCCGAGAACCACTGCCCTATGGAACAGACTCCCTGGGGAATTTTTCCAAGATCACTACAATCTTAACCCATTCAAGTGTAGAGTTAGGCGTAAATCTTTCCCTCCTATCCATAAAAACTACCACTTAACGTAAACCTCTACCACGAGTGGCCTCCAGGTGTTGAACACGTTGAACCTTATTTTTTAAAAAAGTAACAATCTTATGAGGATATGAAAGGTAGATAACGTTTGACTATAGACTTGAAAAGTGAGTATCGTAGCTGTAGGAAACGTTCATTCGGTAGTTTGATTTACAAAGTAATATTATGTTGGTGCAAAAATAATGACGTAATAATGTCGTTTTTTACGTTAAAAATACGTCAAAAAAGACATTATTGCGTCATTATTTTTGCACTAACCTAATAGTTTCTGTCTATATTTTTGAGATGAGGTATTATGCACACTATTTACGTTATTCAGACTATTGTCCTCACCTTTGTCGCCATGTTTATCATAACTCTATCCCGTGCAGCTGCAGGAAGAAATATAAAGGGGAGATAGGCTACCCCTTTAAGATAAGGCTTCAAGAACAACAGAAAGCTGTAACACGAGGGGAATATCAGCCGTGGCTGACCATATATGGAGAGAAAATTGAGATCACTGCCCGCGGTGGGATTAAATCCAAAGAACATCATGGAAAAATTCGTAAATTTAAGGAATCACTGCATATGCCACACAACAAAAATCTCCTGAGCCGACCAAGCATAGAAATGAATACAACGTTGGAACCAGTAATAAGGAGTACCAGAGAAAAGTGATATTAACAACAAAAATTGCAATATGAGCTCTGGTAAAAATCATAGAATGATAACAGCCAAAATTGCAATATGAGCACTATTAAAAACGGCTGCTAAAGATATTAAGTTTATAATACCCAGAAATTCATACTCAGATATTCTCAGGTAAACACGGCATAGTGTATAGAGGCTTTAGTTAGATCCAGTTACAGGACTCAAAGAGTGTGAGTTCAATACGGTGGAGGACTTTTAGAGGAGAATTAACAGGAGATAACTGGCATCCATTAGACATGGCACGTGGAGTGAGCGGAATAAAGGGTTCAATTCGACATTCCAACAGCTTGAAGAAGGCCGGAGTGTATAACGGCCGAAACGTTGTGATAAATATAGTGTCAAAGATGAGGACAGTAGTCCGAATATTGTAAATAGTGAAAGTAATAGTTATGAAGAAATAGTTAAAGGCGTTTAATTTTCTCTTTGGAATACGAAGTTAATGAGATTGTGTCGATCCCGTGCGCATGTAATGGTTGGTCCTAGCTGTGATGGTCAGAACTGAGGAATGTAGCTCCCTTAAACGTCTGCCATGAATGTTGTGATAGAAGAAAGCAAGGGATTCAAAGTTTCGTCGTGTGGCAATGACGTTTTAGCTTGGAAAAATATTTCATAACCCACTTCAGGCTGTGTAAACACTTCTGAATTCTGTCGAGGTTGGGAAGTGAGAATTTGCCAGCTTCGTCCACTTCATATATAACAGTAATCATCCATCTTGTCCTCTCTTGTTATTTTTCCGATATCTTAACAATATGATCAGGAACAGATCCATTAAAACCTACGAATCTTAACTGAGAAAATGGAACGATTCAGTTTAGCTAATCAATCTGCCCCAAATTAAGTTTCTAAATAAGTTTGCTTTTGATTTAATTGTACCTTTTGAAACAAAACTTGGGCTAACACGATTGTTTTTGTTTTGTTTAATCCATATTTTTACTGGAGATTTTCCTTAAAATTTCCTAATTATTATCAATACTTGATTATTATATACTTTCATTTTAAGGTTTTGTTTTATTTTTTTAAATAACAATCTTGCTCAGACATGCTCAGAGTGCCATTCTAAAAGTCTGTAGATAATATGGATCGTAAATTATGGATAATCCTTTACTGGGGATTTCAACCCTTGGAAAATGAAATATTACTCTCATATCAGCGATGGAGAGGCCCAATATTCGTTCTCTAGGCTTGCCAATGTAAAAAATCATTCACGCAGCATTTTGGGGGATGAATTATTTTCCACTTTACCGCCACTTTCAAAGAGATGTAAATAATTATTTTTCTCTCCCAATAGGATTATATACATTTGACTATCGTCTGTTTACACTCCTCCTCGGTCTTTTAAGCAGGAATTTAGGTTCATCCTCTGTTTCATGTTTTGGATTGGATTTCCGGCTCCTTCTAGATTCTATTTTAGCTCCGTTCTCCTGGTGTCAGCGGTTGAACTCTGAAATTGTATTTGCTAATTAAATATTGCCCTCTGCACGTCTAGAATTAGCTGTCTTTCCTATCATCTGGCCGATCTTTAGTCTAATAAAACTCAAAACAGTAACCCTCTACCTTGACAAGATCTTGGCCTTGTCCTGTGTGAACATTAGGACAAATAAATAAATAAAAAATAAAAACATCGTCACTATTATATCGTTACTTCTAAGTCAAATATCCAATAGTATACTAACAGCTAAGTGCTATACAACAAGGAACCTCCATGCTACGTCTACTGTCTTGTATGAGCTTCTGTTCATTACACATTCCTTTGGTAAGAAGGGCGTTCCATTCTGAAAGAATCACTACTTTGTGGATTATTTCTTAAACACTAAAACCCCTTCAAATCTAGTCTCAATCCTTATTTCTTTAGCACGTTCGCGTAATCTTAATTTCATCCTCTGACGTTTATATCACACGCCTCATGCAACAACTCTCTGCCTGGAGTGGATCTTAGGCCTTGTACTGGATGAAATTTAATAAAAAGATAAATATAATACTGGCTGAGAACACGAGATGTTAACGACTTTGCAGAGGAAAAAAATATTACCTAAACGCTCAATTCATTTCAGGATCACTCTCAACGTATATATGTTTTTCATTTGCTTTTTCACTTGGAATATCAGCAACAGTATTTGATCCTCCGTTCAATTCTAAAAGATCAATCGATAAAAGCACCTGAAGCCTTCGACCAGATTTCCGTTAGGTTAAATGACCGAGAGTGCTAATTTCAACGAGAGTCTATTGTTTATTTCCTCTCCGCGTTCTCTAGCTACTGCCATAAATCGATTAAAGCAATTAAAATGAAATGGAATACCATTCCAAAATTAGTAATAATCTTTGATAAATCTTCATTAAATAAACAATAGAAAAGCAGAAATAATATTACAAATTCTTGAGTCTCATGATCGAGTGGCTTAACACAATAATTCCTTTTATTTTCGCCTCTTTAAAGCTCGTTATTTTCAGATCAGAAAAAATACCGCATACGAAACGGATGATAGGTGCGGTTATTACATGTTCTCGCCCTCAATTACTCGTCTCTCAACCGCGCCTTTACGAAAATACGCCTTGAAGGATGCCTCATTTCTTGGAGTGGGAAGCACACGCAGAGGTCGAGCTGGAGCTGTTCAAGATTCCAAGAAATTATTCCTTCACCTCCTCAAGGAATTCTTTATTTCCCCTTGGTTTCCTAAAACAAGTCAAGCAAAATAAGCCACGTTGCTATCTCTTTCTGAAATAAGATTCTGCGGAGGTGCTGGAGAGGCGATAGAAAACTTCATCTGGCTTATTATGACAACAAAGTATTTCTTTGCTTCTCAACCCGATAACAACTCTTAATAAACTTGTACCGCATCACTTAAATCCGCCAGAGAAAATTAAAAAATAAAAACAAAAAAAAAAGCAAAGAAAAAGCTTCTTCTTTTTCGTTTGTTTTTTTTTCCCTAAAGAACTGAAGAAATCTCAAAGAAACCTTAAGAACACAAGCAGTGGTGAGAACAGATGTGGCGGGTAAAAGCAGAGAGAAGAGGCCTCCATCATAGTTTGCGATGTGGTAGAGCTGTTTACTTGTATATTGACGATGGAACAAGGAGAAAATATTATGAGAAGAATCTGGGAATCTTATGTCTTCTGATTTTTTTTAATTAATAAAATAAAGCCTTGTCATCACTGTGGTAAATATCAATTTAACAGCAGTAATTTTGCACCATAAAACAATCATGAAAATCTACCAGAAAGCACACCATGACGGAAAATTATTTCTTCTTTTACCGTCCGTGGCCCTCCACATCTTCCTGTCCCTTGTAGTTCTTTATAAGCTTTGTCTTTTTGTTATTTCTTCCAAACCCTATTCTGCCATCCATTTGTTCAAACCCATTAAGTATGCCACACTTTGCTTTCACCTATCCCTCTTTCACTCTATCCGTCACGTCAGTATCAGATTTTCTAAGCCTTCTTTCCTCATTACTTAAGTATAAGTTTTATTTTTGTTTTCATTCTCTCCAAAACCTCGTCATTGCTAACATGTTCGGTCCAGGGTATCCTTAGTATCCTTCTGTAGAACAATTTTTCAGTTTCTTCGAAAATTAATAAAAATTTAAAAAAAGAAGAAACGTTGCTGTATACATTCACCATCATCTACTTCTCTTTTACATGACGCGTAACTTCAGAACTTGAGTGATTATGGCCCTCCATAAGATTTTCTGATACTCTATCTAACGTTTGGGTGTTACCCATCCTTTTTTGTCTCTTTTCGGACGTTCAATTATACGAACTCGTTAAGCAGTTAACCCACTGTTCAGTCCTGGTTCTCTTGACTTCATTATGTCAATTTACTGACAAATTCTCCAAGCCGTCTTTCCACATTTTTTTTACCAGTATTTTTAACTTTTTCATTCCGATTGTAATTATCAGATTCCTTTTTTGTTCCTGTTTTTCTTCCCTAGCTATGTGTTAAATAGTGTTTTCCTTCTGAAAAACATCATTGTTATTCTTTGAAAATTTTTTTTCATGAAACATTCACTTAAGAACTCCCCTTTCTACTCCAACAGTTTCATTTTTCGCACTTCCTACAAGTGGAACTCCCTTCAATTTACTTACTTAAAATTTAATATCAATCGCTATCTTGTCTTCTTGAATCGCTGTCATATTGTTCTTTCCTCATTCCTTCCTAGACTCAGTCTTTTCTTTCAGTTTCACTTTCTCTAACCCCCTACGCATTAGTGCCATTCCCGCTTTGCTTGAAGTGAAATGATTATAAAAAGAAGTAATTATTCATGCAATACAAAATATTTTTTTAGTATTTTTAGTCTATCGCCCTCATCTTTGTTGCTCTTATCACAACGTTTCGACTGTTGTGCCCTCCAGCCTTCATCAGATGGATATCTATCTGGATAACCTACAGGGAATTCAGAAATGAACTCTTTATTTAACCTTAACCAAATGGATATACACATGATGAAGGCCGGAATGTACAACGACCGAAATCTTGTGATAACCACAACAAAGATAAGGACATTAGTCCAAATATAAATAGTGTAATTCCTCATCCCAGAAATATTTTGCCTGTAAATATCCCACAAAGGGTTGACAAACTGTAAAAATCAAATCAATCTTTTCTGACCTTAAGAAGTGTACGTCAATAGACCCAAATCTCCGTAGAGCCAAATTTCTATTATATCAAGTTTCTTCTTCTTCTGGGAAAACAGTGTTTCGCAATCACTGGTGATTATATATTATATGACATTTCATCTTTTTTCTTTGTTTCTCACGAAATTTTCCTATTAAATGTTTGTTTATTTATTGGAAGGCATTTTTTCGCCTCTCCAATACATTTTCAGATTACTGTGTCGTATTTCCTGTTGTCTGTTATTACACTACCCAGAAAGTTAAAATTTTACCTGATATAATTTGACGTCATAATACATAACTTAGACATTGGGCTGTTTATTTTGCTGAAAAACATACATTCTGAAAATAATAACACGTACATCTGTTGCAAATTTAAAGAAAGGAAATTCATAGTTGTCTCCAAATTATTGGCAAATATAGGGATGTTAGCAACATTTATCCTATTAGTATAAGTAGCTTTGCCTATAGCATGCCAAAGAGTTTTTTTTTGCCTGTAATATAGGTAATGTCTTACTGTTAGAAGCGATACCTCTCTTTCCACTGCAAATAAGACTGCACAATAATAGCAATTTCAAAGCCCAGATTAAAATAACGATTTCGTGAAAAAAAGTTTAACAATGGTGATTTAAATAATATCGTTATCTTTTACGGTTAGGCTAAATTCTGCTAATTTTTATGATTCTGTTTCGATTTTGCGTGTGTTATCACCAACATCCCAAAAGAGTTTAGAACGTTATTTTGTTTGAGCAATACTATGAACATGATAATTCTTTAAAAATGACAAAATTTCATTTCAAATTTACATCTTCCTGATAATAGTATCGATTCTACCATTCGCGATCACCCTGATAATGAAGATCTGATTTGCGAATGCTTTTTTATTTGTTACAAATATTAAAAAAAATCATGCCAACATTTATATAGTACTGTTCAGATAACAACCACAAAGATGAGAACAATAGTCCGAATATGATTAATGTAAATAATGATAACTCCTCATGTCAGATATTCGGACAAAAATATATCATTATCCACAAATAGTATTATTAAAACAATGATTATTACTATGACATTTTATTTTTCTTCGTCCCTTCCATAATAACCATTTCCATCCTTTTCGATTAAATTGATATCAAACAATAAAATAACCCCACATGAGATTCCTGCTATTTAGGGATTAGCAGAAGTAGGAGTAAAGCTAATTTGAAATATAGTAGGAGTTATGTTATATAGTTAGTTGATTAATTTATTTATTTGAAAATATTTATAACAAAGTTTCTATTGTCCATGGACCTTTGGTGGCCTATTACCTAGTATTTGTATATTCTAAATCATTCAGTAACTCTTCCCACTACCTTCACTCTACGAGAACTAGCGACCTTTCTGTCCAGTAGCACCTCTACATATCAACGTCTGTTAGTATAAGTAGTGAGAATCTATCTATCGACGTCTGGGGCCTGTCAGGTAGCTCACAGCACCTGATATTCACAGTCACCAATTTAAGTACTAAGTAGGATGAGCTTTGTTTAATTTCGATAATCCGATGAGTACCGGGGGTTCAACGTAATATGGCTGCAAGCCACTTAGAATAATCAAGAAGTTAAAATGTATAAAATGGAGATTTTGTTCATATATAAATGGTAGTAATAGCCTTAAAGTTTCTATGGTAGCAGGTGACAATGATAATTGTAAAGTTTTGTGGACACTGTTCAGAAATAATTGTTCGAAAAACAACTATTCGAAAAAAAACATTTATTCATATTGCAAATTGTTAGAATAAAAATTAATCGAAAGGGCGAAATGATAATTATTCGAAATGCAAAATTCTTTATTTCAATAAAAATATAAAAATTAAAAGAGGAAATACACAAATGATAATTGTTCGAAACAATTTTTTAATAGAACAATTTGGTAAGAAAAAATTCTTATAACCTTGAGTTATATGATATTAGGTTGTTGCAAAAATAATGTCGTTTTCTGACATATGTTACTATGTGAGAAAACGACATTATTTTTGCACCAACCTAATACTACATGCAAATAGTCACTACTGAAGTGTACTCATTAAAAGATGTCAATAATTTTTTTAAGTTTTCCATTTACGCTGACCTTCCTGGGTAAGACTATAAACTACATCCGCGTCCAGAGTAAGATGATAAATTACGTCCAACAGCAAGGCCTCTGGTCAGGAGGTTTTCAGAAGCGTGGAAACACCTCTTAATTTCTGCTGTCCCCCGGTCCACCCTGACCCGGGGTGGTAGCACCTGTAAGGGTCCGGCGATGAGCAAGTAGATAACCTGAAACTGAGGTAAAAAGCATTATAAAAGTGTAAAAACAGGTTTTAATACTAGAAATACTTTGTTAACAATTATTAGCAGAAATAAATGTTGGAAGAAAAAAACTATTAGCAGCAATACATTTTTTAAAATAATATTACCAGCTATACATTTTGGGGAAAAATATTACGAGAAATAGATTTTTGACAAAACAAAATATTAACAGGGGGGAAAAAATGTTGGCGGCATTAAATGACACATTGAGGTTGATAAGCCGTAAAAAGCAAACAAACAAAACAAACCAAACTATTTAACGTTGAGGTATTAGGTTGGTGCAAAAATAATGTCGTTTTCTCACATAGTAGCATATGTGAGAAAACGACATTATTTTTGCACAAACCTAATATTTCTTGGTGCTCTTGATATTTTGGCAACCTGCTCTTACTTTTGCAATATAAATTTCTGGTAAGTCATGTTCTCTTTTAATAGCGTCTAAGAATTTCCATATTGTTGGATGATGATATGACACTAGCTTCAAAAAAGACTTATGATTTCCTTCGACGACGTTATTAGTTCGAGGTAAATCAGCATTGTCACTCTCAAAGCAAGACCACACACATATTTGAAACATAGACATTTCGAATAATTATCATTGAATATAATTATCCTTCGATTAATTTTCATTCAAACAATTCAAAATTCGAATAAATGTATTCCTAGCAAATATTTAACCCCAAAACTGGGGTCAAAACACTTTGAAAGTATAAAAACAGATTTTTATTGTAAATACATTTTTGGAAAAAATACCAGCGATACATTTGACTCTCTACAAAATTCTTCAAGGAAACCTGAGTTGCAAACTGATTTCTTACAAGTCATACGAACCTATCCTAAATATCTTGTCGACGTTAAGTGACCCATTGAGGTTGATATGCCGTAAACCAAAATAAACCAAAGCAAACTAAATGCATTATTATTATGTTGAAAAATACATATTCTTGTGTAAATGTTTCGTATACTTATTTATTTATTAGTTGCAAGCACAAAAGAAACACATTTTACAGAAATGTTCACACTGCACAAGGCTCAAGAGCCACTCGAGTTAGCGGAGTACAGGATAACTAAAGGAAGGTGATATTGGCACCAAGATGCAAAGCGCCAACGAAAGAAGGAAACACTTTAGAAGGAACCGGAAAGCCAATTCAAAAAGGAAAGAAAGAATAAACCTCTACTTGTGTTCAAAAGACCAGAGAAGAGTGTGAACCGGACACCAGGTGAACGTATCTACTCCTATAGGGAAAAATAGATAACGCCAATAGAAAAAGATAAAAAAAAATTAAGAAATGAATAAATAGTAAATAAAATTTCAAAGTTTAGGTGCAGACATTAGAAGTATAGAATTCAAAGTCTATAATCTGTTAGATTGAATAAATTTAGCAATTGTGTGAAACGTTGGGTTAACTACTTTGACTGGACAGTTCATTTTCAATAAACTGTCCTCTTTCAGGTCCATCGCCTTTAAAAAAGTCAAATTCATTTCGTCCTGTCATGTTAATTGTGGTCTACTTTTGGGGGGTTCGGGATTGGTGGGCTGTTTCCTGCCCCTACCTCCATGTCATGACGGAAGTATTAGGTTGGTGCAAAAATAATGTCGTTTTTTGACGATTTTTTGGATTATCGTTCACCCATTTATCCAACTTTTTTTTTACTTCCCTATTTGCTTTAAATGGCGAACGACTGTTGAGTGGTCGACCTCGAGTTCAACAGCAACTTCTCGTGTGGTTTTGCGAGGATCGGCTTCAATTAAGGCTTCCAAATGTTTGTTATCAACCGCAGTCAGCCGGCCGCAAACGTCTTCATCTTCGAGGCTCTCGTCACCATTGCGAAATTTCTTGAACCACCGTTGTGCCACACGTTCGTTAGTGGTTCCTGGTCCAAACGCATCATTGATATCACGAGCTGTCTCGGCAAATTTTCGGCCTAGTTTGAACTGGAACAAGAAAATCGTGCGGATTTGAATTTTGTCCATGCTGTCGAAAAGCCTGCAAAAAAAATGAATGAAGAGATTGAGAACGGTAACGAATAACACGATTCGATAGAGCGAAAAAATGCGCTTCAAAATGATATATAATATGGCTATATATATCAATGAATTAATTCAGAAATCATATATAAAAGTAACATATGTGAGAAAACGACATTATTTTTGCACCAACCTAATATTAAAAGTAAGCAAAAGACAACAGGAAAGTGATATAGACATTCAATAGAACGTCGTCTGGTCTCTTGTGATAGCGAACACAGTTCATTGGTAGGTAAGACTACAGACAAGCTTTATTTCAAGTTAAATCTACATGCCTCACAAGAATAATGATTAACACAATCTGCTACCTCCCACTAACTCTGATAAATCTGGTGAGTGTCAAATTCTCTAAACCCTATTTCTTCATTATTAGACCAAGAGATTCTGGATGTTTCGTTCTGAATGTGATATGTGTCCTTCCTGATTTTAAGTATCATTGTCTTGGTTGTTTCAATTTTTCTTAAGTCTCCTCCATTGCTTATATGGTCTGTCGATGCCATTCTCGGCATTCTTCTGTATAACCATATTTCTAATGGCCCCATTCTTCTCTTCATCTGTCAGGAAATTGTCCAGCATTCCCTGTCATATTGGATCTTTTGATCTTCAAAGAGTAGTCATCTTCTCTGAACCAGCATCTGTAAAAGACATAATTTCTTTCACTCTGTCATCTTAACTGCGGTCTACATTTTAGGGTCCGGGTTTCGATTTTTTTCCGAGCTGCCTTCATCTCAGGACGGAAGAATTACAACACTTTTAAATATCCAGCTACCTGGTCTCCACTTAAAAGCAAAAAAAAAAGACCCCAGGAAAGGCAAAGAGGCATTTTCTAGAAAATAGCCTAGTCTCCTAGCATATCGAACACTGTGCATTTGTAGGTGAAACTGTTGAAATGCCGTATTGGCATAAAATGATTTTCGAAACAACGGACCTAGTTGAATCAATCCGTAAACTAAGAGGATTGTAAAAGAGGCAAACTTGTAAAAGATGCAACCCCTTCTAGCCACCAATCGTTTTATCGTGCCCAGGGCCAAAAATCAAGCCATAATGACGATATATGTGAATTGACTCAACCATATTTCCGGGGTCCGAAATACAACATTGTTTTCAAAAGTGAAAGTATATTTCACTGAACCACCGGATATTATCAATATTACAAAAACTAAAATACATTTCTAAAAAGAAAAAAAGGAATAACAAAACAATTATAGTTTTTCGATTTGCTCAATTAGTTTTTGAAAAAATAGTTTGCACTGACAAAGCAGTAACGGTTCTGGTGCCAAAAGTTTGTTTCATTTTAAGCTATTTTATGAAAAGAATGAACATACATTTTATGTATTTATATATTTAATTTATTTCTTGTTATATTTAGTCCTTTGTTTATTACTGGAACTACTGTAGTCCCACGTCGAAAAGAAAAAATACATTTTATAAATTTTATCAATATTACATGTTTTAGGTGAAGAAGTTTACATTTTAACGGAAACTTTGCCGAATTCTTATCAAGTTTAAATTTTGATATTATCTATCTTTCTTACACAAAAAAAACACACACACACACACACAAAAGATCTGCCACGTATACAATCTCACAAATGTAATCTGTTTCTAAAAATTCTCTCTATATATCTTTTTTATATTCTTTTATGGACCGCGTCCCTTCAGGATTTTGGGGATCATGGCTTTCCACAATTTCCTTTCTTTTGTCGCTTTTAATAAATGTTGTAGGTAGTTTGTGCATTGCTATTCTCTGGCCCACTTGCCTTTTCTTATCACTGTTTCTAGAATTATGTTGTCGCTCACATATTTCGTCCATTTTATTTTCAGCGTCCTTTTATAGAACCACATTTCTTTTCTTCATGTCTCTTCTTCATCTGAAAGTAGATTGTCAATCTTTCACTGCCATAGAAGCGGATTGATACTACATAACAGTTCTGTTTCTAAATACTTTGCTCAGTTTTTCGAAGTCATCTTTCGCAGTCCTAATGGCCTTGTTTTCATGTTTTGTTGACAAGAAGACGGAATGCATGGTCATCAGCAAAAATATGAACCCGAAAGGGGATTTACAGGCCCGTGACACTAAAATCAAGCACGTGCGGAAATTTAAATGACTGATAAGTGTTCTGACAGAGGACGGTAAGTGCGATGCTGAGACCCGAAGACGTACTAAGGACGCATTCCAAAAGCAAGGTAAAGTAGTGATTTTCCAAGCGTAGCTCAGATGTGGCACAAGGCCGAAAGTATGGGTTACCCAGTGAGGATCGAACTCACTGCTCAGTCATAATTATTCTAGCGAGACAAGCTTGCTAACCATTACGCCACGTCGAGGTGCCCAAAGCGAAGCAAAGTATGACGAGACAGGAGGATTTAGTCTGTATCAAAGAGTACTGAACTACTAGATGATATCCGTCCTCCTTTACAGCTGCGAATGTTGGACGGTCTCCTCAAAGATGAAGAAGAGACTCGAGGTAACGGAAGTATGGTTCTACATAAGGATGGTAAGGATATCTTGGACCGAGCGTGTGAGCAAAGATGAGGTTTTGGAGAGGATACAAAAAGGAAACTTATATTTAACATCAAGAAGAGGCAGCTGAAATTTCTGAAACATATAATGAGAAAGGAATGATTGGAAAATCTGACACTCACAGAGCGAATAGAGGGACAGACGGCAAAAGGAAAACAATGCATGACATTCAAAGCGGGATTAAATAAAGGGATGGCAGAACAGGGTCTGAGAGAAGTAGAAAAAAGACAAAACATTAACTGCAAGAGATAGTAGGAAGTGGAGAGCCATGATTGCCTATGTCCTGAAGGAACATGACACATAAGAGAAGAATGTTCCTTTGGAGTTCAGTGCCAGACTTTCCGACCTCTGTTAATGGGATTTTAAATATCTAAAAGGTTACCCCTATTTAATTTCAGTATCTCCAATTTGTAATTTCCATGTTGAGCTGTTCCTTTTATTAATAACCATGATTCCTGTTTACCTGCAATTGATGTCTGGTCCTTTCTTCTCGCTTTCCTTCACTATGTACTCTAGGTGTTTTTGAACTCTATTTTCTGTGTCTGCTATCAATACTGCGTCAACGGCATATCTTAGGTTGTTAAGATTGTGACAGCCAATAATGCACACTGATATAACTGGTAATTCTCTCAGAATACCCTCGCTATGTAGAGTGAAAAGTTCTGGTAAGAAATATTGTTTTTTGGGGGGTTCTTTTTGGGTGGAGGGTCCACTTCTTTCACAAATACGAGGAAGAAAAATGGCAGATATTTAGACTAACCCCAATCTAGCGAAGGCAAAGATATTAGCGAAGGCAAAGATATTAAAATGCCGCGATATGGCACATTCGTTAATAAAGAATAGAAATGAGAATACAGTAAGAGATGTTGGTTTCTACCCAAATTCTGTCCCACGAGCAAATCATTTTAACTGTCTCTTTTCTTAATATCCACTCCGCCGAAAATATACTGAATGACTACAATGAAAAGATAATCAGTTCCTTATCATTCATTCGCGCTAATAAAATTTTAGACATTTGTTGCAAATCGAAACACTTCTTCGAAGTAACCTCTCACAAATTTCCAAGTCACTCAATATTGAATTTAAACTAACTCATCTCGTGATCTATTTTAAAAACTTTCAGGATTTACGGCCCTATCACGTTGAAATACTGTTCCCGAACTATCAGAATTAAGAAATGTTGGGTTTGATCAGTACCTAGATAGGTGACCGTTTCCTGATACCAGGTAGTGTAAAGCTTGGAGACGCGGGTGGTGTAATGAATGATGGCTTGGAATTGTTAATCTGAGAGCCGAGTTCCAATTACAGTTGGATTCGTTACATTCACTTACGAGCAAAAATCCTTGTGAAATGAATGAATCCACCTCGTCTTCTATCCCTGTGTTAATTAGTAAGATAAGTATCACTAAAGCATTATTATATAAATAGTCTTACACTCTAAATATATATTTCTGGCGTTAATCCTTTGGTGAAGTAGCTTCATTTGGAGTTTCAATGCCAAGACGCAGCTCTTTTCACATGCCCTCTTTTGGAACACAAAAAAAAATCGATGTAAAATAATAGAACGTAACAAACTATCAGAGAAACTGCCATTTAAAGCCCCGGATATGCAAGAAATGCGAGAAGCAATCTGATTGGTTGGTACGAAGACCAGCTAGCTAATCAAAGGCTTGTATTATCGGGCCGACGGATCGGGTCAGTCGTCTTCTTTGCCATTCGACATTTTTCGGCCGATAGATTGGCCATGTCGTCTTCTAAGGGTTAAATAAATTACACAAGGTTGATAAGCCGTAAAAAATGAACCAAAAGCCTTTAGTTTGAGTCATAACTACTTTCCATTTTGGAAAAACAACTTGTAAAGACAAATATTTCATATTAACCACCAATCAAACCATATTTTTAGTACAGAAGTACATGACACAGTTCAAAATACAATGGATTGAAAAGGATGAATCTCCACGGAAACGCCAAAATCTGAGCTTCATAGGAAAAAATAATGTCGTGCTTGTGGTGGGAGCATCGTGGCTATTATTCATTGAACGTTCTCATGAATGAAATGCTAAATGCACATTAATATATCCATCAGCTGCAACGTGGCCATAAAAAATGTGGTTCTCTTCGATACCAATGCAGGGCAACAGAAAAGAAAAGAATAATCATAGACATATCCACTTCAGGGTCGATTGAATTCGGTAGACATATTTCCAAACATGGTTTACCCAAGTCCGTAATTTTTTTTTTCTTTTCGATGTCTGTACTAACTACTACCTTAGTTATTCTCAACGTGGATCATCTTTGCTGATTTGTTAAAATTATAAACTTCCTCGGATAACACTTTTGTATATCTATTGTTTCTCACGAGTGTACGATATAATTTCGAGCAACGATATAATTTCAACAGATCAGAAATACAATTTAAGGTTTTGCAACCCTGACTGGAAAAAGTCTCTTTTTTTAAAACAAATAAGGTTCACTCCAAGCAAAGTAGTAAATCTACTAAGACACAATTGTTGCTGAGTGTAAATCTTTGAAGATTAAAGCTGACTAGAAAGCATGAGGCCACAAGTGAGAAGTGTGAGAAAAGAAATTGTTAGCATGGTATTTACGATTACATCTAGGCAACTTAACTGCAAAATGAGATTTGACGCTTGTCTAGTACAGTGTTTAAATTTGTAAAGTATTGGTACAATAACGAAGAGCAATATTTATTCTGCTATGTCCAGAAATGAGGGACAAGGATAAAATGGGGAATGAGGAAAAGGACGGTCTGCTTCTGTCTTAACATTAAACACTGACCCAAACATACAACAATATGAACCACTTCTTAATTTTTGGTGTTCACAGGCCAATTCTGTCCCGGGGTGGAAGCACATGTTAAAATCAGAACTATGGGAAAATAGTGAACACCCCTCACCCCAAACAAAAACAAAAGACTATGAAAGTATTAAAACACATTTTTTTATATTCAAAATAACAGCAATAGATTACAAACAATACGTATTTTTATTAAAATTAACAACAGTACATTTTATAGCAAAATGACATTGAATACATTTTATCTGTAATTGAAGCCATACAATAGCATTCAAAATATATTTAGTCGAAACCATGAGATTGGGTGCAAAATATAGAGATTTTGGTATTAAATAAGTAATAGTTGTAGATACGCCGCAAAAAAAAACAAAAAAAAAAACAACTATCCAGCTACTTCTCCAATCTGACATGGCGACCAACCCTTGGCTTTTTCCGGTGTGTGACGCTGATATAATATGAATAATTATAAGCACGTGACTTATTAAATTATAGTGGATGGTACAAATCCCTGACAGCATCTCTAAAGAGGCTGACTAGAAAAGATTAGGTTAAAATCCACAGTCAATACTGTACTACATATTGGATTGAATCACGTACAGATTTAACTCAATCCCTATAGCACTTCTCTCCAGACCTTGCTTACCTATTCGACAGCATTCCATTCTATTCTGCCTCTTGAACCAATTCCTCTCGCTCTTGATCCGATTTCTGTGATTCCTTTACCGACAATCGGAAGCCGTTCGCCCTTCAGATTTTTCTAATCCGTTAACCCATTTGCTGAACAAGCTCACCTCAGTGTTTAACTCAACACATCGATTCGTTCTTATTTCTTTCGAATCTACCTTCTATCAAATTCTGATGTAGTTTTCATTCAGTAAATAAAGATGGGCGATACTTTTTCATTTTACTTATATGCCTTCTAGAAATATTCTAGTTTTTAAGTTATTGAAACTTTGCAGTGTTAAAAATACGAGGTATAAAGGCCGTTAAACCTGATAGGAGAAAATACACACCGACTTTTAATCTTCTCCTTATTCTATCTATATACAGTGTAACCCAGCTATAAGAGACCCGGATATAAGAGAAACCCGAATATAAGAGAGATTTTCTCTGGTCCCAAATTAGAGTCTGTGTTAATGTATATATAATAGACCAAACCTGGATATATGAGAAACCCGGATATAAGAGACTTCTTCTCCGGTCCCGACAACTCTCTTATATCCGGGTTACACTGTACATTAGTAAAATCTACATTATCCACAAGGTGATCAACGATTCAAACTCTGTAATCAAATTCTGTAAGGAAAGCGGCGCTATTCATTCGTTGAGTTCTCCCTACACCCACACTTCTAAAGAAAAACATTGATATATCTACACAGTATGTGGAAAGGTTAAACGAAATTCACTGTGTCTGATTGAAAAGAAGAAAACAGCGCTTAAATAAACCCAAGGCCACTGATGATGCACTAATTGTCAGACGAAGAGAAAGGACGTCATGATTTTCTCTGAGGAAATCAAGTCGCCAATGAGGCTAATATAAAATAAGCGTTTAACAAAGGAGGCCTTTTAACACTAGTGGCAGACTTGTGGGCTGAGATTTTGGCCTAGCTGAAATTGAGATATTTTTGAAGAATGTTTATTTTTTTCTCTATCTTGTGTGTGCCGGTGTGTGTTGGTTTAAAGGGAATGTAGCAGCTCGTTTCTTTTTGTTTCCTTATCAGCTTTGTTTCCTTTCATTCTACGTCTGATTCTTTTCCCCATTTACATAAACGGCACAAGAGAGAGTGAGTGAGAGAGATAGAGAGAGAGAAGAGCTACAAGGGAGATAATCTCGTGCTACCGGCAGAGATAAAGGTCAGAATTTATTGAAGTTTTTTTCTGATTTTTTTCTTTTTTATTTTTAAATAAAAATAGAAACTTCGCCAAAAGTCAGGTTTGCTGATAAAAGGATCCACTGTAATCAATGACAAATAAATAATCATTTGAATTGAATTTATGCGATAATTTGCAAGGAGAACAAAGTCTCATTAAACCCCAGTTACCAACCTCGAATCTCCGCAGTTACTCTCAAACACAATAAAGCAAGCAACATCTAAAAGAGAATAACTGACCTTTTGATTTAAAGAATCGCTCTTGACTGGCGTGTAGCAACTAATTACATTTGATAAGGACGGTAAGTCTCTCATTTTCAAGATGACTTATCAGTTTTATTGAATAAACAACGTTTCGTATATAATTGATAGGTATTTATCAGATTTTCTTGTTAGTCTGTAAATAAAATTGGTCAAATACTAATCCCGACACTTCTTCTTCTTCTTCTTCTATGGGCGTGTCCCTTCAGGACGTTGGCGATCATGACTCTCCGCAATTCCCTTTCAATTTTAGCTGTTAATACATTTGTCTTTTTGCTATCTCTCCTAAACTTTGGTCCGTCATCCATTTACCGTCTTGGGTATGACGATAAATTACATCCGCGTCCTGGGTATGATGATAAACTACATCCGCGTCCTGAGTAAGACGATAAACTACGTCCAACAGCAAGGCCTCTGATCAGGAGGTTTTGAAGAGCGTGGAACCACCTCTTAATTGCTGGTGTCCCCAGGTCCACACCGACCCGGCTTAGTAGCACCCAGCTATGGGCAAATAGTTAACACCCAAACTTGGGTCAAAATACTATGAAAGTGTAAAAATATGTTTAATACCAGAAATACTTTGTAAAACAAATACATTACTAGCAATACATTTATGAAAAAAAATACATTTTTTTTAAATAAAATTTTGTCGGCATTAGATAACCCATCAGATTGATATGCCGTAAAACAAACCAAACCAAAGCCTCCCATTTATCCAATGCGTTGATTTCTCGGTCCCTCTTGCCTTCAATCTTTTCTGTGAGTATCAAATTTCCCATGTTCTCTTTCCTCCTTGTGTGGTCTATAAATTTCAACTTTTCTTACTGATGTTAAGTGTCCTTTTTGTTTCCATTATATAAAAAATCCTGTCGTTGCTCGCATGCGCCATCAATGGTATTCCCAGCATCCTTCTGTAGAATCAGATTTCTGTCACGTCTTCATCTGTATCTGTGCCGAGATTGGCCAGCATTCACTGCCATATAGGAGGACTGTTTCTTTTAAAGAGGAATAAATACAGACTTACATCAATTTTGTTATATCGTCTTAATCTTGATGTTCAATCTGTTTCTAATCGCAATCCTTAATCTTTTGTCAGGATTAGGACTGACGTCTCATTAGATAATTCTATCAATATTGACCGGCAGATTGAATTTACTAATTTTGAAAATGATCAAAAATTAATCGGAAGTTATCAAACACTGAAATGTACTTTCACAATCTATTTTTCTATCATAGTTTAAGATAAATTTTAGATTCATCATGTTTGATTCTGTTGACTGACTGATTTGTTTTTAGGGCTTATCAACCTTTTGCCGTTTATTTAAATGTCTTGGTGATAATAAGGATTTACTGATAGAAGTCCTACGAATTAATTCGTAGCAGGAGTGAAGAGTTGGATTCATGCCTTTCCCAAATGTATTTATGCATAAGTGAATAAAACGAACCCTATTGAAATTTGAACTCGGTTCCCCGATTTCCAATTCTGAGTTGTTATCATTACACCATCCACACATCCAAGCTCACAACACCTGGTATACCCAAACGGCCAGCTAAGTACTAACAAGCCTCGACATTGTTTAACTTCGTTGATCTTGCGAAAACCGGTATTTCAACGGCATATTTGAAGTGAAACTCTTTTATTTTTCATTTCAACAATTGAGGAATTATCGATCCTGTCACAAAATATTTTGCACTATAATCAATAACAAATTTAAAAGAAAATTTATTTTTTCTTACAATACAGGCCCAACAGACCTTCAAGGTAGAAGTTTGTTGTGTGACATGTGGACGTAAGAATGGAAAGTAAGAAATGAATATTGTGAGGATATCGGGGATAGATAATTGTTGACTCAAGACTTCTTATACAAAATGATTGAGAAAAAGGTTTTATGATAATTTCATCTTTTGGTATTTTTCACATCATCTACAGAAAATTATCATCTTCTAACCAAAACTAATACATTATTTTGAGTTTATAAATTGTAAAATTGGCTGTAATATAATTGTGTAATTTTACAAAAATGCTCAGGGAAAAATGTCATGGTGCCATTTCTGATTTTAGGTTTCTGGTTACCACTCCGAAGGAAATGAATGGAATCATAATAATAATAATAATAATAATAATAATAATAATAATAATATCATCCACACTGACGATATCGTAACGATTATAACTTAAATCAGAGAAAATACTACAGAAATCATTGTTCCATTGATGAGGCATCTTGACATTAATATTGCACTCATTTGCATGAATAATAATAATAATAATAATAATGA
>OZ010605.1:83704298-83734298 GCA_963932145.1 Acanthosepion lycidas
TTGCAAACGATTGAGCGACCGCTTGAAAAAAAATGCCTCAAAAGCGAAAGCGCGTTCGGACTTCGTCCACTCCATGATGCTCACTGGGGTTCCTGAAAAATAAACAAAAAATAAATAACGCACGTTAAGAACCAAACTTTAAGCCCCACCCTCTCAAATAAGTCCATCCCTACCATCCTTGGAGCAACCATCGCTTTAGCGCGCCAAATTTAAATAAGCAAGTTGCTCTGCCCCAACATATATATATATATATATATATATATATATATATATATATATATATATATATATATATATATATATATATATATATATATATATATATATATGTATATATTATTAATAGAAATCTTATAAATATATGAAACTATACCCGCTCCGAAAACCTTCGGTGTCTTGATTTGCAAATAAACAAGCCAATACCAAAAGGGAAAAAAAAGGTACAAAAAAAGAGAGAACCAAGAACATGTACGTTAGCCGAAAATAATCAAATAATCGTCCAGCATGCAAGTCCAGGGCCCAAAGCCAGCCTTCCTTGACGATCCCTTTAGGTGAAACCTTGGTAGGTTTGTCTGGCTGTCTTGGTTTATATATATATATATATATATATATATATATATATATATATATATATATATATATATATATATATATATATATATTCACAAACCACACGCATACACCGATATATATATATATGTATGTGTGTGTGTGCGTATGTGTGTGCGCATAAGAACTCTCCCTAAAAAGATTGACAAAGGATCTCCGATTAAGATATTAATCGAATTTTTGTTGTCTTATTGTTATTAGTGCAATGAAAGCCCTAATAATAAAAAAGTAAAAGCCAACACTGAATAACATGAACTATTAATACGGCCACAGCACCGTCTTAAGAAAATAAAACTGTCCTATCTCTTTAGATACATACATAAAATCCACACATCCGGGTAAAAATAATATATACAAATCGTCCTTGATAATATCTAAAAGAATAGCCGAAACAGATATGCCTGAACCTTGCACAGACTTTGTGACCAAAAAAGAAAACATTTGTACGAACAAAAGAAAAAATAAATAAAAAGCTTAATCGCAATGCCTTGTGAGTCGTTTTTAACGAAATTTGCTGCTTAAATACACAATTATCCTTCACGCACACATATATTTTAAGAAAAAAACAAGCTAGCTCTATGTTTATGGTTGATAAATATGGAATTAAAAATGTTTAATATTTAATTTCCAAAAATTGTAATGAAAAGGAAAAAGCAATGACTACCAAATATTAATGACATAAAAACTTTATCGATCAAGTGTTTATCGCTTTAGAGCTATGTCAGAACTATAGACAGATGAACAACTGATATTAATATAATTATATATTGATATTAAAATAATATATTATATTGTTTTTTGATAATCTTTTATTGAATTAGTACAAACATTTACAGAGATATTTTTCTCACTTTTTCCTGCGTAATCTTTAAGTTATTTCAGAATACATGTTGTTATTTTTCTTACACGTTTCGCCAATTCAACTCATATGTTTTCAATTAGGAACTTGGTTAGGGCCAACGACACACTTTTATTTTCTCATCATCCTCAAGAAATATTGGATTAATTTAAAACTAACTATTCTTTCAGAGTTATGGACATTTTATATTAATGTCTATCCAATATCAGGCCCAAGAACAACTCAAGTTACGACGTTACTGTTTTATGCTTGATAAACGTAAGAAAAAACAAGTAAACTTGACGTGGTTATTATAAAGATAACAGTTAATATTAGATTGTAAGAGGCTAAGATTGTCGCGGTTGGGAAAACATTCTGATTTTATTCTACAAAGTAGCAGTTCTTAGGAAGAAGCTGTCCGAACAGAACTTACATGGAATACGAAGGGAATGACTATGATTCAATATTGTGAACGTATCATGGCGTGTCACAGATTTAAAAAGTCACGTCTGGTGGGACTAAGGATTGTAGTTCTACAGAACACAAGGCATGAAAATAGCGATAGAATAGTGAGAGTCTTATGTTGTTTCATCTGTGGGGAAACAGTTTGTAGTGTGGGAAATAATTCATCACCCACAAGGCTGAGTAGAGGATTTTGAAAAGGCAAGTGATGACTGAGCAACTCCCGTCCAAATATGGTAGCAATACTCCATTTTTGGTATGATCTTGCTCTTGAAAACATACTATATGGCAGGGGCACTGAGATACTTACTAGAACAATCCATTTTACCAGCGTCCTTACCAAAAGATTATATATATGAATTCCACTTGAGTTCTATTAGATAGTCAAGAAAAAGAGGCTCCTTGATAGGAGATTCATCTAATATGATAGGATGTGGTTGGTGATGGTGAAAGTTACTAGTTGGGTTTAAGCAGAATTAAATTTTACAAGCCAGTTCTTTTTCTATTGAGTTACCAGGTAGATGTTGGAGCAGAGATCTTTAGCCAACTTATGTTGTTGGATCTTTAACGAGTTGATAGAGCAACACGAATGCCAGTGAAATTATATCTGAACCAAAAACTTAATATAAACGCCGAGTCAGTTAAATTGGTCCTATAGAAATAGATTCCTTCTTTGTTGAAGATTGCATTGAAACAAAACTAATGCTGATAAGTTAGAACTGAGGGGAAAAAATCTGCGGCATGCCTACGTGCTTCAAAGATCGAATCTTAAAAATCTTTCAATAAGGAATATTTAAAAAGAATATTTGCTTAAAAAATATTAATTTCAGTTATCATATTTATAATACAGGTAATTATCGAGAAAAAAGAAATGTTTTATCCCACGATTATTATTAGATTCGATTGAACTGTAATAGTAATTGTGTATAAATGCCATATTTTGCAATATCAGTTTGGTATTGCTTCTGAAATGGACATTTTAAAATGCACAGGGTGATTGAAAATTAACTCCCTATTTTATATGTAAGTGGCTTGCCAGCAGTCCTGACTTAAGACCCTTTTATTTTTTGTGGGCGTGGGATAAGTTAAAGTAGAATGTCTACAATACCAAACAGTGGCTTTCGGAGGAATTGAAGAGTGAATACAAATAATAATGTCTTTCATGCCACAAGAATTTCTGGTGAAATTAATTGACGCGATTCCTGGGCGGCTGTTGAAGCTGGTTGCGAAATCTTGTGCCCACATAGAATACTAAATAATGCCTCATACTAAACGCTTTCTTCCCATATCTGTTTCTTTAATACTTCTAGTTAATAAATTATAAGTATTTGAAAATGTGGATTTACTTATCAATCCCCCAGTATATATTCAAATAATATATACGGATATGTTAAAAACAGCACAGGAAGAAGAAAAAGGATAAGAAACGAACATTATTTACCGTAAAGTGGTGAATCGAAAAATATAACGAAATCTAAACAATATAAACATTTCGCTGGTTATCTCTTCTTGCAATTCAGAGAGTCAGTCGAGGAAAAACATGAATATGTGTACGAAGTCTAAAAAGGGGAGAAGAAAATAAGATCAGTGGACCAGTAGTATGAATCATACACAAATTATATTAAGACCTATCAGCCATTCCTTTTAATTTAATTTTCTGTATCCTTATATTCTAATAGTTTGTCGTATTCTTTTACTGAGATTATTTAATTAAATGGGTTGACTGTATAATCCTTATAGTTTTAAAGTCTAACCTTATCGAACATGGCCTGTGGGCTTGGACGGTGGGTAGGTACGGTAAAATCTCACAGTGTTGTAACATATTCACCTTATGGCACTGAGGTTTTGTGTTCTTATTATTTATCTGTATAAAGAAAGAGTTATATTATTTTCATAACTATCAATGCAGTTATGTCCTATCATGTCTATATTTCAATTCATTTCACGCTAGGATATTGCTTTCAGTTATGAGATAGTCAATAAATGCACTTACAGTCAATATCGCTATGAATAATACTTGTACTCGTTGAGTTTTGTCATTAGTTGAATATTTTCTCTGAAGAATAAATAACAGGAAATCTTCTTAACATTTCAGAATTCTTCTCAGTTTACTTACTGACTTTAGCACTATTATCTTCTGGATAGTTCCAAGTCTTGCCCATTTTCTTTTTACTTCTAATCTTTTGTTACAAGCCTCTTTGCATCTGTTCTGAGCACTTCGACAAAGACGTGTTCTATATTTCGTTTTCTTTCTCAGGCAAGCATACATTATTCTGATTCTTCGGTTCCTTTTAGTTTTTCTGTCAGCTGCCGAAACAATAACATTATATTTCGCTTTGTTTGCAATGGTTTAATAGCATTTCCTTAACTGGTCTGTTTTCATTTTAATGATCTAAATTGTTCTGATTATTTCAATTTTCCATTATATGTTCGACACTGTTTCAAGCGTTCTAAGAATAATGGGTGCAAACAGTAACATCCTATTCAACAAGAACTTACAATATTTTATTATTATTTACACTATTTATATTCAGATTATTATCCTTGTTACAACTGAAGGAAGGTTACTGAATAGAACAATCACACGAAGGTTATTAATGAACGATAATATTTAGGACACGAACAACACATATAAGATTTGCCAGTGGCGCGTAGAAAAAGTAGTCAACTGAAGTGAGAAGAGTATTCAACAAATTCAAACGCCTCACACGGTCAGATGTGGCACAAGGCCTTATTTAAGGTAGGTTATTCGTGCCCGTAGGCTCGGCCAAAAATTGCCCGTAGATCCCGTATAAAACGGGTTCGGGTAGCTGTTTCCCAAGACGAGACTCTAACCTTCGTCTGGGGATCCTCTCCGCCTGAAGGCAATGAGTTTTACCAGCACAGCTGGAGACGAATATCTAACTGGAGGATATCTACCAACCTCCACCTGCGGTCAAATGTGTCAGAAGGTCGAATTTAATGTGGTGTATAGGAGCCCGTAGACTCGGCCAAAATTCCCCGTAGACTCCGTAAAATATACCCGGCGTCCAGTAGCTGTTACCCAAGACAAGAGTCTGTCCTTCGATGTAGCCTCGTCTGGGGATCCTCTCGGTCTGGAGTCAGAGAATTTAACCAGCCCAGATGTAGACGAATCTCCAACTGCAGACTAACATACAGTATTTACTACTCTATCTATATAAATGGGGACATTATCTTCCATAGGTATGCTACAACAATCCTCATCTTTGTTGTTGTTGCCACTAGGTTTCGTTCGTCGTACCCTCTCGCCATCATCTGGGTAGACTACAATTCTGAACTGAACTGTTTATTTAATATTACTAGGGTACCTTTTTTTCGTTCCACTATTGATGTCTAAGGATATCATCTAGTTCTTACTCTATGGTTTGCACAGTTATTCCACGCGAGATTTCACTGAGTTCATGTGGACACTGCCCGACCAAGGGATTCCTATTTCAATAAATTCAAGAATCAACGCTTTAGGCCATTTTCCCAATAACTGTCCCAATGCCAATTAATTATAACTAGAAGATATATTGCTAGCAATAAAAAATGGAACAATTCATCCCCGTAAATTAAATAAAGGGTTCAATTAAGAATTCCCTGTAGATTAAATAAGGGGCCCAATCCAGAACACCCTCGATGCTACTCAGATTGATATAAACTTGAGGAAGGCCGGAGTGCACAACGGTTGATAAATAGTGATAACAACAAAGATGAAGACAGTTGTCTGAATATAAATCGTATAAATAAGGATAACTCTTCATTTGGACAGGAGTTTCAATTTCCAGTCTTGATAGAGTTCAAAAGCGTCTCCGAGTCCTTGCTGGAGAACAATTATTTTCCACCACCCAACCACTCTCTCACAGGTGGAATGTGGTTAGCCTCTCACTGTTCTATCGCCACTTCCAGGGAAAGTTCTCGGACGAACTACATTTCTTGGTTTCGCCAGGTCTAACCTTCACGGCTAGGATGCGCAATGTCACTTAGTAGCAAAATATCCACATCCCCTCCGTATTCAATCGGCGAGAAGTAAGTTCGACTTAGACACCTTTTTTCCTGCGAACCACTGCCTTGTGGAACAGACACACTGTAGGATATTTCCCCGATCACTACAATCTTAACCTCTTCGAGTCTAGAGTCAATCGTTATCTCCCTCTCCTATTCAGAGACTACCCCTTAACGTATCCATTAACCTCTAATAGACCCCGGACTTTCTACAAGGTGAGCCTTACTGTAAAATAGATAAAAAGAAAAGAAATTCAGACAAAAACTGTTGCTATCTATTTGACAAATTCTCAAGTCATTAGGCTGAAATCATTGTTATTTTTTCGAAGGAAGCAGATTAAAACCTATATTTTAAAAACAAATTTTAGGCTAATTTCTTTAAATTCTCAAATCTTTAAGCTGAAATGTTTGCTATCTTTGCGAAGGAAGCAGATTAAAACCGATGTTTTTAAAACACATTTTAGGCTATTGTTTTAAATTCTTAAGTCTTTAGGCTGAAATGTTTCCTATGTTTGTGAAGGAAGCAGATTTAAACCGATATTTTAAAAACAAATTTTAGGCTTATTGTTTGAAATTTGGTCCGCCCGTATATTGAGAATAATCCAAAGCCCGCTTAGTCGTTGTTTCCTTCTTATTGTTTACAGAAGCAGATATCTGAAGCCAATATTTAAAAAAATTTAATGAACGTAGTCTTTCATGATTTAAAAGACAGTTGCAACATAATCTCCCTATTCTCGATGTAAAGTCATCCCCAACATGAATTCAGACTTTTCAGCATGTCGATAATAAATTATTTCTTTCTTACCGTTGAGACTGTAACGTATTAGACTCTAGGGTGAGAGGGGAATTTGTAATATCCTTTCACATAACTTCCATATAAATTGTTTACTTTGTCTGCTATTTTTTCTTCTGATTTTTTTAATGTTAACAGGAAGGAAGTATGTTACGTTTATTTCTAAGTTAAACAGAGAAGAAAACTTAGAGAGGTTTTACTCCACATTAATCATGTTCTCAGCATGCATCCCACACTGCGAAGTAATAATTCCCCAGTTCCTACAGCAGACCATTAATACTATGGTAGCATTTATCTTGCTATCTATTTCCAGATTCCGATTTGGCTTTCTGCCATACTCGTCTCACGTTCTCTGAATATATATATATATATATATATATATATATATATATATATATATATATATATATATATATATATATATATATATATGTGTGTGTGTGTGTGTGTGTGTGTGTGTGTGTGTGTGTCTGTGTTTGAGGGGGTCATTTTATAAAATTTTATGAGCGGAGTTGCACACCATTTACTGGGCACTACCTAAGTGAATGAAAATAGCTAACAGATTAGCAAGAGCACTCGGAACGAACACATTACACCCGCCACACACACACAATTCCTTGTTCGCATAGAAGAAAAATAAAATAGAAAACACCAGAGAAGTACCATGTTACTCATTTTTAAAGAAACATGTATTAGAGAGAGATTGGTGCCAAAATAACCCATGAGAATACGTACATACATGCGCAGGCATACATGAAGACAGGCACACACATAAATAAATATATATTTGCATACATAATATTTATTTATTTTTTAATCATTTCACATCAAGCAGGGCAATAAAACCACTAAGACGCAAACTGGAGGTACTAAATATAATAGAATATGAAACAAAAAATCCATATTAAGGAGAGTGACAATTAAAGATTAGGGATTACTAAGACAGAAGGTCAATATTGACATTGTATTTAAATTTTTGAAGAAAGGTTTTTGACTAAAAAGTATAAGCCGGAATTGTGCTCCACAAGCGAGAATTGCGAATGAAGAAACTATTAACGAAGAACCTACGGTTACATCGACCAATTTCCAGTAGTGTGCTTAAATTAGCTCAGAGGAAAGTTCATCAGAACAATTACCATAAAAGCTTATATACTTACCCCCCCATATATATATATATATATATATATATATATATATATATATATATATATATATATATATATATATATATATATATATATATATATATATATATGTGTGTGTGTGTGTGTGTGTGTTTGTGTTTGTGAGCGTTTGTATTTGGGTAACGATCTCTCCACAAAGATACTTTTCAGTAAACATAAGTGATTCTTACAAGTTAAATTAAAAACTATCGGCCTAGATCGTCGACTTTTTTTTTAAAGGAAAATATAAGTTTTCTAATTGGGCCTTGATGTAATGATGTCCATGCCCAAACTGAACAGGTTACGGGTGGTTATTTTTCTGCAACAGGAATTCGTGTTCAATCCCTGCCGAGTGGTAAAGTTTCGTTATTTTGATTATCTAGGCTGGCAGACGTTATTTTCACTAATTAGAAAACAGCGGTGTCTTCTCGTATATATGTACTCTTGAATGGAACGTTTCAAAAATAATTAATAATTTTGAATTTTCAAAATTCCATATATATATATATATATATATATAATATCTACTTAGGCAGCAAATATCCTTTAAAATCAGATGTTATAGCAAATATTGTGTATTCTGATCGTGCGAAAATCACTTACGCTTATACTTAGTTTCCATGGTTTCCTTCCTTCAAAATACTTGCATTGTATAAATGTTTCTAGTGTTATTATTTTCGATATATATATTTTCCTTGTGTAGCAACATTCGAGATAATATCTGAACACTTTCAAAATATGCGAATTCAGCACATACCCGGAATTTTTTAATATATTTATATACAGAACAAAATAGGAAAGAAAAGGATGGAAATATATATTAACATAATTAATTATTTGGAGAGTGAAAAAGACTGTGGTCGCATGAGTTTTTTTTATGTTTAGAAGAGAGCATTTTGTATGCGTGTATGATGCGCCATGTGTTTCTGTCAGGATTAAAAGTTCTGTTTGTCTGGGAACTAAAAAGTCTATTTGTCTTGCTGGAAAGAAACTTCCTCTGTGAGAAAATGATAAATGCCTTTTCACTGTGATCTCCTGCGGTTGAAGTGAAAAGGTTTGAGAGTGAGATTTTGTGGCTTTTCTTGTTATATTGCTTGATACAAAGCCATCTGGAGGATTTTAAGAGAAATCCCCGAGTATACAAGATGGGATATTACCACCAACAAGTAACATTAACGACGACATACCTCTTCGTACGCGCTGTCAACATTCAGGAACTTTCGTGAATGGCACAATGGTTATTTTGTTTCCTTTCGTTTATTTCATAATTGGAGGGAATATGAGTGTTACCAAGCGTAGTAATAGTCTGTATTTCTGAGTGGCTGGCAGAAGAAATCGAGAAATTCCAATAAACTATTCCTACAGAGCATAACGAATTTCTTCTACATCTTTTAATACTTCGCCTTCGAATGACGAAATTAAATGTTACGATTTAATCTATTGTCTCTATTTCGTTTTTTTTTTTGTTCTAAAAATAGTTTTACACATTTCGTTGCAATCATAAAACCTGAAATGACATTAAAGCTTAAAATCTGAGAGCCGAGCTGCAGGCTATTGTACGTCTGTTGAAGAAATACATCCGAATTTGTTGTAGGTTTTGTTTTGTCTTTTAAATCAATAAAATTGCTTTCACAACAAATTAAATATGCCGTCCAGAAGGAGAAATCATGCTTTCATTTAATTTACATCATTTTGTTCGTGACGTTTCCTTTCAGGACCTTGGTAATCATGGTTTTCCAAAATTTCCTATCGTTAGTAGCCGGTACCAATGTTTGTCCTTCGCAAAAACAGTCTTCACTACCCGTTCTAACATCCATTCAAATATGATCGTCAGGTTACTGACCAATAAATTTAAGATTAAGCGTCTTTTTTATTACATTTTTCTTAGGGCTTCCTAATCAAAATTTTACTAATTAAATGCTTAATAAAAAAAATCCCTCAAATATACCTTGATCAAAAGTGGGCTCAGTAGAAAAATAATTTTTCATAAATATATACGCCTCCTTTCAAAGTAATTTTCATGTCAAACTTCTGTTCAAATAAAAATATATCTTTGCAAATAGCTTTCTAAAAGCGTAAATGTTCTTCCGTCAGCAAATATTAAACGATTTTATCAGAACTTAAGCTGTTGGAGATATTAGGTTGGTGCAAAAATAATGACGTAATAATGTCGTTTTTTGACGTTAAAAAATACGTCAAAAAACGACATTATTACGTCATTATTTTTGCACCAACCTAATATTTGCGTGTGGGGAGGTAAATTTAAAATTTTTAAAAACATTTTCATAAAGAGCTTAACATTTTACCCTAAAATCTTTAATACCTGAAGAAATCTACTGATTTCGATTTCTGTGTTAAGAGATTTTTGGAATTTCAGTCAAAATGTCAATATACAGTGGCTACATAGAATAAAAGCGGAAAATTGCTTATGCTTCCCGTTCCTGAAATTCTCAATATCCTTCTGTAGAATCACATTTAATTTTCATCCAGTTTTCTTTTCATTCTGCGAAGATTGTTCACATTACTTAAAAATCCAGCACTCTTTTCTTTGTTTCTAAAGGAATTTTCCTGATCCCTAAGTAATTTGTTTAATATTTTGCTGTTTTCTAAATTACTTGTTTATTCCGTATCTCTCCCTAATTCATTGTGTGTTCGTATTTCGATGTCACATTCTCAATATTTGGTTAAGTCACTTACCAAATATGTACTCTTCTGTAAAAACTCACAAATATTTATCTTGGTCTGTAGTTGTTTTTGAAGATTATATTTTCCAACGAGAATGTCCTATGTGGAAAAAAATTGCGGAAAGTAAGAAGAAAGAATTTTAACACTATTCACATTATTCGGATATTGCCTTCATCTTTTTGCCATATTTATAACAAAATTTGGGCCGTTGTAATCTCCAGCCTTCTTCGGGTGGTTGGAATGTCAAACTGAACACCAGAGAGCTGTAACAGGATGGGAAGTGGAAAAATCAGGCGTGACTGACCACATATGGAGAGCAAAGTAATATTACAGCCCTCTGTGGGATCAGGTTGAAATCATAGACAAAGAACATTGTTGGAAAATTCGTAAACTTAAGGAATCAGCACATATGCTAGGCCATAAAAATCTCCTGAGCCGACCAAGCATAGAAATGAATACACTATGGGAACCAGTAATAAAGATTGCCAGAAAAAATCGATAATAACAACGAAAATTCCAATATGATCTCTGGTAAAAAAAAATATTAAATGATAACAACAAAAATTATAATATGAGAATTGGTAAAAATCAGTGGCTGAAGACATTAGGTTTATAATAACTCAGGTGTCCTCAAGGACACATGGCATAGTGAATAAAGGCGTAAGTTAGATCCAGTGATAGGATCTACAGAGTGAGTTTAATACCCTGTCAATGCGGTGGAGAACTTGGAGAGGGTAATTAACAGGAGATAACTGATAACGGACATTCATTAGACCTGGCACACAGAACTAGAACAGTCTACGCCAGCGAGCGAAATAAAGGGTTCACCACCTGAAGAAGGCCGGAGCTTACAATGGCCGAAACGTTGTGATAAATATGGCAACAACAAATATGACAATAGTCAGAATAATGTAAATAGTGTACATAATACCTCATCTCAGAAATATAGATAGACACTAAAGAATTTTAAATAACGGAAATGCTTCAATAGAAGATGGACAGTGCGAAACTAAAACACTGAAAGCGCACTGGGATAGCAAAATGTCTTCCCAAAGTTCATTAGTAAGAGACAGAAATATTCTGATTCTAAGTATATTTTCTTTAAACCTTCATCGGTGCCCACATGTCCGGTCTATGGTATTCTCAGCTTCCTTCCGTAGTACGATATTTATGTTACTTCTAGTCTCTTCTCTATCTGTGGGATTATTGTCCAGCATTCACTGCCATATGGAATGGCTGATATTACATAACGTTTCAGTACTCTTTTCTATGTTTTAAACGAATTCTTTTCTGTTTCTCAAATCATTGCTTAGCTTTTGGAAGACATTTCTGTTTCTTAATACTTTGCTTAACTTTTAGAAGGCATATTTCCCTCCGCTAAATTTCACAACGATTCACTGATTCCATTTTGTGTCGTATTAAAATTTACCCCGCCCCCAAATATCTCCAAAATTTAAGTTCTGATAAAATCTCTGAATATTGCTGACGGAAGAACCTTTACGTTTTTAGAAATCTATTTGCAAAGATATCTTTTTTATTTGAACAGAAGTTTGACATGAAAATTACTTTGAAAGGAGGCGTATATGTCGATGACAGATGGGTCTGACCTGGAGACGCTTATCAGGAAGGCGCTGTCCTTACCCCTTAAAGACAGATGGTCCACCCTCTCCTACTGAAACGGACCCGCCACAAAAGATAGATAACTAAGGCATTTTTCCAACTTCCGACTCTTTTACTGGAGTTAATTTAGATCTCCAAGTATAAACATTAGAAGATTTCGTTTCGTTTTCTTTCATTTCTTTTTTTGTGAAAGAAACATTTTTGCGATTGTCAAATTATATTAACTGATATGACTTTCTGGCTGTGGAGAGATTTGTGGGTTGGGGTCAGTCAGAAAATTGTCTGAAAATGATAACAGATAGACTAAACGGAGAAATTTTATTATTGGGTGTTTTCGGTTGATATCTTTCTTTATTCAAACAGGGTGGGCCTTTGTTACCCACTTTCAAACAAACGTCTAAACTCAACCAATATTATTAATTTTTAAGAGAAAAAAATACACATATATTTGTGGTCCTCAGCTATTTGAAAAAACAAATGAAGAAATAAAAACAAGAATGTTATTCAATGTTCTTCTAAAAGATTTTTTACTTTCTTCCTTTTCCTTTCTGCTTATTTCTGTATGTTTATCATCAACTGCTTGTTCGCTTTCCGTTTCCTTTTCCTATGTTACCCTTTGATTTTTTTTGTATTCATCGGCCACGTTTATTTTGTTGCTTCCACCTCCTTGCATATTTTTTCTCTGAAAAGTTTTTTTCTTTTTTTTTTCCTCAGGTTATCCCTTCTTCGTCTTCTTTGCTTCCTTCTTTCATTTTTTTTTTAATATATTTTCATTCGTCATTTTCCTTCTATTTATTTGCCTTTTACCTTTATAATTCCTTCTCATTCTTTTCCATACCATTATTCTCCTTGTCAGCTTTCTTTTCCTTCTCTTTCTCCTACTCCATTCCCCACCGCCATTTTCTATAATCGCCGACATCATTAGTCCTGTACATTTGCATCACAGCATTCCGTCAAATTCCTACTTTTCTAATTTGTTTAATTTAATTTTTATATATTTAAATCATAATTAATTTCGAATAATTAACAAACGCTATTTGAATTTGATTAATTTTTACTAATTAAATGCTTAATAAAAATATCCCTAAAAAATATACCTTGATAACAAGTGGGCTCAATTGCAAAATAAATTGACATTTTCATAAAGAGCTTAAAATTTTACACTAAAATCTTTAATACCTAAAGAAATCTACCGATTTCAATTTCCGTGTTGAATGATTCTTTGGAATTTCATTCGAAATGTCAATATTCAG
The DNA here is from genome assembly GCA_963932145.1 of Acanthosepion lycidas. Classification (NCBI taxonomy): domain Eukaryota; kingdom Metazoa; phylum Mollusca; class Cephalopoda; order Sepiida; family Sepiidae; genus Acanthosepion; species Acanthosepion lycidas. The sequence continues at coordinate 83,717,730 of OZ010605.1, forward strand.
GGTACCCAGTAAAAAAGGCGGTAAATTCAGAAAGACGTGAGACAGCAGTTGAAAAGTGGTGACGACTAATGTGACTGAAAAATTCGGGAAGAATTACTACACATTTCGTCAATCCCTATGGCAGATATCCTTGAAAAAGTACGATAACTTGACGCTCAAAATCAGTGAGTTCTTTAGCTACACGAGTAGGGCAAAGCGAAAGACGAATGTCGTCAGTGAATAATCTTTAAAGGACGAATCACAAGATCAAGGAGCAATTAATCAATAATAAAAGGTCTGATCAGAGTTAAGTAATTACGCGAGTGTCGAATGATTATTCAACGTCATGAATATTCAAGAAATTTTTTTCAAGACTATTGAAGGTCAATTTTTCCTGGAAGGTAACAGAGCGATAATAAATTTGCCGCTTTTTTTTTTTTTTTTTTGAACTCCCTGTAGTTAGTTACTATTTTCTATTTTTTATTTGAACCTTCATATTCCTGATGATTATAGCAATGGGTCATTTTTTTTTTAAATTTCCCAATATCTATTTTCTATTCAAATGTCGTGGTACAATTCCAGTTCTTTCTAGAGTATCTAATTTTCCACGTGAAAAGAAGTCACGTGTCAACTGAAGTCCATATGCCAGGTCAGGAACCTGCTGTTGATGGTGTTGAGATATATAGAAGAAATATTTAATACACAGATGAAATGTGTAAGATGGATTCCAAGTAGCAGACTTGTCAATTGATCTCATTATAAACAAACATACGATCAAAAATGCATAACGAGTTGCTCTCCTGGAGGTTAGCGTCAGCCATGAAGACAGAAGACAAAAATGTTTCTCTATAAAGAATCAAAAATAGCAGTTTCGTTTTGGAGTTGTTAAAATTTACAAGACATTCCTTGCCCAATTTAACAAGTGATTGGATGTCGTATTTTCTTACTAAATACGACACATCGAAATTTTTTTAAGTTATTTTTTTTCTTTGGATTTGATTGTTTATATGCTGAAAGTCGTTTAGAGAAGGCCTCCTTAAGAATTCGATCTTTCCAAGAAGCAATCTTTAGAAGGAAAGTTCATTTGAATTCATCAGAATTTGGTTGACTGGATAATATTATTCGAGACAGTTTAGACCAGCGTTAGTCCCCAAGGCAAATGAAAGCGACGATAGAATTGCATTTTTGATTCAATTTCAACCATTAATTCATCATATCCAGGAACGTTTTCATCAGTCAATGAATGAAGAAAATTCAACGAACACAATCAAAATCTTTCCGATCATTTAGATTTTATACGATAAGAATATTTTTCAATTTCCAATGAAGGCGTTTCTACAGCCAGAACTAATAAGAGTCGATGTCTACCACATTAAATTATTAGTTTTCTTTCTCCTGACAATATATTTGACATATTGAAGAGGAATTCTGAGTGATGGAATCAACAATTTGCCAGGAGCAATCTACCACGCAGTTATTGGAAGCATTTAACGCTAACTGTGGAGTTTCTCTTATGTTTTCTTTTTATAGTAATGTTTTGACAGGAAAAGTGAAAATTTCGAAAAGTCTGTTTTAGAATATAATAAACAGATAAGATTCCTTGAAGATAAACAGAAAAAAAAACATCTAACTACTGGGGAATTGCATTGATGTTTTATGAAATTTGTTTTCGAAGAATTTATTCACAACTGTTGGGAATAGATATACATATTGATAAAAGGAACTATGTGTCTTTCTACTTTCACGAAAGATTCACAAACGGAAAAAAAGAATATTTGCAGGTCAACAATTCCTAGACAAATGGTTTCAGAACTGATCTAGCAGAACTTTTACGGAATGACATCGATCTTCACCCTGTGCCCTATAATTGCGATCTTACAAAATAAATAGTTTTACCTAGAGTTTGTACTTTTTTTTAAATTCTAATAATTTGATCAAATGTTTTATTCAGAATCGTGTTTTGTGTTTTTTATCTGTTCATATTGTTTAACATGTATAAAGGTTCAATTGGGCACCTCGAGGTGGTGTAATGTAGCGAGCTTGTCTCGCTAGAGCAATTACGACTAATTAGTGAATTCGATCCTCACTGGGCGTCTCATACTTTCGGCCCTGTGCCACATCGAAGCTACGCTTGGAAAATCACTATATAAAAGTTCAGTTGATTTCTCTCCATTTCTGGGAGGTTTTATTTACATTCAATCTATTGTCCTCGCTTTTGCTGTTATTATTCCTCCGTTTCTGTTACTATGTTTTGTCAATCCAGGTGACAAAAGTTTTTTTTTTTATTTAGCCCAAAAAGTGGTGAAGTTATTATTATTTGGTATGGTACTGTGTGATTTTGTAGAAGAAATCCCCGAGGTCCGACGGCGGCTTGTGTCTTGCTGACCTATAGCTTTCTCTGCTGGAAGCCATTTTAATCATTTATCTGGTAAATGATTTCCATACACTAACACATAAGATCAGCTTTTCTCAAACATTTTTACCCTTGTTGAAAGTCTGTAATAGTTTTCATGTCTCAGGGAACCCCTGCCTAAAAATTGTTATAGAAAATTATTGCTATCTATCTCATTTATATATCTTATATATTATATATTTTATCTTTACACGGTAAGCATAATATATGGACACCGTCTATGTTACCTTTAATCAAGCAAGTCAAAACGAATCCGCCACGTACAGTTCCTCTCCATTAACCTGTGAAGGTGGTTTCCCACTGACGCCGTATAGACATCGCTAAATACATTTCCTATAGCTATTATAATTTTAAATTATATAGAGTTTGATGTCTTTATTATAATAAACAGTGATTGAAATTACAAATATAAAATTAAACAGAAATTACTCAAAAATGCATTAGCCTATATATTACTGTTTATCGCGGAACCGATTGCAACCTCTGGAGAAACCTTAGGGTTCCGGAGATCACCGGTTGAGAAACTCTGGTTTGCTGAATGATTTTGATGCAATGTAGAGCATCGAAGTGAAAGTTTCTAACTGATACGGCTCTGTAAGAATATAACTTCAGGTTTTTTTAGATTAATGTTTTAGTTTTGTAGCAACCGGCGGCATTTTAAGAAACTATCCCTGGCACAGCTTATTCCATGTTCAATTTCCTTTTCTCCTTTACTAAATTTATTATAAATGATCCATACACCAAAATATTATTTGAAAGCATTCACACCTTCCACGTCTTGCTATATTTGGTTGAAAGAACAGATTCTCTTGAAAAACACGTGAGAATAACTTGGCATTTTACAATCTGAAAAAATAAATGATTTAATTAATTTAAATTATATAATTTTTTAATATAATTTTAATTATGTTAAATTATATAATATACGACAAAAATTAATGTAGCCTCTTTAAATTAATTGCTTGGAGATTAAAGTTTTATCTAATATGACATAAGTTTACACAAATATTCAACCTTTTTTTAATCATTTAATCACAAGCAAGGCAATAAAGCCACTAAGTCGAAAGAGGTTACTGATTGTGAGAGAATATGAGAAAAACTATTATTAATGAGAGAGGGCAATAAAAGAAAACGACAGAAGATAACGGTTGAGGTTGCATTTAACTTTTTTGAAGACCAACCGGGAAATAATAAACTGGAAGAGAGTTCCACAAGCGAGAAGTGCGATATAAATAACTGTTACATCTAGCCATTTAAAGTGTAAAAAGATGAGATCTTGCCGCCAATCTAGTACTCCGCTTAAACTCATAGAGTCTAGGTTTCAAAGAGAAAAGTTCATCAGAAAAATTACGACGAAATTATTTTTTAGAAAAGAGAAAGGAAAACTATTAGTGATGTCAGCTCAGGACCAATAACAGTGCAGATATGTATTTTATCTATAGTCTCTAAATAAATAGCAGGAGCAGTAGGCCAGATATGACAGCAATATTCAAAATAAGGGCGAATGGTATAGTTATAAATATGTAAGATAGATTCTGGCGAGAAAAAATTGCCTGGCACGACATAATGATTTAGCAACTGATTCAATGTACACTTTCCATTTCATGTCAGCGGAAAATATTACTCCGAAAAATTGCATTGAGTAACTCTCCTAGAGTGTTAGCATAAAAAAATGGTTTAAAAGAGAACAGTTTCGCTTTGGAGGCGTTAAATTTAATAAACTACTCTTTTCCCTATTTAACAACAGATTTTAGATATGTTTTTTAATCACCCGCCAATTTGACCGTGAATAAATAGCCTGATTTATTTACTATCACTCATAAAAAGTAGCCGAAATGGGTTTTTACAATGGCTTTGTCTGGAGCTATCAAATTAAAGGAAGGATCAATGATGGTAATGGGTTGGTGCAAAAATAAAGACGTTAAAAAATACGTCAAAAACCGACATTATTTTTGCACCGACCTAATAGAAAAGGAAAAATAATATTTTAACGATGCACGGGAGAACCCTAACCCTAATCCTAAACCTAGCCCGCATTGGAAAATACGGAGGAAATAAACCAGCATTGAAGAAACAAAGCAGAATGGCCAGATGGTATGGTAAAAGAAATAGCCGCGGCATCGCCAGATCTCAGGTGTTAATGAGCAAAGTATACAACAGTCAACACATACCAGAGAACCTCATTAAGTCCATCCTCGTGTAACATTAGCTAAGAGACCTGTTGCAGATGAATGAGAATGACCATCGGGCAATCTGTTTAGGAAGCTACATAAACCAACTAATAATGCGAATCTTGATGAATAGAGCCCGTAGCAGAATAAGACTGGAAACAGGACATGAACAGAGCGACTTTGTCCAAGTCACAAGAACAAGAAATGCAATGATCATGATCAGAATTATATTAGATAGACCAATAGAAATGCAGAAGGTTGTGTAATTATGCTTTATAGATTTCTTAAAGGCATTTGACAAATTAAGGCACAAGGAACTATTTGAACCTCTTGGAAAATTTCATCTGTTTGGAAAATACAGTGTGCGTTTGATAAATTTTGTCTAAATTACGCCAAAATCAAAATAACACAGGCATTTCAATTTAACAGATATATTTACCAAAACTGCACAAAATATTTTGCAATACTAAAGATTATATCTATTCTATAAAATCTCCATTGGCCTCAACCACGGACTCTAGACGACATCGGAATCACCTGCATCTCATCTGGATATTCTCCTTGTTTATGTCGGTGAACGATGCCATAATCATTGCCTTCAGTTCATCTTTGGTGTTTGATCTCTCGCTTAACTTCGCCCTACACATAAAAGCTTGGGAAGGTGTCCAGATGTAAGAAGTGAAATTGTCTGACAGTCATGACTGAGTTCTTCTTCTTGTGTTGTATTGTGCAGAGTCCTGTTGCCAAACATAGGGTCTTCCTGTAGCCACTCTCTTAACACAAGGCAACACTACCGCTTCAAGGCACTTGATGTAGACTTCCGTGTTAAATCTGAAGCCCTCACCAACAAGTCCGGGTGTTCTTTTCTTATCAGAACGATCAAAGTGAGTTAGCCGACCTGCCTTGCTTTCGCTTTAGACTTATCCAACGTTTTCCGGATTCTCTACACTTTCGTCAGAGACAGAACACTGAAATGATATTTTGATTGGAGCTTCCAGAGCGAATTCCAAGCAATACAGTATGTCCTATCCAAATTTCTGGCGGAGGAAATAGCATCATGGGGCTCTTTTTCTAACAGACAATGTCCAACGAAATGTTCTATATTGTGCACTCGACAAAACAAAAATAATCAAGATGTGAAATTAAAAAAAAATAGCTACAATTTACCCACCTAACCTTATATATATATATATATATATATATCTTTTTAAGATATATATATATAAATATATATATATATATATATATATATATATATATATATATATATATATATATATATATATATATATCTTTTTAAGATATATATATATATATATATATATATCTTAAAAAGATAAGAAAGCTGACCGCAACACTACCGCGGTTTCGGCCGCTGAGGTCGGTCTCGTCAGGGTGTATGTTATCGCTCTAAGATATTAAATCACTCTGTAACTTTGGTTTTCCTACTTGAAATCGAGCACTTTTTAACGAGTATGATTTTAACAAATATTTCACTGTTTATTCCGGCGTACACACACACGCACACACACACACACATACGTATATATATATATATATATATATATATATATATATATATATATATATATATATATATACACGTTTCATTAAATAATATAGACAAGTGTTGTCTATTTATTTTATGTAATTTTTTTTCGTAACATCTGATAAGTTTAATAACATTATCGTTGAACGAAGAAAGAAATTCACAATGTTACTTAAGCCATTATCATTGGTAACATAAGCCATTTGTTTATACCAACGGCTTTCCATACTTCTACAATTCACTCTCGTGTGGTCATGTGTGACGTCATGAGATGTGGTGCGATTTTCGCTTCTAGCGTCTTATATGCGTGTGTTTATCTTTGCTTAGAAATCTTCTATGTAAAAATTGACAGACTATCATCACTGTCTTGTCCGTTTATTGTTTAATATGTTGTAAGTGACATCTTTGATAATGGCTTAAGTAAGCCGAAATTAGATTGTATTAAAAAAATATGGATTACTATTGTGAATTTCTTTCTTCGTTCAACGATAATGTTATTAAACTTATCAGATATTACGAAAAAATTTACATAAAATAAATAGACAACACTTTTCTGTATTATTTAATGAAACGTGTATGAATGAAAAGATGCTGCCTAAATACACAATATATATATATATATGTGTGTGTATGTATACTGTGAACGGCGCACATTAGTATAATCATGCAAAGAAATAAATTGCCTTATCGATTTCTAATAAATAGAATTTTAAATATTTCAATCCGCTTAATGAGAGAAGAATGACAAATTTACAAATAATTCGACGTTAATATGAATCAATAATAACACCTACCGTAATTCATTTGCTTATTTTAAAGACATTAAAGTTTTGATTAATAATTGGTGCCTGTCTTCCTGGAAAGAAGTCATATTTATCCTATTGGAAACGCATCTGTTTTCTATTACATGAAGAGCGGATAATTGTGCATTTTGTTTAGATTCTAACAGAATTTAATTCCTTTAAATGGGAAGTTAAGCAAAGTCACAAGTAGTCAGTTCGAAATGGGTGAAAGTCTTGATTCATTTACTATGCTAAATAAAAGACACTCAAAGTTAATTTCTCGCCACTCTTAGATAATCTTCGCTTTATTTTTATTTTTATCATTATATGAATTTTCAGAAACGGCTGAATTCGTGGGTCTTGCTGATAATATTAACTTGTCTCATCCTTTCCTTCTTCTTCGTGTAACTTATTCTATTTACCGTGTATCTTTATAACGTGAGCGATCATGATTCTCCATAACATCCTATTCGTTGTACCCTTCATCGACATCTGTCCCTTTGCCAAGAGTAACACCCACCGGCATCTATTCACAGAAGTTTGTCAGCTAGGTGGCCTGCAGCCTCCCTCTCTCCATTTCGCTTTCGATGTCCTGTGTTTGTGATATTCTCCAAGAGTTTCTGATTTTGAGCAATCGTTTCATGTTTGTTTCTTTCTTGTTGTTTACGCGAACCATCAACGGCATTCTCATCATCCTTCTGTAAGGCAAACTTTTTGTTGACCCCAATTGTTTCTTCATATGTGAAGAGATTTCCCAGCATTTGCCTGTCGGATAAGAGGATGAATACTATAAAACTGTTCAGAACGCTTTTCTTTATTTCTAACGAAGAAATTCCTGTTTCTTAATACATTGCCTAGATTTTAAAAGCCAACTTTTGCTGTTCCAGTTCACCTTCCGATTTTGGCATCAAATCTTCCTTCATTTCTTAATACACGTCTCAGATAACGTGTGTAATTTTTATGATTTTGATGTCTCCAATTTGTTATTCTCATCTCACGCTTTTTTCTATTGCTGAAAACCAAAGACTCCGTCTTTTTCCTTTGATGGCTAATCCTTTCCTTTCGCTCATCTTTACTACCTTTTTTAAAAGCTACGGTAAATTTCCTTCCGTGTTTGCCATCAAAACAGTGTCATTGTTAACATTCAATAATTCTAATTCTTCTTCGCATTTTCTATCAATCTCGTCTTTTCTTTTTCAGGACAGTTGCAAATGACTAACCTTCTAGTTTTACAATGTTTTCGATTCGCTGCCAAGCTGCACCTCTAGTTTTACTGTTTAAATTTGGGGAAGGACATTATCGACTTCCTGGAATTTATTTTCACTTTATTTTTAGCTCACGTGTGTAAAGTCAGTTTGAGAAAACACAGATCTGGTCTTGGAGAATCTGACGCTTGAATATAGTCTTTACCACTCCCAACTCAACAGTGACTTTGGAAAGATGATTCAAATTCATTTATTATTATTATTGCCTAACAGCCGTCTCACGCTACTATTAAATGGCGCTTTTGGAGTAAATGACAGTAGGTATTTTGAATAGTCCAGCGTAGTATTTTCGTGTTCCGTGTTCTGCAAATGATTTTCTACTAAATGACCATTTAGTATTTCTTAGGCCCTTTCGAACTCTTCCTACCCACCACGATAAAGACTGTTATTATTATTAGGTTGGTACAAAAATAATGTCGTTTTCTCACATATTAACATATGTGAGAAAACGACATTATTTTTGCACCAACCTAATACTATCGCTTTCAAGCTTCATATTTTCCCCGATTCGCCAGCAAGATTGAAATGTTTTCGCTTTATATTTATTCAATCCGTTTTCTAATGGAAATGTTCGTCTTCTGACCTAGATTGTTTCAACTTCCCTATCATATTAAAACTCTTGTCATATGAACACTATACATCAACCGTTTAGAAATATCTAAAGTGTCAGCTGTATACAAGAGTTTTGTAAGATCAATGGTTAAATATGTCTTTGATTGTGTGAAACCTGCTTGTGGGTCTTGGCAAAGACCATCTTACTTCGAACCTTGTGAACTGGCTTAGCAGAATCACACACAAAGATTTGTATCAAAAAACAGATGTCACATCACTTGTGGACTTTCAACAGTGGCTACAACTTACATGTAACTCGAAGAGAAGATAATGAAGCAGATATTCAACAATACTTCTAACAAATGGTTTGGAATGAAACCCTTATTGATATTGGAACAGAATATTAATATTAACTGAACATGAGAAACCTATTTTACTGAAAAATTGTTTCAAAAGTCGGGTTTTATAAATTTCAAAGTAGCACTTTCTTTTCTGCCAATGAATGTAAACTGTTTCCACATAAGGAAACAACTCATATTACATTTAACCTAACCATATCTTTTTGATAGGCCTGAATTTCCTTATCAGTGTGAACGGTGAAATTACAGATTATTATTATTATTATTATTATTATTATTATTATTATTATTATTATTATTATCAATAATAATAATAATTTTCTTTGTATTTACATATCATTAGAAAATAATGATTTCCTCTATAAATTATGATGCCAATAGTACGCAGGTGGGGTGCAGGGAGTAAAGGTGACAGAAAAGTATCGGTAAGATTGAGGAAATGATAAAAAGATGAACGGGATTCAAGAGGATAGAGGATAGCGATTGACGTGGCATTTAAATGTTTGAAGATTGTGGTTATCACGGAGGTAAGTAAAGTACCATCCTTGCTATCTTTAATCATGAAACAACAAAACTTATCCGTGTTTACGAAAGGATGATATTGAAAATAAACAAATAATACATGTCTAAACTATTTAATCAGATATGTTTAAATGAAAATATGCTTCCAAAATACACGGAATACACACACACACACATATATATATATATATATATATATATATATATATATATATATATATATATATATTGCACGTGTCAATAAAATAGTACTCAATGTAATGAAAGAGAGCTATTAAGTATATACAGTGTAACACGGACATAAGAGACCCGAATATAAGAGAGATTTTCTCTGGTCCCAAATTAGAACCATACTTACCTAAACAAAATAGACCAAACCCGGATATAAGAGAAACCCTGATATAAAAGAAACACGGATATAAGAGAAACCCGGATATAAGATACTTATCCGGTCCCTACAACTCTCTTATATCCGGGTTACACTGTATTAATAAATATACATATTCCTCAGCGATAGATTGCGCTATGCATGAAAGTCCGTGTCGTGATATCACTGAGAGATAATATATATATTTAATAATATATATGTCTTTATATATATATATATATATTTGGTTGGTGCAAAAATAATGACGGTTTTTGGCGTATTTTTTAACTTCAAAAACCATCATTATTTAATATATATATATCTATGTATATATGTATATGTGTATGCGTGTATGTATGTGTGTCACTGTGTGTTTGAGAAAAATATATATCTCTGTCGTTTTCTATGTTTTCAAGGTTCGAGATTAATATCTGTTAGATTTTATGTTCACGTTCATCCATTCTGTACTGACTTAGGTGATTCTGGCTTAACTTTTTTCAGTCGACATTTTTCGTAATACTAATTGTCATTAATCACAGTTTGGATCATCTGGTCCGGATCCACAATTACTGGATTTTAAAGAAGTTCTGTATTCGATTGTTTCTTGAATCTATCACTCGAACCTAATTTCAGAAGAACCTATTATTAAGAACCACAGGCGTTTCATCATTTCAATTTAATGTCGAAAGTAATTCCGTTGAAATGGGGCCTCAGATGTGACTCGAACGCCAACAAATTAAAAAATGCCTGCAGCTAAAGAAGCAAAACACCCAGTTACTTAATTCTTTTGAAAATTCCTAGCTTACATTCTCGCCATTTCATTTTCAAATTCCGCTTTGAAAATTTTATTTCTTTTTTTTTTTTTAATCATAAATAAGTTTCAGAGTTTCGTTTCAATAAAATTGGCCTGAAGGGCTCGAAAATCTGTTCTTCATCTTTGAAAAATACATTCATGGCAGGTAGTTGAACAAGCATGAAAACGCGCAGCGTCGGAAGATTTCGTTTTAGTTTTGATTAGAGTCTGCTTTCCGGTCGTCAGTTAACATTAATATTAGTGATGCATTTCAAATTGCACTGTTTTGTGCAAAATTAATTTTCCATTTTATGAAAGTATAATTACTTCATGACACCTGCACACAAAAACACAGGAACAAAAACAGGCAAATACAAGAAAAAGCAGGGGAATATACGTGCTACTGATTTTAAATAAACATTCATATAGATACTAGTCGAGTGAAAATGGCGGTAATTTTTAAGCAATTTTGTAGCTGCATTGTGCAGGGTGGTCCGAATGTTTTGTCATCCCTACATAATAATAGTTTTCTATTTCAGATGGCTGACATGAAAATGATGTTGTTCATACAGACCTTCTCGATGTGTGACAGCGTCAATGAAAGTGAATAAACTGAATCCAGTGCATGAGCTTTTTATTACTATATTACTTGTTTTTTGTTGGTCTCATTACTTTTTGGTAGGGGGTAATAAGATTTTCGGACCTGTCTGTAGTTCAGCTGGTTCTGTGGTTTAGCGTCATATCAACTTATATAGATTCTTTAATGCCGAAATCTAAATATTTTGAACGGTTTTATGGTTTTAACTACAGATAAATATATTATTGGTCATTTTGCTATAAATTTTATTAGTAGTAATTCTGCTTTAAAAATGTATTATTGGTAATTTTACCATAAATATTGTTGGTAATTATATATGTACCGTTATTAATTGTTTTTATATAAAAAAAAAAACATTGCTGGTATTTTTACTATATAAATATATACTTTTTATACTTTCATGATGTTTGTGGGTTAGCTATTTGCCAATAGCTGGTATCCTAACAGGTGCTACAACACCGAGTCTGGGTGGACCTTGAAACAACAGCAAGTAAGTAGTAGTTCCACCCCCACTCAAAACCTCCAATCTTCCGATCAGATGTTATGCTGCCGAATGTAGTTTATCGTCATACCCTGGACTAGTTGAAGTTCTGAAATATGTTAAATTTAATTTTTCTCGGCCTTTTTTCTATGTCCAATATTTCGTATATGTTAAAGAACGTATAAACGTTATATTCAGCTTTCATCCTGTTGCGTAAATGACGCTTCCCGCCAGGATATACTGACTAAGAAAAGAGTACTGAAACTCTTACGTGATATCTGTCCTCCTGTATGGAAGCGAATGCTGGATAATCTCAATGATGAAGAAGAAACGTTAAGCAACAGAAATGTGGTTCTACAGAAAGATGCTGAGGATACCATGGTTTTAAAGAAAATGACTTCCGTAACCGGGTCTTGGTGTTGTTCCTACCAGTTTCTTTCAGTTTCCTTCCCGTAGAAGTTGCAAATTTTCTAGTGCAGATATTGGCCCACTCTGCCATGCCGGGTTTTATACTCAGTGGGTGCCAATATCGTTCGACCTGATACAAGATGATCAATCGTTTCTGCATATTTATCACAGAATCTTCATTTTGAGCTAACACAATATTTTAGTATATGTGCTTGATAATTCCTAGTTAGCAAGCATTGGTCCTGTGCAGCAAGGATAAAACATTCAGTTTCAGCTTTCAACCCTGCACTACGTAGCCACTAATGGGTACGGTTTTTGTCTACGTCGGCTTGTTTGGTACGGACAGAGTATTGTCCATGAATCGGTTTATCTTGCCATTGTTTCTGAATCTGGTCGGGTGCATTTGACTTTGCTTTCTTTTTTAAGTATTTTGCAGCTTCAGCCGGTGTTGTGTGCTCTACTTGTATTTCTGCACCCATTTGAAGCTCCATTTTGACGGAGTAAAGACGCTTACTACTTTCATGTTCCTTGACACATACCATCATCCAGTCTTCTGTAGTTTCCAAGTAACTTTGGAGACCAATTATTGTAGTTTATTATTATTATTATTATTATTATTATTATTATTATTATTATTATTATTATTATTATTCATTCATTCTTCTCCCTAACTCACTGCCTTTTGTAGAACAAAGCAGTTTTTGTCTTTTTTCTATCTCTCCTAATTCCAGTTCTGTAGATTATTTGCCCAGGCTAATTAGGTAGGTTTATTTGTTGCTTTCCTCTGTGCCTCTTGCTTTTAACATGTCCTGTGAGTGTGAAATTCTTCAAGTCTACTTTCATCATTATGTGACCTAGAAGTTTCGTCATTGCTCACGTATTCAGTTCACAGTATTCTCAGCATCCTTCTGTAGAACAAGTCTACTGTTTCCTTAATTCCCTTTGTAAGATCATCCACCATTAATTGTCAGGTGGAAGGACAGATATGGAATAAAACGAATTGTTATATTCCATGATGGTATTCTCAGTCAATGTTGCGAAATGGGGTGCGGTTACCTAGGATCGAGTTGTGCTGGGTGGGATTTCTGTTGTTTTAGTGGTAGCAAAGAGATATGAAGTGCTTTTGCGTTCATATCACACACATCATTCATTTTCACACTAACATGAGTGGCTCTTAAGTCTTGAAATGGACGAACTTTAGAAAAAAATACTCCCTTTAACTTACAACTTTTGTGGCTTCAGAAACTCTTGCACGAGAAGTTCTCAAACTCTTCAAAAACATTGACTCTAAGAATGATACTAGTCTGTTTAAAACCCGTTGAAAACCTTACATAAATGTAAGCATTGTGGCGCCTAGTGAGGAGCTATCTGTTTAAACTAGCAAAAATATTCCTGATTAACTTGTAAACAAATACAATAAGTACACGTTTGTAATCTTGTGTTTTAATGTTATGCATATATTTGCATTTCGATGTGTGTTTATACATTATTAGCTTCACGAAGAATGCAGTGCACTTTGAAAGGAAAAAAAATATTAGATAGCTTAAAAGGGGAGATAACTGCAGAAGAATGCGTGGCGGGATATCAGTAATTTTCCTGCTTTTATTTTTTGCATATGTCAGCCCGGAAAGGAAAGGCTTGATTTTTAAAGGCGGGGCACAGAAATGTGACGTGGGCTGAAACACCAGCAAAACCTTATCGAAATAAACAAAAAAAAATGTTTTTAAATTTTATATAAATAAACAAATAAAATAGGGTGCATATCATTTCCTTACTGTTTGCTTCTTCACGGTTCTTCAAGATGAAATAAACAAAACTAACAAACTCCTTAACGACGCATATTTTTCCCCCTTTAAGATTTACGAGAAAGAAAATAAGAAAATCACTTTTAAGAAACCATTAAGTTGAAGCCGCACACATTTTTATGACAATTATTCTCCGCCCTGCAATGCTGGAATTTCAAATATAGGGATGGGATAAACCACCTGTAATTTTCTGGTCAAGGTAAGTATGGAAGGATGTAAGCAAAAAGAACGAAGCTTACATGAACGAAGAGAAACGCAATTTGGCAAAAAGATCGCGATGGAAAATGTTCGTTGCAAATCCCACAAAATAAAACAAAAATAGTCATATGTACATATTGCTGAGGTATTTAGTGTTTTATCTATATTTTATATAATTTAAATTTTACGAGTACATTATATATACAAAAGTGTAAGCTATGTGACTGAGTCATAAATAATTTTTGTTTATATAAATCCTTCAGTCAATGAATTAGAATTAGAATTTTTTTTAATTATATGCTAACCTTTACTTACAATAAGCTACTACCACTTATTATGCCGCATTTCAAAACATTTTGAGAGAAATGCCACAAGTTTTGACGTGAAGAATTTTCGAGCATTTAATCTGATTTTACACTCCATCAAATGAATAAAAAGGTGATAACCGTTTTGTGCAAAGTCATGTGAATATAGCCGGTAAGTTAGAAGAGACTAACCGAGTTCCAAACTATTTTCCTGTGTTATTCTTTTGGTATTCATCAAGGTATTGCCATTAAGGAGAGTAGTAGCCGTCCTTTAATCCACTGTATATGCTGCCACTGACGTGCAGAAAACTAAGCTGGGTTAGTGAACTCCACATTTATTCCTAACTCGCAAAAATGATCAGTAATCAGGATGATACATTAGTCATTACAACTGGTTCTCAAAAATGGTGATACCACACAACTATCGCTAGTTCTAAAACTACATAAATTTAAACGTGCTACTAGGTTGGCATCTCAGTCCACCCTTGCACTGTTGAAACGGATAAATGTAGCCGTCTCTTTTATTCCAATAGCTTCCTGTCTCGCACTTCCCGTATGTGGAACTCCCTTCCTCTTGCTTCCCTGATAGCTATAATCTTCAAATATTCAAATGCAATCTAAATCTTCAAATGCCTTAATCTATTCCCCGTCCTTCTCTTCATCCTTTATTCTATCAAGCCTCTTTACTGTTGCTCCCAATCTCTGTAAAGCCTCGCGCGCTAGTGGCACTCCCAACTTGCTTGGGGTGAAAACCTTAAAAAAAAAAAAAGAAACTCATCCTAATATATATATATATATATATCACGAAAGTAAATTTTTAAAATCTCCCATGTATGTGCATGAATTAATTTAAAACGATAAGCAATTTTAATTTAGGGTACATGGACAGAGGGCATTGGTTAACGGAATTGTTTTGTTAACCAAGCATCTTGAGAATGCGGAAAAGGTTTGCGTGCTAACTCGTTTGAATATAACCACTGCGTAGTACGTTCGATTCTCGCTTATGCCTTTTCAAAAATAAGAAGAAGAAAAAAAAATCAGTATTGAACTATTATATAATATACCTCTCTTTCTATATGGGATTAAATGCCGGATCATCTCCTCACAGATGAAAAAAAGATTAGAAGCAACAGAAATGTACTTATTCAGAAGATTGCAGAGAATAGCCTAGACTGAACAGGTGAACAATGACAGAGTTTTAGAGAAGATAGGAAACAACACTTATATAGAACATCAGAAAGAGTATGATGAAATGTCTAGGGCATATAATGAGAAAAAACGATTGGAAAATTTGAAACTCATAGGAGGAGAGTGAAGGCAAGATGGTGAAAAATATTGCATAACCTATCAATCCATCTCGAGTAAATGGATGACAGGACAGTGTTTAGGAGATATAATAAAAAATGCTGAATTTATTAAGAGATACAAAAGATTTGACATTTCGGAGAGCCATGAGCGCCAACGAGCTGAATGGATATGGCACATAGAATTAAGCTTTACTTTACAAACACAGGTTATTGTGTTATGTATGTAGTTCAGATTCTGTAATAGTAATTATGTGTAAGGTAGTGATAAAAAGACTACGGAATTCATGTCTGCTTTTTGTAATCAACGCGCTAAATTTTACTCGTAAGTTCCATGTCGTTGGTAGAGTGTTAACCTAAAAATAATGCCGTCTTTGACAAATGCTCAACTGATTTAATTTACACGTTGTTTGTAATACTTATATAGATAACAATATATATATATATATATATATATATATATATATATATATATATATATATATATATATATATATATATATATATAGTGATCGTGAATCCTGTGACCCATCAGAGTCGTAGGGGCACGACATGTACTACAGCCGCAGTAAAAGTGGTATTTCTTCCGTTTGTTTTTATGTTTTTGTTGTATGGTGGTTTCAATCATATGATGTTTCTTCCCGTTTTGCGGTTTTTTTTAGCATAGTTTATATTGGCTTCGTTGAAGATGACGATTGCATTTAAGCATAACATTGTC
>OZ010605.1:83739298-83759298 GCA_963932145.1 Acanthosepion lycidas
TAGAGCGTATGTAATTATGAATATAAAAGTGAACATGGAAGTCAACACTCAGCGGCGACAGACTGATTCATGCTAGTCTGGCTGACGATTGCGTGTAGCATGAAACAGCCTGTCACCTCTGAGTGTTTACTTCAATGGTCAATATATATATATATATATTTATTTATTTATTATTAATATATAATTTATAACTTTTTTCATTCTACATCGTGCAATGTAGAATGTAGAATAAAAAAAGTTATAAATTATATATTAATAATAGATAAATAAATATACATTTTCTTTACCGGTAACACAACTCTGATTTTCATGTACGATGCAATCTTCTGATTGAAAATTGATCATTACATAATTTAAATTTATATATATATATATATATATATATATATATATATATATATATATATATATATATATATATATATATATATATATATATACAATACGTGGCCAAAATAGCCGCACACATAAAGCCGATTTAAAAAATAGCCGCACATATATATGTATATAGGGATACATATAGACATTAAATCATTTACAAATTTACAAAAGTATATTTGTATATTTGTAAATATTTCTACATATCACTACACTCGGTGCGATACTCATATGAAAAATGTAATATATATATATATATATATATATATTTATATATATATATATATATATATTTATATATATATATATATATATATATATATATATATATATATATATATATATATATATATATATAGGAGGTAATGCTGCGCTGGGTCACATGCAGGAACACCAAGTCGTAGATGTCAGACAATTTCTGCTACCCAACTTCCCCTTACATCTGGACACATACTTGATTGTTATATGTGGGGAGCCGTTGAGCAAGCGACCACCAAATCTCCTTGTAACAAACTGAAGTCAAAGATTATGGCAGCATTCACCAACTTGAAAAAGGTCACCGTCCACAAGATATGCAGGAGATTCCAAAGTCATTTGTAGGCCGTGGTTGAAGCCAATGGCGATTTTATTGAATAAATTAATTGACTAGCATTTCAAAATATTTTTGTGTAATTCTGGTAAATATCTGTTAAAATGGAATGTGTTATTTTCAATGTTGCGTAATTTGGCGACAATTTATTCATCGCACCCTATATGTGCCCCTCCGTATAAGTCGGTGTTTCTCGCATGATGTCAAAGTATCTAAGATTTTCGGTATGACAAAATATATTATAAGAACATTTATTGGCAAATTGATATATATATATATATATATATATATATATATATATATATATATATATATATATATATTGAGAGAGAGAGAATGAAAGAGAGAGAAACTGGAAGACAAATAGACAGATAGACTGACAGACAGACACACAGACAGAGACAGGGACAAATGCCTGTGCGTAGTTGAGGACATGTCAAAATGTATTTCAGATTTTCATTACGGCACAATAAATCCTAAGAACTTTTATTGTAGGATTGATAGATAGATAGATAGATAGATAGATAGATAGATAGATAGATAGATAGATAGACAGATCTGAACAGACAGCCAGCCAGATATGCAGATATATCACTTTCCAAGAAAATGTAAGGGTTATTTTAAAAAATTATGAAGAACAAAGGCTTCATGCTAAGGCAATACGATGTTGTTCCCTCGGTTCTGTGGGGTCTTTTCCGTCCTTCTTCCCCTTGCACCCTCACATTGTAAATGGACCGTGCACATTGAAGTAACCGGCCTCATTTAGTAAACACTGTGCCATAAAATCTTAAGCGGAAAGGGTGTTGGAAATAATTTACGCAAAATTGCTCTCTCGGGCATCACCAACAGAAAATGTGATGATTTCATTTACCAAAAAAAAAACAAAAAAAAACAGCTGTTAGAACCTTGTGAATTCTGCGGGCAACAAAGCTTTATCTGAAACGTATACTCACCGAAGACATTACACATGTAGACACATATATATTTATGTATATATGTATGAGACAACCGAAAGACATCTGTGCATAGACATCTAAAGTGTTAGTTTCTGTCCCTGTGCACAGTATTCACATAGAACAATGACAACAAACTGTCAGATGATGACAGACGAAACCAATCTTTCCACTCTTCAATGAGAATCTCATGAGAAAATGCCGAAAAATGAAAAATTATTTATCTACTGCACTTCAACCAACCCCATGTTTAGACTTGACAATTAAGCGCCTGTCCATGTCTTCATTATGGAGACTAATTTTATTTTAATGTCTTTAGTTTTATTTTTCACTAGCTGCCTCACTATTCTGATTTTGTGTGGCACTAGGCTTAGAAAACGACTAGTTACGGCGCCTAAAATAACCAAATCGATAGTGACTTGACCCAATACCTCTCTACAGCGGAACAAAAACATGGAAAGTTGAGTTAGTAAAGGGAAATAACTGAACCTAAAATACCGCAAGATGTATGGCACGTGGAACTAGAACAATCTACCCCGGTGGATGAAATAAACGGTTCGTTTCAAAATAGAAATCACCTGAAGAAGGCCGCGACGTAAAATGAAACGCTGTGTATATGACAACAAAGATGAGGACAGCAGTTCGAACAATGTAACTGGTGTAAATACGTCTCGTATAATAATTATGTTGTGTGCTACCCGTGTAGATTAAATAAAGGGTTCGGTTTGGAATTTACTGTAGGTTACCAGGATAGATGTACACCTGATGAAGGCTTGGAGTGGTTGATTTTTTTAGAGGTATATTAATCGCCATGGGTTATTTAATGCCGAAATCTAATTACTTTGAAGATATGTATATTGATATGTTTTAATAAAAATCTATTGCTAGTATCTTTAGAATACAAAATGTATATTTATAATTTCATAGTGTTTTGCTTTTGCTCGGGGCTTCAGCATTTGCCCATAATTGGGAACCTGACAGGTGCTACCACTTTGGGTCAGAGTGGGCCTGGGAACAGCAGCAATTAGGGGTGATTCACGCTCTTCAAAACGTCCAGTCACCCGACCAGAAACCCTGCTGCTGGATGTAGTTTATCGCCATACCCAGAACTGAGGAAGCCCGGGAAGCACAACGGCCTAAACTTTGTAATAACAACAACAATAAGGAGGATAATAGTTCGATCATAAATAGGGTTCAAAAGTAGAATGCATTCAGATGTATGGAATATTGTTTTAATTAAATATTCTTTTATGTGCCTCTTCTTTTTAATATACATTAAAATTTCCTCATTGTTTAAATTAAATTGAAATTAAATTTCGATTTATGTATTTACAACTTTTGTCTAGCACAAGACTTCTGTCCACCCATGATGACTGGTATATCCGACAGCATTCATTCGGGTGATTGGAGGTGTTGAAATACTTGGATCCATCTCTTAATGGTTGTTATTCTCAGGACAACGATGATCCGGTGTGGCAGAACCTGTTAGGGTCCCAGCTATGGGCAAATAGGGAACACACAGACAAAAAAAAAAACAACGCTATCAAACTATAGAAATACATTTGCTTAATAAAAAATACGAATAATAGATTATTATAGATATAATTTTACCTTCAATAACTATTAATAAGTTGAATTACAAAAAATAGATTTTACAGCAAAATACGCAAAAATACATCACATCACTGGTTGAAGGTATACACTTTCTACAAAATATTTCGATTTCGGCATTAAATAGAGTTTGATCTGCCGCTGAATAGTATCAACTAAACAACCATAATGAAATAATTAATTAAGAATTTTAACCTTTTGAGCCCTGCGTTTCTGAACAATTTTAAGCCTTCTGCCTGAGCTCCTTAATGAAAATTCGCAAATAATTGATATATAATGTTTGACCGTAGATATAAACATAGTTACATGTGTTAACATACCGTTCAACCGTGGCTGGACATTACTTCAAAGGGTTAATCTATATAATATCCTACAAGTTCTTTAATCAAATTTTATTCCAAAATATAACTTTAACAAAACTACAACAAGGAAACCGTTCTAGCAATTATGTCCACGCAAACATGTATATATACAAAATCTGAGTATCATCTACCATGTATTCAATTGTGAAAGCAGAATAACATATATCATATTTTTTATTATTTCCAATTAACCAAAAAAAAATCAACATAAAATCACCCATTAAGATTTTATATGCCGTTAAATAAACCAATCAATTAATCGATCAAAAACTATCATTAATTCCAAGACAAAATGTTCAATGGGTTACTAGCCTCTACCGTATATCTCGTGGCAAATGATGTCGACGACATGTTTCCCAACTACAGAACTTCACAGCTGGGGTACGCTAGTCTACATGCGCAAAGTCAACACATCCTCATATTCCATTGGTAAGGAGCAAATTCAACTCAGACAGCTTCTTTCACAGAACTGTTGCAAAGTGGAATAGACTGCCGTGGGGATTATTCCGTGATCACTACCATCTTAAACTATTTATGTCGCGGTTCAATCATTTTATATCCTACATATGCTCATAAAATGCAACCTGTGCATCCGCCCTATACGCCCTTACAACATCCCAATCCATTAACTATCTACCTTGAGTGGCACTTAAGCCTTGTGTAGGGCGCCCAAAGATTATATCTGTGGGATGTCCAGTGAGATCGGACTCACTACCGTTGTATATATACCTAATAATCGCTGACTGATCCTATCCAAGGATGCCTGTCTACTAAGGCGGCTAGCCAATCCCTATTGCAGACTCCTGCTCAGGCACATTTCTGTATGTTCAAATAACACAGAGCCCACTTGTCGCTTCTACTTCAATTCTCTGGAACTGGTTAACAGAACAAGGCCAGTACGCTCAAAGAGTCGGTCAGTTAGCACAACCAGATAAACTGAGATATCCAAAAAATGTATGGCCCGCGGATCTAGAAGAATCTGCCCCCGTGGACTAAATAAAAGCTTCGAACGGAAATTCCTATGTTTATCACCTGGAGAAGGTCGGCGCGTACAACGAGCGAAACGTCGTGAATATGGCAATAAAGATTGGGATAATAGTCCGCATGTTGTAAATAGTGTAAATAGCTCTTCTATATCAATATGCAAAAATGAATTTGACTTGTAGAATTTAAGACAACCTTTCGCAGACAAGACTGTTACTTTGACAAAAACTATGTTTCTAACGCATAAATATGAAACTAACTCTGATGTATTCCGTAACTGAATTTTATTAGGATCAGTTTGGTTAATCATAGAAGGATTGTTGTATTGTGATGATTCGGCTAGAGAATATAGAAATCAAAATGCCGAGATTGATTTATTTCAATCCATAAAATTAAAAGTATTAATATTATCTTGGATTCTTTTATTAGATGAGCCAGTGTCAACCCCCCCCCAGTACCGAACACTAATAAGAATTATATGATATATGTCTAACCTATAGTTCTTCGTTTAATTCCGATCGGATTTTTTAATGAAAGGTATACATTAGCAAACACCGGAGCTTCAATGAGGATGAAACAACATTAAGACGAAATAAATACTTGTGAAACATTTATAATGCCTGGCAAAGATTTATTGAGTGATTGAAAAGTAACTCCCTATTTTATACTTGATGGTCTCCTTTCTAACTATACATTTTACATGACAAGAGCGTCCATCATAAAAGGGAATTACTTTTCAATAACCGTGTAGTTCTAAAAAACGTTTGTTCATTATCAAAATACCCACATTTTTCGAATGTGTTCAGCAAATTTTCGACGTTTGCCTTTAGTACATTTATCAACCCAAAACAGCTCGTGATTTTATTTTAAGAATTTATTCAAGTGAACAATGTTAGAGATTCAATACAGGTAATTGAAGCTCGGAATATATATATATATATATATATATATATATATATATATATATATATATATATATATATATCATTTTGTATTTAGATTAAGCGAATATTTTTTTTAAATAGGAAATAATAATAAAC
This sequence comes from Acanthosepion lycidas, assembly GCA_963932145.1. NCBI lineage: Eukaryota > Metazoa > Mollusca > Cephalopoda > Sepiida > Sepiidae > Acanthosepion > Acanthosepion lycidas. Next base: position 83,745,216 of record OZ010605.1, read on the forward strand.
TTATGCAGGTAATAAATATATTTTCAGAATCCCTGAAAACAAACATATGCATAGCGATATTTTCGAGTTAGGTCAAGTTGAAAAGGGAATTTGTGGGTAGATTAGTTAAAGAGAAAGTGTAAAGATTAAGAGATTGAGATAGATAGATAGATAGATAGATAGATAGATAGATAGATAGATAGATAGATAGATAATGTTTTTTTCATTACTCTAAAATACATTTCTTTTTTATTCAAACATTTTACTTATCTAATTTTAACTCCCATGATATTTTCCTACTATTTCTTAGTTTTTTTCACATTCTTCTTATTTGTAGTGGTAGTGGTAGTAGTATCAATGTAGGTGGTAGTTAAATCTTATGATTTTCTGCCTGAGGGACTTGGGCCTGCATTTAAATGCGCGTAAGAAGATACTGGCATTTGTAGAAAGAAAATATAACATTTACAAAAAATGGGCAATTCTTGAAAATTCTAATCTGTCAAAACAGTAAATGTTATATTTCAGTTAATTCTTTTTCGTTTTATGCCAGGTTAAAGAAATGCTTAACATCGTCAAATGATGGATGGCTCAAAATAAAACGATGGACCCTCTACAGGAACAGGAAAAAAAATCTTCCGTTATAAAATTTTAATTCCTGAAAATTCACTTGGTTCCTCCGGCAATATTTGCTTCTAAAATGGTGGTTAATACTGAAATGACGCCTTCACACACTTACACACACACACACACACATATATATATATATATATATATATATATATATATATATATATATATATATATATATATATATATATATAACATTTAATGAGAAATACCTATCTAACATAGCCAAATTAACAAACTATTGTCATTAATTTAACATGTGCATTTAAAAGCACATCCGAGAAAAGGCCAGCGCAGGAGACACGGTACGATCAAGCTATTTGTCAATGTGTTGTGTTAGATTTCACTGACTGCTTCTCAATTGTAGTTTTACATTAGAATTAAATGAATATATAATTTTTACCTGTTCCTTGGCTTGGGCAGTTGTGCATTTCCACTCGTAACGGTTTTAGGTGTCTGTAAAAGAATAGGATTTACCTTTGATCTCAATGCAGATTTCTCATGCTCTCGATCTGTCTCCTCAACGAGATATCAACGTAATCTACGTTTAATAAATATATATTGAAATATATAAGATAAACCTGAAACTCATCAATGATCGAGGCTCCCTGCAATATTATTCATTGGAAATATACGTATAGCCAATAATCAATACAATGGTCGTGATATTTTTCATTATAGAAATCGATTTTAAGAGAGTGACACTTGTAAATTATAGACAATATTTTTCTTTCTCTGTTTTTAAAATGCATATTAACGTACAATTAATTTTAAGCAACAAGCTTAAAATTTTCAACATATAATTATATGTAATTATAAAAGGACTGACAAAAATTATCTGCTAGTTGCTATGTTAACGGAGGTAAAGCACGGAGAGTGTACTACTGACTCAACTACTGACTGACTTGAACTACTGATTGACTGACTATATTTAGTCACCCCCACTACGTGGGCATCATGTGGCACAAGGCCGGTTTAACGTGGGATCTCCGAGCCCGTGGTCTCGGCCAAAAATATGCCCATTGAACCCATATAAACGGGTTCAGGGTCGGTTTACCTCCCTGAAAGTGACTCCGCCCTTCGGTGTAGTCTCCTTCGGGTTCCTCTCCGTCCGAAGGGGGAGAGTTCAACCGATCAGCCGGTCGTGAACTACTGACTGACGGACTCTTTGCCTACTCCTGAGGCGCAGTATTTATTAAGTATGGAATAGTCCATTATTATCATTATTATGGGTAAGGTCCCATAACAATACACACACACACACACACACACACACACACACACACACACACACACACATATATATATATATATATATATATATATATATATATATATTCCCTCGGTAGTGGATTCCCTCGGTAGTGGATGCGCACTGCTGATGAGTCCCAAATATAGGACGAAACGGCCGTCCAGTGCTTCCTGAGGTTTCTATCAGACTCGATGAATCAATTAATATAATTATCAAATCCTCCTCATTATTATATATATATATATATATATATATATATATATATATGAAAGCGTATTTCTTAGAAAATATTTCTTCCTTCAATATGCGGTTATATATGGCAAGAGGAAATCTCTAACTCTGATCTTTTCATCAAATATGCATCGTTGATATTGAATCTTTTTCTGATGCAATCACAGTTCAGATGGGCTGGTCATGTCACCAGAATGAGACATGATCGGATACTGAAAATCCACATGTATAGCCAACTTTTTCATGCAACTCGAAATTGGTTATGCTACAAGGGCAAACTCAAATACAATTTAAATACTGCAAATATCCCTATATGGAAGAGTTTCGAAATTGCTGTTGAAAAAAACGACTAAACTGGAGAAACACCGGCCACCGAGGAATAAATAACTTTGGAAAGAATCGTCTGAACCATCTGAGAGAATTAAGAACCAACATTAAATCTCTCTCGTGTGGACTTGTTTGCATATCCTGTGTAGGATTGTTATCTCATACGAGATATAAACATAAAGACTGAACTGAAAACGACGGGATAGTCTATTATTATTATTATTATTATTATTATTATTATTATTATTATTATTATTATTATTATTTTTATTATTATTATTATATGAAAGCTGAATTCTTAGAAAATATTTTAGTGATGAATATACAGCTACATTGGATGGCAGTGACGATTGAATCCGTCATTGTCATAGGTAAAGATGTGGAATAATATGTTGGGTTAGTATTCTAAGCATTAAAATCTGAGATTCTATCAAAATCGATGACGGTCCAAGATAAATGTAATGTAATTCTATTAACTTCTTGGTCAAGATGGTTTTTGACAGGTAGCAGTCACAACCATGAAGCTTTGAACTTTGTCCTAATATTTATAGGTAAATAAAATACTTTTACTTCATATTCACACAAGCTTACTATTGTATTACCAAAAATATTTGCAACGGCACAAAATTAATGGAATGACCCCCGGCCTGAGCAGACATTAATCGGATAGAAAGCTTCTGCACAATCAAATAAAGAGATCTATATGAGAATGAAAAATGTAGTCACACAAAAATATTTCATGGATGCAAGAAAAACATCTGCAAGTAATGTTAAATTCGAAACAGTAGTAAATATAACAAAATCAGGCTTTGAAAACTGATAAAATATAATAGAGCAGTCGATGTATTAATAAATAAACAATTATGTTACACTTTGTTGTTTGCATATTAAAACCTGATACATCCCTAAAGAAGTTATTGTTAATACTTGTTAATAGGGTATATAGTATACAGAGATCAAATCCAATATAAGGATTTAGGTGAGACTTGGAATTCATAATGGAATACATTAAGATAAATTCTAGAATTACCGTTGAACGAAATCATTCCGAGGAAAGAAAACATAAAGAATGGATCATAGATTATATTTTCAAGAGGATAAAAGATTAGAATGGTAAGTACGAATATTAGAATCAAATACAGACATTCTAAGAGGAATGTTTTAATGAAAAATGTCTAAAATAGAAAAAGAGGAATGTCTGTATACTAGACTAAAACAAATAAGAGTGTACATCGACCGGATGCATAAAACCAAATGTGAGTATGCGCATAATAGAAAAGGAAGAATACTTGAAAGACAGAACGAATATATGTTGGCGAAATCTTTCCCGAAAAAGGAGGGAAATTTTATATTATGCGAAAGTGTTAAACATTACTTAGGGCAAGAAGACACAGGAATCTGTGGAGAATCATGATCGTCAGCATTCTGAAGAAACATACAACACAATAATCTGTGAATTAAATCAAGACAAAAAGATACAGGAAAAGGTTGTTCTCTTCTTTTGTTTATTTGCCGTATCCCTTCGGGACGAAGGTGATCATGGGCTTTCACAAAGACGTTAGTAATGGTCATCTATTTACTGCTCTTTCTATTCACTGTTCTGTCATTGATTTGCATAAGCTCGTTACGTTGATTAATCTTTGTTTTTTTTTCTTTAATAGGCCCTGTGAGTGTCACATTTACAAGCCTTCCTAGCTTATGATATCGCCTACAAATTTAAACTATCTCTTTCTGATTGTAATATTAAGTGCCCTTTTTGTTTAAATTATCTTTAAAATTCCTCGTTGGTTACATGATCTGTCCAATGTATTCTCATCATCCTTCTGTAGAATCACATGTATTCTTTTCATCGGTGAGGCAATTCTCCAAACATTCACAACCATATTTAAGGATTTCAGTTCTGCGCCATTTTTTTTGTTTCAAACGAAATTGTCTTATGTCTTCATAATTTCTTTTGAACTTTGCAATCCAAATTACACTTTCACATTTTCCATTATCAATTACACACCTCCTATATATATATATATATATATATATATATATATATATATATATATAGTTGTATATTTAGGCAGCAATCCTTCCTTTATGCATGTTTCATTAAAAACGACTGACAAGGTACTACGGCTAAGCTTTTTTATTTAATTTTTCTTGTGTTCGAACAAGAGCTTTCTTTTCTGGACAAAGGGTGTGTAAGAACTGTCCAAATGTTTTATATTTCCGAGCGCTTTCGGCTATACCTTTAGCCATTATCAAGGATGATTCGATTTTCAGCTTAATTCAGTGAGTGCGTTCTGTGTATGCATTAGTGTGTGGTAGGGATGTTTTTAATTTCCGAATATGGTTAGCACATCGTGAATTTGTTCTTAACAATATTAACTACGAAGAATTGGAAAATATAAACTGGTAAAAAATGAATGATCGTTGAAAATAATACATCTCATAAAAATTCAAGATGTGACTATGAATAGTAGTACTAGTGGTCATAAAGAGACATTGAAATGAAAGAAATTATAATGAAAAATGTATAATAATTGACAATGCTTCATGTAATAAAACTTCAAGAGACTATTACTACTAATAATACCAATAGTGTAAATAAATCAATAGAAATTAAGATGAAAAAATTCTAGTCAAAAATAAAATATGGTTATTAACTTTTGTTTTGTAGCTCAAAGCTCAAGTCCCTATTCTATCATTCATTTTCACAAGATCGTCTTGTAAACCTGTTGTTTTCAATATATCCTGTGAGAGTTAAATTCTCTAAACCTACTTTCCTTACTGTCTTCCCCAAATTTCAACTGTTTCTTCCTGTAGAAAATGTTCTTTTTATTCCTATTTCTAATATATTCCGTTCATGGCATTGCCAAGCTCAATTTGTAGAAACGAATTTCTGTTGCCTCCAGCATCTATATCGGTGACTGCTTGGGGATGTCACGTGCTGCAAGCCTGGATGTGGTGTAGTGGATAACGGCTCGTAATTGGAACTCGGACACACTTAGAAAATAAATGTGTGTCCACTTCTTCCTCCAGCTTTGGGTCAAATAGTAAGTCTTGGGTTATTAAATCGTTATTATCTTAAAAATTATCTTACAATTTAAAAATATTTTCTGGATTTGAAATAAACAGCAAAAGGTTGACAAGCCGTACGCATAACAAATTGATCAATTAATTAATTTGTTGCGTCGAGTCTTTTAAATGTGAGGTGTAAAATATCGATCATTGACTAGCGTAGCTTAAGACAGACTTTACACAGTAGATCAGCAGTGACATTTGAACAAAACAAAGGTTCCAAACTATCAAACTTGAGCTTAAATAATTTTTAGTCATATGGCAAAAATAATCTGCAGTTGAAGTAAGAACTGCAGTTCTTCGTTTTTTGGTTTCAAATTATTTATGGGGAAGGATAGAGTCAATTGCCATCCCTTTCATTTACCTCCTTGAAGCAATTCTTTGAAGCGATCTTCCTGACGTAACAGAGTAGCAATATTATATTTCAGGCGGGTATTAATAACCGAGGCTTTTATTTGTTGTTCCGCATCGTCCACTGATTCCCAGTTACGAGAAGGAAGAAAGCAAGCAGTCACACATTATTGCCGTGTTGAAGGGACATCTCTTCGATACGTCCAGTACTCACACTGGTGAATTATCGGCCTCATTGACTCTTATTACAGACAATTAGGTTTGTGCGTCCCTATTATCAGCTGCGGTGTATTATTGCCGAACTGTTTGCATCTGGTGGAGCGCTGGTTAAAATCCTTGAGGAATATGGAGTTCTTCTATGAACAAGGAAACAGAAGAGACATTAACGGTGTTGCTTGCTGAGGTTAGATTTATCATTAAATATGAACGCAGAGTCGGTATGTGATGGTGGATCAGTTGGTAATGGTGTGAAAAGATAAAATCCGTGTTGGGTAGATAAAAGGAGATTGTAGCCAAAGATTTTGCTGAGGATAATTAAGTGGGGGCGGGGGGATGAGGGAATAGAGAAAGAAAAAATGACGAAGAAATAGACCTTCAATAATACAAGAAGCCTATTTCGTATGAGAAAGAAAGAAAGAAGAAAGAAAGAAAGAATACAAAAATGAAGAGGGGGGAATAAAGAGAAATGAAAGAAAAAACAGGTTGTTTTGATTGATTTATTTGTATTTTACAGCTTACCAACCCATTGTTGGCTATTTAAAGATGGAACATATATTTATTGCATGAATTTTTCTTCTTTTTTTTTTCGCGAGGGAATATTGCATTAACTTTTTTTGTAAATTACAATAATGTTTTAAATCATAAATAAGAGATGCGGGGAGGAGATAAGTTTATACCTATTCTAATGCGGGTATAGAGATGTAACAAACCAGACCAGATTTCGAACTCGGCTCTTCGAAGGAAAAACATTGAAAACGGAAAAAAAACGTAATCATTAGTGAGGAGATATCTAAAACGGACTGGAACAGACCAGAAAACAAAGGAAAAGTTTATAAAAATTTGTAAAAAGAAAAAAAAATACTCAGTCGGAAAAAGAGAAATTCACAAGAAAATACCGATTTATTCTACAAAAATGAATTGACATAAACCTACGGAAAAAAATAACTGCAAACCTTTGAAAACCGATGTTGATGTTAGATTAATTAACTTTCGTCTTTACCAGTTAGCATACACCGTGCGCGGCAGGCCATGCGTCTATAAATGGCTAAGCAATGGAACCCCTTCTTGATAAATACATGTTAGTTTTCCGGTAGACACCGATAAACAAGATGTCTTTCTGGCTAATGTATGATGTAAAACAAATTTTAACATCAACTAACTTTCCTTATCATCATCTTTGAGAAAGAATATATTTTCATAACTTGTAAGCATGTTCTCTTTCAAGAAAAAAAAATATATTTAAGCAAATCGTCCCAAGCAAGGCAGGAGTGCCACTAGCAAGCAAAGGTTTATTGAGAGTCAAGACTAAAGAGGGAGTGTTTGGGAAAAGGTTAAAGAGAAGGACAGGGATCAAGGTTAAAGCATTTTTTTCTTTTTTTTTTACATATCTCTGTCTTTATTTTTTACTAGAAATGTTATTGTAAATATTTGCTATTGATGGCAGGATAATAATACTGAGGCAACATCATATTTATTTGGTTACACAAAACTCTTCTGATATAATTTGATCACGCCCGCTTTTAGCTGATATGCTCATAAAACTTTCAAAATAATCGTCCATCTTGTGATTTAGCAACACCCAATTCATCGCCTCTCTTTGCTTACTGAAAGTGAAAGAAAATGAGATGGCGTTAATGATGAGAAAAGACAACGAAAAAAACAGTGTTCAAGAAGTCAAAAATGGCATTTCAATTTTGGAACATCGTAGGTGCCAGGAAAGCAAGAAACCGGAGGAGACGAGATTCCCACAGGCTTTCTGTGCGAGAAAATAAACAATTAGACTAGAACTTTGGGTGATATCTAGCTAATACTAAAGCGATTAGACTTAGTTGCCAATCTTGACTATGTTTAAATTCATTCGATCGAATTACAAAGGGCTACAGTTGCTAGGAAAATATTTATAGAATAAAGCACCTTACCCCGGTGGAAAAGTTACTGAAACAGAGATGCCAGGTAAGGACCGTTAATATAACAAACCCTTCTTTTTTCGAAAATCTTGAGATGTACAGACCTACCAGACCAGATGTAACACAAATATTCGATACACAGATGAATGGTAGATTTATAAATATGCAAGATTAATCCGAGCACGACACACTGAAACAACTGTCCTAGAACTTTATGTCGGTGAGATCAACAAGGCGCTATGTGTTACTCTCTTAGAGAGTAACATCGGCTAGATTTATGGAAGGTAAACATTCGCTATTATGACTAAAATATACCAGTTTCGTTATGTGCTACTTATCAACAATATTCAGTTTGAGAATCGTTGGCTTTGTGGTCATGAACAGTCGGTATTGTCATTTTGGTGAAGTGCACATCCGTACAGTCCAGACATTGAGCAAAATCCACCCAGTGTAATATTAGCACGCAGCACAGATCATACCAAAATCTCCCATGGATTATCGACCCTAATTATTGCTAATCGTTTCCTTGCAGCAGGACTTTGTGTACGCCTGTCCCTAGCTAGATATCTACTTAAACCGGAGATATACAATTCTCCAATGTTATCGCGAGAGTCACTTAGGAAATCGAATTCAGTTCTGTCGTTTTCCATGATGATAACAGGTTTCATATTCAATTGTGTATTTGACAGAAGTCATGGCTCTCACTCATACATGGTGTGTTCGAAGGAATGATCAGCTTCGCCATTCTACTGCAAAAATTTTATAAAAGAAGGCAGCCTTCTCTTACAGAAGAATAATACCTAACCATATGACACCCGTAGTACTTCCGTAGTACTTCTCATGAAAAGATATCGTTGACTTCTCTGGTCGGTAGTGGAAATTGTGCTCCATTGAACATGATGGTACGACGAATGACTTTTTCAGATAAACCACCTATGACTTATTCTGTATTTAGTCAATACTAGAAACGTAGAAAAATGTATTGCAAGATACCGTCTACAATCTTACACATGCGAGGGTGTAGTTCTATACAGTGTGTTAGTATCAAGTTTGAGTAATGTTTATATCATCCTTAATGCGAAATCAGTGCAAGTATTGATATGTAAACAAAATTATATATACTTTATACTTAATCATATGTAAATGGAGACTCATCTTCAGTGTATTGCAATTTCATATTCGAGAGTAGATTTCGAGAACTAAATTGTGTTCGAAAGAAATAAGGGAATTAAAAACAGAAAAGAATAAAGAAAATTTGAAAATGAAAAACAAAAAGCGAAAGAAAGACACAGAAGGTCCCTACAATATAATCGATCCTGACTTGGCATCTCGATTTCAGTCACTTTCTCACCGACGTAATGCTGCTTCCCTCTGTCTTTTCTAGAAATATTTTCACAACAGCTGCTCTGACGAGTTTTTTTTTTCCTGGAGTCCCGATGACATCAATTTAAGCGTGCTACTAGATTGGCATCCAGGTCCGACCCATTTACTGTTGAAATAGTTAAATGTAACTGTCTCTTCTACTCCAACATTTTCTTTTATCTCACTTGGCGCCTGTGGAACACCGTTCTGTTGCTTGCTTCCCTGATAAATACAATCTTCAAAACTTTAAATATAAAATCAATCGCCATCGTCCAACGTCATGAATACCGTTCATCTTTTTATCCTTTCCTCAATCCTCCCTACACCCAGTTTTTTCTCTCACCTTCACTCTCTGTAACCCCCAGCGTGATAGTGGCATTTGGGGGATAATTGATGAAAAAGAAGAAAGAAAAAGCGGTGATAAAAACATAAGAATAATTATAAAAGAAAACAAAAAAAAACAAAGAAAGTGAGAAAGAATATAATAAAAACACGATAGATAGATAGAAATGAGCAGACTATGATAGATAGATAGATAGATAGATAGATAGATAGATAGATAGATAGATAGATAGATAGATATGAGCAGACTATGATAGATAGATAGATAGATAGATAGATAGATAGATAGATATGAGCAGACTATGATAGATAGATAGATAGATAGATAGATATGAGCAGACTATGATAGATAGATAGATAGATAGATAGATATGAGCAGACTATGATAGATAGATAGATAGATAGATAGATATGAGCAGACAATGATAGATAGATAGATAGATAGATAGATATGAGCAGACAATGATAGATAGATAGATAGATAGATATGAGCAGACAATGATAGATAGATAGATAGATAGATAGATATGAGCAGACTATGATAGATAGATAGATAGATAGATAGATAGATAGATAGATAGATAGATAGAAATGAGCAGACTATGATAGATAGATAGATAGATAGATAGATAGATAGATAGATAGATAGATAGATAGATAGATAGATATGAGCAGACTATGATAGATAGATAGATAGATAGATAGATAGATAGATATGAGCAGACTATGATAGATAGATAGATAGATAGATAGATATGAGCAGACTATGATAGATAGATAGATAGATAGATAGATATGAGCAGACTATGATAGATAGATAGATAGATAGATAGATATGAGCAGACAATGATAGATAGATAGATAGATAGATAGATATGAGCAGACAATGATAGATAGATAGATAGATAGATAGATATGAGCAGACAATGATAGATAGATAGATAGATAGATAGATATGAGCAGACTATGATAGATAGATAGATAGATAGATAGATAGATAGATAGATAGATAGAAATGAGCAGACTATGATAGATAGATAGATAGATAGATAGATAGATAGATAGATAGATAGATAGATATGAGCAGACTATGATAGATAGATAGATAGATAGATAGATAGATAGATAGATAGATATGAGCAGACTATGATAGATAGATAGATAGATAGATAGATAGATAGATAGATAGATAGATATGAGCAGACTATGATAGATAGATAGATAGATAGATAGATAGATAGATAGATATGAGCAGACTATGATAGATAGATAGATAGATAGATAGATAGATAGATAGATAGATAGAAATGAGCAGACTATGATAGATAGATAGATAGATAGATAGATAGATAGATAGATAGATAGATATGAGCAGACTATGATAGATAGATAGATAGATAGATAGATAGATAGATAGATAGATATGAGCAGACTATGATAGATAGATAGATAGATAGATAGATAGATAGATAGATAGATAGATATGAGCAGACTATGATAGATAGATAGATAGATAGATAGATATGAGCAGACTATGATAGATAGATAGATAGATAGATAGATAGATAGATAGATAGATAGATAGATATGAGCAGACTATGATAGATAGATAGATAGATAGATAGATAGATAGATATGAGCAGACTATGATAGATAGATAGATAGATAGATAGATAGATAGATAGATAGATATGAGCAGACTATGATAGATAGATAGATAGATAGATAGATAGATAGATAGATAGATAGATATGAGCAGACTATGATAGATAGATAGATAGATAGATAGAAATGAGCAGACTATGATAGATAGATAGATAGATAGATAGAAATGAGCAGACTATGATAGATAGATAGATAGATAGATAGATAGATAGATAGATAGATAGATAGATATGAGCAGACTATGATAGATAGATAGATAGATAGATAGATAGAAATGAGCAGACTATGATAGATAGATAGATAGATAGATAGATAGAAATGAGCAGACTATGATAGATAGATAGATAGATAGATAGATAGATAGATAGATAGATAGATAGATAGATATGAGCAGACTATGATAGATAGATAGATAGATAGATAGAAATGAGCAGACTATGATAGATAGATAGATAGATAGATAGATAGATAGATAGATATGAGCAGACTATGATAGATAGATAGATAGATAGATAGAAATGAGCAGACTATGATAGATAGATAGATAGATAGATAGATAGATAGATATGAGCAGACTATGATAGATAGATAGATAGATAGATAGAAATGAGCAGACTATGATAGATAGATAGATAGATAGATAGATAGATAGATATGAGAAGACTATGATAGATAGATAGATAGATAGATAGAAATGAGCAGACTATGATAGATAGATAGATAGATAGATAGATAGAAATGAGCAGACTATGATAGATAGATAGATAGATAGATAGAAATGAGCAGACTATGATAGATAGATAGATAGATAGATAGAAATGAGCAGACTATGATAGATAGATAGATAGATAGATAGATAGATAGATAGATATGAGCAGACTATGATAGATAGATAGATAGATAGATAGAAATGAGCAGACTATGATAGATAGATAGATAGATAGATAGATAGATAGAAATGAGCAGACTATGATAGATAGATAGATAGATAGATAGAAATGAGCAGACTATGATAGATAGATAGATAGATAGATAGAAATGAGCAGACTATGATAGATAGATAGATAGATAGAAATGAGCAGACAATGATAGATAGATAGATAGATAGATAGATAGATAGAAATGAGCAGACTATGATAGATAGATAGATAGATAGATAGATAGATAGATATGAGCAGACTATGATAGATAGATAGATAGATAGATAGAAATGAGCAGACTATGATAGATAGATAGATAGATAGATAGATAGATAGATAGATATGAGCAGACTATGATAGATAGATAGATAGATAGATAGAAATGAGCAGACTATGATAGATAGATAGATAGATAGATAGATAGAAATGAGCAGACTATGATAGATAGATAGATAGATAGATAGAAATGAGCAGACTATGATAGATAGATAGATAGATAGATAGAAATGAGCAGACTATGATAGATAGATAGATAGATAGATAGATAGATAGATAGATATGAGCAGACTATGATAGATAGATAGATAGATAGATAGAAATGAGCAGACTATGATAGATAGATAGATAGATAGATAGATAGATAGATAGAAATGAGCAGACTATGATAGATAGATAGATAGATAGATAGAAATGAGCAGACTATGATAGATAGATAGATAGATAGATAGATAGATAGATAGATAGATAGATATGAGCAGACTATGATAGATAGATAGATAGATAGATAGATAGATAGATAGATATGAGCAGACTATGATAGATAGATAGATAGATAGATAGAAATGAGCAGACTATGATAGATAGATAGATAGATAGATAGATAGATAGATAGATAGATAGATAGATATGAGCAGACTATGATAGATAGATAGATAGATAGATAGATAGAAATGAGCAGACTATGATAGATAGATAGATAGATAGATAGATAGATAGATATGAGCAGACTATGATAGATAGATAGATAGATAGATAGATAGATAGATAGAAATGAGCAGACTATGATAGATAGATAGATAGATAGATAGAAATGAGCAGACTATGATAGATAGATAGATAGATAGATAGAAATGAGCAGACTATGATAGATAGATAGATAGATAGATAGAAATGAGCAGACTATGATAGATAGATAGATAGATAGATAGAAATGAGCAGACAATGATAGATAGATAGATAGATAGATAGATAGAAATGAGCAGACTATGATAGATAGATAGATAGATAGATAGATAGATAGATAGATAGATAGATATGAGCAGACTATGATAGATAGATAGATAGATAGATAGAAATGAGCAGACTATGATAGATAGATAGATAGATAGATAGATAGATAGATAGATAGATATGAGCAGACTATGATAGATAGATAGATAGATAGATAGAAATGAGCAGACTATGATAGATAGATAGATAGATAGATAGATAGAAATGAGCAGACTATGATAGATAGATAGATAGATAGATAGAAATGAGCAGACTATGATAGATAGATAGATAGATAGATAGAAATGAGCAGACTATGATAGATAGATAGATAGATAGATAGATAGATAGATAGATATGAGCAGACTATGATAGATAGATAGATAGATAGATAGAAATGAGCAGACTATGATAGATAGATAGATAGATAGATAGATAGAAATGAGCAGACTATGATAGATAGATAGATAGATAGATAGAAATGAGCAGACTATGATAGATAGATAGATAGATAGATAGATAGATAGATAGATAGATAGATATGAGCAGACTATGATAGA
>OZ010605.1:83766927-83779427 GCA_963932145.1 Acanthosepion lycidas
AGAAATGAGCAGACTATGATAGATAGATAGATAGATAGATAGATAGATAGATAGATAGATAGATAGAAATGAGCAGACTATGATAGATAGATAGATAGATAGATAGATAGATAGATAGATAGATAGATAGATAGATAGAAATGAGCAGACTATGATAGATAGATAGATAGATAGATAGATAGATAGATAGATAGAAATGAGCAGACTATGATAGATAGATAGATAGATAGATAGATAGATAGATAGATAGATAGAAATGAGCAGACTATGATAGATAGATAGATAGATAGATAGATAGATAGATAGAATGAGCAGACTATGATAGATAGATAGATAGATAGATAGATAGATAGATAGATAGAAATGAGCAGACTATGATAGATAGATAGATAGATAGATAGATAGATAGATAGATAGAAATGAGCAGACTATGATAGATAGATAGATAGATAGATAGATAGATAGATAGATAGATAGATAGAAATGAGCAGACTATGATAGATAGATAGATAGATAGATAGATAGATAGATAGATAGATAGATAGAAATGAGCAGACTATGATAGATAGATAGATAGATAGATAGATAGATAGATAGATAGATAGATAATGAGCAGACTATGATAGATAGATAGATAGATAGATAGATAGATAGATAGATAGATAGATAGATAGATAGAAATGAGCAGACTATGATAGATAGATAGATAGATAGATAGATAGAGAGAATGATAGATAGATAGATAGATAGATAGATAGATAGAAATGAGCAGACTATGATAGATAGATAGATAGATAGATAGATAGATATGAGCAGACTATGATAGATAGATAGATAGATAGATAGATAGATAGATAGAAATGAGCAGACTATGATAGATAGATAGATAGATAGATAGATAGATAGATAGAAATGAGCAGACTATGATAGATAGATAGATAGATAGATAGAAATGAGCAGACTATGATAGATAGATAGATAGATAGATAGATATGAGCAGACTATGATAGATAGATAGATAGATAGATAGATAGAAATGAGCAGACTATGATAGATAGATAGATAGATAGATAGATAGATAGATAGAAATGAGCAGACTATGATAGATAGATAGATAGATAGATAGATAGAAATGAGCAGACTATGATAGATAGATAGATAGATAGATAGATAGATAGAAATGAGCAGACTATGATAGATAGATAGATAGATAGATAGATAGATAGATAGATAGAAATGAGCAGACTATGATAGATAGATAGATAGATAGATAGATAGATAGATAGATAGAAATGAGCAGACTATGATAGATAGATAGATAGATAGATAGATAGATAGATAGATAGATATGAGCAGACTATGATAGATAGATAGATAGATAGATAGATAGATAGATAGAAATGAGCAGACTATGATAGATAGATAGATAGATAGATAGATAGATAGATAGATAGATATGAGCAGACTATGATAGATAGATAGATAGATAGATAGATAGATAGATAGAAATGAGCAGACTATGATAGATAGATAGATAGATAGATAGATAGATAGATATGAGCAGACTATGATAGATAGATAGATAGATAGATAGATAGATAGATAGAAATGAGCAGACTATGATAGATAGATAGATAGATAGATAGATAGATATGAGCAGACTATGATAGATAGATAGATAGATAGATAGATAGATAGATAGATAGATAGAAATGAGCAGACTATGATAGATAGATAGATAGATAGATAGATAGATAGATATGAGCAGACTATGATAGATAGATAGATAGATAGATAGATAGATAGATAGATAGATAGATAGAAATGAGCAGACTATGATAGATAGATAGATAGATAGATAGATAGATATGAGCAGACTATGATAGATAGATAGATAGATAGATAGATAGATAGATAGAAATGAGCAGACTATGATAGATAGATAGATAGATAGATAGATAGATAGATATGAGCAGACTATGATAGATAGATAGATAGATAGATAGATAGATAGATAGATAGATAGATAGAAATGAGCAGACTATGATAGATAGATAGATAGATAGATAGATAGATATGAGCAGACTATGATAGATAGATAGATAGATAGATAGATAGATAGATATGAGCAGACTATGATAGATAGATAGATAGATAGATAGATAGATAGATAGATAGATATGAGCAGACTATGATAGATAGATAGATAGATAGATAGATAGATAGAAATGAGCAGACTATGATAGATAGATAGATAGATAGATAGATAGATATGAGCAGACTATGATAGATAGATAGATAGATAGATAGATAGATAGAAATGAGCAGACTATGATAGATAGATAGATAGATAGATAGATAGATAGATAGATATGAGCAGACTATGATAGATAGATAGATAGATAGATAGATAGATAGATAGATAGAAATGAGCAGACTATGATAGATAGATAGATAGATAGATAGATAGATAGATAGATAGATATGAGCAGACTATGATAGATAGATAGATAGATAGATAGATAGATAGATAGATAGAAATGAGCAGACTATGATAGATAGATAGATAGATAGATAGATAGATAGATATGAGCAGACTATGATAGATAGATAGATAGATAGATAGATAGATAGATAGATAGATAGATAGAAATGAGCAGACTATGATAGATAGATAGATAGATAGATAGATAGATAGATATGAGCAGACTATGATAGATAGATAGATAGATAGATAGATAGATAGATAGATAGATAGATAGATAGATAGATAGAAATGAGCAGACTATGATAGATAGATAGATAGATAGATAGATAGATATGAGCAGACTATGATAGATAGATAGATAGATAGATAGATAGATAGATAGAAATGAGCAGACTATGATAGATAGATAGATAGATAGATAGATAGATATGAGCAGACTATGATAGATAGATAGATAGATAGATAGATAGATAGATAGATAGATAGATAGAAATGAGCAGACTATGATAGATAGATAGATAGATAGATAGATATGAGCAGACTATGATAGATAGATAGATAGATAGATAGATAGATAGATAGATATGAGCAGACTATGATAGATAGATAGATAGATAGATAGATAGATAGATAGATATGAGCAGACTATGATAGATAGATAGATAGATAGATAGATAGATAGAAATGAGCAGACTATGATAGATAGATAGATAGATAGATAGATATGAGCAGACTATGATAGATAGATAGATAGATAGATAGATAGAAATGAGCAGACTATGATAGATAGATAGATAGATAGATAGATAGATAGATAGATATGAGCAGACTATGATAGATAGATAGATAGATAGATAGATAGATAGATAGATAGAAATGAGCAGACTATGATAGATAGATAGATAGATAGATAGATAGATAGATAGATATGAGCAGACTATGATAGATAGATAGATAGATAGATAGATAGATAGATAGATAGATAGAAATGAGCAGACTATGATAGATAGATAGATAGATAGATAGATAGATATGAGCAGACTATGATAGATAGATAGATAGATAGATAGATAGATAGATAGATAGAAATGAGCAGACTATGATAGATAGATAGATAGATAGATAGATATGAGCAGACTATGATAGATAGATAGATAGATAGATAGATAGATAGATAGATAGATAGATAGAAATGAGCAGACTATGATAGATAGATAGATAGATAGATAGATAGATAGATATGAGCAGACTATGATAGATAGATAGATAGATAGATAGATAGATAGATAGATAGATAGATAGATAGATATGAGCAGACTATGATAGATAGATAGATAGATAGATAGATAGATAGATAGATAGATAGATAGATATGAGCAGACTATGATAGATAGATAGATAGATAGATAGATAGATAGATAGATAGAAATGAGCAGACTATGATAGATAGATAGATAGATAGATATGAGCAGACTATGATAGATAGATAGATAGATAGATAGATAGATAGATAGATAGATAGAAATGAGCAGACTATGATAGATAGATAGATAGATAGATAGATATGAGCAGACTATGATAGATAGATAGATAGATAGATAGATAGATAGATAGATAGATAGATAGATAGAAATGAGCAGACTATGATAGATAGATAGATAGATAGATAGATAGATAGATATGAGCAGACTATGATAGATAGATAGATAGATAGATAGATAGATAGATAGATAGATAGATAGATAGATAGATAGAAATGAGCAGACTATGATAGATAGATAGATAGATAGATAGATAGATAGATATGAGCAGACTATGATAGATAGATAGATAGATAGATAGATAGATAGATAGAAATGAGCAGACTATGATAGATAGATAGATAGATAGATAGATAGATAGATAGATAGATAGATAGAAATGAGCAGACTATGATAGATAGATAGATAGATAGATAGATAGATATGAGCAGACTATGATAGATAGATAGATAGATAGATAGATAGATAGATAGATAGAAATGAGCAGACTATGATAGATAGATAGATAGATAGATAGATAGATATGAGCAGACTATGATAGATAGATAGATAGATAGATAGATAGATAGATAGAAATGAGCAGACTATGATAGATAGATAGATAGATAGATAGATATGAGCAGACTATGATAGATAGATAGATAGATAGATAGATAGATAGAAATGAGCAGACTATGATAGATAGATAGATAGATAGATAGATAGATATGAGCAGACTATGATAGATAGATAGATAGATAGATAGATAGATAGATAGATAGATAGAAATGAGCAGACTATGATAGATAGATAGATAGATAGATAGATAGATATGAGCAGACTATGATAGATAGATAGATAGATAGATAGATAGATAGATAGATAGAAATGAGCAGACTATGATAGATAGATAGATAGATAGATAGATAGATATGAGCAGACTATGATAGATAGATAGATAGATAGATAGATAGAAATGAGCAGACTATGATAGATAGATAGATAGATAGATAGATAGATAGATATGAGCAGACTATGATAGATAGATAGATAGATAGATAGATAGATAGATAGATAGATAGAAATGAGCAGACTATGATAGATAGATAGATAGATAGATAGATAGATAGAAATGAGCAGACTATGATAGATAGATAGATAGATAGATAGATAGATAGATAGATATGAGCAGACTATGATAGATAGATAGATAGATAGATAGATAGATAGATAGATAGATAGATAGATAGAAATGAGCAGACTATGATAGATAGATAGATAGATAGATAGATAGATAGATATGAGCAGACTATGATAGATAGATAGATAGATAGATAGATAGATAGATAGAAATGAGCAGACTATGATAGATAGATAGATAGATAGATAGATAGATAGATAGATAGATAGATATGAGCAGACTATGATAGATAGATAGATAGATAGATAGATAGATAGATAGATAGAAATGAGCAGACTATGATAGATAGATAGATAGATAGATAGATAGATATGAGCAGACTATGATAGATAGATAGATAGATAGATAGATAGATAGATAGATAGATAGATAGATAGAAATGAGCAGACTATGATAGATAGATAGATAGATAGATAGATATGAGCAGACTATGATAGATAGATAGATAGATAGATAGATAGATAGATAGATAGAAATGAGCAGACTATGATAGATAGATAGATAGATAGATAGATAGATAGATATGAGCAGACTATGATAGATAGATAGATAGATAGATAGATAGATAGATAGATAGATAGATAGATAGATATGAGCAGACTATGATAGATAGATAGATAGATAGATAGATAGATATGAGCAGACTATGATAGATAGATAGATAGATAGATAGATAGATAGAAATGAGCAGACTATGATAGATAGATAGATAGATAGATATGAGCAGACTATGATAGATAGATAGATAGATAGATAGATAGATAGATAGATAGATAGATAGAAATGAGCAGACTATGATAGATAGATAGATAGATAGATAGATAGATATGAGCAGACTATGATAGATAGATAGATAGATAGATAGATAGATAGATAGATAGATAGATAGATAGATAGAAATGAGCAGACTATGATAGATAGATAGATAGATAGATAGATAGATAGATAGATAGATATGAGCAGACTATGATAGATAGATAGATAGATAGATAGATAGAAATGAGCAGACTATGATAGATAGATAGATAGATAGATAGATAGATAGATAGATAGATATGAGCAGACTATGATAGATAGATAGATAGATAGATAGATAGATAGATAGATAGATAGAAATGAGCAGACTATGATAGATAGATAGATAGATAGATAGAAATGAGCAGACTATGATAGATAGATAGATAGATAGATAGATAGATATGAGCAGACTATGATAGATAGATAGATAGATAGATAGATAGATAGATAGATAGATAGATAGATAGAAATGAGCAGACTATGATAGATAGATAGATAGATAGATAGATAGATAGATATGAGCAGACTATGATAGATAGATAGATAGATAGATAGATAGATAGATAGATAGATAGAAATGAGCAGACTATGATAGATAGATAGATAGATAGATAGATAGATAGATATGAGCAGACTATGATAGATAGATAGATAGATAGATAGATAGATAGATAGATAGATAGATAGAAATGAGCAGACTATGATAGATAGATAGATAGATAGATAGATATGAGCAGACTATGATAGATAGATAGATAGATAGATAGATAGATAGATAGATAGAAATGAGCAGACTATGATAGATAGATAGATAGATAGATAGATAGATATGAGCAGACTATGATAGATAGATAGATAGATAGATAGATAGATAGATAGATAGATAGATAGAAATGAGCAGACTATGATAGATAGATAGATAGATAGATAGATAGATAGATAGATATGAGCAGACTATGATAGATAGATAGATAGATAGATAGATAGATAGATAGATAGAAATGAGCAGACTATGATAGATAGATAGATAGATAGATAGATAGATAGATAGATATGAGCAGACTATGATAGATAGATAGATAGATAGATAGATAGATAGATAGATAGATAGATAGAAATGAGCAGACTATGATAGATAGATAGATAGATAGATAGATAGATAGATAGAAATGAGCAGACTATGATAGATAGATAGATAGATAGATAGATATGAGCAGACTATGATAGATAGATAGATAGATAGATAGATAGATAGAAATGAGCAGACTATGATAGATAGATAGATAGATAGATAGATAGATAGATAGATATGAGCAGACTATGATAGATAGATAGATAGATAGATAGATAGATAGATAGATAGATAGATAGATAGAAATGAGCAGACTATGATAGATAGATAGATAGATAGATAGATATGAGCAGACTATGATAGATAGATAGATAGATAGATAGATAGATAGATAGAAATGAGCAGACTATGATAGATAGATAGATAGATAGATAGATAGATATGAGCAGACTATGATAGATAGATAGATAGATAGATAGATAGATAGATAGATAGATAGAAATGAGCAGACTATGATAGATAGATAGATAGATAGATAGATAGATAGATATGAGCAGACTATGATAGATAGATAGATAGATAGATAGATAGATAGATAGAAATGAGCAGACTATGATAGATAGATAGATAGATAGATAGATAGATAGATAGATAGATAGATAGAAATGAGCAGACTATGATAGATAGATAGATAGATAGATAGAAATGAGCAGACTATGATAGATAGATAGATAGATAGATAGATAGATATGAGCAGACTATGATAGATAGATAGATAGATAGATAGATAGATAGAAATGAGCAGACTATGATAGATAGATAGATAGATAGATAGATAGATAGATAGATAGATATGAGCAGACTATGATAGATAGATAGATAGATAGATAGATAGATAGATAGAAATGAGCAGACTATGATAGATAGATAGATAGATAGATAGATAGATATGAGCAGACTATGATAGATAGATAGATAGATAGATAGATAGATAGATAGATAGATAGATAGAAATGAGCAGACTATGATAGATAGATAGATAGATAGATAGATAGATAGATATGAGCAGACTATGATAGATAGATAGATAGATAGATAGATAGATAGATAGATAGATAGAAATGAGCAGACTATGATAGATAGATAGATAGATAGATATGAGCAGACTATGATAGATAGATAGATAGATAGATAGATAGATAGATAGATAGAAATGAGCAGACTATGATAGATAGATAGATAGATAGATAGATAGATAAATGAGCAGACTATGATAGATAGATAGATAGATAGATAGATAGATAGATAGATAGATAGATAGATATGAGCAGACTATGATAGATAGATAGATAGATAGATAGAAATGAGCAGACTATGATAGATAGATAGATAGATAGATAGATAGATAGATAGATAGAAATGAGCAGACTATGATAGATAGATAGATAGATAGATAGATAGATAGATAGATATGAGCAGACTATGATAGATAGATAGATAGATAGATAGATAGATAGATAGATAGATAGATAGAAATGAGCAGACTATGATAGATAGATAGATAGATAGATAGATAGATAGAAATGAGCAGACTATGATAGATAGATAGATAGATAGATAGATAGAAATGAGCAGACTATGATAGATAGATAGATAGATAGATAGATAGAAATGAGCAGACTATGATAGATAGATAGATAGATAGATAGATAGATAGATAGAAATGAGCAGACTATGATAGATAGATAGATAGATAGATAGATAGATAGATAGATAGATAGAAATGAGCAGACTATGATAGATAGATAGATAGATAGATAGATAGATAGATAGATAGATAGATAGAAATGAGCAGACTATGATAGATAGATAGATAGATAGATAGATATGAGCAGACTATGATAGATAGATAGATAGATAGATAGATAGATAGATAGATAGAAATGAGCAGACTATGATAGATAGATAGATAGATAGATAGATAGATAGATAGATATGAGCAGACTATGATAGATAGATAGATAGATAGATAGATAGATAGATAGATAGATAGATAGATAGAAATGAGCAGACTATGATAGATAGATAGATAGATAGATAGATATGAGCAGACTATGATAGATAGATAGATAGATAGATAGATAGATAGATAGAAATGAGCAGACTATGATAGATAGATAGATAGATAGATAGATAGATATGAGCAGACTATGATAGATAGATAGATAGATAGATAGATAGATAGATAGATAGATAGAAATGAGCAGACTATGATAGATAGATAGATAGATAGATAGATAGATAGATAGATATGAGCAGACTATGATAGATAGATAGATAGATAGATAGATAGATAGATAGATAGATATGAGCAGACTATGATAGATAGATAGATAGATAGATAGATAGATAGATATGAGCAGACTATGATAGATAGATAGATAGATAGATAGATAGATAGATAGAAATGAGCAGACTATGATAGATAGATAGATAGATAGATAGATATGAGCAGACTATGATAGATAGATAGATAGATAGATAGATAGATAGAAATGAGCAGACTATGATAGATAGATAGATAGATAGATAGATAGATAGATATGAGCAGACTATGATAGATAGATAGATAGATAGATAGATAGATAGATAGATAGAAATGAGCAGACTATGATAGATAGATAGATAGATAGATAGATAGATAGATATGAGCAGACTATGATAGATAGATAGATAGATAGATAGATAGATAGATAGATAGATAGATAGAAATGAGCAGACTATGATAGATAGATAGATAGATAGATAGATAGATAGATAGATATGAGCAGACTATGATAGATAGATAGATAGATAGATAGATAGATAGATAGATAGAAATGAGCAGACTATGATAGATAGATAGATAGATAGATAGATAGATAGATAGATAGAAATGAGCAGACTATGATAGATAGATAGATAGATAGATAGATAGATATGAGCAGACTATGATAGATAGATAGATAGATAGATAGATAGATAGATAGATAGATAGAAATGAGCAGACTATGATAGATAGATAGATAGATAGATAGATAGATAGATAGATAGATAGATATGAGCAGACTATGATAGATAGATAGATAGATAGATAGATAGATAGATAGAAATGAGCAGACTATGATAGATAGATAGATAGATAGATAGATAGATAGATATGAGCAGACTATGATAGATAGATAGATAGATAGATAGATAGATAGATAGATAGAAATGAGCAGACTATGATAGATAGATAGATAGATAGATAGATAGATAGATAGATAGATATGAGCAGACTATGATAGATAGATAGATAGATAGATAGATAGATAGATAGATAGATAGATAGAAATGAGCAGACTATGATAGATAGATAGATAGATAGATAGATAGATATGAGCAGACTATGATAGATAGATAGATAGATAGATAGATAGATAGATAGATAGAAATGAGCAGACTATGATAGATAGATAGATAGATAGATAGATAGATAGATAGATAGATATGAGCAGACTATGATAGATAGATAGATAGATAGATAGATAGATAGATAGATAGAAATGAGCAGACTATGATAGATAGATAGATAGATAGATAGATAGATAGATATGAGCAGACTATGATAGATAGATAGATAGATAGATAGATAGATAGATAGATAGAAATGAGCAGACTATGATAGATAGATAGATAGATAGATAGATAGATAGATAGAAATGAGCAGACTATGATAGATAGATAGATAGATAGATAGATAGATATGAGCAGACTATGATAGATAGATAGATAGATAGATAGATAGATAGATAGATAGATAGAAATGAGCAGACTATGATAGATAGATAGATAGATAGATAGATAGATAGATAGATATGAGCAGACTATGATAGATAGATAGATAGATAGATAGATAGATAGATAGATAGATAGAAATGAGCAGACTATGATAGATAATAGATAGATAGATAGATAGATAGATAGATAGATAGATAGATATGAGCAGACTATGATAGATAGATAGATAGATAGATAGATAGATAGATAGATAGAAATGAGCAGACTATGATAGATAGATAGATAGATAGATAGATAGATATGAGCAGACTATGATAGATAGATAGATAGATAGATAGATAGATAGATAGATAGAAATGAGCAGACTATGATAGATAGATAGATAGATAGATAGATAGATATGAGCAGACTATGATAGATAGATAGATAGATAGATAGATAGATAGATAGATAGATAGAAATGAGCAGACTATGATAGATAGATAGATAGATAGATAGATAGATAGATATGAGCAGACTATGATAGATAGATAGATAGATAGATAGATATGAGCAGACTATGATAGATAGATAGATAGATAGATAGATAGATAGATATGAGCAGACTATGATAGATAGATAGATAGATAGATAGATAGATAGATAGAAATGAGCAGACTATGATAGATAGATAGATAGATAGATAGATAGATATGAGCAGACTATGATAGATAGATAGATAGATAGATAGATAGATAGATAGATAGATAGAAATGAGCAGACTATGATAGATAGATAGATAGATAGATAGATATGAGCAGACTATGATAGATAGATAGATAGATAGATAGATAGATAGATAGATAGATAGATAGATAGATAGAAATGAGCAGACTATGATAGATAGATAGATAGATAGATAGATAGATAGATAGATATGAGCAGACTATGATAGATAGATAGATAGATAGATAGATAGATAGATAGAAATGAGCAGACTATGATAGAGAGATAGATAGATAGATAGATAGATAGATAGATATGAGCAGACTATGATAGATAGATAGATAGATAGATAGATAGATAGATAGATAGATAGATAGAAATGAGCAGACTATGATAGATAGATAGATAGATAGATAGATAGAAATGAGCAGACTATGATAGATAGATAGATAGATAGATAGATAGATATGAGCAGACTATGATAGATAGATAGATAGATAGATAGATAGATAGATAGAAATGAGCAGACTATGATAGATAGATAGATAGATAGATAGATAGAT
This sequence comes from Acanthosepion lycidas, assembly GCA_963932145.1. Lineage (NCBI taxonomy): Eukaryota > Metazoa > Mollusca > Cephalopoda > Sepiida > Sepiidae > Acanthosepion > Acanthosepion lycidas. The sequence goes on from OZ010605.1 coordinate 83,779,097, forward strand.
AGATATGAGCAGACTATGATAGATAGATAGATAGATAGATAGATAGATAGAAATGAGCAGACTATGATAGATAGATAGATAGATAGATAGATAGATATGAGCAGACTATGATAGATAGATAGATAGATAGATAGATAGATAGATAGATAGATAGATAGAAATGAGCAGACTATGATAGATAGATAGATAGATAGATAGATAGATATGAGCAGACTATGATAGATAGATAGATAGATAGATAGATAGATAGATAGATAGATAGATAGATAGATAGAAATGAGCAGACTATGATAGATAGATAGATAGATAGATAGATATGAGCAGACTATGA
>OZ010605.1:83784427-83791927 GCA_963932145.1 Acanthosepion lycidas
TAGAGCAATTACGACTGAGTAGTGAGTTCGATCCTCACTCGGTGCCCCATACTTTCGGCCTTGTGCCACATCTAATCTACGCTTGGAAAATCCCTAGATAGATATGAGCAGACTATGATAGATAGATAGATAGATAGATAGATAGATAGATAATCCTTTCTTCTTATCTATCAAAGAAAGTCAAACGTAAGTGAACCTGATAAGGATAAAAGCAGAAAGAAAGTCAGTAGGAGAACAGTTAAGATAGAGAACGTAAAAGCGGCAGGAAGATTACAACGAAAAGAAAACAGTCATACCAGGTTTAATAAAAAGAAAGAAAGGTGAAACTAAAATAAAATGAATGAATTATTTAATGTAAAAGGAAAGCCAAAACGAAAGAAGGAAAAATGAAAAAATAAAAAAAATATATATATAAAGAAAACAGAAAGAAATACAACGTGGCAAGATTCAGTTCAGGGAGATGAATTTGCACGTTTTGAAAATGTCAATTTAATATTCACCATGGGACGAAGACCTCTGCCCTCGCCATTGAGATTAGATGATTCTATCATTTCTCCAGTCCTTATCCCCGATTGTCTGAATTGTTCCCGCATCAACCATTGTCTTCCCTTGACTTTTGTCCATCTCGATTCGTCTCTATTATCAATGCGTGTCCAGCCAGAATACCTGCCAATCCTCAAAGTGTCAAAGCGTGCATTATTAAAATCCATTACTACCGACAGTTCCACCGCTTGGACTCGTCAAAACAATGGTGCCTAGGATTGGGTGCCGATCAATATTGATGTCCTAAAAAGAAGATCGTATTCGCGCTGACAGGCAGCCCACATCTTATTATCTGCTAATAAACATTTGTGTCTACTTATTTCCCTAACTTTTACGTACTGACCGAAAAGGTCATGTAATCCCTGTAAGGACTCTTCGTAAGGAAATGAAAGATCGTCTACGATGAACTGGTGTATAATGCCATCGTCTTAAAGACAATCTTTTTTTTTGGGGGGGGGGGAGTACCACGAAGACTTCACATAAAATGATCACATACGAAGATGTATGATAACCTCAGCATACCAGTATACTCATATATATATATATATATATATATATATATATATATATAAACAAGTTTTGTTAAAAACGACTGACAAAGTATTGCAATTTTCTCACTTCATTTTTCGTGTTTTCTTATAATTCTTTTCTTTTCTGGACATAAATGATGTAGAAATTGTACGAAGTTTCTGTATGACTGATTTTAGGATAATTTTGTCTTTATTTTTACAGAATTTATGGAATTTTATATGAATTTATCTTGAAATTTTCCCAAACAAGATCAGCACTTTTTCGCCGTGTTGATGTTATTGAGTGCTGGCTTTTTGGTTTTTTTTTGGTTTTTTTTTATTAATAATGCTTACATTATTTTTAGCCTTTTTTATATGTGGATGAAGCTATTATATTTGCATCGTCTGTGTCAAAAAATTCAGATATAAACAAAAAATATATCTGTAAAATGAGAATATGAATAAAGACAAAATGAAAACTATTCTTTACCGACGCGTTTCATCCGCTGATAAAGTTTATGAAAGCAAATGTAAGGATAGTATTTTATACCCAAAAAAGAGGTAAAAGATATCGTTAATTATGCAAAATTTGAACGAGGTCAGATCACTTTAACGTTTGCTCATGTTGACGTAACTTCATCCAAACAGAACCATCTAGGCGTAAGGACCGGTTCTTCATCACAATGTATGATAAATCTTTTTCCACTGTACAACGTCTTTCTCTCAGACGAGACGTTGGGTTAAAATGAACGACATTTCACCTGTTAAAACCTTCACATTTGGGACGTGTCATGCCACATCGTACAAGATCTAATGAATGCTAATCTACAAAAATGATTCCTCCAAAAAATACATTTTCCCTAATTTTTACGAGTGTTTAAGTCTATTTAAGTAGTATCTTATTTTTTGGATTGGATGAGCAGTATGAAATACACTATCTTATTGAATTATGCTATTATACTTTTGTCTAGAAGTCGGAGGTGTATCAGGGAAAGTGAATCAGAGAGTCGAGTCGACATTCCAAGACAATTTGTATTAATTTTGCACTAATACCCTTAGGAAAGGCATGAATCTATTTCTCCTCCCTTTCTACAGGCTTACAGCCTATTACATTGAAATTCCGGTTCCTGTAATATCATACAAGTTAAGCAACGCAGCTTGGTCAGTAGTTAAACGGGTGAGTGTTAGGGAACATCAGGTGCTTCAAGATTGGATGTGCAGGTGGTGTAATGGATAATGGCAAGGAATTGTAAATGGGAGAGTCGAGTTCCAATTCCAGTTTGGTTTTTTACAATGACATGCGCAAATACTTTTTGGAAAGGAATAAATCCACCTCTTCTCACCCAGCTATGGGTTAATTAGTAAGACTTGTATCACTAAATCATTACCATCTTCCCCCCACCCGCCGCTCCAACAAAACAATTCTTTAAAATTAAAGAAAAATTTCTGGCTTTAAATATCTTGCAAACAGTTGACAAGTCGTAAAAAAAGAATCAACAAAAAAAGAAAAAAAAAAAAACATGCCTCATTCGCATCTAAATAGTAAGGCAGACCCTAGTCTCTATATTTCGTTGTTAATCAGTCTTGGAAAAGAACAATTCCAAAGCCTTAAGAGAAGGAACCGTTGAAAAGACATCTCGCCGATGCCTTGAAGAGATATTGCACTTAAAAAGAAAGAAATGATACTTATGTTTTCAGCCACTGACCATTATCATTGCAAGTGTTATTGTTTCATTTAAATTTTCCCAGATTATCAAAAATCTTTTATTCCATGGCTTTTTGACATGTTTGAATTTTTCATCTAATTTTCTTATTTTTCTCAAATGTATTTTCCTTTTGTTTGTGGAATGGAAATTGTGTAAAGCCAGGCTCCAGTAATTTGCTACACGACATGTCTGACCAAATAGTCGCTATCGGAATATGTAGCTGTCTTTCATTTCCATTACGGAAAAGATTCACGTCAGACCAGCTTGGTGATGAAATGAAACTGCTTAATGGTTAACACAGTTCGGTCATTTCCTTCTTTTTTCCATTTATTCGAATAATCTGATTATATCTCAGAGAATTCAGCAAAAAATATCTTTGCCATAAAAATGTATTAAATATTCATGGTCATTCGTTAAATATTGACGGTCATGTTTCTTCTGATATGATATAAAAGCCTTTCAGATTTTTCCCTCGGTCTAAAGCTTCAAATTCATTCTTCACTTATTACAAGAGTTAATGATGATCACAACAAGGGAGGCAATTCAGTTTGCCTGCTGGCGGGAATTATTATTAGGGTTTTTTTTTCCTTTAATGGTGTCCATATTTTGTTATGCTGATTTCTGTTTTATATTTTGCATTTTTCGTTTTAAGATTTATTCACTTTTTATTGTTTGAAAACATTGATTTCTTTTTGGAAATATTTTTCGTATGACCTTTTCCCCATTCATTTTTCAATGTTTCTAATATCGAGAATTATTTGGTGGCTTATTATATTTTTGTTTAATAACATTGCTTCCTACATTGCTCTCTATCTCCCACATTTCTTGTGTTTTCTTGTTGTGTTGGTTGGTGATATGAGGACTAATGGAGATATTATCGGATAAATGTCAGATTAGCCGATAAGATAATGTTGTCATTGTATAATCAGTGCATGTATTGTCGGGAACTATTAATTTAGAGAAAATATCCCAGCGAACAAGCTACTTCGTCGACATTGCTTTGTAGGGTTGTTTCCTTTTGGTTAATTAATGACGGTAACCTTATTAGAATTTTTTGTCTTATAAATGATGAATGAATTAGTTTCTTCAAGTCGACAGGTAGCATATATCTTTGTTGTAGGTTTTTCATATCCATTCTTGTTTCTGGTTACCTGGTTTAACTAGAATAGATTAAAGGTATTTTTATTATTTGGAAGTATCGTTATTCCTTATAAGTCCAGCCCAATTGCTTCACATTTTGCATGGGTATGAATCTATTATTTATTAATGTTTCTTTGATTAGTTTAAGTTTTTTGTTTTATAAAATGTAATGCATTTGGAGCTACTCGTATGCACTATTCATTAAGTTTCTAATAATGACCATTTTCTATCTGTGTAAGCATTTCCTATTATAGTCAAGAAGACAACAATTTCCCTTCTCAATAGAATATTATCAGTAAAACCAAGCTTGCGTGAATATATTTCCCAAATACTCATAAAAGAAGCAAAATCAGCCCGTCAAACAAATATATTATAATTAAACTCAGAAACAAATAACACGCGCAGATTATCAAAGAAATACAGACTTAGTATTTATTTTGTTTTACGGTATATCAACACCTGAATAGGTTATTTAATGCCGATAATATTTTTTATGATAGGATCGTATGAATAGAATATGTATTCTTTGTAAGAAATCAGTTTGTAAATCAAGTTTCATTGAAGTATTTTTGTAAAGAGGGTTGTTTCTCGAAAGTCAAATGTATTTCTGGTAATACTCTTTTTTTTCAAAATTGAAGGTATTTTTACGATAAAAATGTATTTTTATACTTTAATATTGTTAACTAGCTGGGTCGCTAACAGGTTCTACCAACCCGTTTCAGGTTGGACCTGGGAACAACAGCAATTACGAGATTGTTCCATGCTTCTCAATAACTTCCCGAACAGAAGCCTTGCTAATGGATGTTATTTATAGTCCTACCCAGGACGATCTTTCCACAGACTTATTCGAAAAAACAAATGCTCAGAAACCGCACTGATGATATTAAAACAATATAAACAAAATATTATATAATTACAGAAATAAAATTATCGCAGCAAATGATGTCTAGTAGAATAAAACATTTTTTATAAAATTAGAATAAAAAAATATTACAAAATACTTCATTTTTATCGCTAGAATACAAGAACATTGAAAATCTCGATTTGTTCTATATTTTATTAAAAGTGAGTTACCAACAACATGCAATAAAATGTGTACCAAATATCTGCACTAAAAGCTAACACAGAAATCTGTTTGAAATACCAATGACACTCTATTGCTAGACTGACTGCTTTCGAGGATATCAGCATCACTCACGTACATTGGCCACCGGATAAACAATATACGTCGAAGACACTGTTAATGAAAACGCTCTAAGCATTTCATGTATCTCTAGTAAGTGACGTACAACTCACATGACTAGAACAATACAGGAAAACATAAGTATTGTAAATATTCAACATTGTCTTCAAGGAAATTCCATGCTGATACCAAAGACGTTTACGCATATTTTCGAAATCATTATTGGTATTCTTGAATCGGAAAAAGATTTCTTTATTAACAATATTAGTCAATTACTGCCGAAATATAGGATTTTTTATACAGTTTGCAATTTCTGGACATATACATAAATGCTTCTTTCAGAGTGGGCATTATCTAGAACCACTTGGTATGTTACTTCGCTATTTTAATAACTAAGACTTTGATCAAGTATATATTTGAAGTTAATGAGACAAAGTTGAAAAGCTGTTCAGACTACCTGTTTTGACTATTTATAGCTGGCGTCTTTATACCGAAGTGGGAGACAAACCCGTGTGTCAGTAATATTGAGTCTATTTTGAGGAAGAAATAATAAAACCTTTATTACATACGGCAACCAGATTTTTTTTCTTATTTTAGCCGTTAACATCTGATGAATTCGAAATAAACCCACTTCGAATGTTTCTTTTTTTTTAGCTTGTATGCCGTATTGTGCTATTAATATTTTTTTTGTGATAAAGGGCGATATTGTGTATGAGGACGGTTTGAGGTTGACTGTAAATAATTTTGAAATCAGTGCGTATCCAGTAGATTTTCTTCACTTCTTGTTAGTTCCTCTCTGTCATAAAAGATTGGAAATATACTTTACTATTTCGCTTATGTTTTTACTTTCTGTGTGTTTGAATGTGTATATGTATGTCTATGAATCTGTGAATGTGAACGTGATTCTCTCTCTCTCTCTCACACACACACTCTGTACCAGCGCACGTGTGTGTGTGTATGTTTGCGTGTAAAGCATGTAGGTGTCTGTGTGTGTACAGCATGTGAGATTTTCTTTCTTTAAATATAAACATTCTAGCCCGATCTTTCTTGCCGTCTGATTTTCTTGTTTTTATTCTTTTATTTAGTAATTTTATATTAGTGTCCTTTTTTTTATACTTTGTACTTAACAGTTAATTTCTTTTTTTCGTAATAGAATTTAGCCATTGAAGATTTTACAAGTTTTTTACTTTAAAGCAAGTTAAATATATTTCAATAAGAAACTTTTGCATTTAACTTATTATCTGTTCATTTTCTTTTATGTTTGTTTTTCTTTAGCAGTATGTAGGTGGACGCTAAATATTTTGTTTTTATTTGTTAAATAGGTTTATTTATTTATTGTTTAGTCTTACAGTTTTCCTTATTCAATGAAGATTTATTTTTATCGGCAAAGTTTATGTTTATTTATTTAAGTTTTATTTTCTTCCAGTGTAATTTGGTAAAGAAATTTATTTTCTATTTACTTTTTTGCGTATTTTTTTTTTTTTAGTAACTTCTAGTCATTGTCTTTTCTTTTTGTTTTGAAACAACCTTGAACCATAAAAAAAAAATTAACTAAATTCCCGTGAAATTGCATTGTGTTCAAAATGTCTGGATAACTTTGTTTCACGTGTTTTATTTCTACTTTTTTTCCAGATATTCCGCTATTTTTAGATCTGGTGTCTGCTTCTTGGCCTTAAGCGATACAAATCGTATAGCTCTCTAAACGGTGGAGGTTTAAAAAAACGCAATAGTGACGATTCAACCAAAAAGATCAAACAAAATAGATAACTTAGTTAAATCACGTCTTATTAAAGAAAAAAATGCGAAAAATAAGAAAATAAATTTCAAGGTAAATATATCTTTAATCGAGACGCATATTCAGGCCGTGGGGATTGTCAACAAAGTCATCCTCAAAAATAGCGCTTTTAATCATATATACGCATTTATTTGCTTTAAGTGTTAGTTTAACTCCGATACCTTTCTCTAACGTTGCTTGAAATCCCGGTTTTACGATTTGCCTTGTAAAACAAATATCTATTTTTCGAAAGACTGTTTTGCGACGTCGTCTCGCGATTGAGGAAGCACGAAAACCATGAGACAACATTAGTGTTTGATTAAAAAATGATAGCTAATAAAACATAAAAGATGCTTCCTTCGTTCTACCAATTAAGTCTTTCAGATCGGACCTCCCACGCCACCAACACATGGTAGATTTATTATCTTTCCTTTCAGGATCAATTGATAAGGGACAAGTTTCAATAGAAATGTTAAGTTTAGGGCCAACCTTTATCTATCCCACATATCCTCATAATATGAACTACTTTGATATTATCTTTACGACTTTACAACAAACTCATTCATCAATGAATGTCTCCTGGGTCTCGTATTAGTTGCGGCTCGAGAGTCTTTTATTAAATCCTCTACCATATTTCAGATCTTA
>OZ010605.1:83796927-83809427 GCA_963932145.1 Acanthosepion lycidas
TTGTCTGTGAAAATGAATACCCTACCACCCTTTGTCAAAATGATTCAATTTACCCGTATCCTTACCAACTAATATTAAGAATGTTTGTGCTTATAAAATTCAGTAAACTTCAAAATAAGTTATTCCAAAATTCGCTTGAAAATGAAACAGTACTAAGGATTTTCATTTAATTCTATAATTAAATTTGAAGTTTTTACGTTCTCTCTCTTTGAGACATGGCAATTCCTGTGCAGCGATGGGACCCTATTTATAAACTAGTAAATTTATAATATTTATGCTATACGGAATTGTATTAAGCACACTTATTTAAAAATAAAAATAAATAATAAAAACACAGGATTATAAATCTTACTATAATTCCTCTTTATATATATATATATATATATATATATATATATATATATATATATATATATGATAAAAAACAGTATAACTTGAAGTACTAAATGGGAAATTTTATTAGAACATTTACCATGAAAATATTTATAGAAAAGGCAAACAGTCTACGTTACCAACCAAAATAACCCCACGAAATCTAAACTTGCGCTGACGAATATAGTGTAACAAATCCATTGCCCAGTACAAGACTGTTACTTGTCAAAACCAATTATTTATATCGGACACGCAACTACCTCCTTAAGATTATGTTTTACATGCCACCTTTCGAAGCAGAGTGCTATTAATAAACATTTATTAAGTAATAATTTACAAGAACATTTAAGGAAAATTCTAGCCGACAACATAAAGATTCTTTTCAATTCACATAGACGTACTCAGGTTATAATTAGGGAAGCATTGCTTATTAAATATTATTCGCACTGCTATTAATCTTACACTATTTAGCAGCAGAGACAGTATGTTAAAATTTTTCAAACCGCCCACGCATAGCATGTGACTGTCAAAATTATATAATACCAGTCACACATACGCCACACAGCAAAAGTACTATATAGAAACGGCACACAAAAATTCACCATCCAAAAATAACATCCTTGATAATGGCTAAAGAATTAGTCAAAAATGATTGGAACAATTATAACTATGGACAATTCCCATATTCCTTAACCCCTGGAAAATAAAAAAATGTTAGAATTTTGTAAAATCTGAATAAAAAGATTAATTAAATCTCCCTTCATTTAAATATATATACATATAGGCACACACACACACACGCGCGCACACACACACACACACACACACACACACACACACACACACACATATATATATATATATATATATATATATATATATATATATATATAATGAACTCTCCCTTCGATATCGACGGATGTGGACGTAAAATGTACCGTTAGTCAGATAATTTGCAGACGGCCATCTTGGATGTTTTATTACCATTCTGTTTAAACTCTCCAGAATTATATCAAATACTTAGCACAGCAGATGTACTTGAGCCTTTCCCTCCCAGGAAGGCCATGTCTTTGTCAGCCTATTTGAATTCAAATTTGTCCTTCTCTTAGACTGACTATAACCAAAGGTAAGAAAGTCCAGTCTTTTCTCGTAATTAACCTATTACTAGAAGAAAAATAAAACATTTTCCTAAGACCATTCCTGCGAATATAAAACCACACAGTTGGTCATAACTTACATTTATACACATAAATTTATATACGAGGATTGATATCTGTGTCTGTGTGTCTATAAAATATTTGTGTATTTACCATTATAACTTCACTTATAAAATATTGCAGATGCAAATGAATGTAAATTAATTTAACTTTTTTAGTTTTCACAATGTCAACTTTGAACGAGCTTCAATATAAAGATTAATGACTTGGATATACTTGTGCACTTACGTCTAACAACTGCAACTCGGTATATTGGTTAAACTGGAACGCAGATATTGCGAGAGTGAGAGGTGGCTGAGCAAACTGAGGTTTTAATAGATTTCCACAGGCAAAACTTATCAGATATTTCTAACTTACATAGAAAACTAGTTATTAAAAATCTAATTTACACAAGGATATTATCGATAGGCTGTGAATAGATAGATAGACAGATAGATCTAAATGTAAATATAATATGAAGGTTAGTTTCGTCTCGGGTGAAAGAATAATGGCCAGTAAGATTGCGTCCAATAATCTGTAAAGTGAAGACAGCTGAATCTCTTTTAAATTCATCATTCGAAATATCATTCTTTCTGGATTCAATTAACTCTCCCTCCAGTCAGAAATCCAAGAATATATTAAGAAACCAATATACACACACATATATAGAGATATGTGTGTGTGTGTTTGTGTTTGTGTGTGTGTGTTTGTGTGTGTGTGTGTGTGTGTTTGTATGTGTGTGTGTGTTTGTGTGTCTGTGTTTGCGTTGGTGTGTCTACATATGAAAAAGCATATAAATACGTTTGTGAGTATGTATATACTTAATAAAAGGTTCGAAGACCTCACTCCAGACACCGAATACACACACACACACAGTCACACACACACACACAATATATATATATATGATTAGATGAAGAGATTGATATAGATATGAACTAACATAGATAGATAGATATGAACAGACTGATATATATATATATATATATATATATATATATATATATATATATATATATATATATATATATATATATTGTGAGAGAGAGAGAGATATGAGTAGGCATAGATAAAAAATGAAATGTGCAAAAAAGAAAGGAATGAATTCTGTTTTTTTTTTCCAGCATTCTGTTGTTTGACTTTCATTGGTAAATTATGTTTCACGTAGATTCGACTTTTTAATACAATGTTACTATAATTTCTGGCGCTCTGATTTCAAGTAGAGACGATGCGTCTATCCAAAAGTTAAAAAAAAATGATGGAATCGACGCCATAATTATTCCTTTATGTATGAAAGTTTATAATAATTTGAATGTGTCTATGTGGGATTGGGATGTAAGTGTGTGTGTGTGTGTGTGTGTATTAAGTGTTCGTTGATTTTTCGTATGTTTGTGAACGTTTTGGAGCCATTAGTGTCCATTTTCGATGAACATACGTTATATTCTTTAAGAATGGATTCATTAAATGTTGTTTATGTAATATAATGTTTTTGCGTGTGTTTATAGCTGGTAATATCATCAGTAGTAGGCCCTCGAAGTACTTCTTTCATAAAGCATTATGTTCTTTTTTTAATTAGGGTGGCATTTACAAAATCAAAGTCATGCCCAATTTTGTTCCTCTGTATTATGAAAGTATTTGACTGCTTGTCTAAATGCAAATCTATTTTATATTCTTAGACACGGACATTTCGATCTCGTGAAGTCTCTCCGATATAAATTAGTTTACATTGTAAAAGATTTATTTGATAAGTACCAATATTTTGATAGATAGATAGATAGATAGATAGATAGATAGATAGATAGATAGATAGATATGAACATAGTGACGTAAATATGCAGTGATTGACAGATAGCTAAATAGATAGATATGACCATACTGAGAAAGATATTGGTACATTTTAGTTCTGATTTAAAGTAATATTTAGCAACTATTCAATAAATGCCGGAGTCAATCAAAATAGTTCAATAAATCAATATTCCAATATTTTCTTCACAACCAAAGTGGAATTGAAAATTGTATTCTAACATTTGACGCCATTTCTTCATACATCGTGACAGAATTGTAACTTTGGTCTCTTGCCAACAGTAATGTTTATAAACTGTGTCAGTAAGCAACTAGCGACCAAGATAGCGCTGCTGGTCAAAAAAACAATGATTTGTTGCTTACCAGAGAAAATAAAAATCCGTTGGAGATTTGCCCATTAAAATGTCAGGCACTTCATCTCCTATACACACAGAAACTAAAAACATTACCAGACACTAAAATATAGACGTTTGCACGAGTAAATATTGTCAAATGATGTACATATGCAGTTAACATGCCGTTAGCCGCTTTATTATGTTAGGTTCTCATCTGCTGCTCTTAAAATAAGGATAAGCTGCAGACTAAGAATATTTTCTTTGTTCTTTTCTTTCATTAGGCGGTCACGGCTCTTCGTAATTTCTTGTCTTTTTTACAGTTAAATAATTTTTATATTTTTTAACCTCTCCTAAACTCTTCTAGGTGTACTGTTTAATGAACCCCGCTAGAAAGTTTAATGTTTTCTTTTGTTCGTCTTGCCTTCCATATGTCTTGTGATTATCAGACTTTCCAAGCCCCCTTTCCTCATTATGCGCACTAGAAATTTCAACTGTTTTGTTCTAATGTTATGTATAAGTGTCCTTTTTGTTTTCATTTACTCTAAAACTTGCGGATATCTTCGGTCCATTCTCATCATCCTTCTGTAGAATCATATTTCTGCTACTTCAAATGTATCTTCTTCATCTCTGAGGAGATTGTTCAGCTTTCACTGTTATATAGGCTGTCTGATATTACATAGCGGCTGACATGAAGAAGTGACTTAATGCCGCATTATATTCCTGTGCGATCACCGTAGTTAAGCAACGACGAGCCTGATCAGTACCTAGATCGGTGACCACTTGGAAATACCAGGTTCTGTAAGCATGGATGCATGGGTGGTGTAATGGATAATGGCTCGGAATTGTCCATCGGCGAACCGAGTTCAAACTCCGGCTGGGTTCGTTATATTCACTTACGAATAGATACCCTTGAGGAAGGTTTGAATCTACTTCTTCCTTTCTAGCAATGGGTGAATTCTTTTTCTGCGACCGACTAAAAACGCTTATAAGTATCTACATTCTAGCCATATAGAGTGGTTTCATATTATAGTCTTTGTTCGGTGCTACATTGTCTATACCATGTGCCAGACGAACTGTTTATACCTGTTTGACACAAGAAAATAGATAGCCGCTGTTCTTTTGACAGTAATTGGTAAATGGGTTTCGTTGATAACTGCGGTATCAGGAAGGTCTGATATTTCCAATAATATACTGAATGCTGCCATAATCAAGAGCTCAGTAAACATTTGAAATACATCTAAAAGCGAACATTTAAAGTGGCTTTCATCAGAATTCTGACAAACTTTCGGTCCCTAATAAATGGAAAGGTACGTGTTACTTTTTGTTTATCTTTTTTAATTGGTATTACCACATGGAAGTCAGTAAAGACACAAAGCGTGTGGAAGAATTAGGAAAAGAAACATTAATAATGAGCGGAGAGAGAAAAGAGTTATCAGGAGGACAGTAGACAGCAATTGACATTGCATTTAAATTTTTGCAGATTAACACAGGCTGGAAAGCATGGAGCCGAAAGTGAGATCCACTGTAGAGAAGTGTGAGAAAATAAATTGTTAGCATAGAAGTTACGGCTACATCTAGCCAACTCATCTTTTAGATTGATGAGATCTCGACGCCAGTCTAGTGGTACTGCGATAAATTCGAAAAGTCCAGGTATCATAGCGAAGTGGTCATCAGAACAATTTTCGTAAAACTATAGAAAAGACACAAGTAGGCAACCTTACGGCGGTGGGAAAGTGACTGAAGCTGAGCCGCCAGATCAGGACGAATAATATTGCTGATTCTTCTTAGAATTTTATCAACGAGCTCAAAGTAAATAGCAGGAGAATCGGACCATATGTGGCAGTAATATTCTAAGCAGGGACAAATGGTAGAATTATAGCTTCTGGAGAGAAAAAATGTCTCGCATGACAGAGTAAACCAACTTTCTTAGCAGCTGACCTAGCAATGGATTCTATATAGTCTTTCCACTTCATGTCAGCTGAGAAGTTTAGGCCGAAAAGGCGAAACGAGACCCATTTCTGGAGGTTAGCATCAGCCATGCTGATGAAAGGCAGGCAGAGATGGGATATTTAATTTTGTCATTCTCTTACTTATTATGTAATATATATTTTTTATATTTATACATGTGAGTCAATATTTGCATGTGACAAATCCTATTACCCTTGCTTGCAGTGACCAGGATTAACCCTGCGTGTCATATAGATATTTAAATTTTTTGTCAGGGATTCTGTAGAAGAGCAGTCAAACCATACTCAATTTTCTCGACGATCTTTTAGCTGATCTGCCTTGTTAACACCACGATCAGTTGTCGCTATGTTTATAAATATTTATATAAAGAAAGAGAGAGGGAGCATCCTTCTTATAAGTTAACATCTCATAAAACAAACAAAAAAAAACGGAAAATCAAACACAAAAAGCCCCGTATATCAGCCTGCAAATAACAAATTATTTTTTCCCAATAAAAATGTCCAAAGAACACGTATTTCAATTTTATGTTTTGATCATTTACATGGCTTATGTTTTACTGACGTCTTTACAAAACGAAATCAAACATGAGACAATCGAGAAAACAGACGATTCACGGTTGTGTCTCTATGACAAAATAAAAGACAAACCAATCATTTTACGTGTGAAACATCGAATAATTTTCCTGTTGCCTTTAACAGGCTAGGACCTCCAAATTTAATTACGAATCACCTTGTTTAATTAGAATTCGTAATTTGTTTTACATGTTGTTTAATATTGCGCTTTAGGATCTTTCTCGCTATATCGATTACTTTTACACACACACACACACACACACACACACACACACATATATATATATATATATATAGATGTATACTCGATTATAGATTTAAAAATAAATGTCAATCGAACTGGATTTGATTATACAGAAAGTTGCTTTGCTGTTTCAGAATCTTGGCATTGCCATCTTGCCTATTACATCATTGAATTAAGATTTCATTTTTGGAAACCAGACAACTCGGCTCCAAATATTGATGGAAAGCTGAGAATACAAAAGGAAATATCTGATGAGGTAAGATTTTCATTTATCTATCAGACACTCTAGCAGAAAAACTATCCAAGCCTTTCAGTATAGTAATAGACTGTGCATGTCTTCGGTAAGTGTTAATGATGGCGCGACCCCTAAAACAGGCCTTATCGCAGTGTCGTTATCTAATAAAGAATGATGTTCACAAGGTTCAAGAGCCACTCAAGGTTGAGGCTTACTGTGATTTGGTGTATGAGCGTAAGGAAAGGTAAGGAGTGGGTTTCACGAGGTTTTGCAGGAAAAGTAACGGTTAAACGTAGATTAAAAATAGGGCCCTAGTTTGCAATAATCGAGAGAACATTCACAATGCTTCAGTTTGGGGGGAAAAAGATGTAAGAGTGAAACTTAATTCTTACTATAGGAATACGGAGGAAATGCGGATGATTCAATCTCGTGTATATGTCAGAGCGGGTCTCAGTTGTAAATCTCAGTTCTGCTGGGACTAAAGAACACATGTTTTAAAGCTAGTTCCTCCGAACACACGTTATGCAGTTAGAGAGAGAACAGTAAGAAGATGGCTAAATTTATTGCATGGAAATCAGTTTGTAAGTTGGAAAATACTTCATCACGCACAAGTCTACGTAGACGCATTTGAAGTCTGTCAAGACAGTTAAAATAGTATTAGACACCTACAGCAGGGCTATGGCAGCGATACTCGATTTTTTGGCATCTTGTAAAGAGCAGTGATGTCAAATACTAACTGGAACGGTACTACAATCAACCGACTATTATTTTTCAGCACGTTTAGCCATACATCGGATATATGAGATGGACTTGAGTTTTGGGTAGGGCCTGGGTTTATTGTAAGCAATCGGTTGTTGTTTCCCACTTTAATGTGTGTATTAAATATATACGCGTCTGTGTAAATGTGGTTCGTGTGTAGGCGTTTATACCTAATGTTCTGACTAAAATGAAATCCGTCTCGTGACGCAGCGGTAAACGATTTCAATAAAAGAGAGGAATGACTTCAGACTAAAACTTCTGTTCCTACGGACACATCCTTTTACGTTTTACGTTTTCCATTCTCGGCGTATCGGAGCAACTATTGCTTCAATATCCCATGCCATGAAAACTTGTCTTTAAATATGTCCAGGCTATTTCTATTAGATTAATAATTCTTCTTACGATAGATATGGAGAGGATATGATTCTCAGTTATTTTATCATATATTTCTTGTAGTTGTATTTGGAAATATAGATTTTCTTTTCTTTTTTTGTTGTTGTTGTTGTATGTTTTTATAATATATCGATATAATGGCCGCGTATCCGAATGGCTCAACCGTTCGCTTTCTGACCATGAGACCCGCGTTCAAATTTCATCGTGGTCGATTTATCAAGAAGGTCTGGTGAGGTAATCCCCTTGTGTGGTACCTTGGAATTTGCCGGAAAAACGTTTTATGGGTCGATGCAAGCCTTGGGTAAACGGAAAATATTTGGGAGAGGTTGTTGGTTGTGTTAGCACGAAATCGCAAGCCATCGTGACCAAGGGTTTTATTTTACTGGTCTGATTAAGACATAGTTGCAGTATAAACCACAGGTGGACTCTGTGCCTTAGCAGACGTATGCAACAGAGATTAACTGTCCGCCATAGTAGACACACATACACGGCTATGAGAGGCCAGCCACTATGTATTTATTCATAAGTATGCATGTATGTACGATTATATATATATATATATATATATATATATATATATATATATATATATATAAATATATATATATATATGTATGAAGAAATATAGTCTTAAGAAGTGCTATATTTATGGAATAAAGTGCTCAATATCAGAGATAGAGCGTGTGTAAATATAAAAGTGAACATAGACTTAGAGGCGACTGTCTGTTCCATGCTAGATGAAATCGTCAGGCCACGAGTGCTCTGTAAGATGCATTGTGATATCTAGAGCCTCAGATCGAGCTTCGCTGTTATTATCAAGAACTTGATATACATATTCAGCGATGATCATTAGCACATCAGTTGTAGACCTGGATAAACGGAAGCCATATTGTTTGTCAGAGAGTAAGTTATGACGAGTAAAATGCTTAACCACCTTAGCATTGATTAAAGCCTGAAATATATTTCCGAAAAGCAGTAGGACGATGATTAGAGTGATCAGAAGATTCTCCAGAGTTCTTAAAAAAGGAACTACGGAGGAGGAACAATCAGAAGAGCAGGAAGCAGCACAGCAATAGTTGTAGAGTTTGAAAAGAACTGGAGCCAGCTCGGGGCACATTTTTGTATGACGACCTTTGGGATCCCGTCACCTCTGCTTCACACATGGGAGTCTTATTTAGGAATAATGTCCGAGACCTGTGACAGATTTATGGGTATATCACTCAGTAGAGCCTCTGTTCTAGGAGAGAAACCAGGTGTTAGTACTTCAAATGAGTCCAGTGTTATTTTGGAAAAGAATTTCTGAGTAAGGTATTCAACCTATCTGCTTTAGATGTCAGGACTTCGAAATGATTGAATAGAAGATGGATTGAGGTTTTGCTCTTGTTCAGAACATCCTTGCAGTAATCTCTAGAACCGAACTTGCCAGATACTATACGTTGTTTCATTTTATCAACAAGCAGTAACTTCGCTTCTTTGAGAACACGCTTGCACTCGTTACGAGCAGAGACACGGATAGGTCTGTTGCAATCCGACGTGTCGGTCTGGTTCATCCGGAAGAAGAGATTCCTGTAGGTTATAGCGGCCGTTCATGCAGGTGAGAACCAAGGAGATGATACGCGGTTTAACTTGGTATTCCCTTACTGGAATGAAAGCATCGATGCCGGCTTTCACCCAGAATACCTTAGATGCACAATTATGAACAGGATCGTTAAAATATGCATTCCAATGAACGTTACGAAGGAACTCGCAGAACGAGCCTAAGTTCGCACGTTGATAGCAGAAAGATATTCTGTTGGTAGGAGGTTCTTGGCTGGTAGGGAGTCAGAAAGAGATGTTTACAGACACTACGGCATGATCAGATTTGTCAAGAGGTCAGAGCTGTAAAGTACGACATGAGTCATGGATAGAAGTAAAAAAAAAGATCTAGAAGAGAAGCATGTCCGTCAGGGTTACTGAGGAAATGCATGGGGAAGTTCATCACTTGCATGAGAAAGTGAGTGATTGAGAGATAAAGGGCCTGGATTCCAGCGGGATCAGTGACAATGTTTAGTCAAGTAGAGATAGACGAGGACACATGAATAATGGTGTAGAGCTTCAAGAGAGAGTTCCATAGCCAGAGGCAGATGTTAATAGACATAAACTCCCAAGACATAAATGTAGTCATTGGAATCCTTTCTAAGGAGAAGTTATCAATTATAATCCTGTTAATTCCCCTTTCCAAGTTTTCCACTGCCTTAATCGGGTATTGAATTCACACTCTTTATCCACTGTGCCATGTGTCCTTGAGGACACATGACACAGTGGATAAAGGCGTTAGTTAGATCCAGTGACAGGACCCAGTGTGTGAGTTCAATACTGGAGAACTTGGAGAGGGGAATTTACAGGAGATAACTGATAACTGACATCCATTAAAAACATGGCACGTAGAACTAGAACAGTTTACAAAAGTGAGCGAAATAAAGGGTTCAGTTCGACATTCCAACCACCTGAAGAAGGCTGGAGCTTACAACGGCCGAAACGTTATAATAAATATGGCGATAAAGATGGCGACAATAGGCCGAATAATGCAAATAGTGTACATAATACGTCATCTCAGAAATATAGACAGACACTAAAGGGCCGAAATGTTGTAATAAATATGGCGACAAAGATGAGGACAATAGTCCGAATAATGTAAACAGTGTACATAATACCACATCTAAGAAATATAGACAGATATTGAGGGATTGAAGAGTTTAAATTAGTTTCGCAGAGAGCTAGAAAGTCCAGATACATTTCGAAGAGGAACGATTCCACATTGCAGAAGATGGTACGAATACAACGAATCTCTATCTATAAAAGGCAGGGTGTGTGTGTGTGTAACGAATGCACGGACGCAATTTTCGGTGGATTTGCACCAAAATTTACATGCACATGCTCCAAGTTAGTGAAAAAGCTAAGACCGACTTTGCATTTCCCAACTCCCATCGATAGTGGAAATAATCGATTTTTTCATGCTTCTATGTAGTTCGCGGTCATTTTCTACTGGCCAGCGTGAGAGCCAAAAGCTGACTGACACGAATGTTCACTACCATGCTAGCGTGCAAAAAAATATCGATAGCTGCATTCGTCACAAGTGGGAAAAATTTAAATCTGCATCGAAATTTACTCCAATTGGCTCATTCGCTTGCTTAAACTCAACGTTGATTCTGATTCCGCAGAACTGGGTTGGGTGTGAAAAATATTTGTTGTTAACATTCTTTTTTCATTCAGTTTTTCCAGTTACGAGTCCTTCTTTAAAGCTGATCGTTTTGTGTTCATTTTGTTTAGTACTTTTTTCGTAACATATTTAATGTTTAGTATAGAGCTTAGAAAAAATTCGTGAGATAGGCAAGAAGTAAGGCATGTAACAACATCAGCACGGCAAAGGGCACTCCTTTAAAGGCAAGGAAGGGCAAAAATATTTTAAGTCAAGTGATAGCGATTGCTGCATGAGTCGTACGATTTTTGAATCAAGCACGGGCAACGCCGGGCCATGCTGTTAGTGTTGGATAAAGAAAGGTTGAGTGGTGAAAGTGATTTTTACTGAGCTGTTTTACATTTATATATTTGGTATCTTATAGTCATGGTGTGTTGTTTTGGTAAGGAAAGGTTCAGCCTAGAAGTAACAGTCAAGAATCTAATGTATCATCTGCAGGAAGTGAACTGGTGCAGAGTGCAACATAGTGTGGCACCGAGATTGCCCAGCAGAGGTGCTTGCAGGGAGATCCTTTCGTCCGCAAAATGGCACTGCAAGAACCCCGATATTATGAAACTGTTGATCAAACCATCCTCTTAAGACACAACGGTCATTCAGGTAACTAATTTGGAGAGTCAATCAAAATTTTAAACTTTGACTAAGCGATTTTTAACTTTGACCAAGAGATTTTTAACTTCTAGTATAGTAGAAGAGAGGTGTATTAGGATTAGAGTAAAAGAATTAGTAAACTTCACACTGTTCCTGGTAAGTTAGCTAGACAGTATGATAGTGTAGTAGTGAGCTTGACACGTTTCAATGGTGCTTTTATACGGCGAAATTTAAATGTTTTTTTTCTGATTTTCATGGTCGAAAGCTTACCACTATCTTTCACTTTGGACGAGATGTGATAGTGTGGGTTGGGAAGGACTGCTTACAATATTTCAGCCACATAAGGTCCAGTGCTTCTGCTTATTATCTAGAGCTCCTTGATAAAATACAAAGAAGAATCGGCAATATTACTGATCTGGACCTGGCATCTTGCCTTCAGTCACTTTCCCACGGTCGTATGATTGTTTCCCTCTGCCTTTTCTACAAATACTTACTCGGAAATTGTTCGGATAAGCTCCTCCGTATGGAGCCTAGACTTTGAATTTAAGGACAAGACTGGCGACAAGCTCTCATCAATTTAGCGTTCAGTTGGTTAGATCTAATCATAAATTCTTTACTAACAGTTTCTTTCCTCGCACTTCTTGAGTGTGGAACTCCCACACGGTTCCAGGCCTTCCAGCCAACATTAATCATCAGAAATTTAAATGAACTATCAATCGCTATCTACACTATTTACATTATTGGGACAATCATCCTCATCTTTGTCGCCATATTTTTTACAACGTTTCGACTGTTGT
>OZ010605.1:83811927-83816927 GCA_963932145.1 Acanthosepion lycidas
TCTGCCTTTCGAGCAAATGATAGTTCGAGAAATTATTTTTCTAGGAAATTGATTTCGAGCAATTGATTTTCAGCAATTTACCTACATCCGGATTAACTAGATGCGGCAGCAAGGTCTCTGATCGGGAAATTTAGGGTTATGTCGAGCTGTTGTTTCTAGGTCCACGCTGACCCCGGGAGGTAGCACCTGTTATGGGTCCCAGCTATGAGCAAACAGGGAATCTTCCTCCAAAGAAAGCACGATGAAAATATAAAAATACATTTTCATAGCAAAAATACTAGTAACGCATTTCTATATAAAAGAAATTTACCAACAATATGCACATACTAACAAATTGTAGCAACTTCTTCTAAATCCGTTTAAAATACTATCAAGCAACAAACATGAAATAATTTTCATGATATTAATTCATATAATAATCTACATTTTTTTAAATCAAATTGTATTCTAAAATATAACTTTAAAAAAATCACGAAACACATATTACCTACACTAATAATCATTTCCATGAAAAATGTAGATACCAAAAGCTGAGTATCATCTACCATGTATTCGATTATGAAAGCAGAATAAAATATATAATATTTTTATTACTTCAAATTTCCCAAGAGAATTGAATTTGATAAGCAGACAAATCTGCTTTTCTTTGTTTTAACCCCGTTCACAAGGTTCGAAGATAAATGGTTATTTTCTTAAAGCCATTTTAAATTATTGATCTAAGAAAATGATTGCATGTAGCTGACAGTTTAGATATTTCTGAACGATTTTGGCGCCATATATAATATTCATATGAAAGTCTCAATCTGACATGACTATTCAAGAAGCTGGATCCAATAATTTTCAGAATTAGACAAAATTACCTCGGACATAGGTTATATGTTTACTTTATGTGTATGTAAATTTGAATCCTCTCCCTTCATCTTTAGACCTTCCTGTTCTTCTCTCGTCTGTTACCCCTCCCTATAGCTTTCATTTACTCCAACATTCGTCCCACACTCTCATACATACACTCTCACTAAATTTTATTTTTATTCCCGGAGTTGTTTTTCTGTTTTCTTTTTGAATTTGTAGAATTGGATCGTATTTACGATTCCAATGGAATAAATTATGACCATGGAATATTAGTATTTAAGCCATTTTATTATATATATATATATATATATATATATATATATATATATATATATATATATATATACACAGTGTAACTCGGATATAAGAGACCCGGATATAAGATAAACCCGGATATAAGAGAGATTATTTAAAATATATAATATTGTATATTTTCTAGTCGCTCAACACCAATTAAAAACAATTATTAAAAATGGCACGTAGACTATCTCTCATGTCTTAAATATTGAACTGGAAACAGTACTGAATGTCAAGGCTTTCATGATGGTGGAATTGATCGTCTCTCTATAGGAAATATTCCGTATTCATTGCCCCAAAACTAAGTGTCGGTTGAATTTTCTGAAAATAGATTTTTCATAAAATTAGAGAGCTTCTTGTAGTTTCCAAACGGTGCGGCATGCCACTTTGGCGGAAGAGGATAGCAGCTGAGGCTGTATGATTGTAAGATTTAGAAACAGTTTCAAAAATGCATATACCAAACATAAATATTATTATAGATTACTTGTAATTGCATGCATTAATTCCAGTATAAATGCTTATAAATAATATTGACTGATTTTATCATTGTGAATTTTTTGCATTATATCCCGTATTAAGAATCTAGTAACAAGGGTTGGCAAATTAAAGGAGAGTGTTATCGATAATAATTTTCTCACTTCGAATCCGTCTTTATGTACTTTGAAACATCTCCCATTTTTGTTTTCCTGAATCGAAATTTTATCATTGAGGTGTGGTTCGAGCAAATTTACATTCCGAAAATGTGACCCAGTGAAAAAACGTTTTTGAACCACTGGTCAAATCTACAAAACATTATCACTATTTCTAATTTAGTGATTGGATTTTCTTTCAATTTTTTTTTTTTTTTTTTTTTTTGTGTGTAAAGTTGACAGTTCTGTTATATCATCATTATCTCTTCTAGTTACATGTGTTATTGCTTTTTTTTATTGCATTTAATATTGGAATGATACATTTGACTTTTTTCTGATTATTCGTTATTGCTTTTTGGATTTGTATCGCCCATTTATAGAGTATGATAAAAAATCGTCCTCTTTAAAAGAAACAAAAAAGATTTATTCATTTGAAGTCAGTTTTAATCAGTTATCTGAGAAAATGGTTGTATACAGATGAGAGTTTAGACATTTTCAAATGAATTTAACACCATCAGAGAGAGCTTCTTGTAGTTTCCAAACGGTGCGGCATGCCACTTTGGCGGAAGAGGATAGCAGCTGAGGTGGTATGATTGTAAGATTTAGAAACAGTTTCAAAAATTACATCCATAGGAAAATTTACATCCCGTCTGAAGTTATTATGCAAAAATATGCAAATCAAATAATATAACTTTAATTTGCTTTAAATAATTTTGTCAAATTATAAACAAGTAATTTAGACGTCAAAACAAAGCTTATAATGTTTAGGTAGTTTCAAGGTATTTTATTAAAATTGCTAGATTTTTTTTACAAAGAGGTTCACACTATACAAGGCTCAGAAAGAGGGTGACAGAGTTAGAGGTACACAGTTTTTACGGATATGTGGGGAAGATAACGATTAACCCTAGAATTGATTAGGTTACAATTGTAGTGATCGGGTACGTATACTCTTGGGAATAGGTTCCATAAAGCAACGGTTCCTGTGAAGAAGCTGTTCTAGGGAAGCATACATCTCACCAATGGAATACGAAGTAAATGGGGGGGGTCGCTGCAACGGGCATAGTATGATGGGCCTTAGGCGTGAAGGTTCGTACTGGTGGAGCTAAGTAATACTTAGTGTAGTTAGTCTGGTCACTTTCTATCGAAATAACGATAAAGCAGAGAGAGGATTAGGACGTTTTGTCTGTGAGAAAGTCTGATATTATACAGATTAAACTAATATTAGTTTTGAGATCTGTAATCTAATAAACGCTTTTTCAGTAATATATGTTGTAACAAGAGTAAGAGAGAGAAGATAATGAATGCTGACAAACAGAAAATAATAACGTTACCAAGAGAGGAATGGACAAATTGTCGAAAATCAAAGGAAATTCGCAGAGGGGTCACCGAACGATAAAGAGTGCTGTTTAAAGTATAACTAATCTGAGTACTAGAGGCAAAGCTTTAAGATCTTGTCTCCTTCAGAGAAACGTCAAATGACGAAAGAACGACTTTTGACCACTGCTAAGCTCTTTGAGTAGGATAGAATTAAGGGAGTTCTAAAAAAGGTGTAGAATATTTCGCAATATGTCAAGAAGACTGATAGGCAAAACTTTTCTTAGTAAAGAAAATATTGTACCACGAAATACATGGGCATGAAATTTTCTAATGTAATTTTCACGGGAGAATCTTGGATGACATATGATGGACCTGATTTACAAGGCGAAGCATAGATTTTATTCGATGCAGATGTGATTTGGTTAAAAAAAAAAAAAAGCAGCAATGATGCGGCAGTGTAATGGTATGGGTAGGAGTTCTCGAACAAAACATTCCTCAATGATTTAAAGTCGATGAAGGTATTAAACAGAACTATGGTATCTTTGCGATTTATTGAACAAGACTTCATTTAAATGCTATGAGGTTGGTGCAAAAATAATGACGTAAGAACGTCGTTTTTTGACGTATTTTTAACGTCAAAAAACGACATTATTACGTCATTATTTTTGCACCAACCTAATAGAATTTCCAACTTCGTAGCTTGAAACTGAAATTTGTAATTGTACACGGCAAAGATCCTTCTCGTGTATCTAAGGTTACCCATGAAGACTTTGAACATAAAAAGTTTATGGAAAAGAAGATAATCGAATGACTGCTATCAAATCCAGATCTGAATCTGATCGAAAATCTATATCCAAATGTGAAAATGAACTGATATAAATGTGGCAAATATTATGATAGAAAAGCAGACGTATGGGAAGCAATTAAAACCACCATGTCAGAAATTGAACATACTGAAGTAAAAACAATTACAAAATCAATGAATAATAGATTGTAGGCTGTTATTGAAAAGAATCTTCACTATATTAAGATGTAAATGCTTCAAGGTTTTAATATATATGTGTGTTATTTGTTCTATTATAGGTGTTGATCAGTTGTTGCGGATTTTATTAGCTTGTTATTAACGTAAAAATTGATTTTCTGGTTTTGAACAACAACTTCAACTTACATCTTTTATAATAGATACAAAAACTTTCATAAAACATATATAAACTACCGAAAAATTTAAACTCATGCTTTGTTTTGATATCTAAATGAATCTTTTTACTTTGACAAAAATTGTTCAAAGTAAATTCGAGTTATTGAGGCTTATGTGATTTGCATAATAACTTCAAACAGACTTCAGATATGATCAGGCTATTTAAGAAAATGATTCAAGTCTTCAGATCAATTTCTAAAATTTTTAGTTTCATACGACACTGGAAAAAACCCAATGTGACCTGTTTTCATTTTCATTATCTTCTATGTTAATATTGTTATAAATGATTGAGAAACTGAACTACAACCAACATGGACCGAATAGTTTGCAACGAGGTAGGTTTAGAGAAAATGGAAACAAAAAGCACAAAAACTTAAGGAAGACAAATTTCTCGGTCATATACTGAGAAAAAAAGGCTTGTAAAATCATAATATAATAAAGAGACAACCTTTTTGAAGAGCTACAAATGACTGAAAATTGTGGAGAGCCATGAACAGATATGGCACACAGTTCACCTGCTGATATTATCGGATGGAGTATGTGTCATCAGTGTCTCCATAGCTAAAAAAAAGCTGGAAACCTGGTCTGAAAAAAATGCTCCAGGAAGTACATGTCTCCTGATATGCTCTATCGTCAGAAGGGCCAGATTAGAACACAAATGGCCCACTGCTGCTATATGTCTGCTGCAGCTGCGCAAGCCTCACTTT
>OZ010605.1:83824427-83884427 GCA_963932145.1 Acanthosepion lycidas
TATTATTATTATTATTATTATTATTATTATTATTATTATTATGTTGTTGTTGTTGTTGTTGTTCCCAGGTTCACTCTGACCCAGGGTGGTACCAACTTTTAGGGTCCCAGCAATGGGCAAATAGTGATCCCTTCCCCCCAAAACAAAACAGTATGCAAGTACAAAAACACATTTTATAGTAAACATTTTCATCAATATAATATTTTATAGTAAAAAAAATAAATAAAATAAAATAAATTACCAAAGCCCCTAATTAAACTTCTGCATTAAATGACCCACAGATTTGGTATGCCATTAAACAAAACAAACTAAACCTCAAGAATTGGATACAATTTCTATGTTAAATACTTACTCGCTGCTTGAGTTTATCAAATGAAGCTGTGGCTATTGTTCAATCTCTTGCCATGAAAGCGTTGAGCCGACGAGAGCCACCTTGTTCCTTCAGCTCTCACAGTCTTCCTAGATTAATCTGCTGGAGATCCTAGCGGACGACGTCATTCCAGTGGCTACGTGCTCTGCCATGATAACGTCGCTTGATAGAGGATGACGGGTCTAGATGGTAAATGACTTTGATATGTTTGTAATCTGGACGTCTCTGGATGTAACCATGAAGGGAGATGTTTAATCAAAGTTTCATGAAATTTCTATAGATGTCGAGGAATAATGCTAATTTCACCAGGCTTGTCTATACCATTGGAAAGAACTGGACACGCCCTTGCGAAGAAATATATTCAGGATATATGCCACAATATCTACTGAATTTATTTTGTTCATAAATTTCATTGGAAATAGAATTCGATCCCTGAACAAGGAAGAATTATAATTTAATCAGCTCTTGTCCAAAATACAAAAATCGACATTAACACAATTTTATAGATTATACGCATATAATAGAAAGTATTTACGAGAAATGATATATCTATATCTCTTTTTTGCCCTTAAAATATTTCCTCTGTACACGACCATAAACAGAAGTCCCAAACGATTTTAGTTTTTGATATTGTTCTTTTTCTTTTCATTTTTTTTTGTTTGACGAGCTTTTGTGTAAATATTTTTAAAAAATTTTAATTCGTTTTAGAGTATAAAAATCTCAGACGTAACTCTAAAATGATAAGCCCTTTATTCTTAGTGTCCCGATCTCACTTGAAATATTCTTTATTCTGAGATTACATTATTGTCAAGTCTACTAAAACAACACCCATTAACACTAACCTGCCTTAGCCAAATCAATTCATTTCAGAAACGTTCTCAGTTCAGTCCAAAAAAACTAATCAAATTCTGTCTGCAACTCCCACAACAGATTTGAGATATAAGAAAAACCGTTCTAATGTTATCATTATAAATTCTTCATTTTCAACACCATTCGTGTTTTCAATTTACTTTGAATGGCTTCAGGATTTAATCTTTTTATGATTATATTATTTCAATGCAGTTTGTTTATCTGATCGGTTAGCGTTTACATAAATCGTTAATGTCAAATGATTTAGACTATTATTTAACTATTTGGTTCATATAAGAGCAGAAAATAAAATTTTAGATGCTATAAGATTTCAGCAGTTCACGCATGACCAATGTTGAGAGGTTGAATAATATATGAATCAATAAGTCCGTAGCTTAATCATAACAAAATATTTTACTAAGCAAATGTTTCAACGCAATTTCCTTTCTTGTCAAGGTACATAATTGCTCGATATTATTTAAAAAAAGGTATCCATTATTAATTACTATTATTAATTATTAATTAGATGAAATGCTGTATTATTTCTTCTCCTGTGTGCCATATACTTTCAGGAGGTGGAAGAACATGACCGACCACAAATAGATGTTCCCATGCTTTCTCTCTTTTAGAATTTGTGCTCGTTGACATATAAGAAATAAAACCTTACTTCTTACACGTCCGAGCACGATTTTCCACCCAATAAGAAACAATATTACCAATATGTCAAACAATACAACACAACACTGTTTAAGTCAAAGTGTCTGTCCGTTAGAAATTAATATCACCATGTGAAATATTTCACCAAACAAACAAAACTAAAACCCTTTTTTAGTGGAGCCTAATTTCGGGAATAAGATTAAAACCCATAAATTTCGACTTCAGTAAGCAGACATGCGGTTATCTCCAAGATGTTCAAAGACGTGACTACACAGCTATTTCTCCCCGCACAGCGCGTGATGAAACAAACTTTTGTCAGCGACTTCAAACGAAAGAGTTCCATAAACAACAACAGCCGTGGCCAGTCGGCGACTTCAAACGAATCATATCCAACAGCAACGACAAAGACGCTCACTGAATCTTCACTAACGATAATTATTTTTTGAACCACAGCTTTTTTTTTCTGTGTACCAACTATTTAAGTCTTAGGTGGTATCTGTGGTAGGTTTTTCCTTTGATAACTGTAGCAATGTTATACCAAGAAAATGCTAATTCTAGAAATGCATTAATGGAACGTATTACCCCCTTGTGCAAATTAATTGAAACAATCACTTTAGTTTCCTTTCTTTCACCGTACATACAGTTTTAGACCCACTGGCATGACAGGGTCTAATCGATTTGTATTTTTTCCTCAGATTAGGTCATTTGCAGTGATGTACAGTAATATGAATCTATTTTCGGGGTGGATGATGAAATTTTTTGGCCTTAAAAATATTGCGTCATCAGTGATTGCATCAGATTTTTATTGTGCCCAGACACTATTGTCTCGACTGTCGATGAGTTGTCGATGAGTTGCCCTGCGTCCATTTTATGCGATGGGCGTTACTCCAAGGAAGAGTACGAAAATTATAATGCTTCACGAACACACTGGCAATCCTTACCAGTGACCTTACTATAGAATGACCCGGAAACATTCCTTATTTAAATCCAATCGAGAATATGTGATAACATACAAGGAACGACTTTGTGGACTGGACATACGAAATACTAACATGCACTGGGGTATGTTTGGGTGCAACTTAGGAACATCCTCAAATGGGGGGGTCAACAATTTGAATGGGGTTGGTCCTGAAATTGGAATAATTTAAACTATTTATTTTTATTAAAGAACAGATAGTAAATAGTAAAACGTTGCTGAGAGTTATAATGGACAGGAAGTAGTGGAGAGCCATTGTTGCCAACAATTTAGACTGAAAACCTGCACTGAAGAATTATCTATCAAACAAAAGAATCCATTGAAATCAGATGAAAACTGTGGAAATGCATAAACACCATCCGATCACACACACATACACACACACTTTGAGAATTATAGATATAAGATGTCCAGTACGAAACTGGGTCTTACGCCATTGATAACTGCTTAAGATTATGAATTGGCAAAAATGATAATCGTCAGTGCAGAAGCAGAGCTTTGTTTCGAGGTCTGTAGTTTTTCATGCTGAATTTAAAGCCCGAATAGAATTGATGTCTACAGAAGAAGAAGTGCTGTTCAATGCGCAATTATTTTTTTATCTGTCTATATCTCTGAGATGAAGTATTATTACTTACATTATTTACATTATTCGCACTATTATCCCCATCTTCACTGCCATATGCACAACGTTTCAGCTGTTGTACACTCCTGTATTCTTCAGTTGATTGGAATTTCGAACCGAACCCTTGGTTTCGTCCACCGGAGAAGAGTGTCCTAGTTCCACGTGTCATGACTCTTCCTGATGACTTAGCTATTTCCCTTTAACTCACTCTCCAAGTTTTAGTTCACCAATACTGTAGGCTATATATTGCTAGCTCAACTGTAAATTGATGCGATCTTGCCACCAGTCTAGAATTGCGCTCAAATTTATACAGTCTAGATATCAGAGCAGAGAGATCATCGGAACATTCACCATGAAAGTATTTATAAACATAGCACAGCAAGACAACCTTACGGCTGTGGACAAATGTGTGACGCCGAGCCGACAGATCAAGACCAATAATATTGCTGATTCTTCTTTGGATCTTATCAAGGAGCTCCAGTTAAATCGCAGTCATCGGGCCATATATGGTAGTAATATTTTAAGCATAGATGAATGGAGTTATAGATACGCAAGATAGATTCCAGAGAGAAGAATCGTCTCGCACGACACAGTGAACCAACCTTCTTAGCAGCTGATCTAGCAATGGATTCCAGATAGTCATTCCACTTCTTGTCAGCTCGAAACGTTAGGCCGAGAAGGCGCAACAAATCAGTTTCATGGAGGTTAGCATCAATGATGCTAGTGAAAGGCAGACAGAGGTTTTATGCTTTCCAGTGAATCGTGGTTCACTCTGGGGGTATTTGAAGGCATAGGTGGTCTTATATTTTTAATATTTTGACGGCTGCTGCTACTAATGATAAATTTGGATGTTTGCAATTTTTTATATTATATTATTAAATTAGTAATTTTAGTTCGAAAAACTGGTGTATTACATTTTTTTAATATTCCTCAGAGTGCATGTTCCTTTCATATCAGCAGCTATATATATATAGTGAGTAATATATATATATATATATATATATATATATATATATATATATATATATATATATATATATATATATATATGTATAGTATATATATATATATATATATATATATATATATATATATATATAGTGAGTTAATCATATATATATATATATATATATATATATATATATATATATATATATATATATAATTAACTCACTGTCCTTTCCTGAAAACAGGCACTTTTGATTTTTATCTCTTGTTTTTTTTTTTGTTTGTTTGTTTTGTTTTAACTTAGGATGACTTTTTCGGTTCTCCCTCGTCAGGCCCTATAAAAGTGCCTGGCACAACTTCTTGACGATATGACTGGCTGGAAGCTACGACATTTCATTTTGAGTGTCCTATGTTGGGTGTTTTCTGCTTGCTGTATCCGACTGATAGCAAGGAGACCGAACTCTTTGGCAGCGCTTAGGTAGGTCTATCCGGACATGGGTCGCGCAATATCAGTGTTCTTGCAGTGCCATGTCACGCATGTATAATGTCCCCGCAAACTCTTCCAATAAGCATCCCCAAGCTACATGATGTTATAGTCTTCGCCAACTTCCGGACTTATTGTCTTAGAAGATCGGCAGTGTCTATTATATTTTTCCATTGTAAAAGCTTATCTTCTGACTATGATTAAAAAAAAAAAAAGAATAAGTAAACCAGTTTGAGGAAAACACATAAACCTCTCTCTCTCTCTCTCTCTCTCTCTCTCACTCTTTCTCCAGTTTTCGTGGTATTCGTTCCAATTTCTGTCGTGTATAATCTTATCTCGAAACGTTCTACCATTTTAGTAACTCTGTGAAACTAACCTAAATTCTTCAATCATTATAACTGAATTTTCTCTTCCTGACGATCCTGAGTATTTTCCTCTCTGTCAAAAAAATTCTAGTTCATGTGGATGGCATCGCTCTTTGCGTGAATATCTCGCAGTGTCAGGGAAAATATTCCTATAGAACGAATGTATGTAGTGCGAAAAATCATTGATGAAATGTTAAGTAAACCTATCTCGTATAAAATGAAAGTTTATTAAAATTCGATCCTCAGTGTTTTCCATATTTGGTTTTGTACCAGAAAATCTTGGCGACTGAGTGGGTAGAGTATTATCAAGTTTGCCATATTAAATCATTGCCTTGAAGAAAGAGTTTGGTCCTCAAAGAAGTTTTGGAAGCCGACTTCAAAGAATATAAATTAATGTTTCTCTCCATTTTTGCAATTCTTGCTTCTCACCAATGTATTTTTTCATGCTTAAATACTTCATGTTCGTAAATAGCCACACCACATTGAGATTTTCTTGTGGATATCATGCAGGGTGCCAAACCAGTTCACAAATACCTAAACGCTCTACTGTTTATAACCGCTTTCTAAGCTCAATGGCTATGAGAGAATGAATCTTGTCGGTGTTGGAGAAGTCTATTCAAACCTTATGGACTGGCGTTATAGGATAACAAATATTTATACGAAATTACAGAAACCACATCACTTGCGAAATTTCAACAGCTAAAATAGATAGCACATGCAACTCGAAAAGAAAGTACATAGTCAAGATTGTGACAATAAACACTACTTCAAATAAAAGGTTACGAAGGAAATCCCCATTAATACTGGATAGAACGATAACAGCTACTGGCTTTGAGAAACATATTTTCCTGAAATATTTTTTTAAGAGAAAGATTTTATAATTTTAACCGACAGTAGAATAAGCTGTTCTGTCAATGAATACAGAGAATTTCCTTATACGGAAACGACTTAAAGATTAGAACTCTTATTGCACTATATATGCATGTGTGTGTATATGTAAGACAAAAAGACAGATACAGAGAGAGTGTGGGTTATTTTCAAAGAGAATTTTATGAATTTAAGCGCAGTTCTAGATTCGCAGTTAGGTATCATCTTTGACATTTGAAATGTTTAGATGATGTCATAAATTCTATGCTAACAATTTCTTCTCTCCTCGCTTGTAGAATTATGTTATGATGACATTCATTGGACTGAATAACATTTCTCTGGGTTATGACAACACGATAGACAACTATCTTATCTCATTTATGCATTTAGTAGGTGTAGGAATTTTTAAGTTTATACTTCGCATTCGAAAACCATAACATGGACAGTAAATTATTTGGAATTTACTGTCCATATTTTGGTTGTCGAATGCGAAATATAAAGTTATCATACCAAAAGTCAATAAAGTTATCATATCAAAATTCAATCAATAAAGTTATCGTAAAATTCCAGATCATGTGGAATTTTGATATCTTCTGTTGCTCATTTATTTCATAGTCCATCATACTATGAAGAACATTGTTTTGGGTCAAGTTAAGTGAATTGGTTTGTGCTGAAAATCGACATTTTTTTATCATTTCACCCCAAGCAAGGTAACAATGCCACTAGTACGAAGGGGTTAGAGAGAGTTAAAGTGAGTGAAAAGATTGTGTATAGGGGCTGGAAGAAGGATAAAAGCTGAACGGGGAACAATACAACAGAAGATGCCGATTGACGTTGCATTTAAATTTTTGAAAAATGTAGTTATCCGGGAATTAAGGAAACAGAAGGAAATTCCACTGTCGAGAAGTGCGAGTAAAGAAAGTGTTAGAGTAGAAGTGGCGGTTACATTTACCTAATTCAACAGTAAAATGGTGGGACCTTGATGCCAATCTAGTAGCACGCTTAAACTCACGGGTACCAGGGAAAAAAAATCTCGTCAGAGTAGCAACCATGAAAATATTTGTAGAAAAGACAGATGTCCGTGAGAAAGTGACGGAAGGTAAGATACCACGTCAGGACTGTTTACATTGCAGAGCATGCCTTGGGTTTTGTCAAGCACCTCCAGATGATTAGAGGAGCACCTGACAAGATATCTCTATATTATTCAATGCACGGACGAATTGTAGATTTGGGCAAGATGAACCCTGACGAAAATAACATTCTCGTACGCCACAGTGATCCAATATTCCGTAGATGCAGCTATTGATTCGATGCAGCCATTCAACTTCAAGTCAATTGAAAAAGAAAGGCCAAAGAAGACGCAGTGTGATGCTCTCTGGTAGTCTAGAATCAGTCATACTGGTGGCGGGAAGGAAAGCTTCTTTTTGGAGGCATTAAAACTTACGAGCCATTTTCTGCCCTACTTAAGCACTGATGGGAGATCCTTTTCAAGATGAGCAGCCAGGTTAACTTTGTCAGCTCTGATGGATTTGCTATTGAGACAGGAGTAAATGGCATTGTCATCAGAATAAATTCCTACGTGGGAACTGATGACATCAAAGAGATCATTGATGAAAATCAGAAAGAGATTATGACCCAGGATAGCGCGTTCAAATCGACCTTCATTTCACGATTTGATAGGAACGATTGTATTAAATCAAACAATCGCCCAGTAATACCGTAGCTCTGGAGCTTACGGAGAAATCAGAGTGCCAATCTCTACGAAACGACTTCGGAATATCTAAAGCAACAGCCTGAGATTCTACATTATTATGAAGAGTTTGGTATACATATTCAGTAATGGCCTTTAGCACATCAACAGTAGACCTGGCAAAATGGAAGCCATATTGTTTGTCAAAGTAGGTCGTGAATGGTAAGATTCTTTAACACTTCAGCATTAATTAAAGCCTCGAATAAGTTGCCAAAAAGCAGTAGGAGACTAATAAGACGATAGTTAGAGGGGTCAGAAGCATCTCTAAAGTTCGTATAAACAGTAACTACAGTGGAGGACTTCCAACAAGTTGGAAAGCAGAAAGCAGAGAGACAATACAGTTTGGAGAGAACTGGAGGCGGCTCGGGATGACATTTCTTAGGATGACAGCTGGGATTCCGTCACCACTGCTTGCTTACGGGAGTCAAATCTCGAAATAATGTAGGAGACTTAGAACGCGGTTATGTACATATCACTCTGTAGAGCCTCTGTTCGAGGATAGAAATCAGAAGTCGAGTGTTGAGTTGAAAGAGAATTTAGAATTTGTCTTTGAATGATGCTTAAAAAGTAGCAATTTGAACCATCTGGAAGATGCAGAGCAATGTCACGCAGCAAGTAAACTGATCTGTTTGGAATGCACTTTCAATGAGATAATGATTATTTTCACAGCATTTTTATGGGCTTATGCTGAAATGACTTCCTTATACTTTTGTAGATACTAATTCTCCAAGCAAAGGAGTGTTTAATTATTTTTTTTAATATTTTTTTAAACAATTTAATTAAACGTATAAAAACAGAATCTATAGAAATGCTTCGTCTTCATTCTGTTTATTCCCAGAACTTAAATAGAATTTTAATTAACTCGCGGGAAAAAGAAATCCTTGTGAATTTAAAATCAGTTAATCAAAAAAAGAAAAAAGGTTTTAATGCATTCTCGGATATCGCTTGATAAATTATTTTTAATTATTTTTTACTAGAAAGATCATTAAATACATTGTTTCTAATTTTAAATTTTATAAATAAAATGGTATAAAATGTTAAAATGAAAATATTATAATCTCTTCCCTCTTCAATTATTTGTACAAATCCGACAGTTTGTTCACAGCAGGTTTTTAATGTCGAATAAGGAGACGCTAAAAATGTTATTATTCATTTGTGAATAGTTACACCACCATTCTTATCGTTATACCTCCAACCCTTTTTTACAGGTGGGGCATCTGGCGAAACTACCACTGTTTAATCGCTACTATCATGGTACCTGCTCGAACAAACTTCATATTCTGGTTACACAAGGTCTAACCTTCACGGCTTGGACCCTACATGCCACTTACAATTGAGCAAACCACATGCATTCCCTCCGCATTCCAAGTTTTATAATATAAATAGCATTAATTGTATTGTTCAAACTTAATATCCCATCTTATTCAAGCACTTACTTCCTTACTGAGTATTAAACACGTACATAGGACTTCATGGATTTAAATTACAGATTAAAATCCGTCTTGACAATCTCTGATTCTATATTTTTATCATAATTTTCTTCTTTTCTATTGCGTATTTTTTTTCCTTTTTGTTTTTGTTTTCTCTTTAGAATTGCGAAAGGAGTCTGGCAACATGGATACGAAACAAAATAAACGTTTAAAGTTAAATATAACATTGCAATTTTTTTTAAATAATTAAAAGTAGAGTGAGAATTTCTTTCGAGTTACGGTTTTATAAGAAAAGAGAGGAACGTTCGATATCCTTTCTTTCTGAGGGAATTCCAATTGTCTGAGTTCGTATTATTTTCCAGAGTTGAATGTAAATCCCGTGGGACTAGCAAAAGCCTGAGTCTAGAGTTTCAAATCTTTTGCAATAGACGTCTGAAGGTTCATTAACCTCTACTCTGCATAGAGAAGAGTCAGTCAAAAGATTCATGATGTCCTTGCAACCCAGGGAAACATTGGGCATTGATCGCAGTTTTGATAGGTGTAGCACAGGCCAAAGGTTTCAAGGACTGAAGACAAAAATAAAGGCTTACAAAAGGCCGGGTGTTGGGAGTTTCATGACCCTTAAATACTCGGGGAGTTGATAACGTGTAAGAGGCTGGACTAAGGCCAAAGAAAATATAAATATCACGACAAAATGAAACCAATACTTTTTGAAAAGATGGGAAAAGTCGAGAATAAAGAAAAGTTATAATATAGATAAAGCCGCGTGTAAAACACATTTCTTTGTAGGTTAGCAGGCAGATAGATAGATAGATAGATAGATAGATAGATAGATAGATAGATAGATAGATAGATAGGAACAGAGTTACATCAGATAGATAGATAGATAGATAGATAGATAGGAACAGAGTGACATCAGATAGATAGATAGATAGATAGAAAGATAGAGAGATAGGAACAGAGTGACATCACACACACACACATATATATATATAGAGAGAGATAGATAGATAGATAGATAGATAGATAGATAGATAGATAGATAGATATTAACAGAATTAGGATAGATATTAACAGAATGCGATAGATAGATAGATAGATATTAACATAATTAAGATAGATATTAACAGAATGAGATAGATAGATAGATAGATAGATAGATAGATAGATAGATAGATAGATAGATAGATAGATGGTTCAGAATTCCTCATCTTGCATGATCATGAAAACCTAACTTAACATCAAAATTTAGAGGGAATGCGTCCTTGGTCGTAATGAGAATGTTTAACCGTCCAATCATAATAATAGATACTGAATAAAAACATGAGTTATAGATATGTATATACCAACTATGAAAGTAGAAAGAATTTTCAGGTAAAAAGCCAGCTAGATAGATAGATAATGAACAGACTATTATATATATATATATATATATATATATATATATATATATATATATATATATAGAGAGAGAGAGAGAGAGAGAAAGGGAGAGAGAGTGAGAGATCCGGGCAGCCTCGGTACGAATCCATATTAATCGATTGGTAAAATAGACACGGGGAGCAAGGAAGTGACAAGGAAACACAAGGTGATATGAGACTTGTAATCAATAATCAATAATAAATGTTGTTTCACATAGCAACTTGTCTGCTTCATTTTACGATTGTAAACAAAATAAATGTCGAACGGAAATGCCATTTGATCCAAGCGGAGACATTTTCGCGGACCTCAGAAAAAAAAAATTACATCACAAAAACAAATTGTTTTCGTTAGTTTCATTGCGGGGGGGGGCGGATGGGAGCCGAAAGACACAACAAAACGTAATACAATTGTCAATATTTGCATTTCAAGTTGATGTCCCAGCTTATCGCCAACATCAATTAAGACTTGTGGCTTTTATTGTTCTGAAACTTTTGATACCACATGAGCATCGCAGATTTTAAATGTTCCATAAAAAAGAGCCAGTATTTTATTTCGTTTCAAGGATTGACTCACGTTTTCAGAATTCGTGTTAGATTTTTTTGAAACTTGTTGTAAAAGATTAGACTCAACCAATTCCGAAGATCCCAACGATGGAACAAGTGGTTGCTGATTAAAATAGATCTCAAAGGTTGAATTAGCGGATACAGAGGGCTACACATGATGGACATGCTATAGAAGGCGCCACTCGAAATGAAAGTAGAGTCTTTAGCAGTCCGCTGCAGTTTTATAACTGGATTCTGCATGTCACATTTCATATTTGACACAAAGAAAGGTCATGAAATCAAGTGTGTGGGTCAATTCCTGGCAAGATGATGTCCAATTTAAGCAAATTCACACCATCGGCATTTTCTTCTACTCTGAATTCGTTTCACCTCCAATCAACTCATTCAAGGCGAGACGGCGATGAGGAATGGATGACGCGAGCAGGTTTCGGTTAAACTGGAAGCTTCTCGTGGTGAACCTTCATGTTGGGGGAGAATTTAGTCATCAATCATTATAAAGGAAGTGATCAGCAAAGAACAAATGAAATCCTTAGATACGAGATAAAGCCGACGACGATGATAAAAGACTTTTTTTTTGTCTCGGATATGAAAGCATGCTGAATGCTACCAAACACAAGGATGGTAATTATATGACATATTTTTGTGGTAATATTAGATTCTTTAAAAATATAATTGTTAAAAAAGTCTAAATATTACTGAATGTATAAACATTCGACAAACAACAATCCATCAATAAAAAATAAACTAATGTTTGAGACCCTTCATTATGAAATGAAAAAAGTCTTACTCGTGTTCATGTAGTTGATGTAATTGTTAATCTTGTTATAAAAATCTTTTAGTTCTCAGATATTTATCCATGCTGTATGCGTCATCACAGATTTGCTTAAGCAGTGTCTGAAATTAAGAGTTAATCATTTTAATTATTTCTAGAATTATCCATATTAGTTACTGCGGTAGCATACCTACGGACGATAATGGTTACGTCCCCATACGCATAAATACAGTAGTATATACTGTATGTTGGTCTGCTGTTGGAGATTCGTCTCCAGCTCTGCTGGTCAAACTCACTGCCTCCGGGCAGAGAGATTCCCCAGATAAGGCTGTGTCGAAAGGCAGAGTCTCGTGTCGGGAAAGAGCTATCCGATCCCGTTTTATACGGGGTCTATGGAGAATTTTTGACCGAGCCTACGGGCTCGGATACACCACATTAAATCCGGCCTTGTGCCACATCTGACCGCGGAGGGTGGTTGGTGGGTATTCTGCAGTTGGAGATTCGTCTCCAGCTGTGTTGGTCAAACTCTCTGCCTCCGGGCAGAGAGGATCACCAGCCGAAGTTATGTCGAAGGCCAGAGTCACATCTCGGGAAACAGCTACCCGATCCCGTTTTATAGGGGGTCTATGAAGAATTTTTGGCCGAGCCTATGGGCTCGGATACACAACATTAAATTTGGCTTTGTACCGCACTGACCGCGTGGTTCGGTTGGTAGATATCCTGCAGTTGGAGATTCATTTTGGAATTAACTTGAATCACTTCTTTCAGTTGATTAATTATTCTACGCGCCGCTGGCGAATCTTATATATGTTGTTCTTTTCGTAAGTATTATCGTTCATTACCAACCTTTGTGTGATTATTCTGTTCATTAAACTTCCCTATGTTACAACAGTTACCTTCAGTGTAACTGGAATATTTTCTAATCGAACTATTATTTTTAAAGTTCGTTTTTGTTTTAAAACCACTTCGCTTCAGTTGACTTATTCTCCAGTTTTCCTTAGATGTATGTTGCAGCGATGTATTAAGCGTAGTGTAGATGTGGAACAATGATCATCGTATTCCTTATTCATTCGTAATTGATCTCACAAAATAAGGTTGGTAACCATTACACCACGTCGAAGTGTCTCACCGTAGATATTTGTTGTGTATCCTTCAATGTTGTCAAGATTCTTTTTATCAGACAAACTGCAAAAACACATTAAGAAAGTCCGATGTTTAAAATTTATGTTACTCACACGAGAAGGGTTTTTTTTTAAATGAGAAATCATGACGCGAAATAATTCGCAAACCCGGTCGATTATTTATCCGCCAGATTATTGTATGAAAATATAATGCTCTGCCATTGTTGTATTGAGCACTTTTTCGGTTTGCCATTCTAGTAAACTCCTATTGGAGTTGTTTTTCATTGCGTGATGAGTATATTATGAAAAGAGTGATATTGCTTATATCTGCTTTCTCACTGTATGAAGACGGCATCCAAATTACCAGTGGTGGATGTGGAGGTCTTCCACACCTCCGGAAGAATAATTGTAAATACGTGAGAGTCTTGACCAAATGACACGGTCCAGCTAAGAGATTCGGAGTCTGTCTTTGTATCATGCAATTTGAAAACCTGATGGTAAGATGATCGAAATATATCCCGTTTTTATGATCTCTGACATTGTATAGTGTAAAGATTTCCCATGTGGTCCCCCAAAAAATATTGGCCAGACTCGGCGCTATTTAAATTCGATGTTCGAAAGCGTACCAGTGCCTTCAACGTGAATCAATCTTTCCATTGTCCTTAAAATAATATACACGTGGGAAACTTATAACAACCGTCAGCATGTCAATGCGAAGCCATCATTTCAGGTCCATGAGCAGATTTTTTTTGACAATAATGTTTACACCGTACAAGGGCCAAAACCGACACAAAATAGAGGGTCACAGTGTAAGAAGTAAGGGTCACCGATTATAAGGATTTGTGGGGATGATAGCGGTTCGGCGAATGAACCTGCATGAGTGGAACTTGCATCTCACAAATGGAATGCAAATGAAATGAGGTTAGCACGTTACTATGTGCATGACATGGCGGATCATAGTCGTGAGGGTTAGAACTGGTTGAATTAAGGAATGCCTATTCCATGTAGCGAGAGGCCTGCAACGTTTCGTCGTTGGAAAAGGCATAGTAAGGTGGGAAATGATTAATTACCCACAAGACTGCATAGAAGCTTTGCGAATCTATGCTATGCTTATTGTCATATATATAGGGTGCGTTGGATAATTGGTCGTCGAAATTAAGCAAAAATGAATATAACAATGACATATCATTTAAACAGATATATTTTCCAAAATTGCACAAAAAATATCTTGAAATAGTAAAGAGAAGATTTTATCAATAAAATCGCCATTAGCTTTAACCATGACCTCAAGACGGCTTCAGAATCTCTTGCAACTCTTTTAGACTGTCTCCTTCTTTAAGTTGGTGAATAGTGCCATAATTCTTGCCTTCAGTTAGTTTTTGGTTTTACAAGGAGTTTTATTGGTCACTCACTCAACTCCGCTACACACATAATAATCAAAGCGGTAGCAGTCTGGGGAGTTAGGTGGCCAGAAGTCAGGCTGATGTAGTCGCAAAAATAATACGACAATCATGACTGGATTCTCTTCATTTTGTTACATGGTGCAGAATCCTTGTTGCCAAAAATA
The DNA here is from genome assembly GCA_963932145.1 of Acanthosepion lycidas. Classification (NCBI taxonomy): domain Eukaryota; kingdom Metazoa; phylum Mollusca; class Cephalopoda; order Sepiida; family Sepiidae; genus Acanthosepion; species Acanthosepion lycidas. Next base: position 83,839,191 of record OZ010605.1, read on the forward strand.
GGTTCTTCCAACAGCTACTATCTTGACCCAGGGTAGCACTACTCCCTCAATGTACTTGATGTAGGCCTCCATGTTCAGACTGTGGCTCTCACCAAAGAATTCTGCAGTTATTTACAGATTATAAATATTAGAATGAGTTTCCCACAATGCAGCATCTTCGTAATCACCATCACACACATCCCAATCTTTCTGAATCCGTCGCACTGTCCTCAGATGGACACCCGGATTGTCTGAAATGTTCGTATTGGAGCCTCCGAGGCAAATGCCAAACAGTGCAACATGGTGTTTTCAAATTTCTGGCGGAATGAATTGCGTCATGGTATTCTTTTTCTCAAAGTCAGTGCTAAACTGACCCTATTCTTCTGTGCAATAGACAAAAGCAAAAAGAAACAACGCGCATGCGCAAAATAAAAATATACAATATGGCTCCAATATATATATATATATATATATATATATATATATATATATATATATATATATATTATTGGTTCAGAAAATATAATGTTCTCCTATATTTGATGATAACTTTATACTATTATTATTTATTGCCTGATTTGTGTGTATGTGTGTGTGTATGCATGTAATAAGGGAATCAGGAAAGATGTGTTACCTTGGAACTTTGGACGGACTTCGCTTGTCCCAAATTATCTTCTAAATCTCTCACATGATTGCTCCAAGTTTCCATGCTCCGGTAAACTTTTTCAGCTGGCAAGATTAAACTCACATGAGAATATGGTGTTAATACGGTACTACTGTGCGAATGACCTCCTCAACGCAGGTAACCGGCAAGGCCAGATGGGTTCCCCAGATGAACTACAACGGCCATGTGTTCACAACCAATACGAGCCAACTGTTTTGAGGATATTGGCTGGAGAGGGATGGGCTCCGTCAGGTTAAAAGACATAAGGCACGCTACACGATGAGCACCCCAAGAAACCATTCACGCAGGCAGAGGATCAGGAACATATATATATATATATATATATATATATATATATATATATATATATATATTCTTCTTTCGCTCTTAAGCTAGGAAGGAGTTATTGGAGTGTGGACGTGCTGAGTTGTACAAAATTCTCATGCATCATATATATATATATATATATATATATATATATATATATATATATATATATATATAGATGTGTGTGTGTATAAGAATATAGTTTTAAAGTGTGATATATTTAAGGGTTAAAATTGCTGAATATTAGTGCTAAAGTGTATGCAAATATAGACGTGCCACTGAAAGAAATCTTCAGGCCATGTGCGTTATATGTTATCTCTACTATTTACATATGCTGATCAGTGCGACATTATACGTTTCAAGCTCAATTATTTTGCATTTATTGTTTTATCACACAATTATTTCTGTGCAATCATCTTTAGTATAATACAAAACATAACCGTTGCTGTCTGCTTAATAACAGTTAATACAATACAATAAACCTGACTTTGCTACACATAATGTACCATTGGCCGGTAAACATCGACTCTAGCCACCACACAACACATGGTCTAAAGAGTGCCTTCAAGTAAAGAAACAAATTGTTGCCACTCGGTGTTAACCTCAGTGTCCATTTTTATATTTACATACTCTTTGTTTCTGATATTAATACATATAAATAAGCATGCGTATCTGTATGCGCATGTGCCCGCTGGAACTCTTAATCTAAGATCCCATTACAGCATGCAATTGACAGTTATGATGCAATGTTGATTCTTATGTCTACACTGCCTATATCTATAAAGGATCTCGAATATTAAGAATTGTTAACTTAATAGCAATTTTACATAATCGTATATATAGTAATTTTAGTTCGAAAAATAGTATTAAATTAGTAATTTTAGTTCGAAAAACTGGTGTATTACATTTTTTTAAATATTCCTCAGAGCGCATCTTCCTTAGATATCAGCACCTATATATATATATAATGAGTATAGTATATATATATATATATATATATATATATATATATATATATATATATATATATAAGTTATAAGGAACTTGGTAAACCGAATTGGTAAATCCAAAGAGGATGAAATCCTGAGAGCTCAATGTGAGGACTGAGCTAATATGTAATGAAAAACAAACCACTTTAAGGTACCATTACGATAATTTATTTCACCTAAATCCTTTCTCTCAATTCGTTGTTGGAAGTTTTACCTGATGATCCTGAATCCTTAAAAAAGGATTTAGGTGAAATATATATATATATAATTACTCCACCGTCCCTCCTTGAGGAATCGGAGAGCCGAGTTCGAATTCAAGTCGAATCCATTACATTCACTTACGTGCGAATACCCTTGGTCTTCTTCTCCCTCCAGCTATGGGTAAAATAGCAGGACAGACTTGGTTCTATAGCCTTGGATGGCAACTGGTCTAGGAGAAGGACAACTCTGAAATCAAAACCTGCGGAGGGTCGTTTGGGAACCTTGTGGCATTCGGTGCACCAGGTCTCTGTATTCGTCCCTCCAAAAAGTGTGGATGGTCCTGCACGAGGCCTTCACCACTATAATCAAATCTCATGTGCCGGTGTCGGGCTGTCAGTTTCCTGGAAACTGATCTGCTTGACCCTCATACGTCGAATCTCGACGGGGGAGTCGATTATGTTTATTATTATTATATATAATTATTTATATATATATATATAATTATTTATATATTATATGCGCGGTAATTATTAGAAAGGGCTCAATATCAGAGATAGAGCTAACATATTTGGTTGGATTGATGTAAGTTTGTGACCCTGGGTTTCACGCTTTTGCGATCGTCCGACAAGTTTGTCGGACGATCGCAAAAGCGTGAAACCCAGGGTCACAAACTTACATCAATCCAACCAAATATATATATATATATATATATATATATATATATATAATAGTTATCTAAGAAATATTTCTTAAATTTCGCATAACTGCAATTATGTATCTCCTAAGGTGTATGGAACTTATTACTCTGTTGTCTATTTATAATCTACGATTCGTCAATGCTTAAAATATTGCTGCTACATATAGCCTGGGGCTCCTGCCATTTATTTAGAGATTCTTGGTAAAATCCAAAAAGTATGTGTAATGTCATTGGTTCTGACCTGGCATCTCGGCTTCACTCACTTTCACACCAGTAACGTAGCTTCACTGTCTTTCTATAAATATATATATTTTTTTATGTTATTTGCTCTGGTGAATCTAGACTTTATAGATTTAAGCGGTGTACTAGATTGGCGGCAAGAGCTCTTGTCATTTTACATTTGAAATGATTACATGTAACCGGTAGTTCTATGCTAACAGTTTCTTCCCTAGTATTTCTCTCTTGTGTAACTCTATTCTTGTCTTCCAGACAATTTTGATCTTCAAAAATTGAAATGCAATTTCAATCATCATTTCCTGTCTTTTTAATTCTTTCCTTGCATTGTTTTTTCTCCTTAATAATGTTTTTCTATTTCATGTTGGTTTTCACACTCAGTAACCCCAGCCCCAACCTGTGACTAATTTGATTTTTTTATCTTGCTTGGGGTTGAAATCATTAAAGATATTATAATCCGCGACATCAACTTTTTAACCATTTCAACAACACTAGCTCTCCATGTATATATTTGAAAATATAGTCAAATTCATGGTAGGCTTATGCTATAACTATGAAATGCAAAAATACTTATGGTACACGCCTACTTTCTCTTACTCTTTGAGATTCTTATCTCAGTGCTTGTCAGGAAGAACACTCGATTTTTAACGTATATAGAATCATCTAACGTGCATCATTTATGTTTCTTAACCCAGTCTTCTTGAAGACGGCACGTTTGTATATCTATACAAAGACAGCTACTCAAAGGGCCTTCTTAGTTTATTGCTTTTGTTTAGCAGCATCCCGATCTCAACGGGTTATTTAATGCCGAAATCGAAATATTCCGAACACAATTTTATGGCTTCAATATTCTGAACGCAATTGTATGCATTCATCTACAGATAAAATGCATTACACATTATGAAATGCACAATGAATGTATAAACATAAAAATGTCTTAAAATAAAATGTATTATTGGATATTTTGCTATATGTTTTGTTGGTTCTTTTTTTATATAAAAATGTATTACTAACATTTTTACTATAGAATGTATTTTAATATTTTCATAGTGTTTTGTTAGTAGTTCACTAATTACCCATAGCTGAGACAGGTGTTACCACTCCGGCTCGGTGTAGAACTGCTACAACAAAAAAACGAGATGTTACTCTATTCTCCTCAAAACTTCCCTTCTCCCATTCAGAGGTTTTGCTGCCGAATGTAGTTTATCGTCGTACTCAGGACTGGCGTGGACTTGTGCCAAAGTTATCTAAGCCTTGTAGTAATGAATAACAATAAGTGTCACACACATTCTGTGAAAATTGTCTCTCTTCAGAAATTTCTCCTCTAACCGATCTGTGACATGACAAACCCAATATTTTTATCCGCAGAGTAACCATCACTTTTGACTCAATTATTTTGCCGTCTCTCTTTAACTTTACCAGCCGTAGGTCATCATCAACACTGTTTCGATTTACTTCTTACGATGCATCCATTTTATTAATAACACAACTGCCGGCCATTTTTCTTGCTCACTTATTTTTCTGATTCACTGTACTGACCTGTCACTCAATAAAAGCCGAATTATAGTTTATTTCATATTTCTTTTCACGATTTGTCTTTATTTAGTTTTTGAATTTTTCGTCATTTGTTTGATGCACTCCTTCTAGCTTCTTCTTCTTCTTCTCTCTCCCTCTCTCTCTTTCTCTCTTTCTCTCTCTCTTTCTCTCTCTCAATGCAACTCTTACCTACGCTTGGATTCATTCTCTCTATATGTTCATCATTCTCATCTTCTTACCCTCTTTTCCTCGCAGGGCCTCTTGTTACCATTTAGAAAGAATCTTTTTGTTCAATCAATTTGTCATGATTTCTTTTTTCATCTACATGAATCGATCTGTCCGACCCGTTCCATTTATCTTTTCAATCAAATATCTTTTATATCTATTTATTGATTGATCGACCTCGGAAGCTATATATATATATATATATATATATATATATATATATATATATATATATACCATTTTGTTCATGCCTACCAACTATCTCAGCCTATTCAACCATCGATTTATTGGACTGGTAAGAATGTTTCTGAACACTTTAAGCTGTCAACAAAATTATATCATTAGGTTGGTGCAAAAATAATGACGTAATTATGTCGTTTTTTTGACGTTAAAAATACGTCAAAAACGACATTAGTACGTCATTATTTTTGCACCAACCTAATATGTCGAAGAAAAAATACAGAATATTATCCGATGTTATAGTCATTGTCATTTCTCACTGACTGCTAAGTTGGTGAATCTTTAGCCAGAAGAGGATAGCGGTTTCGAATCAAAGAATATTTGCATTGCCAGTTTGATTACAATATAACTTGAAATATATCTCTGATCCTTTAGGAAGTTGTATAGATTGCTTACATTTATTCCTCAAAGCTCAACAACTGAAGGGCGTAATACACGTAATAGGGAACACTATCAAATTATTTTATTGTTCAGCAGCTCAAAAACGGAATGTTGCATTACGGGCAAATTGTATTTTCCCTCCCAGATTTTTTAATTATATACAGGGATCTTAATAAATAAAGAATATTACTGTATAATACGTATGGTATACAAGTCCCCTGAAAATTCGTTTTTGTTCTGTTCAATACGCTTAATTATCAAAATAATTTAATTCAGTGTCTAGAACATTTTTGGAGCAATTAAATTTAATACCTATGGCTATAATGTACAGTTTCGGCGAAGCTATTCTCCTTTATTTTTCCATACCTCAAAACGTGACAAAACCAAAAAACTAACAGGGAGAGACATGTTCTTAAATTGCTATCTTTAATGCGGACCCTAGAATAAGAATAGCCTCGTATAAAAATGGCCTTCATATAATGTAGACCCTTATAAGTATAGCCTTGTATAATGTAGACACACATAAGAATAACATTGTATAATGTATGTCAATATAAGAATAGCCTTGTATAATCTACACCCATATAAGAATAGTCTTGTATAATGTAGGCTCTTATAAGAATAGTCTTGCATAAGGTAAGCTCTCATAAGAATAGTCTTCTATAATGCAGAAAATATAACCTTCTATAATGTAGATTCATATAAGAATAGCCTAGTATAATGTAAACCCATTATAACAATAGCCTTATATAATATGGACCCACATAAGAATAGCCTTGTATAATGTAAAGTTTAAACCCTCCTGTGAATTGTATAATGTAGACCCATATAAGAATAGCCTTGTATAATTTACACCCATATAAGAATAGCCATGTATAATGTAGACCCTCATAAGAATACCCTTCTATAATGTAAACCCTTAAAAGTATAGCCTTGTATAAAGTAGACTCTCATAAGAATAGCCTCGTATAATGTAGACCCATATAAGTATAACCTTGTATAATGTAGATCCTCATGAGAATAGACTTGTATAATGTAGACCATATAATTATAGTCTTGTATAATGTACACACATATAAAAATAGACTTGTATAATATAAACCCACCCATATAAGAATAGGCTTGTATAATGTAGGCCCATATAAGAATAGATTTGTATAATGTAAATGCTCATATGATACCTTGTATAATGTAGACCCTACAATAAGAATAGCCATGGATAATGCTGACCTTCACAAGAATAGACTTGTATAATGTAAACACTCATAAGATTAGCCTTGTATAATGTAGACCCATATAAGAATATTCTTGTATAATGTAAACCCTTATATGAATAGCCCTGTACAATGTACACCCATATAAGCATATCCATGTATAATGTAGACCCTCATATGTATAGGGTTGTATAATGTAGACCCATATAAGAATAGACTTGTATAATGTAAAACCTTATATGAACAGCCTTGAATACTGTAGATTCTCATAAAAATAGCCTTGTATAATGTAAACCTATACAAGAATATAATGTAAATCCTCATACGAATAGCCTTGTATAAGGTAGACCCTCATATGAATAGCCTTCTATAATGTAGACCCATATATAAACAGCCTTATATAATGTAAACCATCATAAGAATAGCCTTGTATAATGTAGACCCTGATAGGAATAGCCCTGTATAATGTGCACCTATATAAGAATAGCCCTGTATAATGTAAACCCTCATATGTATAGCCTTGTATAATATAAACCCTCATATGAAGAGCCTTGTATAATGTAAGCCCTCATATGAATATTCTTGTATAAAATAGACCATCATATGAATAATGTAAACCCTCATATGTATTGCCTTGTATAATGAATATCCTCACATGCATGTCCTGCATGGCGTCCGATTCAATCAGAAATGTCAAAACAATCAACTGTATAAATCTTTTTTTTTTCTTAGATCAATGATTTAACATTAATTCAAGGGAACTTAGACTGGGGATATAGAAAAGTTTTATTCTTCGTCGAATCTCATAGTCAGGCACCAAAGTATTACAAAAGTTTAACAGAAATCGTCGAATAACCAAAAGATAACTTACAAACACTGTCAAATCTAAAAACAAGAAAAATCAACACGAGAAAGAATTTTAGGAAAATTAAAAGGCTGATGAATAAGTCAATGATGAATGTTTACCAACCGGTCATTGCGAAAGTAAACAATAATGATGCGCAATATTAAGAAAATTGACCAAAGATATTAAATCGATCAAACTGGACTATATCACAAATTGAACAGTTGACGCACTGTAGTGTAATCGATAACGGTTCGAATTGGGGAATCAAAAAGCCGAGTTCGAATTCCAATTGAGTTCATTACATTAATTTACGTACTAATACCATAGGCAAAGTATTTATTCTAACCCTAGCTATGGGTAAGTAGTAGTACAGTCTGTCCTATAGCCTTTGAAAAGAGGAGGACAAACTTTAAATTCAAAATCAAGCTAAAGAGGGATGGTCTCTGTCAGACTGTCTTGGCGCGGGAACAACGCTGTTGCTACGGCTGCATTATATGTGATGATACTACCACCCTAATGAGTTACGGGATCGTGATAATGATGATCATGGATTAAAAATAAAAGTGATGAATTTAGAGCTACATTGGATAGAATGTTGTCAATTTGAGATCATTTGATAATTCAAGGAAATTGCTTATTTATGAATCAATAATTTCGATGACAACACAAAATGATGGGGTAATATTTTGTTGTAAAAATATGGGTCTCTTCAATAACGGTGTCATAATAAGAGAGGGGATATTTTATGATCAAAGGAAGAAATTTTTGTTGGTACAGATTACAACCAAGATTCCTAAACGCTACGGTCATCTGGAATGTATATCAAATGGTCTCAAGCAATATTAACTTTGAAACAATAATAAATTAATGACAAAAACACTGGTCTAGGTAATAATACACCAAGTGGGTCGTATTAAAATCCTGCCCTGGGTAAGACCATAAACTACGTCCGTGTTCTGGGTAAGACAATAAACTACGTCCAACATCAAGGCCTCTGATCAGAAGGTTTTGAGGATCGTGGAACCACCTCTTAATTGATGGTGTTCCCAAGTACACCCTGACCCGGGATGGTAGCACCTGTTAGGGTCCCAACTATGAGTAAATAGGTAACCCCCAAACTGGGGTTAAAACACTATGAAAATGTAAAAATAGGTTTTAATACCATAAATACTTTGTAAAAAAATATTACCAGCAATAAATGTTTGAAGAAAAATTATTACCAGCAATACATTATTATCAGCAATACATTTTTGGAATAATATAACCAGCAATACATTTGGAAAAAAACAAAAAAACAAACTAATACTATCATTATTTTTTTTGAAAAAAAATTACCCGCTGTACATTTCAAAAAATATTACCAGCAGTAAAAATCTTGTCGGCATTAAATAACCCATTGAGGTTGATATGCCGTAAATCAGAACAAACAAAAAACAAAACCTATTACAAACTATAATATTAACATAACTTCGTCAGCAATATGTGCGAATTAAATATGATTTCGTCATTTTCATCTGTTGGATTAATTTATAAATAATAACAAATATATATTATATAAGATTTGAATTATGAAATAATAAAAAAAGGTGTCTCAATTAAAACAAGTTATTAATATTTTAATGGGGAGATTTTACACTATTTTTCACACTATACAAGGCCCCAAATCTACTCAATGAATGTTATTTTATAGATGTATTAGGTTGGTGCAAAAATAATGTCGTTTTCTCACATATGATAATATGTGAGAAAACGATATTATTTTTGCACCAACCTAATAATAGGAAGAGGTAAGGCGCAACTTATATGTAGGATATGTAGGATAAATAACGATTAACTCTCTATATAAAAAGGTTAAGATCATATTGACCGAGGAAGTATTCTCTCGGGAGTCTTTTGCGCAATGCAGCGGATCTTGGGGAAAAAGCTGTCAGAATGGATTTTTTTTTTTTCTTGGAAAAATGGAATATAAAGAGAATGAAGGAGATTTGTTCCCGGTAGAGAAAGTTTGAAATGAAATGGTTTGATATGGTGGAACTAAGACATACAGCTCGGAATAACATTTGCTATTAAAACTGGGGTAGGGTAGGTAGAAACTTGCAATGTCTTGCCAGCGGGAAAGGAATATTTTGTTGAACGCCATCCTATGCACTGCTTATATAAATTGAAGTCTATCCTGAAAAATGTAGTAACACATTTTTTAAGTAATAAAATAATTGTATTATGAAAAATTGCTTACATAATAAAATCTGACAGGCTAATTTCTAATTTTAGAGATTTTGTCGAGCATGCCCTAAAGTGTCGTTATCATTAGAATATTCTTCTTAAACAATTGGTCCGCTTTAGGGTAATCAACTCTGAACGACAATTTGCTAAATTTCATTCTGATATAAACCCAACGGTCATTCGCTTCAATTCTCTCCCAGAGTCTTGAAATATTCACACTTTATTGTTGTTATCATACTATATTGAGTTCTTTTTTTTTTCCTGAATGCGCAATTGATTAGACTTTTCACTTCCGCTGAAGAGAGGCTAATTTGCAAATCATAGACCAGAAACGTTCTCAACTTCTGGTAAGAAATCATTTTTATAACATTGATTCGAACGAAATTGATGACATAAGAAAACTGGCATTTTCCATTTCCGCTCGAAATTGAAAGAGTTTCACACCTGAAACTATGAACGTTTTTTAATCTTCAAATATCATCTCATTGTTATAACGTCTATCGATGGATCACACCTTCTATATCTGGGTTAGTCTCCGTTCATCTATAGATATATTAATATCGATCGGATGATCTCTGTCTTTCTAACATATCTTTGTGTCACTATATATTTGTTCATAGCTGCCTATCTCTATTCTTATTAGCTATCTATCCATATCTCTTCATAGGGTTGTTGATTGCTTTTTTTAACATCTATTCGAATATGTTCATCATCATCACCAGCAGCAGCATCATTATCGTCGTTGTTATTATTTTCAGTAATTGGGAACCCACTGATGAACAAGAAGCTGCGTGTGATATACAAAAAGCTCCAATTAAACAACCGTTCACTTCATGGCATTTTTTAAAAATTCTTTCACTCTAAACAAGGCAATAAAGCCACTAAAACTCAGTCAATATAGTTTACGATTTGGTAGGTCGACTTCACAAATTTAATTGCAGTACTAGATTGGCAATTAGGTTTCATAATTGCTAGTAGTAACCGTAAGTCCTATGTTAATGGTTTCTTCTTCTGTACTTCTGACACGTGGAACTCTTATCTGGCCTCTTATTTCCAACCAACTATGAGTTTCAAATATTTATATCCAACGTCAGTCGTAACTTCTTTCTCACTATATTCTGTCCTTGCATTTTCTCAATAAACCCTTGCATCCTAGGGTTTTTATTGTCTTGTTTGTGCTCAAATGATTACAACAAGAAAGGCTATGCAGACTGAAAGAAAATAAGAAAGCTTAAGTAGAAAGAACAATAAAAGAAAATGATTGGCAAAGTCAGTTGACGATTGGAATCAAATTTAAATTTTTGAAGATGACAGTTTGTGAGAAAGCAAGAAGAGAGTTCCACAGACAAGATGTGCGAGAGAAGAAAGTATAAGAATAGAACATGCGTTTACATCTTGTAACTTCAAAAGTAAAATGTTGAGATTGGCTGGCAATCTATTAGTATCTTCACTTTCGTGAGGTTGAGATACTAAAGAGAAAAGCTCATAAACCCAAGTAACATGAAAATATTTATAGAAAATAGACAAGGAAGCTACGTCAAGAGGATGTGAAACTGTGTAATCTGAGATGCTAAGTCAGGATCAATAATATTGCAGATTCATCTTTAGATTTTGCAAGAACCTTTATATACATCCCAGTATCAACAGACAACAATATTCAGTGAATATTTTAGTGACTTTATCGCCTTGCTTAGGCTAAATGATTAAAATTTGCTAAATCACCCTAGAAGATTATCCACCTATAGTAGAATTTGCACTCAAATGACTAAACTCTCGCTATAGTTCATTTGACATTGTCATGTGCTTTTGGGCAACTTTCTGTGTTGGTGCAGACCATTTTGGAAAAGTTGGAAAAGCCTGTACCCATAATAATCATTATTTCCAATCCTACTATTTAATCTCTATAAACGGGGAAGAAGAATTATATTCATATATTTTCAAAGGGTATTTGCGCGTAAGTATATGTAAAGAACTCGACCGGTTGTTCGTAATAATTACACACCCACACTTGATTACTTTTCTTTCTTTTTTATTTCAATGATGTAGATGATGATCATCATCATTGTCATTTTCAGACATTGCGAGCCCACGGTTGTACAAAAGCGTGCCTTTTCCTATTAAAAGGGCACCTATTGTTCAACCTTTTGCTTTATGTCATATCTTTTCACCACGCTTCGTCTGTTCTCTGATCCATGCTGACCTATTCCTCTGCGTTTTCCATATCATTTATCTGATCATTGATCTTTCAGTTCTTATTTTTGTATCCACGAGATTTTCTTATTTCCCCTGTTTCGCCCTCCGACGTTATTTTATTAAACACTTTCCATCGAACCGTTAGGAATCGTATTATTTCATTTCCGTTGTCTTTCTTTAATATTATCAATTGACCGAAGGAGAAGTATCGCCAGATTTCTTCTAGTAATTCACCATCAGTTCTTAGGATCTTTTTGAACATGATACACGTTTGCTGTTCATTTTTAATCTTACATTAAAATTCATCCATTGATACTGGTATGTTAATACTCTGTTCGTTAACTCTACATGTTCAAGTATTCTACTGAATAAAATGCATTTTCAGATTCAAACAGATCATTATAAATTTTTTTTCTACATACTTTTTCGATTAATATAACTATATTTGTAGATACTTTTGAAATTAAGAAATAAACTCTGTACAAATCATCAAAAATTATTAAAGAACAAGAGAAGCAGACCGGGATTAATCAGCTTACAACGATTCTATATTTCCGAAATGAGATTCTTCTTTTGAAGACATGACTTTCCTGGGATCTGCAATCAGCGTATAGGTCCGTGAATCTATACATGAAGAAAAAATGGAAAAAGTTAGTAGATATTTTCACATAATCCTGAATGCGTAACTCCTCGACTTAACATTCTATCACATAAACAGCAAGAACCAATTATCGCGAACACACTGAAAATATCAGTTTCATCATTCTATGATTACACGGCTAAATGTTATTCAAGAATAAATAATATGCCTATCTCAACCTGTTCACACATGGATAAACTTTGTCTTATCAATCCTAGTTTCTATGGTGACACAAAACTCCAGCTTTGTGTCACCTAGACTAAGCTAAATAATAAGGTGTTTTATTCCGATTCCTGTCTGTTATTGATGCTGTTATTTTCCCAATCAGAAGTTTTGCTTTTTAACATTATTCTTATGACCTACTCATTCTTGCCAATGCCTGTCACAAAGAGAAGTTTATTACTATGGAGAATCATTGTGCTTGTGGGATCTCATCACAAGAGAAACCAGATAATTATTTTATACTTTTGATACACCCACCACAAATTGTTTTCAAATTCTCTTGGATCTGGCGTAAGTGTATGGATCCATGAATCTGTATTCCTGTGATGTAAAAATTGACAATATAATCTTACCATACTTTCACATAAACCATTGTGCCAATATCATCAACATACTTTTTGTTGCTATGTGCCTAGGGAGAAATTCCGATTGCCATTTCGTTTTAAAATTTCCCACAAGAAGGAAGGAATAAATACATAACGTTATCGTGTACTCACATCAACCACAAGAGATTCATTATCTGTCTATATTTCTGCGATGATGTATTATGTACACTATTTACATTATTCGGGCTATTGTCCTCATCTTTGTCGCCATATTTATTACAACGTTTCGGCCTTTCAGTATCTGTCTATATTTCTGCGATGAGGTATTATGTACACTATTTACATTATTCTGGCTATTGTCCTCATCTTTGTCGCCATATTTATTACAACGTTTCGGCCTTTCAGTATCTGTCTATATTTCTGAGATGAGGTATTACGTACACTATTTACATTATTCGGACTATTGCCCTCATGTTTGTCGCCATATTTATTACAACGTTTCGGCCTTTCAGTATCTGTCTATATTTCTGAGATGAGGTATTATGTACACTATTTACATTATTCGGACTATTGCCCTCATCTTTTTCGCCATATTTATTACAACACTTCGGTCGTTGTACGCTCCGGCCTTCTTCAGGCGGTTGGAATGTCGAACTGAACCCTTTATTTCGCTCACTGGAGTAGACTTTTCTAGTTCCAGGTGCCATGTTTAATGGATGTCAGTTATTAGTTATCTCTTGTTAATTCCCCTCTCCAAGTTCTTCACTGCCTTAACCGGGTATGAACTCACATTCTTTGGGTCCTGACACTGGATCTAACCAACGCCTTTATTCACTGTGCCAGCGACGCTTCTGTATCTTCTCGGAAATGCCAGGTAAAACCCATACTCGTCTCTTTGGGTCACACCGGCCTGTTCATGCGCTATAGACCACAAGAGACACTATTTCTAGAAGTACCAGATGTTATATTCTCATCACAACAGGCGCCTAATAGTATCTGCTCGTAATAATTGTAAACCTGTTCTGAAAGAGTCTAAACATTTGTTTGCTGATAGAATGAGGCACCAAGTTTGGTTCATGTGACTACTGGCGGCCGTGTAATTGTGTTTTAAATAAATCTAATGTATTCTATCCCCATTTTCTTCATTCACTTTGAGGTATTAATATCCTCTGCTAGTAAAGCAGAATATTTTGCTCATAAATTCTCTTCAAATTATATTCTTAACTTATCTGGATTAGCCTGGCCTTACTTGCATCGTAGAACTGAGTCTCTCTTAAGTTAGATGCATATAACTGCTACCATCTCTAAACTGGATCCCCACAAGGCACGAGGACCTAATGGTATCCTTACAATACTCCTTAAGAAATGTGCCCCTGCTACTTTTTCCTTTTTTATGTGCGGCTCGTGGAAATATATTGGATGAGTTCCTATTTTCATCACAAAAACGTAAAAAAGAAAAATCCCAAACTTTACAATTATTTCAATCAGTTATGAGCCATGCGTGATACATTCTTAGGCGATCATGTATCTTTCGATTCATGACTGACGAGGCAGATAATTTTCCGCAGTATGCTGCCACTTCTTTCTGCGGTAGAGCAGTTGCCATCCAAGGCTATAGAATCCGGTATGTCCTGCTATTGTTTTAAATTGCTAATCCCATAACATTCAATCAGTTATGTGCCATGCGTGATACTCGCTGAGACGATCATGTATCTTTCGATACATGAATGACGAGGCAGATTATTTCCAGCAGTAGGTTGCCATTTCTTTCTACGGTAGACTAGTTGCCATCCAAGGTCATGAGTAAGAGGTTTATAGATTTAGGTGCGCCGAGGTAGTGAGTGTGGCTTCAAAACACATGAAATTCATCGTGTGTGGCTCTTACATCAAGCAAGTTTACCCACTACTGCTCTGTGGTATCTAGACTTTATTATTTTAAGCACATGCCGGTAGGGTCTCTTTATTCTAGAGTTGAAATAGATGGATGTAATCGTACGTTCTATGTTAACAGCTTCGTCTTCTGTGGTTCTCCTTCTGGATTCTTGCTACGCAGTCAACTTTGATCTTCAAAAATATAAATGCAATGTCACTCTTAATTCCTGTTCTTTTATTAAAATCTCAATCCTTAATATTGATTTTTTTTTTCGCATATTCTTTCACTCTTCCTTCTTGTTGGCATTATTACCTTGCTTGAGGTGAAATTATTTTTTTTAAATTTGCGAACATATTAAGAACGTTATTTCAGTAGTATTATTCTTTTGAACAAATTTTCATTCTTTGTTACATTTAAACATTGCATATAATTTTTTGTTTCTTCCTTGCCAATGTTATTCTTATTTAGCAGTTTCGCTTTTCTTCTTATAACCTTCCAGTTCTCTTAATAAACTGAGCATGTATCAATTAATTACTTTATACCCACCCCCATCAAAGTCTCAGGCAAAGTAACTACACTTAATACCTGATTGTTTTCGGGAAATTCATATTAATCTCACTATCGTCCAGTTGACAGATCATCCATATATATATGTCTATCTCAACTTTTATGTATCTATCAACCTGTTCACACATGGATAAACTTTATCTTATCGATCCTAGTTTCCATGGTGACCCAAAGCTGGAGCTTTGTCATAGACTAAGTTAAACCTACGAAATGACTGTGTTCAATCAGCCCACCTCTTTCTATCGATCGGTGATTGCTTCTCGGCTTACGTAGTTTTGATTATCGATTATTCCATTATCCTTTTATATTCATATCTCTGTCCATGCATCTGCATACATTTATCGATCTATCCACTGATGGACTCGTTACTTTAATATCAGTCCCATGTTAACTTCTTCATTTTACGGGATTTCTTTGTCTTTTATGCGGTTCGATGGCCGATCATGGCTATCCAGTTCTCTGCATTTTATATTCCAAATCAACGTTTTCCCCTTCCAACCATTCCCAATCACTGCACTGGCATCAAGGTAAACGAACTTGTTTCCTGCATTATTCGATTTTTTTTTTGTCTGTTTGAAATATGACCTGGGAGTTTCTTATGCATTAAAGACTCTTTATTCCGTATGTTCAAACATTTCAATTGTCTCTTAATTATTCTGCTTGTCCGTTTTTACCTCTTTTTCAAAATTTGTTCTAATTCCTATTTTCCTTCCTACAGAGTAAGGCAGAAATATCTACCGTATATAACTCTCAGGGATACCTCCCATATAATAATAAGACATTGCTATCATCATCATGTCGCCATTATGTGGGAGATATTTCTGCCGCGCCCTGTATAACAGCCAAATACTAAAGCATTGAATACGTCAAATATTGAAATACTTTTGCAGAAAAGAGTCATTTCAAATGTCTTTTAAAAAAAACTAGTTGAGAGGAAATAACAACTTAAATAATTTAGATTATTATTTTTCAACGCAAAAATAAGAAATGTTTTTATATGCACAAATATATATGCAAATATATATTTGCATATATACAAATATATATGCAAATTATGCATATAAGTAAACATATAAGCAGTTCACACAGATTTTCAACACATTCTGAAATTATGAATAAACCAGAATTAAATTTGTAGTTTAGAATTGAATTAAATTCGAATGATTCATTTTCGGGTTTATCCCGACCAAAGAGCACCACACATAAAGACTGATAATTTAAAAATCTTGTAGATACTTTGAATGAAAACTGAATCTATAAAAAGTATGGTGCAATATAAAAATCACTTCAACTAAAATGATTTAATCTTGATAAATTTTAACCAGAATAACCAATCTGCTGTGATTCATAATTGTGGAAATCAGTTTAGCGTTTGAAGGGAACTTCGAAATCGACTTCAAGCTGTCAATATTGGGGATGGCAACTAATATAATGAAAGCTAAAATATTGTCCTTAATCTAAACATTATATACTTTTATTTATGGGCATTTGGCGTAGGATTTAACGACAATTACATAGAAAGATACCACAATTTTATTGACATTCTTCATATATTATGATTATGATTATTTTAATGTTTAACATTCTTTTTATAGATACAAATATTTAAGTAAATAAAAAGAATGTTAAACATAAAAATGTCTTAAAATAATTGACGGACTTTGTCCATTTCATAATGTGTGTGCGTGTGTGTGTGCATATATATATATATATATATATATATATATATATATATATATATATATATATGAAGAAATGCATGAAAACGTGGAAATGTTTACATGTCACGCGTTTCGTTCTGCAGGACTTCATCGGACTAAATTTGTTTGTCGGTACGAGTAGATTTTTTTCTAGCCGATTTCAACACAATTGAAAAGATTCTGTCTAAACGCAACATATAATTTGTTACTACTACATCCAAAACAATAAAAGACTTATTTAATACTAAACAAAAAACAAGCTAAAAGCTGAAGGAGGAATTTACTCCACCGCCTTTAATGATTCCCATAAAGAATACATAGAAGAAATCTAAAGTAATCAAAATAAAAACGATTAACTGAATACAAAAGGGAAATTTTAGAAAAAAAAGCTACGCAAAATGCGTTGGTTACCGACCGTCAACGAGACTGACCATAAATTTAGCATAAAAAAATGCTATTCTGATCATATAAATAAATAATTCACTTCGACGTAAATGTCTAGTGAGTGGCTTTATTTTTAGCTCTCAGTAATAATTGTCTCGAATACAAAAGAGTTGAAAAGGTATCCTCAATATACCTGAATTCATCATCTAAGTATTTTGCTCAACAGATGCGAAGAACCCTTAAGTAGAATCCAATAATAATACCCTTCTTATTGTTAGTATCATGCTGAGAGTAAAAGTGTAAATAGTCGTTTTTACGATATACTTTGAATTCTAATTTATTATTATTTTAAATGAGTAGTATGTCTAAAAATGGTAAAGAATTATTAGACTCAAGTTCATAGGTAAATTCTATAGTAGGTTCTATTTTATTTAATTTATCAGTAATCTCGTTTAAATCATGTTTGGGTAGATAAATAAAATGTCATCGATGTATCGGAAGTAATGTGTATCACGTGGAATGACATATTTAAAAGGTCCAGATTCAGGAAATTCTAAAAATATGCATGCTAGGAATCCAGAGAGAGGACTTCCCATTGGTAAACCAAATTTTTGTTTATAGTAAATATTATTATAATGGAAGAAACAATGTGAAGTGCATAGGATGCATAATTTGATGCATTTCGAGATAGTGATAGGTAGCTTAAAGTCAATTTTCTTAAGGTTGTTCTCTAATCGTTTAATACATTTATCAACAGGTATATGGGTAAATAAAGATTTAATATCTAAGCTTGCTAGGGATTTGTTTCTTATATCAATATTACTCAACTTATTTAGAAGAGAGCCTGAATTCTTTACATGTGCGTTACTTATGGTGCCCAGAATTGGAGTTAGAAATTTAGTTAAAAACCTAGCGATATTATGAGGAGCTGAGCCTATACCCGAGATGATGGGCCTTAATGGAATGTTAGGCTCATGGGTTTTGGGGAGACCATAAATTTTAGGGACGGTGGCGTGGTAGTTAATAAGGGAAAGCCAAATTTTATCTTCATTACATATGATTTTCTTATAGTACCTATTGAATTCTTTTAGATTCTTAAAAACTTGTATAGGAGAGATATGTTCATAAGTGTCTCTATCATTTAGCAAGTCCAACATTTTCTGGTTGTAAGCAACGGCGTCCATGACAACAACACGGCCTCCTTTATCCAAAGGAGATATAATAATATTATTATTCATAGACAAGGATTTTAAGGCATTCATATACCTCATAGGTAAAGTAAATTCCATATTATGGCAGTCAAAAGAGGCAGCTAAAATGCCTTGGGTAAAACCTTTATGGAAGTCGGAATCACTGTGTTTGTAATTTAAATTTTTCAGTTTGCTAATGTTGTGGTCTTTTGAACCAGTTGCAAACTTTAGACCAAAGCGAAGGGCTTCAGTCAGTCAATAGTTCATTACCGACTGTTCGGTTGAACTCTCTGCCTTCGGGCGGAGAGGAACCCGAAGGAGGCTACACCGAAGGGCGGACTCTCTTTCGGGGAGGTAAACCGACCCTGAACCCGTTTATTCGAGTTCAATGGGCATATTTTTGGCCAGGCCCACGGGCTCGGAGATCCGACGTTAAAAAGGCCTTGTGCCACATGACGCCCTCGTGGGGGGGTGAATGAATATCGTCAGTCTCTATAGTGTTAAGTGTGGTTTTGGAGATGTTGGTGACTAGATCAGTTCTACCGATTTTCTTCCAACAGCTGCGATCACATAAAGTATGAAATTTTAGTTTTAAACACCTGGTGTGTTTTTGATTAATTTTGGCCACCTCAGATCGAAGTCTCTCAGCTGTGATGCGAGACATGCTGTTTTTTAACTTTAGTTCACGTCCTGGAAGTTTGTCGAGCATTAATCTTGCTAGAAAAGGGAAAATATTAAAGAAGCCAGGTCTAGTGTTCACCATGCGTGAGATAGATATTATGCCTGCTTCATAAATCCGCCTAAGATTTTTATTATGAAAATATTTTAAAATCTTCACAGAATCAAAATCGAAATTATGATCAGCTTTAGTTGTCTGTACAACTAAAGCATTGTTTAAATTTCCGAGGCGAATATCTCGTTTATGTTCGAAAACTCGAGATTTTACGGGTCTACATGTTTCATCCACATATTTTAGGTGACAGTTTTTGCATGAGATTTGGTAGATGCCTATCCAAAATATAGAAGGAGAAAGCCAAAAAATAGAGATCATTTTGATTAAAGAGGGTTCTAAAGGGGAACAAGCCGCCAGTGATTTTTCCCTTTGTTAATGGGTGGGGAAGAATTAAGAACAGAAACAATAATAACGACCGGAAGGTGAAGAGAGGAAAGCAGGAGGACAGTAGATAGCGACTGACATTGCATTTCAATTTTTGCGATTAAGATTAGTTCGAAAGCATGGAGTCCTACAAGTGAGAAGTGCGAGAAAAAAAGTGTTAGCATAGAATTTACGAATGATAAGTTTGTAGGCGGGGCAAATTGTAAAAAAAAAAAAAAAAGTACAATAATTCAGAAGAAAAGAAACAAATACAAAAAATAAAAAAAATGTAAAATAGAATAAAAAAAGACTTTATGAAGAATAAAGAAAGATTATTCAATGAAAAAGAAAAGGTGATTGTTTCTTTTTTTCTAGGAAGAAGGGTAAAAGGAGGAAAATAAATAATGATATTGCAATGAATAATTTTATTAAGAAAACGAAAAGAGATTATTAGAACAAAGAAAAAACAGTATGAACATTAAAAAGAGATTTATTGGCAGATTTTTTTACTCACTGATTGGTTTTTGACGGTTTATCAACATTTTATTCAGGTAATTTAAAGCCAAAAAATATTTTTTGATTTTAAGAATTTTTTGGAGATAATAATGAATTACTGATACAAGTTTTGCTAATTAACCCATATTTTCAACCCATACATGGGAGTTCAGAAGTAAATTGATACTTTTCTGGATGGTATTTCACGTGTAAGTAAATATGACGAACGCGAATGGAATTTCAACAGGCTCTCCGATTTCCAATTTTGGGCCGTTATAAATTACAGCCCCGTGCTTTAAACACCTTGTATCTCCAAGCGGTCACCCATCTAGGTACTGACTATACTCGTACGATAACCGGTGTTTCAACGTGATATGGCCGCAAAGATTAAGTCGAGATAAGAAAGAAAATGGGAATAATAATAATAATAATAATATCGCCAAAATAAAACATTCCGAACAGATCTTAAGAAATTTTACAGGGAAATTGGAAAAACGCCTATACATGTCGAAACGCCACCATCGATTGATAATGTACAGACATTTTGGGAAAATATTTGGAGCAACCCAAAGGAATGTAACCCAAATGCAGAATGGATACGGCGTGAAGAAGAACGACTGCTGGATACACCTCTGCAAGAATGGGTAAATATATCCACAGATGATGTTAGGCAAGCACTAACGAAATCCCAAAAATGGAAATCCCCAGGAAATGACAAGGTGCCCAATTTCTGGCTGTATCATCTCTCATCTACCCATGACATACTTGCAAAAACATTATCAACGCTTGTAAATAATCCCAATAAAATCC
Source organism: Acanthosepion lycidas (assembly GCA_963932145.1). Classification (NCBI taxonomy): domain Eukaryota; kingdom Metazoa; phylum Mollusca; class Cephalopoda; order Sepiida; family Sepiidae; genus Acanthosepion; species Acanthosepion lycidas. Next base: position 83,860,444 of record OZ010605.1, read on the forward strand.
CGGAATGGGTTACTGAAGGTATCACATACCTCATACCAAAAACAACTGAAACAGACGACCCGAAAAATTATAGACCGATAACATGTCTTTCCACAACGTATAAGTTGATCACGTCTGTACTGACGAACCGTACTTACTCCTTCTTCGAAACAAACAGCATTCTCCCGCTGGAACAGAAGGGATGCAGTAGAGGTTCATATGGCTGCAAAGATCAACTTCTGATAAATAAAATGATCCTGGAAAATTGCAGGAGACGACGCAGAAATCTCAGTGCAGCGTGGATTGATTATCGTAAAGCCTTTGATAGTGTTCCACATTCTTGGATCCTTAAGGCTTTGGAAATGTACAAAGTCTCCCCTGTGGTGTTAAACTTTCTTAAGCACAGCATGGGGATGTGGAACACAAAACTATACCTTAGGCACACCGGGGGCACTGCTATATCCAACCGTCTGAATATCCGACGTGGAATTTTTCAAGGAGACTCTCTGTCACCCCTTCTGTTTTGTTTATCCTTAACCCCTCTTACACATGAACTGAACAACAGTAGCTATGGTTACAAAATAAATAAGAAAATTTTCAATCACCTACTATACATGGATGATCTCAAACTCTTTGCCAAAGACGACAATGAGTTGAAAGGCCTCCTCAATATTGTAAAATACTTTAGTGACGACATAGGTATGGACTTCGGATTAGATAAATGTACAAAAGTAACATTCAAGAAAGGTAGAATTACAGAAACACCCTCAATAGATTTAGATTTTGTCACAAAGATTAGGGAATTGGAGCATGAAGAAGCTTATAAGTACCTAGGAATTAGCGAAGGAGATGGCATACAACACCCCCAAATGAAAGAAAAAATAAGAAAAGAGTACTACAGGCGTGTACGTCTGATACTAAATACTGAACTAAACTCAAAAAATAGAATATCAGCTATAAACACATTGGCTGTCCCAGTGGTGCATTACAGCTTTAATGTCCTTAACTGGACCATAGCTGAAATTAAGCGAATGGACGCCAAAACGAGAAAGCTTCTCACTTGCTATCGCATGCATCATCCCAAAGCTGATGTTGATCGTCTGTATGTGCCCAGATCCGAAGGAGGCAGAGGATTAGTTCAACTAGAACTGTCCTACAAAACTACAACAATTGGCCTCCAAAAATACTTGGAAACTACAGAAGACTGGATGATGGTATGCGTCAAGGAACATGAAAGTAGTAAGCGTCTCTACTCCGTAATGAAAGGAGCCAACAAATTCAAACTGGAACTTCAAATGGGCGTAGAGATGCAACTACAGCACAATACACCGACTGAAACTGCAAAATACTTGAAAAAGACAGCAAAGACGAATGCAACCGACCAGATACAGAAGCGATGGCAAGATAAACCGCTTCATGGCCAATACTCTGCCCGTATCAACCAAGCTGATGTAGACAAAACCCGTACCCATCAGTGGCTACGCAGTGCAGGGTTGAAAGCGGAAACTGAAGGTTTTATCCTTGCTGCGCAGGACCAATGCTTGCTAACTAGGAATTATCAAGCACATATACTAAAATATTGTGTCAGCCCAAAATGCAGATTCTGTGATAAATATCCAGAAACGATTGATCATCTTGTATCAGGTTGCACGATGTTGGCACCCACTGAATATAAAACCCGACATGACAGAGTGGGCCAATATCTGCACTGGAAAATCTGCAACTTCTACGGGAAGGAAACTGAAAGAAACTGGTACCAACACCACCCAGACCCAGTTACGGAGATAGGACCTGTTACAATTCTATGGGACTACACAATTCACACTGACAGAACAATCAAGGCCAACCGACCAGATATTGTTATTAAAGACCACAAACAAAAACGGTGCCTCCTTATTGATATGGCAGTCCCTGCTGACTGCAATGTATCTTTGAAGATATTCAAAAAGCTGTCAAAATACAAGGACCTTGAAATAGAGGTCTCGAAAATGTGGCATATGGGAACATCAACAATCCCTGTTGTAGTTGGAGCCCTAGGACTGGTTGGAAAAGATTGCAGCAGACTAATTGCAGGGATCCCTGGAAGCCCATGCCTCAAGGAGATACAAAAAATTGTTCTGACAAGTACAGCCCACACTTTACGAAGGGCTCTATCTATGTAATTTTATTTTTTTATTTTTTTTTTTTGTCAGTGAAAAGGGTCATGATGCCATTTCTAACCTTAGGTCCCTGGGTGGGACCCGGAAAGAAATGTGTAAACGCCAGAAAGCAAAGAAAATAAAAATAATAATAATAATAATAACAATAATAATAATAATAATAAACAGGGCCAATGCTTGCTAACTAGCAATTACCAAGCACACATACCGATAGATTGCGTTAACGCGAAATACAGATTAGGTGATAAATATGCGGAAACAATTGATTATTCTGTTTCAGCTTTCATGGTGTTAACACCCACTGAATATAACATTCGGCATGATAGAGCGAGTCAGTATCTGCACTGCAAAATATGCAAATTTTACGGTTAGGAAACTGCAAGGGAACTGATATAAAAATCATGGTTACAGAGATAGGCGCAGTAACAATTTTAAAATAAACACATACGCACACACAGAACAATCAAAGTTAATCTTCCAGGCATCGTGATGAAAGACCACAACAACAGAATTTTATTTCTTATTGACCCTGCAAATTATAATGTATCTTTGAAAATCTTCAAAAAAATATATCAAAATACGAAGATCTTGTAGTGGAAATCTCAGAAATGTTGCAAAGAGAATATCAATAATTCCAGTTCTTGTTTGAGTCCTCGGATTGACTTGATAATGTTCCGATAACCTCATGCAAAATGTTCCTGGTAGTCCATGCCTTAAAGGAAAAACAAAAAAAAAGGTACTCACAAGCACAGCTCATATATTATGAAGAACTTTATCTATTTAAAATGAATGCGATCTTATTTTTTTTTCTTTGGGAGTGCGTAAAAAGAGTGTAATGGAAAATGTTATGTGGCCATTTCTGAGCTGAGGCCACTGGTTGGAACCCGGGAGGATATGCTTATACAACAGATATCAATTTAAATAATAATAATAATAATAATAATAATAATAATAATAATAATAAGAAGAAGAAGAAGAAGAAGAAGAAGAAGAAGAAGAAGAAGAAGAAGAACGATTATAATATATTGAAAAGAACAAATAATTAAAAAATAAAAAGAGACAAAAAGTTTGATGACTGAGGTAACGTTTTATCGGCATCAATCGTCGCTTTTCAAAGGCTGGCTAAATAAAGAATTTCAAAGAGTAATATTTAAAACAAATAGTCCTTTACCTGAAAGACTAACAAAACGTAATCATCCGATCCCGTTCTTCGTCAGTTCACTTGATTTAACCTTTTGTGCGCTAAACTGGATATAAACATTAATATAGGGAAGGAAAGGTATACATTGTTGGTTTTCCAAATATTTACGAGGTGGAGGAGATATCCATGGAGCATCTGCGTGAACACTGAAATCAGTGAACCCAGTTCAATTTGTGGTCTACTCTAATGGAATCACTAAAAAAATGAAAGCCATGATTTCATTAGTCAACACTCACCAACGGACCGCCGTAAAAACAGAATTTTAAATAGCATGGTGGACTAAGCATTGCAACTTTGAGTTGCCGCCAATCAAAGAGAAGGCGGGCTTTGAATGCAAAACCGTGGAATGAGCAAGAGGAAATCACTACACTATATTTACAGATTCACAGATAGTAAATGAAAGGAATTTCTGGAGAGCCATGATGACCAACGTCCTGAATAGACAAATGCTTATCCAGAATTATAGTAACTCTCATCGCCCACAAAATTGTTTAGCAGGCACTGGGAAACTTACTATTCTTAACTCCCGTTTTTCTGTCTGAACAGTAAGAAGAAAGATGGTATGCTGGCATTAGCAACTTGTAAACTTCAATTTACACCCAATTAAGGAATTTCTGGTCTAAGGTAAAGACAAATGAAGAAAGAACGTTTTACTTATTTTGTAAACATTATTCATTTGTGTCAAGGATTAGATTATAGTATCTTTTCAACCCAAAGACTTTCTCCTCTGGAATCCGTAACTTTCTTACTGGGAAATATAAATATTCAACGATAAAGAATTGGGGAGAATTAGAAAGAGGAATACACACGTGCGTGCGCACGCACACACATACAAACATATATATATTATATCAATAATAATAATATTATTTGATAATTCGTATGGATAAGTTCAAAGATGATATAAATCCAAAGCGAGCTCAATGTAAAAACAGAGCAAATTATATAATTTTTTAAAAGAAAAGTGTTCGTAATTTGGTTGTTTCACTTCTTTGTATTCATAATTCTCCATTTTTAAAATTGCAGGAGTATAGTGATGTCGTAAAGTAACTACATGCTTTGAACAGACAACTTATGAATATATTCAATTATTAACCCCTACGCTTGCCAGTTCAAAATTACCTGTCTCCTTTTTTTTTCTTTTTTTTTTCTTGTTTTCTTCTTGATATCCTTTCTCTTTCCTTTTTTTTCCTTATTTTCTAGATATCCTCTCTACTTTCTCACATCCGGCGAAAAGAGGTCAACATGTCGGCTCTTATCTACAACTATTTTCTATATTACCCCTACTCCTCTCTCTCTCTCTCTCTCTCTCTCATATATATATATATATGTATATATATATATATATATATATATATATATATATATATATATATATGAACAGACAGATGTCTTTTTTCGCTATCTCTTTATCCCTCTTTCTCTTTCCCTCTTTTTTTACCTTCCCATATTAAACTTTATTTTAAAACATATCTCATGTTTGAAAATTCCATTTTTTCACGTGTGCCTGGATTAATATTAAATCCATTTCTTTGCGAAACAGATTAGTCTGATGAGAGGAGATTGAATAATCGGTCTTGCGAAACCGTCATATAGCCTGACGTTCCTGACGTTACTAAGCCACAGAGGTATAGATATGAATGTATGAGAGGAAATTATGGAGAATTTTAGTTTAAAAACAGTAAAATTAATCTCTGTCCTCTGTGGCTTAATCGGTAAAAACACGTCAGGCTAAGTGACGGTTCCGTATAGGATATAGGTTCGATTTCTGTTGGAGGACGCATATTTTCTATGAAAATGTTTCGGACATTCAAGCCGGTATATGTCGTTAATACTGTTTATTATAAACAGAGCATTTACTTAAATATTTGTATCTATAAAAAGAACGTATAAACATAAAAAAAATGTCTTAAAATAATTGTCGGACTTTGTTCATTTCACAATATGTGTGTATATATATATATATATATATATATATATATATGAGTGTGTGTTTGTGTATGTTGTGAAAGTGTAGGAGCGGAGGGAGGGGAGCAAATATATAGGGGCGATACAGGAATGAGGAATTCAAAGGATTAGAATATATGATACATTATTTTTTTTTCTGCAAAGATGGGGCCAAATAATGACATAAGGGAGGAGGTCATAGGAAATCCTTCTACGGATATTTCTAAAAGGTATTCAAGTCAAGAAGTAGGACAAAAATGGAAAGATAGATTGCCGAATAAAAAGAGAAAGAGAAAAGAAAACAGATTAAAAATAAGGAAAGAGACCAAGAAGCAAATCGAGTTACACAAGTAAATAGAAAGAAGAAAAAGAAGCTGAAAAATAAGAGATAAAAAAAAGAACAATGTGGTCGACATGGAGAGAAAGACAAAGAAAAATGAATGGCAGCTAAATACCTTAGAAGCATGACAAATGAACAGGTGCATAAAAAGATGAAAATAAAATTCTAATATCGGGTTTGGAAAATAAAGGCCATAGATGGAAGGAAAGAGGAAATAATTACTGTCGTAGCGATTATGGAATACTAATCAGAATCTTAGCCAAGAAGACAACAAAAATAATGCAAATTTGGCCTTTTGACAAGAGTAAATTCTGTTTTGCAAATATCATTACCAATAAGGAGACACTAGGTAAACGCATCAAGAAGTGAAAGCAATAGCTACAATCATGTAACAGGAAAATGGACAATATAATCGATAACAGGAAGAGAAATGGCAACAACAATAAAAATAACTAAAGAAATGTTAATCTCTACAAAATACACCAAAATAAAATTTTAATATTAGCAACAATAAACAGAAGACTGGCCAGAACAAGATAACACATTTTTTATTAATAAAAGTGTCTATAATAAATGTCGACATCAACCAGCATCACCACCAACAACAGTAACAATTAAAATTTAAAGAATGTGATAATGATGAAGATGATGATGATGGATGAAAATCTCATAAATGCGGCTAATGCTATTATTGATAATAAAAAAGGAACCGAGAAAGAACATTTGGGAGACAAAATAATTAAAAAGATTCACGTAATACAGGTTGGAAGTCAGGCCGGAAAGCCGAAGATATACAACGAAAAGAAGATATGTCAATTCTTTGTAATGTTTTCTTTGTTTAAAATAGGTGAGAATTAGGAGGGCCGTAGTTAGAGAGAATACGAAAGGAATGAAGATTATGTAGGGAAAACAAAGAAGAAAAGGTTTATTAAATACTCATACATAGGAGTTCAAAATAGCCAAGAATTAGGAAGGCCTTATTTAGAGAGAGTATCGAAGGAACAGAAGACTATATAGGGAAAACAAAGAAGAAAAGGTTTATTAAATACTCATATATAGGAGGTCAAAATAGCCGAGAATTAGGAAGGCCGTAGCTAGAGAGAGTTTCGAAGGGACAGAAAATTAGATAGGAAAACAAAGACGAGGTTTTTTAAACACCCATATATAGAACGGAAAAAAAGTGAGGAAATCAACTCCTCCTAAAATCTTACTCTAATGTAACTACTTGCCATACTTATAAGTAGGATCAGTTCATTTTCAGATCAGGAGGGTAGTGCTACTCTCCAACAAAACCAATTCTGGGTTCGGCGATACGGCATAGAAAGATACTTAAGAAGTGAATTGCTGTCACTTGATCTCCAATGACCGGCACCGAATTTCATGGCATTTCGATGCAAAAGGTTAACTAACAACAACGCTAATAACAATCGTCTAATCGATTTTTTTTTTATCTGAGATTTGTTTTTGAATTCTTTCATAATCTGACACTTTGTTGATTCGAAACCTGTAATCTTGCAAACAGCGGTTGAAGTGGAATTTTTGAAATGTCATTCCCAAAGCTATGCTTGTTGATTTCCTAATCGGCAACTACCGGAAAAGATAGCCAACTTTTTATTTATCTGTTTTCTTTCAACTTTTTCTCACAAAGGGAAACTAGCCGCTAGTCTCGGCGAAGGGCCGTGTTATAATCGCCGCGGACAACGTGCCGCTTTGCGATTAGCTGGCGTTTTCTTCAGAGAGTAATTACTCACTAAAATGATGTGCTTTCTTTCCGGAATTTCTTATGTCTTTAGTGTTTTCTTTGTAATCCTATCCAGGGGGTAATTTCTCAGATCATATGCCAGCATGTAAGGCTTGAAAACTTTCAGTACATGTTTATCGAATGCTAATCTATCAATGACCATCGCAGATACGATAGACAGAGGCTGACGCATTTGACACTGCAAATAAATAAACCTTAGATTTATCATTGTTTCCTATCTTCATCACCCTACGCATTTTTTTTTCTTTTTTTTTTCTTTTTAAGGTGGGTGAGAAATTAGTTTAAACTTCTTCTGACTAAAATATTTAAAGAATCACTGAAGTACTATAATTCAAATGTTCTCAGTTTGTAAACTTTCGAAAACAGTAATTGTCAAGTATTTCATTTTTCTTATTAATGTTCCCCAATACAAGCGGCCTAAGAGCCACTCAGGATAGAGTGTTACTGAATCGGGTTCTTGTTTGGTCGTTAGATTAGGAAGTATAGTGGGCAGATTATGGTGGATTGACTTGAAGAGGTTAAGATTGCTGTAATCACAGAAGCATTCTTATGCGACTATTTTCCAAAGTATTCCGAAGAGAATTTCCTTCTTTTCATTGAAGTACAAAAGGAGTCCACCTACTGTACATAGCATAACAGTTCTTAGCTCTAACGATCTTAACTGTTGAAACTAAAGAATATAACTATCTTTATTGAAATAGCGAGAGAATAGCCTGCGTTTTGCGACGTTTCGTCTCTGAAAAAAAAAACGTTTGTTGGGTGGAAAATAACTCGCCAAAGATATTTATGAACTCTGTCAAGGGTGAATAGTAAGAGTTGGGCAGATTATAATCCTTACATGCTTAAAATTTATTCACTAACTTTCCAGTCTATGAGGCAATTAGCATTATGCTAAATAGCATTTGTCACCATTCTTCTCTGGTACCCCTGAAAACTAACTCCACAATACTAAAAAAAAATTATTATCGTCAACAACAGACGTCTCTTTTGAAGATCACATCATAATATTAAACCCAAACGGAGGCACGGTGGAGTAATGGATAGCGGCTTGGATTAAGGAGTCGGAGAGCCGAGTTCGAATTCCAGTGCTAATACCCTTGGGAAAGGTGTGAATCCTCTTCTTCTCCCTCCAGTTATGGGTAAATAGTAGGACAGACTGGGTTCTATAGCCTTGGATGGCAACTGGTCTAGGAGAAGGACAACTCTGAATTCAAAACCTGTGGAGGGTCGTTTGGGGACCTTTTGGAACGTAGTGCACCAGGTCTCTGTATTCGTCCCTTCAAAAAGTGTGGATGGTCCTGCACGAAACCCTTCACCACTATAATCAAATCTCATGAGATGGAGACCGCTTATGAATTCCAAATTTCCATGAAACTCCAATATTGGAGCCGACTCAACCCACCTCGGGTGAATGCCGTTACAAGAACAAGAAACTGACGACATCGTTACGAGTAGCTGTCTCGGTCCTTTATTTTCAAATTTTTATAAGGCCAACTTATAAAAACAAAATATTCAATAAAACAAATAAACCAATCATTTATGCCAAATATATTGATGACATCTTCATCCAAAGCAAATCTGTTAATTGCATTATAGAACTTTAAAATAATTGAAAAATATATTTTAAAGTTTACTTAAGAACTAAATATCGATAAAAAAAATCTCATCTTTAAATATCCTCATTCACTATAACAGTGAAAATTTTGTCATATCTCCGTAAAAAAGTTTACAACTTCTAACTCGTGCCTCCTGAAGAACATCAGTGAATGCCCTCACAAATATAAAACTGCTGCCATGAATAATCTAAAAATATGAACAATCTTATAGGCGCATACAAAATATTCAAAATTATTTTTTATATATTGGGGACGCTGAATTATAGTAAGCTATTAATACAGAAATTTAAAAGATTTAAAAATTTATAATTAAAATTTAAAAAAAAATGAAACAATTCTTCTAAAAATTTATTATTTATGGATTTCTTTTCTTACGACAATAGTGCCCATAATATGTCTTATTCAAATAAAAGCTCTTTTAATTAAATAATGTCTTAGTTTGATTGCCTTTATTATTTTAGGGTTCAGAGCAGATTTTCTATACCTACGTTCCAATTTTACAAAAAAATAATTAAATACTCCATGATCTTATGCGTATAACTATTAGTTGGGTGCAAAAAATAAGGTCGTTTTCTCACATAGTAAACATATGTGGGAAAACGACATTATTTTTTGCACCCACCTAATAATACAAACATTTACCGGTACAAAACATAGTTTCTCGAAATTTCATAAAATTAAACAAGTTGGTTGGGGTTACAGATGTAACAAAATATTTTTACCAGCATTTTCTGAAAAGGAATTATTTCTAAAAGAATTTCACACCTTTGTGAATAAGTCCTGAAAGTTTCATTAAAATGCGACCATTGTTTGATTTTAGCGAGAATTTACAAATAACCGTCTTTCACCGCAAAAAAGACCCTAAAATATCTTGTACTAATGTTTGGTTCCGACACTGATGCAAGAAAAGCAAAAATTTAACCATAATTTCGAACATTCTAAAATGGACCAAAAATATAATTTAATAATTAGAATATCCTTTGGAATTCCCTCGTAATAATAACATTAAGATTTTGACGATAAAATTGTTTTATTAAATTTGGATATACTTTTTCATCATAGTATCGTCATTTTTTAGCAAATCTGTGGAGGTACCTAATACATACATACATATGTATATATATATATATATATATATATATATATATATATATATATATATATATATATATATATAGTATTACTCGCTTGAAAAACCTTCGATGACTCAACTTGTAGACACCTGAGGTCAAAATGGTACCCGAGGGAAAAATTGGAAGTAAAAAACAGAAAGAACTAAAAACATCAGAACAAGGCGAAGAAAAAGCCAAGTGTTTCAAGTCCTTAGTCAAAAGAAAAAAAACCTAAACGAGTATAATGACTAAAACGCAGAGTGGTCAATACGCTAAGCACACACACACATATTTATATCCTTTATGGATACAAATATTTAAGTAAATGCTCTGTTTATAATAAACAGTATTAACAACATTTGCCAGCGTGGATGTCCGAGTAATTTTCATAGAAAATATGCGTCCTCCGACAGAATTCGAACCTGTATCCTATACAGAACCGTCATATAGCCTGACGTGACGTAACCGATTGAGCCACAGAGGAGCGTTCGGTTAACAAGGTCAATTTTACTATTTTTAAACACAATTCTCCATGATTTTCTCTTAGTCGTTCATATCTGCTCTTTGCGTAACCAAATGTAAACAAATGACGTCATAAATTATGAAATGGACAAAGTCCGACAATTATTTAAGACATTTTTCATGTTTATACGTTCTTTTTATAAATACAAATATTTAAGTAAATTCTCTGTTTATAATAAACAGTATTAACAACATTTACTGGCATGAATGTCCGAGAAATTTTCATAGAAAATATGCGTCCTTGAGCAGATATGAATGAATGTGAGAAAATTATGGAGAATTGTGTATAAAAACAGTCTTTATCCAATGAAAGTCATGCTATGGGGAGTGGTGAGATGTGTGATTTGCAAATTCATTCTACAAAATCAGATGTTAATTTCTGATAATTATTGTTTCCAGCTGGACTGATTAAAGACGGCAGGAGTGGCAAATAGGATAGGAATCTTCTTCCATACCAGAACACATGTCTCATTACAGATCTTCTGAATCTAACCATCAACTTACAAGCCATTCTCTAACCTGCGTTAGCATTTTTATAAACGGTTTATATATTTTCTGTTTTTCCTCATACTGTTTTCTCGTTCTCCAAGACCCCAATCAGGGCGAAAATGGAGTACTGCTGCCATATAAGGACGGAAGCTATCCAGTTTTTACTTTCACGTCTCGATAGAGTCCAAAAACGCCAACGCATATTTGTAGATGACGAATTACTTCCATCCTGCAATTCCTTTCTCACAGACAAAACATCCCAAATGTTTGGCTGGTCTATCGCTATTGCCAAGGAAAGTATTCACCACTTCTAACCTGCACGTCGAAGACCTGCTCTTCGGCCTTGTACATGATGAACATCATTGAAAAAAAACAAAAAAAAAACAACAGCGTTTGCTTCTTTCTCGAAATAAAAGAGACATAAATCTCATTCAAGTATGAAACAAAGAATCAGTAATATTATTGGACCTTATCTGGTATCTCGGCTTTCTCGGACTTCAGTCATAAAATAGCTTCCTTTTGGCTTTGCTATAAATATTTTCATGACAATTATTCTGAAGAACTTTGCACTTTGCTACCCTGACTTCATAATTTCAGTCGCAGTATACAATTGGCAGTTAGGTTTCATTTTTTTTTTTTTTTTTGCTCTTGCAATTTTCCGATGTAAACGTAATCTCTTTCGTAATGGTTTATTCTCTCTTACACCTCACTTTTAAAACACTGTTTCAGATTCTTGTCAAATAGGATCTTTAAAAATTTAAATGAAACGTCAACCCTCATCATTCATATTTTAAAATATTCTGATATGTTTTGTGTACTGGACTCTTGAAAATATTGATATTTTTTTTTTATTTTTGGAGCTTAAATTCAATAAATGCAGTGAATGCAAAGTTTGTTTTGTTTAAATCTTAAAAAACGACCGAGAAATCTGATTTCTGCAGATAAATGACGGAAAAATAATGCATTATTAAAGTTTTCTGAAATTTATATTGAAAAGGGATGAGTGTTAAAATTTAAAAAAAAAAAAAATTCACAATTTTTTTCGTTCAATCATTAGTTGGAATAAATTTCCAAAAAGCTGTCAGTAATTGTTTAGTTGATGTTTTCTGGATCCAGAGTAAAAGAAATATGAAATCTAGAAATTCGATTTATCGTAAAAAATAGAAATGAAAAAGGTAATAACTATTTAGATTTTTCTAAAAGAAAAAATATTGCGTTATATTTTCCAGTAAAATAACGTCATTTTTTTAAAAGTATTAGATAGATAGATAGATAGATAGATAGATAGATAGATAGATAGATAGATAGATAGATAGATAGATAGATAGATAAGGAAAAAATGATAGATATATAGAAATGAACGGGATGAGATGAATAGCTGATGAACAACATGAGATAGATAGATAGATAGATAGATAGATAGATAGATAGATAGATAGATAGATAGATAGATAGATAGATAGATAGATAGAAACGAGCAGCGTTAGCTAGATAGATTTGAATGGACTACAATATCTATCTAGATAAATAGTTAGATAGAACCAGAATCTTTAAAAAGACATTAGTGCTTCAGAAGCTTATGTTGAGCTAATAATTTTATTTTATTCGATAATACAATACTGAACTTTATATTGAATATTTATTTTATGAATCGTTGAGATGCGTGTATATATATATATATATATATATATATATATATATATATACATATGAGATGCGCGTGTACGTATATATGTATGTATATATATGTGTGTATATATATATACATACATGCATATATATATATATATATATATATATATATATATATATATATATATATATATATAAGTGTGTCTGTATGCGTGTGTATATTTGTGTTTATAATTCAAATTAATTACATTTTAAGGATGAAAGTTACTTGCAAAAATCACATTTGTATATCAACAATATTTGATTTTCAAAGAGGAATGTGCTTAATTTTCTTTAAAATACGAAATATGATTAACCACAATTTACAGTCGATTTTTTACAATGGTGAAACACACACACATACACACACGAGAACTTTTCAGTACAAACTAACATATATATATATATATATATGTGTGTGTGTGTGTGTGTTTGTGTGTGTGTCTGTGTGTTAGTTTGTACTGAAAAGTTCTCACATCAACCAATACCATTACTAAATAACCAAAACTCAAAGTTTATTTGGGAAGCAGTTATAGGGTTGATTGTGAAAACTTTCAGAATTATGTTGTTGATTTACGAAGAAAATTTTAGCAGATGCAATTATAACTGTCTTAGATTAATATCATTTTAGTATATTATTACTATATATCTATAGCTGCAATGAAAACTTTTTTTTAAATCCAGATTGAAGGACACAGCTGTAACCGCTGTTTGAACACACTCATTTAATACGGTTCTATTACAGCTGACTAGTTTGCAGAATGCACTTTGGACGTGGAGATTAATATTAACAAAGATGGACATCAAAACTTTACCTTCCCCTCTCTACAGACGAGACCTTTGTCTCTGTGTTTTTGGGTTGGTTCTTAAACCTCGCTTTTGGAACATTGTTCCCACTTCTTATTTTCCTGTTACATAAGATCATTATTTTTCCACTTGTACTATTGTATGTGTAAAAGCAATGTATAGATTCATCCCTTCACATAAACCGATAGCATGCTCCATTTTATATGTGCCGTGGTGTTTCCGAAGTGTCTGAATCTCCGGGAACAGACTCCGTTTTTATGTTATTGCGTCTTATCCCAATACAAGGACACAACTTCGAGTTCTACCGAAGGCGAGGACCCGCTTGATGAAAAGAAGAGAGGCTACACTAAACCCAGAATTCGTTTGCCCTTGTATAGTTGTAATACTTTCTGGATATTGCTTAATCTTTTTGTTTGTTTTTATGCCTTTCGCAAGGATTATTCTGTTGAGCTCCACCTTCAGAGTCTTCTATCGACGCTAATTCTTCCTGGAGCTTTTTTTTTTTTTTTTTCATTCCTTTTAATTGGCTCAGCTGGCAATATTCGAAGATATTTCCAGTACTCTTTTCCATTCTCGTGTCTGATCATTCCCTTGTTTGATTGGTGAGTTCCCTTTTCTTCATATTATTTTTTCGTATACTTCTTGTGTTCATTTATTATTATTTTCTGATAACACTAGCGTAATTGTCATCCCTTTTTTTTTCTCTAAAATATTATTATTCTCATTAGTGTTTCTCCCTTCCACCATCACCTATCTCGATCTAACTTCATTTTTCTTCCTCTTTTTCTTCCTCTTTTTCCTCAGATTCTTCTTCAACCTCACCGCAATCATTGTTCCATGATTTACGGTCTTCATAATTACTATTCGCCGTAAGCGTTGGTGCCACGGGTGACTCCCTTCTTGGCGCTCTTAATGGAGATTCTCTCAATTAATTATTCAAACTTTATGAAAAAGATAAAATATGGAGATTAATCATGATACGACATCATCTGTTTATTGAAAAACCGAGTTTATTAGACGTTCATTGTTCCGATATAAAGACCCCCCATATCACCGTGGAACAGCTAGTAGCGTACCCGACTGCAGCTTAGATAATTGTAGTTTAAAATATGATGAGACTGGATTTTTACATTTTAACACGGAATCGCATTTTCATTTTGGTTGGAGGATATTTTACCATTTTTTGTTTTTTTAGATTTTTCAGTTCTTCACTTAAAGAACGAACATTATTTAACAAGCTCTCAGTCTCTTTTTCTGTCGCTTTAAAAATACTATTTCATGCACGACAAGCAGAAATGCATAAATAAATTATAGCGCGCTTCACCGTGGAGCAATGGATATCCAAGCTAGTCAGGTTGAGCAGGATTAGGAAGCTTGATTATCAGTGGTTACCTCGTGCAGATTTCGATATTAAATAACCCAAGGTTTGTCATTTTCTCTTTGTGAATTTCTTGGATGACGAGTTATTATTTAGATTATTTAACCGGAACTTCCTCTTGTCTTTATTTTTGTTATTGCAACGTTCCGCTGTTTATCAAGTGAAATTCGATCCTAATAAACTTAAGGGAATTTCTAACTGCACCTATTTATTTAATCTACGGTGATAGTTTGTTGTCGGTCTGCAATCCAGATGTAATAGTACACCGCCTTGTTCTTATTTAGTACAGTTATTGTTTATTCCGTTTTCTCTTACACTAATCATTAACGATTCGGCCCTTGCATTCAACTCCTAATTACTGTCACCAGATAACCCAATCAATGCTTTACTCTAATAGGCTACTTTTCCACGGAATATTAGGGCTTTTCAGTTGTCCTCCGTCCTTTCTTTAAGCGGCAACTTGATTCACCTTTACAATATTTAATCGCATTGCAAAGAAGGGAGTAGAAACAGTTCTCAGTTATGTTCTCTTCTGTGTTAAACTTAATTCGTAGAGCTGAGCCGCTTCGGAATATTGTCCTAAAATTGTATGGCCGGAGGATTCTGATTTTTTTCCGATAAGCTTTTGACTAGACGTAGACAAAACGTGCGAGTTCTCTGGTACTTGAACATTTAGTGGCTGCCAGTAGATGCCAATGTTATCTTTGCATTTTAGTTCTTATTGTGAGGGTGTATTCGATGCTGATTGTGTGTTGGTATTAATCCTAAAGGCAGACATGAAATTAGAAGAGTTCCTAGCAATCCTATAGACAGATACGAAATTGGTCTTTAGTGGTAGTATCAATCTTACAGACAGATATTTGGTCAGAAGAGTTTGTAGTAATCCTGCAGACAGACAAGTGACCATAAAAGTTAGTAGAAGTCCTACACACAGACAAGTAATTGGTCAGAAAAGTTCGTCGCAATCCTAAAGACAGACAATAAATAGTTCTTATTCTGAAGTTACATTCCATGCTGATTGTGTGTTAGCATTAATCCTAAAGACAGACATGAAATTAGTCAGAATAATTCGTAGAAAACCTACAGACAGACAAAAAATTGGTCAGAAGTGATATTAGCAATCCTACAGACAGACAAGAAATTGGTCAAAACAGTTAGTAGCAATCCTCCAGGCAGATAAGAAATTGGTCAAAAACTTAGTAGCAACCTTTCACACAGACAAGAAATTAGTCAGAAGATTTCGTATCAAACCTAGACACATACAATAAAATAATCAGTAGAGGTTGTATCAATCCTAATGTCCGGATAAAAATTGTCCATAACGACAGTCCTTGCTGTGGCAGTTCAGATTCAGTGTCACTAAAGCCGAAAATGGTTACTTCTCTTCATACCGTTGATAATAAAATCAAAAAAGTAATCGTCTGTAAGACCAAGAAATAAAGCACATGAGTATCTGCAGGTCAGTACGCTTTTTGTGCAGTGTTCGTTGCCAGAATGCTGAGAGACTCCATGAAGAAGACGATGGTTACCATCTAAAAGTATCTGGAACAGGACAGTACGGTGATCTTTCCACACAAGTTAGTCACACACAACGAAACCTTTAGAAATGTGGGGCATTTATATTCCTTTTCGTACGCCGTATGTTGTTCTATTATGAAACCTTTTGTATCTGATCAAAATATATTATTTCGGAGAGACCATACTTTACCAATCAGGAATGAAATTACTTTTGAATTCTTATAAAACTTTGAATGCTAGGATTCTTTCTCTGCTTCCACTCTTATAACTTCTGTAATGGGAGAAGAAAAGGCATTATTTTTAACCCATCATATCGATTCAATGAAATATAATATTTGCTTATTTTTTTATTGGAAATCAAATTTTCAGCCATGATAAAAATATTACTTTTTCTTAGATGTTTTACTTATTTTGAAAAGTCTACGCAAATTTGATATTGTTGTTTCGCTAGTCTTTCCGGATTAGCGATTTCTCTAGACTAAGCAAATTTGTATAGATACAGATATTATAATGAATATTTTATTTACTTTATTATGAAACTCCTATTCTAGATTTAAAAGGTTCGGCTATTTAACGTTTATGGTTTTCGCCGCAGCATTTACTTTAGAAAATATTACCAAGCTTTAAGGAATAGCACAACATGCAAGTTAAAAAATGGAGATCCAGAGAGAGAGAGAAAGAGAGAGAAAGATAAAGAGACACAGGAACAAACATTATCATCTGATTCCATATAGACAAGCTAAAAGATTGTATACGCTTTCATACAGCAGTATTTACGGTATTTCAGGTAGTCTTGACATCCGTTGATTATTTTGAAAATCTAGTGTGAGCGAAATAATAAATCCCTTTCCCTACACCCTTCAAATTCGGAGGACTAAGGAAAAAGACAGAAAGTAATTCGCGATGCTTTGGACCAATGAGAACCTAGCCTTCACAAAGTTTGAGCGGCGAGCTAAGAAAAAATCGGAAATAAATTCGCTACCCGATGTGAAAATGCTTTTGTGCCAATGAAAATTTCAAATAGGGTCAGCAATTCCTTTCTTTCTTTTTCCTCAGTCGTTCGAGTGGGTAAAGGTGTTATTATCATTATTATTATTATTATTATTATTATTATTATTATTATTATTATTATTTTGCACTCACTTCAAAACGGATGGAAGCGTTTTCTCTTCTTGAATTCGGAACACTACAAATGATAGTAAGAATTCGAATGCACGTATAACATAATATTCAAAACAACACAAAAGTAAAAAGGACTTCATTCTTTTTCTCCATGTCTGCTGAATCTTTAATAAAAATTAAACATTTTTAGATGGATAAACGTTTCGTAATTTTCTTTATCTTATCATTCTATCGGATTCCGATTCTTATTTCATCGATATTTGATCGCAAATCAAATTAGAGATACCAAAATCAAACCAGTACAACAATTTAAGTATCTGGGAAGTGTTTTAACAGAGGACAGAAAGTGCGACACTGAAATCCGAAGGAGCATTGAGATAACGAAAAATGCCTTCCAGAAGCGGAGCAAAGTACTAAGATATAGGGAAATTTCATTAGAAACAAAGAAAAGTGTAGTGGACTTTTATGTAATATCGATCATCCTATGTTGCAATGAATGCTTGACAATCTTCTCACTAATGAAGAAGATTATATTTTTTAGGATCTTTCTGTAGAATGACGCTGAGAATATTATGAAGCGAACATGTGAGCAACGCGGAAGTTTTAGAGAAAATGAAAACAAAAATGACACTTATACTAAACATCAGGAAGAGTGAATTAAAATTTCTTGTGTACAAAATGAGGAAATAGAGCTTGGAAAGGCAGATTGAAGGCAAGAGGAACAGAGGAAAATAATGTATAACCTACTTGAACTGAAGAAAATGAATAGCAGAACATGCTTTAGGAAAAATAGCAAAAAGACAAAATCTCTTAAGAGCTAGAAAGGACAGGGATTTTGTGGAGAGCCATGATTGCCTAAATCCTGAAGAGGCACGGCATATAGAAGAAGAATGTAAACAAAATTAAACCGTATTATTAATAAAATACAAAAGTTTAAAGTACCAAATCAGAGTAGACATGATATACGAAATGCTATTGATGTTCGCCATTTTAGAGTTCGCTTGCAATTTGGCTGGACAACACCAATCTCTGAGTATATACAGAGGCTTCAAAGTAAGTATATGATAAGTATTATACCAATATTGCCAATATTATAAAAGCGGTTCTAGGATTCATTTAATACTAAAATTTATTTATTTTTAAATATATTTTCATAACTTTTACTATAACGAATTTAGTATATTTTTTATTACTTACTAAATAATAATAAAAATTGTTTAATGAGTTGTGTGTGTGTGTGCGTGGGTGACGGTGGAAACAGTTTGAAAATTTGAGGGATTGACAGGTTTATTATTGATATATTTATTACTGTCATGTTCATTATTCATATGTTTATTACTGATATGTTTGTATGATCAACACAATACTTGGATGTTTTCGGTTAATTCGCCTTAAAATAAAACGAATTTATCTTTACTATAATTCACCCCAAATTATCACAGAGCGAGGCCTATCCATTGTATTCTGGTTCGGTTGACCTTTGCGATTCCCTTAAATGTGGGCGATTTAGGTGCGCTATTTCTAAGTGTGGGGTCTCCGTCGCACTCACCTCAATAAACAAACCAAAATCAGATTTTTTTCTTTTTTTTAATTGTAAAAAATTCCTTGTAAGTACCTCGAATATCACCCGCACTTACGAAATACGAATAACTCCCTGATTGTGGGTAATTTTGCATTCAGTGTCTTAGAGTTGTAAAAGTTAATTTAAAATTTATAATTTCAAAAGAGTGACAAAAATTTAATAAAACAAATTTTGATCTAAAATTTATAATTTCTTGGGGTGAATTAATATTTGAGATATTATTTGTTCTGAATTAGCACCCCTGTATATACAAATACTATTTTTAACTTTTTTTTTTTTTTTTAATGTTAATATAAGTTTTCTACTTTTGGATCTTTCTTACGAAATAAAATCCAAAAGAGAAAACCGAAATAACACAGATAATTGTACGTCAACTCTTTCGTTTGTTCCAGAGAGATCCGCTGAAAGATCATGATTGTCAGGTGATGGAGGAAAAGCGGAATACATATTTAAACTGCAATATCCCGTACGATTCATGTTTCGCATTGAGTAGCGAACAATGGATTGCTAATGCTCGAATCAAGTACATATAAACGGGTCAGCTTCGAAACCTTGTTCCAACAGAACAATAAGCATATCTGGAGTAGATGGACCTGAACTGAAGGGAACGGACAAAGGACGCCTGTAGAGATAGCGAATACACATTATAGATCTTCGCTCAATATCAGAACGGAAAGATTTTAAAAGCTCTGTTAGGTATCGCTGATTCGCTCTGACTATAATTAAGGCAGATTCTTTGGAAGGAATATCGAGTTGGGGCGGTTTTGTGTCGAATAAAAACTTGCCCATCTTACTTTTGCAAGATACGATTACACTTCGGAAGAAACATTAGCAATAAATATGAAAAAAATTCAATCCATAATCTATGTTGTTTGAATAAAGCGACATGAAATACAGTGTTTTTCAGGTCATTAAATGTTATTTTTGTTCCATTCGTGTAGGTTTCAGACATGTGATATTTTTTGCTTCCGGAAAATAGATGTCTGATTGCACCAATTTCCGTATAACCGAGGTATTTATCTAATTCGATCAAAGCTTTAGAAAAACTCGTTTCTGGAGGAAAAATTCAGCGAAGATAGACTGTACAAAAGAAATAATTCTAGAAAAAATGCTTTCATGTGTTCGTACATCTGTACTTTATTTTGTGGCAGATGACCGTTTTATTTGTAACAACGTTTGTCATTGTATTTGGAACAGGAAGACCTCAGCATAAAAACTACTGGCTATCGATGGACAGTATATGCCCAAATTCTCAAGCAAAATCTTAGAAATTTTTTACGAATAAAAACAAAACAATCACTCTTGCTATAATTTGTAAGCAAACATCAGGTTTTCAGTGATTTAGGGTTGATCTTAAGGAAAATTTCACTTTGTTTTAGTCTGGATTCAATTGATACACAAACTGATTTTGGTCCCGAATAGCCTCAAATGAAGGAGACGTATTTTAAATGATCGGAGGAAATATTTATTTACATTAAAAGCGTAAAACATATCATCATTTGTACCAGTTGAATTTTCACAACAGCTACCTTCATTTGATTAGATTTGTTTGGTTAACGGCATATCAAGTCATTTATGAGTTACTTAATATCAAAATTGAATTTCGGCGGCGGGGGGTCTTCGAAGTAATAAAAATAAATGTGTTATTTTGCTTTTAAAATTTAATACATGGTAGATGATACTCAGTTTTTGTTCATATACATGTTTGCCTCGACATCATTACTAGAAGTCGCTGTATGTGTTTTATATTGTAGTCGTGTTGAAGTTATATTTTGGAATACAAATTTTTTTAAAGAAATTGTGGTTCATTATATGGATTAATGTCATGAATGTGTTCTTTCATGTTGGTGATTTGGTTCATTTTTAGTGGCATAACAACATCTCTTTGGGTTATTTAATATCAAAATATAAGTATTTGGAACATTATATGGCTTCAACTAGGAAACTGACGCACATAGTGTCCTCACAAAGTCTGCTAAGGAATATCCAGAGGTTTTTCTTCTTCTAGACTCGTTTCCATCTATGACCATAAAGTCTAGTCAGTCCTTCAAACACCCTTACCTGAGGAAAGGAGCAGAGATAACATTTACCAATAGTATTTGCACGGAAGCAAATGAAATGAACGCAAATGGAATTTGAATATATATATATATATATATATATATATATATATATATATATATATATATATATATATATATATATATGTATGTGTGTGCGTGTGTGTCTATGTGTATCTATGTATAGGCAGCATATTTTCTTTTAAGCAGGTTTGTCTAAATAATTTAGACTAAGAAAAATTCCAAAGTTTTCTTTCAAATTCTTTTTATTTTCCCAAGTACTTTCAAACTCATCTTCAACTAAATATATTTTGAACGCAATTTTATTCCTTCAACAGCATATAAAATGTTTTTTCGGTCATTTTGCTATAAAATGTAATGTTGATAAATATGTATCGTTGGTATTTTTTTAAATAAAAAAGTATTGCTGGTATTTTTACTATGAAAATGTATTTTTATACTTTCATGATGTTTTTTTTTTTGGTTTGGGTTCACTATTTACCCGTAGCTGGGACCCAATAGGTGCCACCCCCCTCCGGTCAGGGTGCACCTGGGAACAGCAATTAAGATGTGGTTCCACGCTCCTCAAAACTTCCAATTTCTAGACCAGATGCCTTGCTGTCCTGATGTAGTTTATCGTCATACCCAGGACAATGGGAAGGATATTAGAATAATTATGGACCTAATTAGAATTAATAATTTCTTAATTAAATGCGTGTTCAGCCCCCCTCCCAATTATCAGTCAAAACAAATGCTTAATACAATATTAGATCGTAAATATATACATTGCATTCATAGAATATCGGATCATTAGTTTTCGGGTTGAAATAAAACAATAAATTGTAGGACATTCAAAAGTTTTTTTCGTCACGAGAAATTAAAACCATTCCACGATATCATCTAATATTTTATATGCAGTCATTTGCAATAATCTAGTAGTTTTCTGGAATTCCACGTATGCGATAAACATTACGATCGCCATTTGACTCCAGTTTTTATTCCAAATTTGAACCTCCTCTTATTTTTCAATGACTTTTAAATTCGCCAAGACAAAAATGCCATTTGAATGCAGGAGGTAGATGGGGTGAAAGTGAAGGAGAATGAGAAGATTCAAAATGGGAAGGATTGAGGAAAGGAGAAAAGAACAAGGTCAACAAGACAGAAAATGGCGATTGACGAGGATTTTAAATTTTATGAAGATTGTACATATCAGGGAAGCAAGTAAACGAATAACATGGACCGAGCATGTCTTAGCGAGGTTACAAACAAGGAAGGCTTATACTTAACATCAGGAAGAGGCAGATGAAGTTTCTGGGACACATAATGAGGAAGGAGGGACTGGAGTATCTAATACTCACGGGCCAAATAGAGGGAAAGAGAGACAAGGGAAAGCAGCGCGTGATATACCTGACGAACTTGAGCAGGTGGATGACAGAACGTGGTCAGGGGGGAAGAAGCAGAAGGAAGGACGTTGCTGAGAGCTGCAATAGTTAGAGGAAGGTGGAGAGCCATGATCGCCTACGTTTTGTAAAGTCATCTCACATAAACAGATAAGTAATCACAGGTGATATGTGCGAGAAAATAGACTATCAGAATAGAAGTGACGGTTGCATCTAGACAGTTCAGCAATAAAACGGTGAGATTTGGTTGTCAATCTACTAGCAGGCTTAAATTCAGTCGGGCAGCAAGCATAAACATTACGTATAATAGGAATATCATGTTTTCTAAATGATGTTCCATTTTACACAGACCCTTCAATAGCTTCTGATTAGTTTCTTAAGCAGAATTTTTATATTCATTTATTTCATTTTGTAATATTTAAATAGAATGACGGCAAAACACTCATTACGAGTCAAATACGTAATTATTTATTTTAAACGTATTTCGTTTCTGTTCAAAAAAACATATCAGTAATAAGAGTACAAGCAATTAAATTATATCTGTGGGCAATGAAACTGTGGAATGATGTCCAAAGTGTGAACAGTAACGGCGCCTATGACAAGAATTGTCTGGATTTAAGAATATCTATCCAAATTGTAATTTCATCGGCTTAATCTTAGTAAAGTGGACAGCGCGACAGAGGCGCATCTTCATCCAGTTTACATGCTACACCTTTCTCTTGTCTGTATGAAAGCGTGAAGTGATCTGATACCTGTGGAAGCTGCTCTTCACGCAGCTATTCTGTTCGTTTTGTGTCTGTTTTGTAATCCTCGCTCGGAGCCGGATTTTAACGATCTAAATGTCCGTCTCTATTGGCTACTTGCCACACTGTTCTGCCGAGAAAGGGCGAAACAGAAAATAAAAGGAAAGAAGAAAATAAAGGAATATGCGTGACCATTCAACATAACTTGATTCATTTGGTCGTAGACAACGCCATAACATTTATCCCGCGTTAATAGAGTTCACAAAACGATGATACTTCCTGGCGAAACGCATATAAGTATACAAAGATAAGAATCTTGAACTCGGGAGTGTGAAAAGGAAACAGCACAACGCATTAATAATTTTTTTTTTTTACAAAGCTATTCCTTTTGTGTGCTCTCTCTCTCTCTCTCTCTCTCTCTCTCTCTCTCTCTCTCTCTCTCTGTTTTGCTCTCTTTTGTTTTAAATGGAATTTTATAATGGACATTCTGTTATTTTTCTTCTTCTTCTTCCTCTTTTTTCGCTTCTCTCTTGGTTTCCCTTCCCCCTAATATATCAGCCTGCAGAAATTGTCACC
>OZ010605.1:83889427-83936927 GCA_963932145.1 Acanthosepion lycidas
TCGTACCCCATGTTCCATTGTATCTATCATAACGCTCTTCCCTGATCTTTACCTTTTTATCCCCAGTTAATTTTACCGTCTTCGAGTCGATCAGAATGTTGTCCATCTTGCTTGCTTTCTTCAAGCTTTCATTTGCTATCTTCTCTAGACGTCGTTATCTTTCTGTGTCTTCTATCAACACGGTGCCATATACGTATCTTATGTCACTAAGATCGTGTCGGCTAATAATATATTGTCTTTGTGCAGGTTAAATCAACTGGAAAAACGCATTTTCTGTACTACCGTAAGAAAATCAATAGCTGAACCTGTAACAAAATGAATATATTAAACAACGTCAAATATTTTTCAACTTCATCCTTCAATGCCACTTTTGGAATATAAATTCCTAGATTTTCAATAAACTATAATTAAAAACCATTCTTTTTTTCAGATTAACCAGATAATTAAGGTTTATTAACAACATAATTATGTTGCATAAATACGAACCATATATAAAAAGTATGTAAATTACTTTGTAGTTCGAATTTACAGAGAAAGTAATGTTTGTCATTAAATTAGTTATTTGAAACCTGCCTAGTCCTAAGAAACAGCTTATTTAAATATGAGAGTAAATTACTCTCTTATCCAATCAATTAATTACCGATAATTACTTTTGTAGGTTCGGAAAAACACAAAAAACGGAGAACTTGATTCCCGTAATGCTTATAACATTATGAGTAACTATTATCATTTCCAATGCGACACGACCGAAGCATTTATACACTTTGCAAAGGATATGTGCGTAGCTTTAGCGGTTATCGGGCAAAAATAGGATGTCCGGGCCGAGTTAAAATTTCAACTGTTTCATCCACTTTGAACAAATAGTATTGGGAAACGTACAAATCCATCTCCCTCAATTACGCCATTTGAAAGCCTATTCCTCCCAAACCAAAAGCTAGTGTGTATTGTTATTGTGATGGTCCTGGTTTAAAAAATTGGTCTTTCCATCTCATTCTTTTTAGGAAACTTTCTATTTTTTCAATTAATGTTAGTTTATATATGGGAGGGGATGGTATGGGCATGTTTTTTAGGGAGTAGTCGAGGTTAAATTTTTCTATGTCCATACTGTGTTATAAATGTAGCGAAAGGAAAAATACGGCTTCAAAACAAAAAAATGCCCCCTACAACAAAAGGAATTAGACGACTTCGAGAAAGACTTAACTGACCTAGTTAGAAACATAAAATTCTATAAAAAACGAGATGCATTCAAAAAAAAAAAACTAAAAGAAGATGTAACTAAAATAAACAACTCAGCAAAAGTATTTATCGCTGCTGACAAAACGAGAAATTTATACAAACTAAGCCCTCCTACGCACAACAAATTACTCAAGAACAACATAACCAAAACATACAAAAAAGCACCTAAAACAACAGAACACGATATTAATAAGGAAACTAAAACAATCGCCCAAAAATTAGACCTAGATGACCGAATAAGTTGTATTAGCAAGGCACAAGCCTTTATCACACTAAAAGACCATAAAGAAAATTCCAAAACCAATCCTGCATGTAGACTCATAAACCCAGCCAAAAGCGATCTAGGTAAAATAAGTATAACAATGTTAGAAAGAATTTATTCTGAACTTAGGAAGAAATTAGGAATAAACCAGTGGAAAAATACAAAAACAACTATTGACTGGTTCCACAGCATAAATAACAAACAAATTTGCCAATTCTTGCAATTAGACATAAAAGAATTGTACCCATCCATAACAGAACGCATGTTAGATAAGTCCATCAACTTAGCTCAGGAACAAATAATAATAAAACCAAGCGAAATAAATATCATTAAGCACGCCCGTAAATCATTATTATTCCACAATGACGAAGCATGGATAAAGATGGGACATTTGTCATTACATTGGGAAGCTTTGACGGTGCGTGCATGCGAAATCATAGGTATTTACTTACTACACGAACTGAGCAAAATAATAGATAGAAATGACACAGGACTCTACAGGGACGAGAGTCTCATAATCTTAAGAAACTTTAACAAACAAAACACAGACAAAACTAGAAAAGCAATAATAAAGATTTTTAAAAATAACGGATTCGACATAGAAATAAAAACTAACCTAAACGAAGTAGATTTTCTAGATGTCACCGTCAACCTAAGAAAAGGCACATATAAACCATATAGAAAACCTAATATAAGATAGCATATTCCCAGCAACACTCACATACTCACCACAGAACACAAAAAAGGCCAACAGGATAAGAAATATCATATGGTTTAACCCGCCGTACAGCAAAAACGTAAAAACAAACGTAGGAAAAATATTCTTCAAACTCTTACACAAACACTTCTCGTAATCAAGCACCAAACACAAAATATTCAACAAAAACACAGTAGAAATCAGCTACAGTTGCACCGAGAACATGGCACAAATAATAAAAAAGCACAACAGGAAAATTACCTACAAACCACACGAACAAATTAAACCCACGTGCAACTGCAGAATAAAGAACGAATGTCCCTTAAACGGAAATTGTTTACAAAACAACGTAATATACCAAGCCACGATAAAATCACCAAATAATGAAGTAAAAGCATATATAGGAGTAACTGAAGGACCCTGGAAACAAAGAAATTATACACACAAAACATCTTTCACAAATAGTAAATATGCGAACGGTACAATGCTTTGTAAGTATATCTGGGAAATTAAAAACAAAACGCATATCACACCAGAAATATCTTGGAAAATAAGGAAAAGATCATCAGCCTGCAACAAGCAATCAAAAACTTGCAAACTTTGCTTGGAGGAAAAAATAGCTATCATTACTTTCCCAGGCCAAAATAAATTATTAAATAAAAGATCCGAGCTCATCTCAAAATGCAGACATATAAAACAAATTTTACTACGTTATTTAAAAATTGAAAACGTAAAAAACAAATAAATAAACAAATAAACAAAATAACAATAAAATAAGCAAAATTAATTAATCCAAACAAATTACCCAATCACACCTGTTAGAATAGACGAAAAAGAATAATAATAATAATAATAATAATAATAATAATAATAATAATAATAATAATAATAACAACAAAAAAACGAACCCAAATAAATAAAGTAAATAATAAATAAATTAGCAAACCATTATGACCAAAATATTAGTTAGACTAAAAAATCGAACCAAAAAATCGGACGAAAAAAATACCTATAACTGCTATATAACGATAAGAAAAAAATTTAAAAAAATAAAAAAAATAATAATAAAAATAAAAAATAAAAAAATAAATACTACGTTACTTAAAAAAAGAGAAAATATACAAGTAAAATAAATTAACCTAAATTCATCCAAGTAAATAAATAAACAAACCAATCCCGATAAAGTTACCGTTAGAAAAAACAAATAAAAATAATCAACCCAAATAAACACAAATTAAAAACTGTTCCTGCCAAAATAATAGTTAGAACAAACTACAACAATCAACTCCAAAATCGAATAAGTAGCTTTAATTAAATTCTCAAACCAAAACAAAACTATTAAATAAGTGATATAAACAAATTTTTACTACGTTTATAAAAACACCGATTAAAAAAAGAATAAATAAATAAATAAAATAAGAAACAAAAAATAAAAACAAGCAAATTTTGTTTTTCTTCATTTAATCCAAATAAATAAATAAACGACTTCCGGCAAAATAACCGCCATAATAGACTTCTCACAATGCACCACTGACCCGTATATATATAAATAGCCGAGAAAAATAACAGCACACGTGGTCTGACGATTGCATATAGCATGAAACAGACTGTCGCCTCTAAGTGTTGACTTTTATGTTCACTTTTATATATATATATATATATATATATATATATATATATATATATATATATATATATGTATATATATATAGGTAACTACTACACTCGTCTCGGAAAAACTTTGTTTTTTTGATTTTCTAATGGTGAAATCAATCTCGAAAGAAAAAAAGGTTTTAAAAAAGAAAGAGCTATGGTCATGAACGTCTGTCGAAAATAATCGTACAGCATACAGGTCCAAAGCCCAAAGAAAAAAAACCGATACGAATAATCAACTAACTTAAAAGTGCTGAATACAAAAGTAGAGCAGATCGAGTCAAACCTCGAGATCCAGACGCACCTACCAAGGTTTCATCTAAGCGGATCGTCAGGGAAAGCTGGCTAAAGAGGTAAAGAAAACTGTATACTCATAGGCGATAAACAAAAGACCAAGTATAAGTATATAGTTTTCTTTACCTCTTTAGCCATTAATTATATATATATATAACATATGACTGATTGGGTATAATTCAAAGGAGGATATTATCCAAAGAGATCCCAATGTAAATAACACAGTAATCGTAACTCTTTCATGTCTGATTACACACTACATCACCTGATATATAAAATTGTTCAAACCTTTAAGTAAGAAATTCGTAACTTATGCAATGGTACATTAGAACATTTTAGTTTGCCTTTTTGATGTTGAAACAAAAATGTAGAATTTTGTAGTGGATATTTGAATGTTCTAATGTAATACTGCATGAGATAAATAAATATTTACGGCTATATATC
This sequence comes from Acanthosepion lycidas, assembly GCA_963932145.1. Lineage (NCBI taxonomy): Eukaryota > Metazoa > Mollusca > Cephalopoda > Sepiida > Sepiidae > Acanthosepion > Acanthosepion lycidas. The sequence continues at coordinate 83,894,014 of OZ010605.1, forward strand.
GTGTATTGAGCACAATTTTTAAATTAATGTTTTCAACGTTATAATCCTACTGTTTGTTCTCCTATACTTTGAGATATATATATATATATATATATGTGTGTGTGTGTGTGTGTGTGTGTGTTTGTGTGTGTGTGTGTGTGTGTGTGTGTGTGTTGCTGATCACCTCAATAGGGAGAAAATATTGAGAATTTTCCATCTAATATCAATTACTTTATTAGTCCTTTTAATTTTTCTCCATTTATCGTTTTCGCTCCTTAATAATATTTGTCATGTTCTCATATAATTTCACCCTCAGTAAAACCTGCCTCTTAATAGCTTTGTTGCCTTGCCTGGGGTGAAATAAAAAGAAAAGTCTCTACTCAATTCTTAAAAGATTCCTCCCGGTTGGTAGCCTGAAGATAGTAGTACGTCAATGTTTCATATGATAAAAGACTCTTCACTGTATAAACTTTCTTTCTATTTTATATTAATGATCTTCTCAGGTGTATATTGTGGATATTTATCCTAAGCATATCATGTTTATATGGGCACAGCTCAAAAATTCTACATAACCAGATCAAGGGGAGCTGATCCCAGATCTGACCTTGTTCTAACCGTTTAGTGTGGAAAAAAACGGACCCATCACATTCAATCCCGGAAAAACAAAATAGTGACGTTCCATCATCACCGATCGGACTATGAAAATTTGATAACGGATCTTCTCTTAAGGAGACCCCGTGCATTAAGCACGTATTGGGACAAGCTCCCCCGAGACTTCGTGCATAGTACCCATCGTTGAAAGTGCTGGAAATATTTTCTGTTTCCTGTATCGTTGCAGTAACTGCCACCTCCTAATATACTTTAAGTTTACAAAATCCAGATATGGCCGAAAATAGTGTACTGTTGACATGTATGAACAGGAGCTGACTATTCTTTACTTTTCAATCTAGATAAAATTCACTGTGTCTACGCGGCCTTGCGGGTGTTGAATTGTTTCTCCCTTACAACCCCGCTCATACAGATAAAACGTTGAAAGCCTTTCGCTACTCTAAAGCTATTTACATAAAATTTGTTCAGACGAACTAAATTCCTTAGTTTCACCAGTTCAAACTTTCACAGCTTAGACCCGCGATATCACGCACCTTGTTGCGAACCAGCTTCAATTCATTCTATTCGTAGTCCACTGATGAGATGTAAGTTACTCTGAATCACAACTTAGTGGAACTAACTACGAAGAGGTTTCTTACCAGATTGCTACAATCGTTTTTTTTTTTTTGTTTTTTTTTTAAGTCTAGGGTTACCAACTCGAACGTCCCTTGTAAATATTATTGTAAGAAAAATTATGTATTGTATTGTAGTTTCACTTGTATTTATTTCAGTGTTGTCTGTAAAATGTTTTCATTAACCCATATGTGGAATCCATCTTTTTTAGTTTATTCCGGTCTTTCCTTCGTTGAGTTAAGGTGCACATCGCAAATATACTAGAAGATCTTGGGAATGTTGAGAAGCGCATTACATTTCCTTTCTCTTACAAAACAAGTTATTACTACAGTTACTTCGCTACGAGTGTAAATTCGGAAAAGAACTGCATTTATAACATACTTTGTAGCCGTCAGATTTAATCAATGCAAGAAAGTAAGAAACCAAAAAGATGGTATGACGGAACATATCTAGTCGGAGAAGTATACAAACATTCCCCTATACAAGTAACCTAATGATACGTGACAGACACTGATGAAAGCGAAAAAAGCACAACATATCAACCAGACCTCAAGATAGATAAATCAACCTCGTACGGTATGCTGTTTGACGCTAAATTTGGTATTAGGAAGCTGCATTCATCCTGTATTTTGGAGTAGTCCGACATATGATGCACCCGCATGCGTGAAACTTGATTAGTCTAGTGGAAACATTCATCAACAATTTCTTTCAACTGCGCATATCGTTCAGCAAAAGGATATTTTAAATGGCAATTACAATTGACGTTGGCTGAAGAATTAGTTGATCGAAACTTTGTTCCCAGCAGCTAACACTTTTTTTTTAATTGAGTAAAACCTAAGAAAGGCAGTAAAGCCACTAAGGCATAAGGGGTTACTGGCAGTTGAAGATCTAGAAAACTTTACTAATCAACGAGAACAATAAAGGGTAATTAGGAAGAGAGTAGATAGCAATTGACATTGCATTTAAATTTTTGAAGATTAAACTTGACTGGCAAGCGTGAAATCCAGAAGAGAGTTCCACAAGCGAAAAGTGCATAAAAGAAACTGTTTGTATAAAACTTACGTTTACATCTAGCCAACGCAATTGTAAATTGATGAGACTTCGACGCCAGTCTCATACTGCGCTTAAATTCATAAAGTCTAGGTAACGTAGCGTAAGAACTCATCCGAACATTTACAATTGAAAGACACATGGGGGCAATATTTCGGCGGTGGGAAAGTAAATGAAGCCGAAACGTCAGGTCAGGGCCAATAATATAACTGGTTCCTTTTTGGATTTTATCAAGAATCTCTAAATATATAGCAGGAGCACCGGACCATAAGTGGCATCAATATTCCAATATGGACGAATGGTAGACATATAAATATATATAAGATAAATTCTGGAAAGAAAAATTTCTAGTACGTCACAGTGAAACAGCTTTCTTAGAAGCTGACCTATCAATGGATCAAATATTGTTTTTTCACTCGATGTCAACCGAGAATGTTAGCCCGTGAAAGCGCAACTAGTCGCTCTCCAGGATGTTATCGTCAGCCATGTTGATGGAATGCAGCATAGCTGACGATAACCAGGGGCCTCACATATGAATAATGGAGAGCAGCTTTGTTTTGGAGGCCTTAAAATTAACTAACGATTCTTTGCGCCAGTTAACAACAGACTGAAGTCGTTTATGACATCAGCTGCCAGTTTGTCTTTATTGAACTGATGAATTACTATCGAGAGAGGAGTAAATGGGTGTTTCATCAGCAAAGATAGCAAGTTGATACAATTTAGAAAGAACCGGAGCTAATTGGGGAACACACTTCTTAAGGACTATTACAGAGATCCCCTGTGGGGATCGAGATTACAGATGATAGTCGTCACTATAGAAAGGGGTTATATGCATATCACTCAACAAATCTCAGATAGGAAGAAAAATATTGATCATCAGGAACAATGGTGGATATATTTTATTTCTTGTAATTAGATATTGCAAATAATATAAATGACTTATCGCCAGTTTTCAGACTTAAATATTGACGCCTAAATTCCTGTTTTAATTGCTTAACCTTTTCTCCAGTTAATTTCGGAAAGCGAATTCAGCCATTTGTATTCATTAATAAGCTGTCAAAATCGATAGAAAGAACATTAACATACTTTATATTTTCTTAAAATGTTATGAAATTATTCACTTAGTGGATTTTAGCTCATTAAATATTTTAAAAAACTCTTCAAGATAACTGGTTAATACACAACATAATCTACTATTAGGTTTGAGACAGAAGTTTGAAATGGCGTATTACAAACTTCCGGTATAATATACAATTCTGGATACAACTTCATTTGTCCATTTCCGCTTTAAATCGTATTATTATCAACTGCCATTTACAAAAAGTTAGGTAAGAACAAAACTAGAGTATTTTGGGGATACTTGTGAGATCACTACGAAAGTCCTCACTCTGTCTCTATAGAAAAACTATTTACATGGTCATGTTGAAAGTGACTCATTTTCCATTACACAATCTCTTTCACAGAAATTCAAAATTGAAACCTTGTCTCTGTTCTATAGCTATTTTCATAGCAAATGTTAGGATATGTTTAATTCTCCAGTAACACCGGTTCAAATGTAAGAAGGAAACATCTCTCAAAATTTTGCCCCAAGTACTGTAATTTTGGAGAAGAGGTTCCTGTTTTAGTGCTTACCTGAAGACTTCAATCTTGACCTCTTCAAATCAACGGTGAACTGTAATGTATCCATTTGTTCCTCACTCTGTTCCATACATATCTCAGAATCCATTAATCGCTACAATTTCAACTGTAAGTTTTTATCTTTAAACCTCCTCTATAAGAGTGAATAATCGATAACTTTCCTACAGATGAAGAGGTAAGAGGAATAGATATATAGTTCTATAGAAGATTTTTGAGGATAACATGGAATATATGAGCAAAATCAAAATTATGGAAAATCGGAACAAAACGGAAACTGATGGTGGAATCAGAAAGAGACAGTACAGATTTCTGATCGATATAGATCGATAAGTATGGAATACAATAATTTGTCATTTAAACAATATAAAGAAGGCAAAATTGTTAACTGACTTTGTTTTGTTTTGAGTGGGTTGATAGAGACATTCAACTTTTTTTTTCAGAAACAAATTAGTTTTTTCAGAATATTTTTTCAAGTGAATATAGCATACAATGACTTTCAAATTAAAATCCTACTATTTAATCCATAGATGGGGAAGGAGATGAATTTCCCCGTAAGTGAACGCAACGAACACACCTGCAATTCGAACTCGGCCCCCTGACTTCTGATTCCGAAATTGCACCACTCGCACATATATTATTGAAGGCAAGAAGAGTCGAAGATAAAATGCTATGTACTTAATCTGTTTGTGTATTGGAGGAGGAAACATTGGCTAAAAGGGATAGTAGTGGGAGAAACATTGCTTCTAGGTACCAGGAACAGGGAGTTTTCGATGGACATGATCACCTACGTCCTGAAAAGACACGGAACATAAAAGAAAGAAAATATAGGTAGGTTCAAGCGTATAAAGAACCTAATTCACAGAGTCCAGAAAGGAATTAATGCGAAGCAAAATAAGCTCATTCCACTGCGGGGGAATATTTGTGATTTCATTTTGTTTTTCGTGCAGGTAATCATTAGTTTGACTCGTAAACAATATTGGTAAATAGCTTTAGTCAGTTTGGAGAAGTGGGTGAATAATTTGCATTGCACCAGTTGTGGAAAACAGAAAAAACCTTTCCTCATCTTCGACCCCCAACCACACTGGTAAAGGTGGTAGACATCGTTACTGCGAAAATCACTCAGTCTTGTTTATGGGAATGTCTGTCAGTGCATCTCTGGTGGTTACGTGTCGTTGTTGCTGTTGTTTTATATTTCGGAGTGACGTTTCCCTCCACAAAACAGCAGGGTATTTGGGTAATGATAATCCTGAGACGATATTCCGTTTAAAACCCTCACTCAACCATGAACTTCCTCATTAATGTCACGAGCAAAGATTTTCCTCCTAGTGTCTGTCTATCAGAGAAGTCACTCAAACATGAATTTGACTCTGGCGAAAACATGAGAACAAATTCGCACAAAGTACGTCATCTGCAAACTACATCCGGTCGTACCAAAATTGGTGATATCGACTCTTGACTTGATTAGCAATATATATATATATATATATATATATATATATATATATATATATATATATATATATATATATATATCAGGCATTATTATGCTAGTCAGTATTTTCACAATAAAAATCCCGATATATTATCTGTTTACAATTTACAATCATTATGTCTGCTTATCTTTATCATAATCGTTTCATATTCACGAATATTTTCCATATATTACTGTTGAATATATATATATATATATATATATATATATATATATATATATATATATATATATATATACACATTATATATATATATATATGAAAATATGCTACATATATATATATATATATATATATATATATATATATACATATATATATATATATATATATATATATATATGCATCATATTTTCATTTAAGTATGATTGGTTAAAGATTTTAGTAGTAAGCGTTTAAAGATCACGAATTAATTTTTAGGATGTCTGTTCAAAATAGTTTTTGAAAAATTTTAAAATTTTCATTCAAATATTTTCTATTTTCCAAAGTACTTTCAATCTTATTTGAAACCATCTTCAGGGTATTAAAACACTTGAGGGTGTGTATACCGTTGCTCCATGAATTCAAAATATATTTTCACTGTAAATTTTAGCGTTACAAATTCTAATTGGAAATTTCTTTAGCTATGCAAGTGGCGTAATTTATATATCAGACAAGATATGCTATCAGAGAACCGATTAATAAGCAGTATGAGAATCCTCGTAACCGGAGACAGCTACTCAGAAATGTTACCAAAATACTAGCAAAATCAAACAGTACAAGGAGACTTAGTATCCACAAAGCACTGATCATATAACTAAAACAAACCTCCAGAAATAAAATTTAAAAAAACAATTTAAAGTCCGCATCTTGAAATGTATATAATGTAGCACAAACACACATGTGACAACACACTTTGTCATTGTCACCACACTCACCAGTTCAAGGAAACTCACCATTTGTCTCTACCTAACCTGATGATGACTTAAGAAAATCGAAAGCTTGCACCATATTTCTTCCAAAATAAACTTTGGACAATATCTAATAGAATGTCCTCCTTATCTGAGGATTATTTGTAATTTAGAAAAGTCAATGAACAAAATTGATGTTTGTCTTTAGCAAAAGAAACAAAATTTGGTGTCTAAGAACACAATATATATAGGATATAACAGCAAAATTGTCTAAATCGTGTGACAGCATAATCATCCATCCCACAAACTGTTTAATATCTAATAAAAACCCCACTAAACTGACCGAGTTTTGTTTTCGCAGGTATTCAGATAGGACGGTTAGCCATCGTTTTGTATCAGTCCCACTGTTTTCCCAAAAGAGCAATGGCGAGACGAAAATGATCATTCAGTCGTTCAGTAATTCAATATGGCTCCCATCTTCAAGAAAACTATTAAGAGAATGGTGAATAAGTTTAGAAAAACAGGGAGCCGTAGAGATAAAAGCTGGATCAGGAAGTCACAACAGCAAAAGGGATCATCATTTCAAATTACAGCTTAAGAGGTCAGTTTGAAAAAGTCCAAGTCAGTTTATAAGAAGTTTGGCGCGTGAAAGAGGATTTTCAGCTCTAACAGTCTAAAGAGCCGTGAAAAAAAGACTTGCAAAGTTACACCAAGATAAAAAGTTAGGGTGTTAGAGATTGCGGAGATAATCTTGAATAAGTTGAAAAGGAATCCTCGAATAATATATATATATATATATATATATATATGTGTGTGTGTGTGTGTGTGTGTGTGTAGTGATGTTCGATAAAAGTGACTCACCTGATTTTTTTTACTAAATGTTCTTTTCTCCGATGAAACGAAATTTGAGCTAAATTCAAAGGATGATCGATCTAAAATCCGAAGAAGAATCTTTGAAAGCTCTTTGAATTTAGCAGTAAGTACTGTCAAGCATCCGTTCAGTATAATGTTCTGGGGATGTTTTTCTTTTCATGGAACTGGTTTCTTAAAAAGACCCTCAGGAGCGAGCAGTACAAGAGAATGTTAGAGTCTTGTCTGACCCCTTCTGCTGACAGGGTGCAAATCGACCCCACCAAGCTCATTTTTATGCAGCATAATGCTCCCTGTTACAAATCAAAATTGATGAAGGAATTTTGATGAGAAGCAGGTGAGTGTTATGACCTGGCCGCCCCAATCTCCTGACCTCAACCCCTTAGAAAACTTATGGAGCATGTTGCTCGACTGCTTTCTGGAGAGCCTGTATTTTATAATGCTCCATAAGTTTTTATGGGGTTGAGGTCAGGAGATTGGGACGGCCATGTCATAACACTTTAACTTGATCGCAATTTCTATCGTTATCTTTTCATTATTGAGACTATTTTAAAATGGCTTGTTTCTCTTTCCAGATTATACATTTATTACGACCATTGCTATATACGTTAAATTAAAAAAAATAATCATCTCTATTCCTCTGAGGAAGAATGAACTGAAGCTTGTAAATAAAATCTCGTAGCAAATCTCGCTATTTCGTCACCTCTCACGGAAAGATTTTAATACGTCATAGGGAATGGAAGTCTCAAATCTAAAAAGTAAGTAATGCTTTCTATTTTAAGTGTTAAATGCTATTTGCGTGATTTCCTTTTCGTGATTTAACACTGCATATAAATTTCCATTCTTGGGGCAAAATATGACTTTTCTCTTTTTCTAATTAACTTTTATCCACAACTTCCAATAACATATAGCTCGTAGTAATATTTGTCTTTTTACCATCTCTCCAAAACACTCTTCCAGCAAGCATTTGCACAACTCCCTTTGAGTGTCAAATTTTCCAAGCCCACCTTCTTTATGATACATCCGATAATTCCAACTGTCTCCGTCTAAGTTTGAGTATATACATCTTTATGTATCGTGTCCCTTCAGGATGTAGGTGACATTGGTCTCCACGATTTCCTGTTCTTTGTAAGCTCTGAATAAAGTTTTTTTTTTCTGCTATTTCTTCTAAAGAATGTTCCGCCATCCATTTACTGAAGCGAAATAAATACGCTACACGTTGTTTTCCTCTTTTTCTCTTGCCTTCAATTGTCATGTGAGTATCAGATTATCCAAGCCCTCCTTCATCATTATATGCCCCAGAAACTTCTACAACCTCTGCCTGATGTTAAGCATTAAATTTGTTTTCATTTCGGACAGTGGGTTGTCCGAAGATTTTATTGAATTGGAATAACATCTTCAATATGATTTCTATCATTTGTGATACAAAGATTAATGTTCTTTGAAAGAGTCATATGAACCCGATGCAATAATCCAACATTGCCGTCAATTTTAACACATTCCCTCTTTATGCATTCAGTCATATGCTTTGCCTTTATTGTATTCATTGACTACACCTTTTCATTTAGAATACCTTTGAAAAATTAGCCAATTAGTTCTTCTTTCGACAAATCTGTGTTTAATCTGTGGAGGTAATACAATATAGTTAATGAGATTTCCTGTTTCCAGTCTTTAAGGACATACTGTATTTTCTGTTTCTTAATGCTCACGGTAAATTATGCTTTCCGCTATCCCTCTTGCCTTCAATCTGTCCCGTGAGTATCAGATTCTCCAAGCTCTCCTTTCTCATGCTATGCCCGAGAAACATCAACTGTCTCTTCCTGATGCTACGTATGTTTCCTTTTTGCTTCCATTTTCTTAAAATCTTCTTCATTGCTCACATGTTCCGTCCATAGTATCCCCAGTATATGTGTCTTTTGAGTTTCTATTTCCTCCTTGCTTACGATCTTTGTCCATAGTATTCTTAGCCTCCTTGTGTAGGTCTTGTTTCTTTCAAACTTTCGTTGATCAGCGAGAAAATCTTCCCACATTCTTTGTCATAGGGGCGCTCAGTACACGTTTTGTTTCCAACGAAATCCTCCTGATTATTATTACTTTGTCTAGTCTTGGGAATGAATCTTTCACTAACCCAATGCGCGTTCAGATTTCAGTGCCATATTTTGCAGCTTCTGTTAGAACGCTTCCCAGATATTTAAACTTCAGCAGCTGTTTGATTTTAACATCTTCATTTCGCAGCTCGCATTTTTTCTCTTGCTGAAGACCACAGATTTCATCTCTTCACAATTGATGTGTTGTCCTTTCTTCTCGCTTTCATTCACTTCCTTAGGATATTCTCTCATTTATCTTCTCTGTCTACCATAAATACAATATCTTAATATATTGTTAATATTATGTCGACTGATGATAAATCTTGATAGGGTCTCCCTCGTTGTAGATGCTGAAAAATACAGGCAGTAGATACACATACCTTAATCTCTTTCTATATTCGTGTAGCAAATCAATTAATTTTCTATACGTATGCAGGTGGTTTATCCATGTATAAGTTCCAACACCCTTTCTAGATAGATATACAAACTTTATGAAGTTATTAAGCAAATAAGATAAACTGAATTTAAATTTAGTTTGAAAACTTGGTCAAATTTTAAACAATCAATTTAGATATCAAAAAAACAAAGCCTGAGTTAAAATTCTAGGTAGTGCCAATATGTTTTATTCAAGTTGTTTGATGTGCTGATGACATTTTATGTATCTGAATTTATTAAGCAAAACCAAATCACATTTTACTTCAATAAAAGAAAAATTGATCAACACCTATAATAGAAAAAACAACAAACACGTATGATAAATCTTTGAATCTCATTCATTTAGATATCAAAACAAAGCATGAGTTTAAATTTTTACGCAGTTTATATATGTTTTATGAAATTTTTTGTATTTATTATAAAATATGTAATCTGAACTTGTTGTTCAAAACCAGAAAATCAATTTTTACGTAAATAACAAGCTAATTAAATCCGCAACAATTAATCAACACCTATAATACAACAAATAACGCACATATATATTAAAACTTTGAAGCATTTGCATCTTAATATGGTGAACATTCTTTTCAATAACATCCATTAATCTATTAACCATTGATTATGTAATTTTTTTTTTTTTACTTCAGCAGGTTCAATTTCCGACATGCTAGTTTAATTTCTTTCTATTGGTCTGCTGTGCTGTTATATTGTTTGCCACGTTCACATAATTTCATCTTCGCAAATGTCCATGGATTTTCGATCGAATTCAGATCAACATTTGATGGTGGTCATTACATTATCTTCTCTCAACTAAATCTTTTTTGCTCAGAGAATTCACGGGTAGGCTTAAATAGTGAGAAGGAGCATCGTTGTGCATAATATACACTCCACTTTGAAAGTACAAGGCGGGGACTTGTTGCATGCAAAAATATATTTAGCGCAGTTCGGCTTAATACCTACGAGTTTTAAAAGGTCCAGTAATGGTTGAGTCGACAATTACAGCGCATATCATAACATTATCACCTCATTGTTGCCTTCTTTTAGCAACAGGCACATCTGACTTGGATAAAATCCATCTTTTGTCCCATTCATCAGGTCCATTATATGTCACTGGAGATTCGTCTTTGAAAATTAGCCGTTTTGATGCATTAAAATATTTCCTTTAGTGAGAGAATTTTGCTTAGGACTTCTTTTTGAACATTCCAATTCAAAAAGTGTTGTACACATTTTGTCCTTGACTCCATCAATTCCAGCCTTTTCAAAGATCTAAACGCAGGTCAAAAGTCGTTGTTTCGCTATAACTCGCTTTATTTTACTTTCATCTCGAGGAAGCAAGTTTTTAAAACCTTTTCCTTTGATTCTCAACTTACTTATATTTTCAACAGCCTTCTTTATCATGCGATGATCTTTGCAAAACCCCTTTAATGTCTCCAATGTAGACATTCCCTCATTTAATAACTTTATTATTTTCTGTTTTTCAGTTATTAGATTCTCCCTTTACACATGTTTCAATATATATTATAAACAAAAAAAAAAAAGATTTTATTAGATTTCAGAGTTCTTAAGAACTAATATCATGTTAATCTGCATAATAACTTCAGTCTGTCCATTTTCGTAAATTCCAAATATCTCAAAACCTAACCACTAAAAATGGCAGAAAATTTAATTGAATATTTCGTGGAAATAGACAAGTTTAAATTAGACAAATATTGGTTCAGAACTTTTTAGATATTAAGATTTATTTGATTTGTGTAATAACTTCAGACAGCCTGTAGTTTTGCTAACAGAGCTCAGTTTATAATATGTCCTTTCCAAAATGAAAAAAGACTGAAAACAAGAATTATAAAAATAGTGACAATAATGAATGTATCTGTGGACAGTTGTACCCCGTATGAGTCTGTATATTGAATTTAATAACCTGAATATTTTGAATGAATTTTGTTTAACTAGAGACAGAAAAATATCAAACGTGTACTTGCTAATGGATATAGAGGTAATAGGTAACAACTGATTGGTCACTATAATTGTCGTCGTTGTCGTCTTCATCTCGTATCTAAGGATTTCATTTCTTCCTTTATGATTGATTCTTTTATGATGATGTCCATAATGACTAAACAGAACAAGTCTTGAATGGAAGTGCTGCTGTCATTAAGTGCATCGTAATGTCGGTGCATGATAAGGTCGATTTTGTCGAACCTTTCTTCTCTTGTCGTTTGACTTCTTCAGTGTCCTTGTAGCTTCAAAACCGGCAACCACGTGGTGTTTTCCCTGAATTGTGCTTACTGAATAATAATCCTTGACTATTCTTTTGTTGCTACATGACCTGACCATCAAAGCTGTTGTTTATTGATCAGCAATCCGATGCTTTGATTGGTGGCTGTTTTGAAAACTTTCGTGTTGGTCACATAGTAATTCCAGTTGATGTTTAATATTGAACGAGGCTTTTTTTCTGGGTAAACCCTTATAACGTTTAGATGTCGCGATGATATACTGTTTAGGTTTCGCGACCATATAGCAAAGCTGAAATGACAACAGTATGATATACTATACTAATATACTGTGAAAAATTACTCTAGAAGTGAAAATAAACAGAATAAAAGTATATCTGTTTCGACATAGATAAAATAGTTATAATAATTTATGCTTTTTTTTTCTTGAAAATGCAAGTTTCAAAATGATTTTATTTTTTATGATCAAGTATCTCGATTTTCTTCGATTAGGAATGAGTAAATGGCTTCGATCTTAACAATTTAAGGTTACAGTACAGGATCTTCCATTATCAGCACCCTCTCCCGTTGGATCGTCCGGATCGCCATCCTATTGTTTTAATCTTTTTCTCACCTCTGGTGTCGGAGATGGCTTTGAAGGTCCAGCGTTCTCTTGAAGGGTAGGGATCAGGAGTGTGTTGACGCAGCTGGATGAGCCAGGCCCTTCTGGCAGCGCATTGCAAATCCTCTTCATGTTGACAATTTGATAAGAAAGTATCAAACCCACCCCCCACCCACCGGATGGTCCTACCTCAGGAAGTTCGATTTGCAGCAACGGTTTCCGAGGGGATATCTTCAACTGATTTCTTCTTGCTTTTCCTTCTTACATTGTCTAGGCGGTCCATGATCCCAAAACGTCGCTTCAAGGTCTAATTACCTTCTAGACAAAGTAGTAAAGAAAATGAAGAAGAAAGAAATAGTTATCATGTGCTTGGAGACAATATGGGAATTACGAATTGGATGGATTAACATCAAACAAGTCCTAAAGTTTAAATAGGTGAGAAGGGTTTTAACAGAGAATGGAAAATCTGACACCGAAAGCCGAAGACTTGAATAGTGAAATATGTATTTCACATGATAAGCTAATAACTAAATAACCGGAATATTTTATTCGAAACAAACAAAAATGTGTTGAACAATTACGTAATGTCAAGCCTGTTCTATATTCTGGACAATCTCCTCACAGATGAAGAGAAGACTGGAAACTCAGAAATGGTGGAATGATGGGAAAACCATAGATAGGGCACGTAAGCAACGAAGCAAAAAGAACACTGATGCTCAAAATTAGAACAAGACAGATTAAATTTCTTGGGCATATAATAAAGAAAGAGTGCTTGGAGAATTTGACACTTACATTATATTTCGAAAGCAAAAGCTACAGTAGAATCCATCTAGCTGAAGAGTTTGTATGAATGGATGGCGCAACGTGGCTTGATAGACCTGTCAAAGGTTTAAAAAAAACATATTTTTATGGCTAGAAGTAATAGGAGATTGTGGGGGCCATGATCGGCACATTGAATAATAATAATAATAATAATAATAATAATAATAATAATAATAATAATAATAATAATTTCAATACCACCACAGATGAACACATTTGACATTCTTGCATGGAAATAGTTCAGAAATGATTCTTCATAAAGAAATCTATGTTCACGATTTCATAAATTTGACATTGTTGTGAGGCACCCACCGTGCCTCACAACAATGTCAAATTTATGAAATTTCTTTATGATGGCTAGCTGATCGGATCGAAGAATCGGAGAGCCGAGTTCGAATTACATTCAAATCCATTTTATTCACTAATACACTTGGGAAAAGTATGAACCCTCTTCTCCCCCCTAAAAGGGTAAATTGCAGGACAGACCGAGTTTTATAGCCTTGGATGGCAACTGGTGTATCGCAGAAAGAAATTGAAGCCTGCTGCGGGGAAAAAAAATCTGCCTCGTCTGTCATGTATCGAAAGATACATGATCGCCTAAGCGTGTATCACGCATGGCACATAAATGACTGACTGGGTGGAAAACTATTACTAAATTGTGACCCTGATACATATCAGTCTATGTTTACTATTTTTCGACTTTCTGTAACAAGAATAAAAGCAGGAAAAGGAATTAAACTTGAAAAATTAGAGTAAGAATAATTAAATTGAAAATGGATGAAGAGATCCATGGGAAAGAAGAAAAATAAACTTTTATTTTCAATCAGGCAAAACTTTTAATGGAGGTTTATATTTTTTTTCCTTCATTTATGAATAAGTATATTTTTGATTATTACAACATATTTTCCGTTCTGTTCCTATGATTTCACACTTTATCTCCTCACGATAGAATGAAATTCCTCTGTCGTAGTCGTCTAAAATAAAAGGTGGATATAGAATATTAGCAGTTTATTTTTGTCCTCTTTATCTTCTTTTTTTCGTCTTTCGCTTGTTTTTTTTTTTCTCCTTCTTTCTTTTTTTTGTTCTTTTTCTTCCTTTTCTTTAAGCAGTTCTATTTTTTTTACTCTGACGTATAAAGATAGGTTTCGAAACGTCTTCCTTAAATATCATGTCCATCCAGTTTACTTTTCTCTGTCAACTACGATCTTAAAAATTTGAAACGCCACGTCAGTCGTCACCTGTCTTTTGTAATCTTGTTTTTATTGTCCTTAATACATTCACTCTAAGTACTTCCTTGAGTATTAATGGATGTGTCGCCTTGCTGGGGGTGAAATTATTATCAATATATATATATATATATATATATATATATATATATATATATATATATATATATATATATACTAGGATCCTAAGGAGCCAGGCAAATCTATCTAGGTTTCACGTAAATGGATCTTCAAGATAAACTGGCTAAAAAAATAAATGACGGAACAATATTTATTTTTTTATCAATAGATACTGTTTAGCTGGGTTCGCCTTGCTTCTTAGGATTTATTCTAGTTTATCGCTCTACTTGGTGTATTGAGCACTCTACGTTTTAGTCCCCCTATTCCTTGTTTTTTTTCTTTAGACTAAGGTCTTTAAGCATTTGGCGATTTGTTTCGTCTTGCTCTGAACTACTATTAATATAATATATATGTGTGTGTGTGTGTGTGTTTAAAAGTAAACTGCTTGCAAAACTGAAAAATATTTTTTGCTCTCTCTCTCTCTCTGTCTCTCCATCTCTTTCTATCTCTCTCCTTTTCTCTCTCTCTATCTCTTTCTATCTCTCTCTACCTCTCTCACTCCTGAAAGGTTTCTGATTAGCGTGAAATCCTAACAGTTGCCCGTCATTATCAAATTTTTATTTGCACTAATTGCGTTTTTGTATGATACTTACAAATCTAATTATTTTCACTCTATACCTAGTGAATATTTATGTTGTTGTCATCACAACATATAAGCCTTGTGCTATACACTCTTCATCAGGTTCATGTTGAACCAGATAACCTACGGGAAATCGAAAATTAAACCCTTTATTTAATCTACGGGTGTAGACTGACTCGTTCTACTACCCATGTTTGGGGATGCTTAGTCTCCACTGAGTTAAAGTACACACACCATTGTTTGACTTCACAATAACCATATCACAAATATATATTCACAACGCAACACTTAACTATCATAGTTTATTGTGCTGTGGGACAATTGTCTGTACAGAACATGGAGACTTAAACCTAATCTGTCTGCTAATGTGTGTTACTTCTGCTTGTCATGCTTGACCGCATTCAATGAAGCTTTTTGTTCTGTTATACTTGCGACTGCTGCTCCTGTTGATGACAACCTGCTGATATTTGTCTTTCTTTATTAGCGGCGCCCATATCGTATTTGTGTCCATGCTATGCCTTCTAAGGTGATTCTTATAGTCTAGCATGCGCGATAATTACTTCAGACATCTACCTCTCCAGTCTTCTTCCTTGCTTAGTATTTCAATTCATTTTACAGGGGCTGAAGAATATCCTCCATAAATGATCAGCCTTGCCTGATTTCATTGTCTCAAGGTATTTTGATGTTCATTCAGTTCATTCCATAGGGCCTGATGAATAGCCACCACCTTTTTGTCTTTATTCGACAGTGTGTAGCTGCTTCTGAATATTGTCCAGTAGATGTATACTGTATGTTTTCCAATAAGCTTTTGACGTAAGGCAGACAGACTGTAACAATTTGATCGTCTTCCTCCTCGACCCGTCTATTTTAACCATCAGACTGTCATTTTCCAGAGTAGTTGTTATAATGAAGGTTACGCTTGATGTTAATCATTTCAGGTTCATATGTAACTGGACCGGTGTTGTACACACTCTGAGGATGGTAGAAATTGAAGGTCAGTTATTATTCTGTAAACGTTGGTTTGTGATATTTGAACCCATTCTCTGTGCGAGCTATTAATACGCAAATGAAGACTAGGAGCTTATTATTTTCTTCTTCTAATGGGAACAGGATCAAAGTTCTTATTGAGTTCACTGGTCCAGCAGTATTCATACAGCTACCTCGTAAGGTCAAGGTATTATTTATGTATATCAGCCATTCCTTCTGTGGTGAGTTCCCTAAACCATTTCCTGGAAATATTTCATGTAGATATTGACCATCATTGTTGACAACGGTGAACCCGTTGCCGAGCCTTTCTCCGGTTGGTATATCTCAGCCTATAGATGGGAGCATGTGATATGTACACAGAACGTAAACAGTTCCATTTGGTTATCTATTGGAATGTTACTACCTTATGCTAGGGAATAGTTAAACATAAATGTAGGCCGGAGTATACAACGGCCGAAACGTTGTAATAACAACAGCAAATATTACGAGAAAGATGAGGACAAAAATGATAACTCTTCATCCCTGTACTTCAGACAGAAATTATAAAAATAATTTTGCCCAATCTCAGCTCCGAATGAAAAGAAATTATTTCGAAATTTGGCAAAGCTGGACCTTCAGCAGCAGTACATTTTATACATTTAGCACAATCTAGCAACCCTATTTTTAAAGAACGTTTTGTCTAGACGATAAAGAAACGGTAGCATAGACTCAGTGAATGTCAAATATCATAAAAAGTAATTATTATATGACATGAAGAAGAAACTAAAAAATATCAGTTAATTATAAATCTTCACATCATAGTTAACTGTATTTAAAAACCAAATAACATGATTAGATATTCCTTGTGATGTTGCCACACGATTTATAATGCTAATTTGTATATATGTTAATAGTATTGATATAATTTCGCCAGCTCCCATGTGGCCAGAATTTCTTTCTTCTATTATTATAATTATTCGATGGTTAAGTTAAATCCTTGTTGACAAATTGTGTTTGAACTTATCGAATGTTCCAAATATGTCGTATCTGTCGGTGACTAAGTCCAGGTTAGATTGTATCAGATATTTTCGGACTACAATTCCGGATGTCTACTTATACACTGAATTGTAATATTTTGGTACAGAGACATGTTGTGTTTGTCACTCATTCTCAATACTGACTTAGTCACAATGATTCTGTTGTGAATGGCCGATCAAAGTTGTACTTGATTTACACTTGTGCTTCACTCGGAAACGGACGTATTAACAAAGAACCTTATACTAATCTCGTGCTATCTCGTAAGTAATCTCGGATCTCGATTCACATTCCTGTTGCCTGCTGATGCCATTCTTTATATTCTAGTAATTCTATTTATTATATACTTTGGGTTTGGCGCTAAGACGATAGATGTATGAAGTTCGTAGTAATGTTTCACACATTTCACCGCAAGGTAAACAAGACACTAAGACGTAAGGGGGTTACTGAGTGTTAGAGAATATGAGAAAAGAAATCACTATTAATAACCGGAATTAAGAAAACAGAAGATTAAAGTTGACTGGGAAGCAAGAAACCGGAAGAGAGTTTCACAAGCAGGAAGTGCGATAGAAGAAAAACTTATCATAGAACTTACGGGTACATCTAGACATTTCAAGTGTCAAATGATAAGACCCTGCCACCATAATGCTAAGCTCAAATTCATAGTCTCACAGGAAGGTTCCTCAGAACAATTCCAACGAAAATATTTCTAAAAATGTCTATAAATATTTAATCAATATTTCTTTAAATTCATACGTTATTTACTAGTACGGTATTTAGAATATATTATCCCTACGATTAAACAGCATGAAATGAACATAACATTTTAGTACATACGTTATATCTTATCAACTAATTCAAGCTATCTATTGAGCTCTCAATTCGAAAACAGTCTTTGTGCAATGTGATACTTCCTGATGGCAGCGACAAAGACAGACGATAGCTGAAAACTGAAGCATAACTGAAAAAATAATAAAGTGAATCCAATTCAAAAGGACAGCTAGAATAGAGAAAACATTCTTTCTCTTTCCTTCTGTTCATTATCTCTTCTTCTTCTTCTTCTTCTTCTTCTTCTTCCTCTACTACTCTCTTCGATACTTTTTTCCTTTCTACATATGTTATTTCTATCTCCTTTCTTTTTCTCTTTTCTTCTACTCGCTATCCCTTATTTTCTTTCTTTCTATTTATATCCTTTCCCTCTTTTTTTCTGTTCTTTCTCCATTTCCCTTTCTCTCTTCTGATTTTTCTCTCGCCTTCTTTTTACTCTCTTCTTTTCCTACTCCTTTTACTCTCGTCTTCTGTTCATTCTCCGTTATGTTGTTCTTGCTCTCCTCCTCTTATTTTTCTTCTCGATCTCCGCTTCATCTTTTCTTCTTTCATTGCTCTCCTTCTATTCTTTCTCTATTCTTCACATCTTTCTCTGTTCTTTTTCTCCTCTTCTTTCTCTTTTCTACTTTTTTTGTTTCTCGCTTCTTCTATTGTTTTTTTTTCTTTTCTCCTCCTACTCCTTTTTAATTCTCTCCTCCTTTTCGTTCTCTTTTCTACTTTCCTTCCTTCTCTCATTTCCTGTTCTTTTTCTCATCCGTTCTTTCCTTTTTCTATTATTTTTCATCTGTTTCTTCTCTTTCTCTTTTTCCACTTCCTCTTCTTCTTTCTCTTCTACTTTTATTCTTTAGCTCTTGTTCTGTTCTTTTTCTCTTCTTCTATCTCCCTTCTAGTTTTGTTCTTTCTCTCTTCATTTGCTCTTCTTTATCCATTCCAACTCTTTCTAGCTTCTTCTTTTTCCCTTCTCTTTTTCCATATCACTTCTAGTTCTGTTCTCTCTCTTCTTCTTCTTCTTCTTCTTCTTCTTCTTCTTCTTCTTCTTCTTCTTCTTCTTCTTCTTCTTCTTCTTCTTCTATTTTTACTTTCTTCTTTCTCACTTCTAAGTCTCTTCTTTCTCTTT
This sequence comes from Acanthosepion lycidas, assembly GCA_963932145.1. Taxonomy (NCBI): domain Eukaryota; kingdom Metazoa; phylum Mollusca; class Cephalopoda; order Sepiida; family Sepiidae; genus Acanthosepion; species Acanthosepion lycidas. The sequence continues at coordinate 83,913,200 of OZ010605.1, forward strand.
TCTGCTCATTCTCCCTTTTTTTTCATCGTCTTCCTCCCGTCTACTTTTGTTCATTGTCTCTTTTCTTTCTTCTTCTCCTTCGCTTCTTCTTTATCTCTTCGTCTTACTTTTTTCTCTTTTATACTTTCTTTCTTCGTCTTTATTTCACTCTTCTACTTCTTTCTTGCATCTTCTTTTCTTTCTCTCTTCTCAACTTTCTATCTTCTTCTTTCTCTCTTCTGTTTTTTCTTTTTCCCTTCTTTTTATTCTCCTCCTCTTCATTCTCTCTCATTTTCTTCTTTCTCTATTCCACTTCTTTATCTCGTCTTGAGAAATATGCAATTCTATTAACATTTAATAGTTAGTCCTTTCTTCTTGCGTTCATCGAACACCTCATCTAATAATTATTTCAGTTTTCCTTCCGAAATGGATATCAACACGGTGCCATCAATAAATCGTATGTTTATTAAGATTATATCCGTCAATAATAAATCCTTCTAATATTTCTAATCTTCTTCGAATCATTTTGTTGTACTCCTTAAAGAATTCCGACTAGAAAGCACACGCTTGTTTTACCAATTTTCATATATTTTGCCTATACACATTTTCTGTCAGAATGGACTCTCTTTGTTCCGATTCTTGATTAGAAATTCTTTGAATCTCGTATATCTGGCTGTGCATTATTCTTTCCTGATATTTGAAAATATTTCGAATTGTACATATCATAATCAAACAAGTATGGAAAAATAAATATAGTTTTCTTTTTTTTTTTAATCGATTTAATTCCAAGAAAAGCAAATAAACCACTAAGGAAGAAAGAGTTACTGAGTGTAAAAAGATTTCGAGAACAAAAGAAGAGTAATCAGGAGATAGCGATTGACATTGCATATAAATTTTTCAAGGTTAAAGTTGGAAGGGAAAAGCCGGAAGAGAGTTTTACAAGTGAGAAGTACGAGAATGAAACTGTTAACAAAGAATTTACGGTTACATCTAGCCAACTCAATTGTAAATTGATGAGACCTCATTGCCAGTTTAATACTGCGTTTAAACTCAAAAAGTCAAGGTACCATGGCGAAGAGATCATCCAAACAATTACCATGAAAATATCGGAAAACGTGATACCAAAATCCAAAAGTGCATTTAAATAACAAAAATATGTCTTTTGGAAACTAAGCAAAATATTAAGAAACAGCAGAGCATCATAAAAAAAAAAGTGTTAGAAAGTGCAATGTAATATCAAATCCTCCTATATAGCAATCAGTATTTGGCAATTTTCCTCACCGACTAGACAGACTTACGGCTATGTAAATTTGAAATATCGCTTCTCGTATGATCACTGAAGTTTGGTCAGTACATATATGACTTTTTGAGTAAGGTAACGTCTACTTATCATCTCTCAGTTCCGTCTCTGTCTTTGGGCAGAGTACGCTCAGGGGTTTTCTTTGTCAAAGTTCGGAGTGGCAACTGAGAAAATAATACTCCCAATTACACCAGAGGGAGGCTAGCGCAACGGACGGTTGCGGGGCTGAGGGCAATTTTTGTCCTTGTCTCAGGTGTACGCGCACGGGTCCCGACCTAAAAATAGACCTTGTATCACATCTCGTCCTAGTGCGGGGACAAAGTAAATACTTATTCACATGTGCACAAATACCACCTGGAAATGGATTCATACATTTCTTTTTCTCTCCAGCTATGGATTCATTAGTAGGGCATTTAGCTGTGAACCATTATTATCTCCGAAAAAATATTACAATCTAAAAATATTTTCTGGCTTAAAATAACCTTCAAAGGGTTGATAAAGCATAAAAAAACAATTCAATCAATCAATCACAGTCTTGAGGCAAAGAGTTATGTGGTTCTAAAGAATTAGAGTGAAAATACTGAACTTGTCAGTTAAAAGAAAAATTAATGAATAAACCTATACATATTTAGAACCAGTGGAGCACTTCAACGCGATGAAATGGTTTGTAAGCTTGTCTTGCTGGATCAATTACGACTGAACAGTGATTTCGTTCCTCACTAGGTGACCCAAAACCTTCAGTGTTGTGCCACATCTGAACTACGCGTAGAAAATTACTATATTTAGAGTCTGTTGAAATTTTGATAATGATGAAAGAAAACCTTGAAAAGTCTGATACTCATAGGGCATACTCAAAGCAAAAGCACATTGTTGTAATGCTTGAAACATAGGTACAGATCTTTCTCTGTTTCTAATGAAGTAAATTGCCCAAAGACATTGCCTGTGTACAGATGCATGCATTTTAGCCAAAGCCAAACACGGACCCTACTTACAATATTATCAAAACTTGATTCTGGCATATTACAGTTATAACATATGGCTTATAACTTCAATACGTCAAAACCCAAGCTATAATCGTTTCATCATCACCAATAAATGATATGAACATCCAATGAGTCTACATGGATTGAAACTCTATTGGATTTAAATTCGTTCCGATGTATGATCCATTGATAAGGAAAATAAAGATGCTAGAGAATGGTAGACTCATCCAATCTGTACACTATTTACATTATTCGGACTATTGTTCTCATCTTTGGCGCCATATTTATTACAACGTTTCGGCCGTTGTACGCTCCGGCCTTCTTCAGGTTGTTGGAACGTCGAACTGAACCCTTTATTTCGCTCACTCGGGTAGACTGTTCTAGTTCTACGTACCATGTTTAATGGGTGTCAGTTATCAGCTAATTCCCATCGCCAAGTTCTCCACTGCCTTAACCGGATAGTGTTTGGGTTCTCTCACTGGATCTAACCAACGCCTTTATCATCTGTGCCATGTGTCCTTGACGACTAGCCAATGAGCGAAATAAAGGGTTCATTTTGACATTCCAACCACCTGAAGAAAGCCGGAGCGTACAACGGCCGAAAAGTTGTAATAAATAGTGCGACAAAGATCAGGACAATAGTCCGAATAATGTAAATAGTTTACATAATACCTCATCTCAGAAATATAGACAGATACTCATCCAATCTGCTCCAAGAAATACCTAACCCCTCAATATGTTTTGTGTTTACAAGTACAAGATTATACTAAAATGGAGTATCAATTGGATTTCCAGTCTTGATAGAGTGTATATAGTTTACGAGATCTTCTAGGGAGGTGACATATTCTACACACAGCGGTGACTTTCCTAAAGAATCAACATCACGAGACTGTTGCTAATCTATCTTTATTGCCAGATCTATCACCAATATTCGGACCGGCTCCATTCTCTAACTCTATCAGTTCAGATTTTTACAGCCAGGACAGGTCATGCCACATCCACGAAGTCAATTCCTCCGTCATTTCCTCCGTATTTTAAATTTAAGAATGTTCCACTCTGATACCTGTTTACTCAGAAATTGTGTAAAGCCTCATTTTGCTATTACAATCCGAAACACCTTTTTTCTTTCATATGATTCCTCATTCATCAGAACCCCTTTAACAGTAGTTTCCCCTACCTTGAGTATATCTCGAACCGTGTATTGGATGAGCATTAGTATTAAAAAATAATTACGATTACAGCGACCGTGGGAATAATAAATTATCGATAATTGAGATTCGGTGTTGGAAAACCACATGTAGATAAGAATGGTATGTATGACATCTAATAAATAAACTCTATTCAAATATATCTTTCGCTTTCATTCCCTTCTGGTTATAATATTGGTAAATTATGTCTATACTCCCCATTGATGAAGTCTAATTCAAATAAAAAATGTAGTTTGACATTTCTGTTCCTAGCAATGATATGAGAAAAAATGTGACAAAGAGGATGCCTGCCAAAAATTCCTGGAATGAAATAAGTTATTCAGCCTTTGCCAGATTTTAGCATCCAAAACCATATAAACGTTGATTCACTTTTCCCTGGTTCTCTCTTGGGAAGAAGAAAAGTGTGGATGGCGTCTCGATTGTCTCTCTTAAGGACATACTATAAAAATTCTTAACAACGCAGTTTTTACATTCACTTTCTGGGAAAATGCGCGTCTTTCTCTTCCTAGAAAATTACCTTGTGTCAAGTAATAAATGGCACACGACACATTTGACATGTTCGGCTATTGAGCAAGGTATATTTTATTTTAGATTTTCTGCACTATTAAAAAATATAATAAAAAAGAATGCATTCGTCGTTTTTGAAGAGGAACGAGAGAAGAAATGAAAAGAGGGAATTATTTTTTTAGCAGACTGACAGAATAAGTTTCATAATAAATAAGAAGTTATACGGTACAAAATAAAGAGAATTTAATGTAAGAAGAAATAGTAGAGAAGAAAAGAAAACAACAATAGAAACAAGGAGAAAGGTTAAACGACAAGAAAAGGAAGAAGACGACTGTAGGAAAAAAAAAGATATCTTAAAGAAGAAGGAAAGAAAAACTAAAAGGAACCAGACCAAAATAAATAAATGAAAAATTACATGAAAAATACGAATGAATAACAAAAATGTATCAAACATCAGAAGAAGAAGACGACGACGAGAGAAAGAAGAAGAAGAAGAAGAAGAAGAAGAAGAAGAAGAAGAAGAAGAAGAAGAAGAAGAAGAAGAAGAAGAAAGGATTGAAGAAGAGGAAGTGAACAAAAGAGGAGAGCCTGACTATAAGTGGGGGGGCAGAAGATTAGAGAAAGATCAGAATTAGAAAAAGAAAGAAAAGTAGATAAAGAAGGAGAGAAAGAAATGAGACGAGGAGAAAAAAGGAAAAAGAAAACAACAGATGAAATGAAAAGAACAGATGTTAGAAATAAGAGAAAATATGAGAAAAACAACAGAATAGAAAGATAATGTAAAAAGTAAACGAGAAGAAGAAGAAGAAGAAGAAGAAGAAGAAGAGAGGAGGAGGAGGAGGATATAAGTGATGGAGAACAGAAAAAGATAGGAAAGTGGATGAAGAAGAGAGAAGGAAAAGAAAAGGATAATAGATAAATAAAAGAACAAGGGTAAATTATAAAAGGTAGAACAGAGAACGAACAGAATTGCGAAAGAATGGAAAAAAGAAAGACAAAACAGAAGTCAGAATGAAGAGAAAATACGGAAAAAAAAAGATAGGAGAAAGAGAAAAAAAACTTATTTTCAACAATGAACGGTTCCGAATAGCAAGACTGTAATCACAAGAAAGAGGAAGACGCAAATGTAAGAAAAGAAACAACAAAATGTTGAAAAATTGGATTTTGAATGAAATAAAAACGAGAGATAAGAATTCCGCCAAAAATACGGACCTCATGGAAAACTGGAAACCGAACAACATCATTGCAAAATAGTATATGTATATGAATATGTATATGTATATATATATATATATATATATATATATATATATATATATATATATATATATATATATCAAAACAAAGCTGTGAAAACAATAGATAAAAAAATTAATAACAGGCAAATGTCAAAGAAAAAAGAACTCTTTATGTTTTAGCGTTTCTTTTCTAACGGATTTCTCTTTAAAATACTTCTGAGAAAAAAAAAGGGGAATATCTACAGCACATTTTGTATTCCCTTAAGAAAGGTGGAATTTATTAAAAAAAAAGTATTTCTTCATATTCTATCATTGTTTTTCTCTGGATCCAGCTCATGCTACACATTAATCCGATCCCTTTTTCTCCCAAATGGTTTATTTCTATTCTATTTATTTACAGAAGCAACATCATTATTTTAGCAGGAATCGCCTCCATATTCACCTATTTATTTTATTTAATAATAATAATAATAATAATAATAATAATAATAATAATAATAATCCCATAATGATATTCATCCTTTTCCTCATTCAGAATTTATTCTCCTTCTTCCTCTTCCTCTCCTCCTCCTTCTTCTTCTTCTAGTAATAATAATAATAATAATAATAATAATAATAATAATTATTATTATTATTATTATTATTATTATTATTTCCTTTGATTTTCCTTCTAGGTCCAAACAAATATCAAAGATCAGAAATGCTTTCATGACATTTTTCCAGTGAAAATTTTTGTAAAATAAATAAATAAATCACACACCCTCTTCGTAATGTGTCCACTGTACTTGTGACTACATTTTTTTTTAATTTCTTTAAGGCATGAGCTACCAACAATTCTATCAATGAGTCTTTGGAAACCTTTTCCAATCAATCCGAGTGTTCCAACTATAACTGGAATTATTGATGTCTTCATGTGTTACATTTCTGAGATTTCCGCTTCAAGATCCTTGTATTTTTTAAGTTTTTGAAGATCTTCAAAAATACATTAAAATCAGAAGTGACTACCATGTCAGCAAGAAAGCACATTGTTTTTGAGCTCTTTGCTCACGATGTCTGGCTATTAGATTTGATTGTTCTGTCTGTGAGTATTGTAAAATCCCATAAAATTTTTACAGGTGCCATATCTATAAGCGGGTTTGAGTGATGTTCTTACCAATTGCCCTCCCGTAAAAGTTACATATTTTCCAGTGTAGATATTGTCCCAATCGAGTTGTATATTCAGTTCCTACTAACACTGCAACCTGATACAAGAGGTTTTCTGAATATTTATCACAGAATCTGCATTTGGGGTCAACAAAATTTTTCAATCTGTGTACTTGGTAATTTCTAGTTAGTAGGCATTATTATTATTATTATTATTATTATTATTATTATTATTATTATTATTATTATTATTATTATTGTGTGTTTGTGTTATGTATCCTGCTTTGCATCCTGTAGAGCCGTATTCAAACTATGGTCCTTCGGCCCTATAGCAGAAATGTTATTTAATTGATAGCACTTTTCTTACTATATCGGATTTTCTGGGCAACTTGCACGTTGATGTTATCTGGGATACTGTGAGTAAAGTTGCCCATTCCTTTTATCTCGAAGCCTAGAGCTCCGATTACTATGGTAGTCTTCATTTCCAACATGCTGTTAATGTTGATACCCAGGTCCTTGTATCTGGATAACTACTCGATAATTTTCATCTTTCAGATGTTACAGCTATGTCAATAAGCACATACTTACTAAATTTCTTGGCTTTTATGATAACATCAGATCTTTTTTGGTTTTTATTTCCCTATCAGTTTGAATTGGCATGTCCCAGAGGATAGTTACATCGTTATTTTGGGTAACTGCGTCTGGTTGGTGGTCATACAATCTCTCAGTGATTTCGATTTTGTGATTCTTGCTTATCTTCAGTGTGAACATATGTCGCTAACTTGATATGTCTGTGAGTATATTTATATTTTTGTGCAAGTTCCGGACATACTGAGATAATATGGTTGATAGTTTCATCATATTTTCCGCAGATCCAGCATTTCGGTTAAGTTCCATCCTCAATTATGTGATAGTGATAAAATCTTGTTGCCAGGATTTTATCCTGAGTTACAATAATTAGGCCATCTGTCTCAGCTTTCAACCCGATACTCCTCGGCCATTGATGTGTTTTCTGTTGATCTACATCTGCTTCTTTCGTTCTTTTTACGTATTTGCTATGCAATGCCTTCTCCTTCCAATTCTTTTTGTAATTTCTTTTGCCCAATTTCTTTTGATTTCTGCTTTACTCGTTTAGGGTAGATAGTACTCGCTTCGTTTTTTGTTGGTAGGGTTTCAGGTATATTAAGCTGCTCCTTGAAGAGTTCTTTGTTGATGGAAAGGATTTGCTGTTTTAGTCTTTGTAGGAGAGAGTCATTGGTTTTTGCACGGTATGCATTATTATTATTATTATTATTATTATTATTATTATTTAATTGGATATCCTCTCCGACTCATATATGATTCGGCCGGGTAATGGTGGTTATATCTCACCTCCTACCAGCAAATTATAGATATCATTTTCTTCTTCTAATACTACTAATACTACTACTACTACTACTACTACTACTAATAATAATAATAATAATAATAATAATAATAACAATAACATATTTCGCGTGGTTTTTGTTTTCAATCAGAAATTTTATATGATATGTATTCTCCGTATAACTTCAAAAGTTAGCACCTTTCGAAGTATATTTTCAGCGCTAAGCAACCCGGACTTCTGAAGCGATGGGATACTATGCTTTATTCCGATTTTATTCATGTAAGTTCTCGTGATATAGACCCCAATTCCCCAATGATGAGTGGAGGTATTAGTGACCCGAACATCCCCTGTTCTAGCAGACGTACTTCTTCATCGTGTAAATTTCTGGAAAATAATTCGAAGAGGGGCCATTTTATTCGAAGATGGTGATAGCTACTTCTATGACACCCAGGATGCGTACTGTTGTTGTTGTTGTTGTCATCATTGTTGTTATTCATTTGCCTGATTATGCCAGATATCACTTGGTCTTAGTTGAAAACTGATTGACAAGAAATACGCTAAAATAATAAGAATCTTTTAAACAACTGTCGACACGATGCTCTCAAACTACTCTCGCTCATGTTAATTCAACAAAACATTTATGAACATGGTAACACCGGCAATTATTTAAGATGAAAATATTTATGAACATGGTAACACCGGCAATTATTTAATATGAAAAGTCATAAGATCCATAAGATCCATCTTCTGCCACGTGCAAACCCAACACACGTGTACCGTCCCGTAACCGCTCCAGATCCTTACAGGTCAAACCAAACGTAGCCAAGTGCTCTTTCACGCGAGCTGCTGAAATCATGCTCTCGTCAACATAAATATCATCAATATATGATGAGGTTGCCCGTCGAACTGACTCGTCTTTCGCTAACGCGGCGTCCACAATGGTCTTCCTTATGGCTGGTGCAACATTCAACCCGAAACCCATTCGGGTCAAGCAATATCTTCGCCCCTTGAAGATTACAGTTTGAAAGGGCCACAGTGACTTATGGATATGTACTTGCAAATAAGCCTGCCGTAGGTCAAGGATAGCGACTTCCGGTCCTTTTTTACGCCACTCCCTCAGTTTCTGTGCGCACACGTCAGCATTGGCTGCGTGTGCGTCGAGACACTCATTCAGCTCTCGATAGTCTAATACTGGCCGCACTTTATTTTTGTTTTTCTGCACCACCGCCATCAACGGAATTAAACCTTTTGGAGGAACGAGTTCCTTTTCAGGATAAGGCTGCAACCAACCGTTATCAAGCCAGGTCTGCAGCTCTTGGTCGTATTCCTTCTTGACTCCCTTTGGTATTGGGTACTCGGGCATCCGATTTCGCAAACTTTCCAGTGATCGACCATTAGACCACTTCCATGATGCGACCCATATCTTTTGGCTTGGGTCGAATTCGGCACAGAAATCAGGTTCTTCTATTTTAATGGCGGCACAACAGACTATTCCACGCTTGGGAAACCGTACATCGCCACTCTCTGTTATTTGGATTCCGCTCAACTTTTTAATGGCGTCAAACCCGAGCAACAAGTCGAAACCCAATGAAGCAATGTGGCCTATCTCTCGACACTGGAAGCAACCCATTGTTGCACGTGACCTGCATGTCTGGCGGGAATCTTCTCGTCGAACCGGGCAGTCCCTAGAAAAGTGATTCCACCCAGAGCATCGAAAGCATCGCATACCCTCACGACGTTTAACATATGGTGGTTTATCAGCTCCGCCTGGTAAAATGGAAGCTACAACCATTTCCTCGGTTGCATTTTGATCTTTCATTATGGCTCGAGCTCGGTCCAAAAGTTGGTTTGTATTCATGTCTTCCATCCTGGAAGACGCGCGCAGTAGTTGCTTGACGTGCGCTGGTAACCCTGCTATGAACGCACATGCTAGTCCTTGCTCGGATATCCCGCCAAAAAGACCTGCTAGCTTCTTCAAGTCGGCTAGGAACACGTCGACGGATTCGTCCGGGCGCAGTCGGCGTTCCACGAACTTCTCGTAAGCCAAGAAACGATCCGGCGCAAAGGCAATCCGCAAGGATCGTTTTATCTGCTCGACATCTGATTTTTGTTCCGAGTTTAGCTGTTGGTAAACAGTAAATGCTCCGCCCGTCAACCTCAGAGGAAGAACACGTTCAACCTTTTTAATCCCACACAGGTCACAAACAAGTTCTGCCTTCTCAATCCATTCAGTAACTGCTTGTCCGGTCACTGACCCATCAAACTCTGGTATTAACTTGACGTCAAATGTCTTATCCGTCATACTGCCGAAATAGCTTGTAAGCGTTCTGAAAGCAAAGGAAATATTTGTCGCAGACTACTTCCACAACACAAAGAAAAATCACTGTAAGTCCAGACTCGAATATCAGGGGCAGAAAGAAATGCTGAAAACTCGACTCGCCGGTACTATTTCAAATCACAATGCGTGTAACCAGTCAGAAAAATAACTCACTCTCTAACAAACGCCTAAACCAAAAATGCCCGAATTTTTCGGCCCCGAATCGAGAACACCTTTTATCGGAAGAAACCTATTTGTTTCATTCGTCGACAGCTGGGATAGGATGTTCCGTAATTTACATATCAAAACACTTTTACAGCGACTCCTGCGACTGACTTGTTTTTTCTTTAATTCAATTATTCCATTTTCAGCAAGTTATGTGGAATACGTGCCATTCTGTTTGGTAAGTTATTTTCTTTTTAGACACTTTTTCCGTCGTAGAATACACGCGACACGCTGACGATTGGTTTGACGAGGTAAGTCGCCGTTTTCTTCGCTATATATATATATATATATATATATATATATATGTATATTGATGTGGGCCCAAATTCCGGACAATGGAAGGAAAACACGGAACACGGATTAGAGGTAAGAAAGATATATTAAACAAAAAGGTTACAAAGATACTTTAAGTATAAGCGGAGCTTACTATTGGTAGTCGTACGCGGCTGATATTACGGTATTAGAATACACACTCACTCACTCACTCACTCACTCACTCACTCACTCACTCACTCACTCACTCACTCACTCTCCTCCTCCTCCTCTTCTCCTAGAGTGTTATATCGCATACTTCATATAGTCCTGGAAGAGTCCATGTTGTAGGTATGTTACGGTCTCACAACACACACACACACACACACACACACACACATATATATATATATATATATATATATATATATGGATTCTCAAACTTTTTCAAAGACGTGTGTTTGTCGGTGGGGGTTGCAACATTTATTATAAGTCTTGTTGTTCTTCTTCTTCATATTATTATTATTATCATCATCGTTATCATGATCATCAACATTATTCAAGCTCTTTCTCAGTATAATGTCATTTTTCTTCGAGTTTTGACGGCATCAGCTAGAATATTATCATCACAATTGCTTTCCATGCAAAAGTTTCCCATCTTTACGTTTTGTATTTGCTTTCAGTTTTATTTCCTCCAATGAAATTCCGAGAACAAAATTATATAAAGAAAAAAAACATACGAAACTTTCTCTTTCGCCTTCGTTTACCATTCTGACTTGGAATATTAAAACAATGACGGTCAAGAAAACAACATGTAAATTAACTGTATATCGGTTTTCGCAATATATAATCGCAAAGGCAACGAATGCCTACAAAGCTATTTATATTTCTTCAGACATTTAGATATGCATCTGAATCTAAACACAATAAGTAATAAGCATTCTATACAAGCTGAAACAGCAAATATACTGGCTCATTCATCTATTATTTTTTTAATTATATTCTCTGTTCAAGACATAGGCGAGTTGTTCTCCATAGATTTCTCCTGTCGAGTTTCACTTTGGGAAAAGTATGGATCTATTTTTCTCCCATGGCCTTCGGTTAAATAGTTGCACTTGTATCTGAAAATATCATTGTTAATTTCAAAAACAGTCAATGCAATATTAACTTGCATATAAAAAATAATTCTCATAATCCAAAATGTATCTGAATCAACAGAATCTTTGAATTGCCATGAGTTCTTGTCTAAGAGATTGTAACGGTTTCCCGTTACCTTTTCAAATGAAAGACTTACTGCTCTCACATTGGTTTGAAACTCAAGTACTGAGTTCGATTCTTAATCACGGCTTTGTGCTACAATTAAGCTATGCTTAGTAATTCAGCGAAGCACTTCGACGTGATGTAATGCTTAGCAAGCTTGTCCCGCTAGATCAGTTACTGAATTATGAGTTCGATCCTCACTGTTTGCCTCACAACTTTGGCCTTCTACCACATCTATGCTACGCTTAGAAAATCGCCATAGCCTGGATGTCAGCCAAAACAGTCAACTCTTCTTTCTATTTAAGTCATACGTCTTCATGTCTAGAATTAGCTGTTATTCTTTCTGCATAACCCCAAAGAACTTCTGCTCTTGCCCTTTTTATGATAATGCAACTCCACACAGTAAACCTCTTCCTTGAATGCCTCTCAGGCCTTGTATTGGATGAGTAAAAAAAAATTAAAGCGAAGTTAATCCGAAAGTGAACTGACTGACAAGGTGGAGATTATTAATTCGGTTCGTCGAATTCATTTTCTATGCTGATAATCGTTATACAACCAGCACACTATCTGTGCGAGTCATATTTTACAACAGGGTTACGCCAAGCATAGGTTACATTTTAAAATAGTAAATAGTTGTAAAAAAACAATTTTGGAAACCTATTTTTAATAATATCGGCCAATAATACAGTTTGTCTCAAGCTATGACGCAGATCATATAAACGCAAAATATTCCAATAAAAAAAAAAAACATTCCAATTCTAAAACCTGTTATTTGATACATTCCGAGATATATGAAAATGGGCGGAGTTAAGTAAAAGTCCTTGCCGTTTTTTTACGTCATTTGGGAAGTGATCACTGATACGCAAATGAGTGCATCACGTTCCGGCAATGCGTGGGGGCGGTCCCATTGCTCTTGACCAACCCGTCATAGCTCGAGAAACATGGCGATGTCAAAGAAGCTCGCCCGGGACTGTCTATTCTACGATATTAAGATGGGCTTGTCGGCAGCTTCAAGTCCATAAATACGTCAAGCATTGCTTACAGTAAACCGGCCACAGATCCTGGATGAAGAGGTCAGTCATAGAGGACAAGCTCTGTGGTGAACTTGTCGAAAGCTCCCTGGTTTCTGTTGAAACAGCAAGACTTTACCTGCGCCGTATAGGGAAGACGTATAAGTTGAGCAAGTGGGTACCCAACACAGTGCCGGAAACCAACACTCAACAACGTGTAACGGTCTGATTATTGTTACTTTCTCGGCATTGCAGCGTACCCCCTATATTTGATCGAGTGATCATCAGTGAGGAAAAGTGGGTCCTGAATGATAATCCCAAGCGATTCAGACATTGATTGTCACCACCGGATCCTGTTTTTCACAGCACAAAACTAGTTCTATGACCATGCAAGATCATGATCTGTATCTGGTGAACTTGTGAACAATTGGTGCTACCAACAGACCAAACCCTTACTGCGGACATCTACTCGCAGTAGTTGGAACGTGTGCAACAGGCGCTAAAACAGAAGGGATCAGTATTGGTTAATTGTAAGAATGTATTGTTCCACCAAAACAATGCAAGGCTTTATGTATCTCGGTCGACTTGAGATACCATACGGCGAGGAGACATTCTGCCATCCACCTTTCTCGCCAGACATTGCGAAAACAGATTACCACCTCTTTCAGTCCCTGCAAACTCACCATCGTGAAAAATTCTTCGCAAATGAGGCCAGCTTATGAAAGGTACTCACAGATTTCTTTCCGTCCAAGAAAAATGTTTTTTACCACCAGGGCATTGCGCATCTGCAGGCACGTTGGCAAAAGGTTCTAGAAGCCGATATGCATTACTTTGAGAAATAGCACAATGACAAAGTTGTTTTATAACTTTTTTCGAATAAATAAAAACGACAAGAACTTTTTGGTTGCTTTACCATTATTTTAATCGAAATGATATTAATTTAAAGTTTCTGAAGCCGAATAAATAATGTTTTCTCCATAATATATATTTTCAAACATGGATGTTTAAAAGGATTTTAAAATTCTGAAAAATAGGAAATAAATTTATTCAAGAATATCTACTATGTAGATAGCTTGAGATCATTGAAGGGTAAAATAAGTACTTGAAATTATAACTATACTTTGACCTAAAAGTAGATAAGGACCTTAAATAATTGTCGTCTTGGGATAAATCTAAATTAAAGTTATATTGAAACAATTACTTTCATCAGCGCTCGGATTTGAAATTGAGCAGGTCTAGAGGGATGAAACAAGATTTTACAAGAATTCAGAAATTACGAAATTTCCTTGGCAACATTCACTCGGTAAAGTAAATATTATAAGAGATCAAATTTTGTCTAAAAATACAGTGTTCTTACAAATGCGTGAAACCTGCCACAGAGATAATAATTGTTATCGTGAGAAAAAATAAAATAGACGTATTAAATGTGCATTCAGACACAATTTTTTAAACAAAACTCAACAAATAATGAACACAAATAAAAAAAAATGTGAAAGTTAATTATTTCTTGAAATTTAAGCGTGCTACTAGGCTGGCATCACGGTTCCATTTTCACTGTCGAAATGATTAAATGTGTCCGTCTCTTCTACTCCAATAGCTTCATATCTCGCACCTAAAGGCTGTGGAATTCACTTTCTATTACTTGTTTTCCGGATAGCTATCATCTCCAACTATTCAAATGTAATGTCAATCGACATCTCCAGATGCCCTGACCTATTCTCTGTCCTTCTCTTCATCCTTTCCTCCATCACACCTCTTTACTCTCGCTCCAACTCTATAAACCCTTGCTTCCTAATGGCATCCCGCCGTGCCTGGCGTGAAATGCTTAAAAAAATATTAAAAATACATCCATTTCTTTTATTGTGTCCATTATTTGGAATGTTTTCTTTTCAAATTTGTGTTTGTATGTGATTTATTTCCTCAAAACGAAAAAAATAATTTTCTTGAGTATCGCTTCTGGCTGCTGGTCGTCACTGGTCCGGATACTACACAATCATCTTGAGAGCTCCTCCCACAATATGGATATCTGACAGTAGCCTCCCCACGAAGGCGGGGTGCGACACAAGGTCAGAGTTTAAGGTGGGGAACCCGAGAGCTAATGCTCAGGTCTCTGGTCAAATGTTGCTAAGACAACCGCGTGAGCGCGCCGTGTCTTAGTTAAAACTGGTCTCTTAGCTTGTTATTTCAGGTAGACAGCAGTATTAGCTCGTAGTATCACACTGAGGCACGATGAGACACAAGGTCAGACTTTAACGTGAGGAAACTTTAACGTAACATTCAGCCCACTGCTCAAATTTTGACTAGACACTGGCCAGAGCGGTGTCAGGACAAAACTGGCTTTAACTTGTCATTTCGGTGGGGAGTAACTCAAATACGGGTGCGGTATTTTCCCGTGGCCTCCCCAATCAGGCGGAATGCGAAACAATGTAAGGATTTAACGTGAGGAACTCGAGCGCAGACACTCAGGGCCCAGTTCAAAATTTGACTAGACACACGTGAGTGGAGTCAGGTCAAAACTCGTTTCAGCTTGTCATTGGGAGGAGACAAATAATCACACCCGTGGCCGGTATTTGACTACAGCCTCCCCACTGAAGCGAGATGCGTCACAAGGTCAGGCTATAATGTGGAGAAGTCGACCAGGGACGCTCAGGCCACTGGTCAAAATTTTTATCTAGATCAGTTTGACATTGTGGGAGTACAAAATGGTATCCTGTACGCGATATTTGCACATAGCCTGCCCACTAAGGCGGGATGAGTCACAAGGTCAGGGTTTAATGTGGGTAACCCACGCAGAGACGCTCAGGCCACCAGTCGAAATTTGCCAACAGAAACCAGGGAGCTTCCGACAAGTTCACCACAGAGCTTGTCCTCTATGACCGACCTCTTCATCCAGGATCTGTGGCCGGTTTACTGTAAGCAATGCTTGACGTATTTATGGACTTGATGAAGCTGCCGACAAGCCCATCTTAATATCGTAGAATAGACAGTCCTGGTCTCAGGCCAAAACTTGACTTAGCTTATAATTTCGGGAGGGCAAAATGTCCTCGCGAGCGGCTGTTAACTGTAACCAAGGCGAGATGCGACAGAAGGTCAGAGTTTAATGTGGGTAACCCGAGCGAGTACGAACAGGCTACAGGTAGGCAAAAAAAAAGGCCTTAGCTTTTTTTTTGCGTGAACAAAATTAAACCCTGATCGTCATATTTAACCGTCGCCTCCACAGTGATGCGGGATGCGACATATGGTGATGATTTAACGTTAGGAATCCGAGCACAGACTGCCAGGCCACTGGTCAAATTTGCCTCGACACCGCGCGAGCGGCGTCCGGCTAAAACTAGTCTTAGCATTTCAGGCAACTGGTCAAAGTTTACCTTGTCCCCGCGCGATGGCAGTCAGGCCAAAACATGTCTAAGCTTGTCATTTTGGTTTCGGAAGTCTTCGCCTTGTCCGTTGTCCTGAATTCAGCGTTGCTGATTTCAGGGTATAGGGCAGTTCCAGCAGCGCAAGGATTTGACGCTACTTCTGATTAGAATTAGTCATGAAAATAACTCTAGGTTATGAAGTATAATGTAATTGGTCATAATAAAACTACAAACAGGAAAGAAATTGGTTTGGGATAACCTGCGTAAAATCTCTTCGAAATGTTGTACGGAATTAATTAACTCGAACTAATTGTTCAAGCTTAAATTGAAAGAGTCCGTTTGCTGCAACAAAAATTAAATGAAGAACATTAGAATGAGCCCCGTAGATAGATAGATAGATAGATAGATAGATAGATAGATAGATAGATAGATAGATGCATGCATGCGAAGAAAGAAAAATGAAAGAAGAGACATTGATATAAAAACATTTATCGAAGATGACAAGGGACATTATTTTCGTTGCTTTTATTTTCCTATTCTTGGGAACGTCTCCCAGTTTTGACTATAAAGAAACATGGGACTCCAATGAAGAATATAACATCGCCTTTTCAATGACGTTGCTGGGTAACAAATTTCTTAATCCACGAAAGAAAAAAACAAAACAAAATAAAAGTAAATATGGGACCAAAACAAAAGCTGAAATAGAAAAACCAAAGCTGAAACGCCAATCCTTTAACGGGGAAGAATGGAATATATATATATATATATATATATATATATATATATATATATATATATATAGGTAGTTTTTGTGACAATATTTAGCCGAATGCATTTTCAATGTTTTTTTTTTTCTTCCTATTCTTTTCACAGAGAAGGAATCTTTGATATCAATATATTGTTGTCTAAACTGATATTTTCGATAAGTTTTCTTTCTTTTTCTTTTCCTTAAATCACCGCTCTTGAACGCTTTTCTCCCAAGAATATTTCCTTGTGGAGTCCTGTATATACTTTCTCTGATATCACATTAAATAGTTTGATTGTCTGTTTTCGTAGAACATATTATAAAACAAGGCAAAGAAACGTAAGATGCCATTGATCCCTCAGAAAATATACAGAATAAATAAGACTGAATGTGCATGAAGATAAGAAAAATATTCTTCAGATTCATATCAGTTTCATGTTTTTGCTTTTGAAGCATATTTGTTATTATTTCTTTATTTATTCACTGATTCTGATACTAGACTTTTCTCCGGTGATGATGTTGATGATAAGAGATCAGTTCTATATCCCTTGAGTATTTCTTGGTGTGATGATTTCATGATTAGTCGATAAGGATTATCCTTCTCGTCCTTGATCAAGGATTAATCGTGATTCTGTTAATTTTTCTCTGTGGCTGTTGACATCTATACGGGTACCTCACGCTGAGTGTACCATATCAAAATAGATGTACATGTATGGCTTTGTACAGATCAAATGAGAGCATAATTAAGCATGGAAAGGCACATCAAAAAGTAAAATTATATTTGTTTTATTTTACTTTCAATTTTTACTATCTTTATAAAAAAAATGGGTTGAATGAAAAATAGAAGATAAATCAGTATTCCTTACACAAAGTCAAAATCACAAAATACTTTAGTCGTCTCCGAGGACGCCCCCATATGTTTTCACAGTGATTTCGGTTGAGCGTATAATAAGAGACAAGAATCCGATACTCTAAGGGTACCCACAGTTTCCATCCGAGTCGTAATAATTAGGCCTCATCCACTATACAACGTAACTTCCAGGAAAGTGACTCTTCTTGGGCAAACGTTCTCATTTGACATAAAGTGTAAAGATTATTATTGAATCCATTTCTAGGTCATCTACTAATAAATTGTGTTCACTGTGTCGTGAATTTTTCACTCCAGAATCTATCTTACATATCTATAAATCTACCATTCACCCATGGTTAGAATATTGCTGACACCGGTGTTCCAGCTATTTATCTAGCGATCCTTGGTAAAATCCAAAGTATCAGCAATATTACTGGTCCTGATCTAGCATCTCAGCTTCAATCACCGCCGTAAGATTGCCTTCCTGTGTCTTTTCTATAATAATTGTCAAGGTAGTTGTTCGGATGAGCTCTTCGCTAGACTTTTTTTTTTAAATTTAAGCGCAGTACTGAGATTGGCGTCGAGATCTCATCAGTTTACAATTAAAATAAATTCTATGTTATTTTCTCGTACTTCTCGCTTGTGGACCTCCCTTCTGGTCCCATGCTTTCCAGCCAACGTTAATCTTCAACAATGTGAATGCAATCGCTATCTAATGTCCTCCAGATTACTCCTTTTGTTCCCGCTCATCATTAATGTTTCCATTTTAATTCTTCTACACCTAGTAACCCCTTGTGTCTTAATGGCTTTACTGCCTTGCATGGGGTGATGAAAATTTAAAAAATGCCTTAACCGGTGTGGCTTCCAAGCGCTAAGCCTTACCACATGGCACCACCAATTTGGTCCCAGGTCCCCATTCGATTTTATATTCAGAATTTCATTTCATCTAGACTAACTGACAACCCCGACTAGCTCGGTCTGCACTGCTATTTAAGCCATAAATCGGAAATAAGAAATCGATTTATGTCGTTTCCAAAAATGATTTGGGCGTAAGGGAATGTAACAAACTCGTCTGCAATTCGATCTCGTCCCTCTCTTTTCTCATTCTAAGCTTTTAATATTTACACCACTCGCACATTAAGACAAAACGATAATACTGTTGATTAAATAACTATTAAATAATGTAATCAAAATAAGCGCGAAGAAAGGACTACCTCTTAACTCTAAGAAGACAAGATATAAAATAACAAAAAGTAACCCAAGATCGAATTACTTACTGGGCTCTCAAAATCAAATAAAAAATTCAAAATGTGTATTCCCTAGTCTTTAAATTATTTTACGAAAATGTTTTATAATAGATTTAACTGCTATGGGATAACACTTAGGTTTTAGTATTTAAATATAAAACCTGATTTTTTATTTCTTTTTGTATATGGCAGTCCATATAGCAAAGGCCAAGTGTTATGTTCTAGCACTGGTGATGGTCTGTGTTCTTATCATATTACTGCACGGAGAATTTTATAAAATAGGTATACATACCAGAGAATGTATATCTCTACACTATCTTTCCCTACACTATATTTAAATTCCTGTGTGGCTAAGACAGAACACCCAGAAATTTGATGGTCAAGTTGCGTCAAAATTTGTACAAACACAACATTTTATATATTTTTCTCCATTAAATATGCGCCAACTGGGATTGACAGGTTTCGATCAGAAGTTGAGATAAATCCCCCTATTTTTTTATCAATTACAGAGGGGTCTTTTCCAATATCTGGCTCTTCTGCTCTTGATGGTTATCGGACATACAATTAGTTTTCACATATTGACTAATTTGTTGATTTTTTATTAAAAGATTTTGACTTCTACTTTCGGTTGTTTATTAAGTTTTTTTTATTTTTGTATAATCATAAGTCATATTTGAGGTTTCTTGCTGGTCGGTCCTGGTTGTGACGATAAACTGCATCCGGCATCACGTGTCTGATCTGTAGATTGGCAGTTTTGAGGAGCATGAAACCACCTTTAATTGTCGTTGTTCTCAGGAACACCCTAACACGGGATGGAAGCACCTCTTAGAGTACCAGGTATAATGAACCATGAAAAAAAAAACACACTATGAAAATGTAAAAATACCTATTTATTGTAAATTTCCTACAACAGCTATTAATATAAAAGTTTTTATTTACGAAAAAAAAATTAAATCTCGGCATTAAATGATCCAATAATCGATATGCCGTAAAAGAAACAAAAATATTCGTTAATGAAGATTTGTTGTCATCGAATTATTCATGATATCTTGGCAAGACTAAGCCTTCCGTACCACATTTCAAACGAATCTAGAGACAGAATATAGCAATCACGCTTTCCCATTCGAGGCTAAGGGTTACTTATGTTGAAGACGTTATGATGACATGGGCATTCATAGTTGGGATAAGAATGCTCTTAAACAGAAAATCAACCACTCTCTAACAAAGACGGACATTAATACACCATAAAGTCTGCTCTGGTCCTGGAATGAATTCAAATGTTTCACACACACCGAATCCATTATATACATTCAGAATATCGATATAATAAACACTTCAAATACCTCAGTATATGGATCGGTTATAACAAATTTAGAATGTGTATAAGGAAATTGAACATAGAAAATACTGAGCCACAGGTAGTTTCACCCATCACTGCCAATGTTTACAAAACGAAAACATTAACATGAAAACTCGTAATGTTTTCAAGTAGGACATAGTTAAACCGACTTTCATATGGATGATATGCAAGGCGCCAAACCTGTTCTGAAATATCTAATCTGACGGATGTATAAATCTGCTTTCTCACATCAATGGCAAGATGGGTTCGAGCGAGTGAAAACTGCGAGGAGCATCATTCTTTAGACTTTGAGAACTGGCGCTACAGAATCGCAAATAACTTTAACAAATAACAGAAGTTAAAATTTAAATAGCTAAAATAAATAGCACATGGAATTCGAGGAGAGAATAATAACATAATCAAACTGTTGGCGTTCTACACCACTTCAAACAAAATGCCAGGAAGGAAACCACAATCAATCCGAGAGCGCACGATACCATCTTCTTGAAGAATGTTTGAAGGGAAATATTTTATAAAATTCAATGCCCGCTCAATGAATGCCGTATGGTGATTTGCTAAGCGTAGCTGATATAAAGCACAAAGGCCGGACGCATGGGGCACATAGTGCCGATCGAACTTACTACTCAGTCGCAAATCTAGCTAGGCAAGCTTACTTGCCATTAAACCCCGTCGAAATATCGAAATTGTCTCTATCTGACATATGCAATATATTCGATGTGTATCTGCTTTGTGCGGGGGAAGGGGGTGGGGGTGGCAGGGGGTACGTGTTTTAAATGTTAAAGTGTTTTCAGATTCTTTCCATTTTTCGTATCTCGTCTAGATTCCGCTATTTTTATTAATGTTTCGTATCAATTCACCACAAGATAGGCGATATTGACACTAATAGATAAGGCTCTACTACCACTAAGAAGCAAGGCGATACTGTCATTAAAAGGCCAGGTTCTCCTGCCAATAAGAGAAAAGACGATATTGCCAGTAAGACACACGGCGTTACTGTCCCTAAATGGCAGGCTGATAATGTTACTGAGAGGCAAGGCGATATTGCCATTAAGTTGCAAGGTTATAATGCCACTACGAGACAAGGTACTTAAGGCAAACCTACCACTAGGTGGCATGATCATACTACCACTAAGCAACAAGCTGAAAATTTCACTAAGCAAGGTGATAGTGCCACTAAGACGCAAAGCTTTAATGCCACAAGGAGAGAATATGCTACTGCCACTGAGAAGTAAGGCGATATTGCCACTAAGTTGCAACGCAACACTGCCACTAAGAGGTAAGATGATAATGCCACTAAGAGGCGAGTCGATGCTGCCATTAACGGCAAGGCGTTGATGTCACTAAGTTACAAGGCGATACTGCTACTAAGAGCCAAGGCGATGCTTCCACTAAGGGGCAAGACGTTAATGCCACTAAGTTAACAAGTTGATACTGCCACTAAGTCCAGACGATAATGCCATCAAGAGGCAAGGCAATACTGCCAATAAGAGGCAAGGCGACCGTGCCACTAAGGGTCAAAGCGATACTATCACTAAGACGCAAGGCGATAATGCCACTAAGTTGCAAGGCTCTACTGCCACTAAGTGACAAGGCGTTAATGCCACTAAGGGGCAGTCCGATACTGGCACTATGAGGCAAGACGCTACTGTGTGTGAAAGAAAATGAGAACCGTTAACCAAATCCTAGAAGCACCTACTCTTGTTAAAAAAAATCTGGGAAGATTGCAAATTGGACATAGGCGAATCTATGTGTTCGTATTCAATTTTAACTCATTGAAAGAAGATATAATATTTGATATTGCTAAATTTTTTAGGGGATGTTGCATGTTGGATTTCCTACTTTTCATTTATACCGAGAGTAAATACTTCCCTCCATCAGATTTTTAGTCGCAAATTAACTATCAGCAGCGTATTATCTTCTTTTCTCTTCTGTATATCAAAAAACATTTCTCAGAATCATGGCTATCCAATTTCTGAAACATTTCAAATCACATCCCAGTCCCAATTTGACTTAATCTATTTTTGGATTTTATCTGGTGATAATTCCAATTGCGTCTGCGTCCACAAGAACAACCTCTACTTCCTCATGACTCCACGATCTTGCTATCTCATATTTCAAACCTTGATTTTCCTCCTGCTTTAACAGTTCCACTCATGCCTCTTGTACTGTAGTGCAGTATCCATAACCCAACACCGCTTGTATTCCTTCTGGACAATAATAATAATAATAATAATAATAATAATAATAATGCAATGCTGGCCGCACGTATACCTATTTGCTAAGGATTCAAGCCAATTCCTATTGCAGACAGCAGCTCAGGCACATTTTTTGTTTGTGCAATACCCACAGTGCCCACCTGCGTTATACTGCAACTGTGCTGAATGAACATTAGGTACAGTTTCTTGGCGAGAGCGCATTTATCTAGCATCATCAACAGGTTGAAGAGGGTCAGTACGCTCACACCCTCGGTCACGATGAGTCACGACTTCGTGCCACGTCAACATTCGATGACCCCTAAATAATTTCATTTAACCTATTTCAGTAACAAATCTTCGGTCAACCTGTGGTTTTAAGTAATTTTCCAAAAATGCCGCACATTGGGATCTCGCCTGTACATGACGATAACATAATAAGTCTTCTTCTTTACAACCCGTGGTAAGATTCGAACTAAAGTTTCATGGTCATAAATCATATTTTCTAACCACTCAGTCACGTTCGCATACAACAGCAAGGATGTAAACAACAACAACAATAATAATATTAACAAGGGAATCATTTTAAGTTCTCTTTTATTGTTTTTATTAATATTTTTGCGGTTTGCTACTTTAGTCAGTAGTTAATATAAAATCGAATTTATCTACAATTTTCATCACTTTCTCCCTCATCTGTCAAATAGTCTAACTTATTTGATTGATTATTTCATTTATCTTAGCGAACCGAAGCACAAATAAGATTTCATTGCTTGTGTCTATCAAGAAAAAAAGCTCTATTCTCTGACCCTTTGTTCAGGGTTCATTCCATTAATCACGAAGTGAATTAGAAAATGCAATTTCAAATGAAAAAGAAATAAAATGAACAAAAAAGACATTTCTTAAAACGTTTTCAATGTTTTCAACTTGTAACAAAAGTCCCATTAAATCATTAGATTTGTCTTTTCCGAAAGTGACAGCATGCATTGGCATGAACAAAGAGATTTTATTAAAATGTACCTTAATACTTTTGCAGTAAAATATTCCATTTTCTTTTCAGAGAGGCGATAAATATGTTTGCACCAAAACAGAAATATATATCTGAAGTAAAGTTCAAAACATATTATAGACGAAAAATGTCCGAAAAGTAAGTTACAGATGGACATAAATCAACCAGGTTTAAAACTCAA
>OZ010605.1:83939427-83959427 GCA_963932145.1 Acanthosepion lycidas
TACATATATATATATATATATTGTGTTAACTCCACACACACACACACACACACACATATATATATATATATATATATATATATATATATATATATATATATATATATATCATATTTCTGATGAATAACATTTTTCTTTATTATTAGATTGGGGTATTTGTCCTACAATTTACAATATTCAACAAATTAATTATATTTTTCATTCTTATGAATAAATATATCTTCAGTTCAATTTTGATTTAATATATATTGTAATGGAATAACCTGTTAAGTTATTTTTTTAGAAGATTGACAATATTTTACTTGATTTTTAGTTTTGTATTGGCGTCTGTAACAACCCCAAGGGACTATGAGTTTTCGGAAGTCATTAAGGTAAGATTATGGGGCAAGAACAACAAAAGGACAGGAATTAAGAAGACAGAAAATAACGATTGTCGTTGCATTGATTCTTTTGTATTTCTAATCATTTTGACTGTATAATGATGAGACCTTACCGCTAATCTAGTACTGCGCTCTTAAATTCATAAAGTTTGGCACCATGTCGAAAAGTCCATCGGAACTATTATCTTGAAAGTATTTATTGAAAATATACAGGGAACCAACATTACGGCAGAGGAAAGGTGACTGAATCCGAGATGCCAGGTCAGGACCAGTTGCATAACAGATCTTTAAATTTTATTAAGGATCTCTAAATATATAGCAACAGCACATAACATAATGTGGCAGCAATATTCAAAGCATGGACGAATGGAATACTTGTAAATATGTTAGATAGTTTGTTGTTCTAGCAGCCAACCTAGCAATGGATTCAATATAATCTTTCCACGATATGTCAGTGGAAAAGTTTAAGGAAAAATATAATAAAAAGGCGTCGGATACTTTTTGGGTTGATATAGGGAATGGACCATTTTTCCAGCTTCTTTAACTTTGATCTGATCTGACTCTTGTATAGATAAAGAATGACAGGAATGAGGTAATCTCAGGAGCGATGGCATCACCTATATAGGGGATTGGAAAGTTTCATATCATTTGGTCTCAAAGCAACTTTAAGGACACAAAATCCACTTTAGAGACATTCTTTCAGCTTTTGGAATGGTATAAAATAAGATATGGCAAATGGATGAGATCTGGAGACAATGATCGATTTCATGGCCTGGAACCATCCGCTTTCACCGACAGCTCCAACATTAAAAATTCAACATTTACTGAAGAAATTGATGGCAAGAGGGACGTAAAATGTCTGTTGTTCGTGAATTGCATAAGGTTTATTCTGACAGTAAGCCGAGTCAAATATTTTGAAACAATAAATATAAGTTAATAAAAATATGTGTGTAAGGGTGTAATACTGTTGCCCGACAATAGCAGGTGACACGGGCTCTGCATGAAATAAGAGTGAGTCAAGATATGCTGTCACACCAACTGCATACTCCAGATATGTTTGCTTCAAAATCGCCCCGCCAAATAACTTTATGATTTATGTCGTATAGAACCGATTTGACTAATGCCTCAATCGCGATGTCGACAATATGGAAAAACAGCAAAGGGATGATTATAATGTATGTCTTTTTACCATGGTAATATAAAATGATTGGAAATTAATTGTCTGGCAGAAGTTATTTTTAGAGGAAGCCATGTTTGAACAGAGACTCCCTTTATAAACAGCGTGTATTCTGTCTTAAAGTCTACGCGTATGACACGGTTCGAATCAGGGCGTCTACTCAAGCAAGAATATCCACTAATAAAAATGTCGGATTCAAACTAAATTATCTGTCTATCTATCTATAGATCTATAGATAGATAGATAGATAGATAGACAGATATGAACAGACTGAGATAGATAAACAGAAATAGATAATGAACAGACTGCGATAGATAGATAGATAGATAGATAGATAGATAGATATGAACAGACTGAGATAGATAAACAGAAATAGATAATGAACAGACTGCGATAGATAGATAGATAGATAGATAGATAGATAGATGCAAACCTCAAAATATAGGTAGGTTTTGTCTATTTTACGATGAATCCCATATACAGACGGTGGAAGAGATCTTGAAATGTTTCTGTCAGACAATTTCCTCGTTTCTCAAAACTCAAGGATCACCATCGTGGCTACCATCTTGTTGATTTTGCTATTTTCATCGATTCCCAGTGGTTGACATTAAGTTCCGCGAGCAAGGCGTGACTTTTCACTTCCTGTGTCAAACTGTAAGCTGACATGTTAATGCCATCGATACATCTGAAAGAAATTTAAGGCCGAATAACTTTACCTGAAGGCGTCTTGTCAATATGCCATGTTATAAATTCTGACTAGAAACCCATGTATATATATATATATATATATATATATATATATATATATATATGTGTGTGTGTGTGTGTGTGTCTGTTTCTGTGTCTGTGTGTGTGTGTGTGTATGTTACAATATATATATATATATATATATATATATATATATGCGTGTGTGTGTCACAATTAAAAAATACTTTCAGATGAACAGCAATATTTCTTTGAAAATCATTAACACTACAATATTAATTTCGAAATAAACAACACCCTGATGATGACATAGTTCTATGTCGAAAGTACTCTAAAAAGCTTACAAGTTAATTTTCTCTCTTTCTATAATAATGAAAACAAAAAGCTTGTTTGAGCATATGAAAGGATCCAATTGAAAATAAATAGGCAAAAACTTGTCTAAATTATTCAATGAAACAATATATATATATATATATATATATATATATATATATATATATATATATATATATATATATATATATATATATATATATATATACATATATATATATATATATATATATATATATATATTACCTCAATCAATAACTTTGTTATCTGTTTTTCGGCCTTAGGTAAGATTCTTACAAAAAATATCACATAAGAAAAAAAAAGAAAAAAATAGTTGTTTGATTTCTGAGTCTTTAAACTAATATTATTTTAATCTACATAATAACTTCAAGCTGTAGTTTTTTCTTTTAAAGATTCATTAACGTTAATAAAGGAAGATGATTTTGAAACTTACGAAAAATTTAACTCAGGCTTTATATTGTAGGTTTAAATTGCTTAAAATTCTACAATATATATATATATATATATATATATATATATATATATATATATATATATATATATATATATATATAATATTTATTCAAATATTATAACATAACATGACTGCAATAATAGTCAAATTGTTTCATTAACTCTGGTGTACTGTCAAGAGATGGTGTTGATTGTGAAATAAAGATTTTTTCTTTCAAAATTCAAAACCAAGCTCAATCCTCCTTAATAAGGAAAACTTTGTTATGTAACTATGAGGACCAATCAGAAGACAAGTATATGAAAATTGAAAAAGTGTGACAGGTTATTCTAAATATAAACCGTTAGTTGATCAAATATAATGTTAGAATAAACTAGAAATGAATATGAAATATTCAGATTAAATTTTACGGCAGAATTAAAAATTACAAATTTCAAACACTAAATTAAATCGGGTATTAGGTTTAAAATGTTACAAAGTTATTCAAAAATGGAACAAAGGAAAAGAATATATATATATATATATTATATATATATATATATATATATATATATTAGGTTGGTGTGAAAATAATGTCGTTTTCTCACATAGTAACATATGTGAGAAAATGACATTATTTTTGCAACAACCTAATATATATATATATATATATACATATATATATATATATGTATATATATACATATATATATATATATATATATATATATATATATATATATATATATATATATATATATATGAATGGTAATATTAATTTTGAAAAACCTGGGTTGGCTCAACTTGGAATATAACAAATTGATGTCCGATTAAAATATTGGAAACAAAAAAAGCGAAAGAGCCAAGGACATAACAGGAATCCTCTCGCCAAGTTTTTGAGTTCCAAGTCCAAAGAAAAAAACAAACAAAACGAATAAAGGACTAAACGTAAAATGCTCAATAGACTAAGCAGAGCAAAAATTAAAATAATCCTAAGGAGCCAGACAAACCTACCTATGTTTCACCTACACGGATCGTCAGGGTAAAACTGGTTTATATATATATATATATATATATATATATATATATATATATATATATATATATATATATATATATATATATATATGTATATGTATATATGTATATATATATATATATATATATACATACATATATATATATATATATATATATACATATATATATATATATATATATATATACAGGGTGTCCATAAAGTTCGTGTGCACTTTAAAAAATTTATAATTTTATTTGTATTTGGCATAGGAATAATTTGTAAAAAGGATTAGAAAGAAGTAAATCTATATTGTTTTAACGTTTTATTGAAATTTTATTTCAGTTTCCACATGTCCTCCATCACTAGCAATACAAAGGTTAATTCGATTTTGCAGTTCACGGAAAACATATGGCAACTCATTTACAGTAATGCCTGAAATCACATTAGTTTTTTTAGCTATGCTTAAAACTAGGTACATTAAACTTCATAACATTTTTCTAGAGTTTTTCTATCGCAAATACAAATAGAGTTACATTTTTAAAGTGCACACGTAATTTATGGACACCATGTATATATATATATATATATATATATATATATATATATATATATATATATATATATATATATATATATATATATATATATATATATATGTGTGTGTGTGTGTGTCATCGCTATGTATTATATATTTATTTATCAGAAAAGTTTACGTCATGGCATATAAACAATATTTTATATGCTTCCAAAACATTTTTCTATTAAACAATTTAAGAATTACTTGCACAAAATCCAGGAATGTTTATTGCAATTTAAATGAAATCTCATTAAATTAAACTAAGAACTGAAATGAACTCCATATTTGCTTTATCTATCCTTTTGTAAACACACGTTGTTAAAAATACGGGAAATATTTTCTTTTCTTTCTTTTTTTTATAAGAAAAAAAAAATTAATTTTCCATTGTACCAAACCCAGTCGGTAAATGGAAATAAAAATAATGGAAATATTATTCTGGGTTGGCTGATAACAATATTTCTTTACATTTTATTGTCTCCTCTTTAATAAAATTCTTCAGAATTAGAATTAAATTCATTCTTTTGAATAACCGAGAATTAATAACCAAATCTGCGTAAAGCAAGACATTAATCGTCACCAACATACATACATACTCCTTCTCTTGTTCTTTCTTTCTAATAGATAGATAGATAGATAGATAGATAGATAGATAGATAGATAGATAATGAATTCTTATTCTTCTCCGTGCCGTGACCCTGTAGAAGTGAGTATGAAATTATGTTTACTGACAACAGCCTCTTTGAAAGGACTTAAACAAGAATAGACATAAATAAAACTAGACTTAGCTAGCCACATACATAGATAGAAATCGTGGGGCACCTCGAGGCGGTGTAAGGGTTAGGAAGCTTGGCTCGCAAGAACAATTACGACTGAGTAGTGTGTTCGATACTCACTGGGTCCCTCCTAATTTCGGCCTTGTCCCACATCTAAGCTACACTTGGAAAATCACTACATAGATAGAAACAGAATGAAAAAGCTAAATACATAGATACATAGATAGAACGAAAGAAAGAAACAGAATGAGATAGATAGATAAAAAGAAAGAAAGAAAAACAAAGAAAAAATGAGATAGATAGTTAATGACAAGATAGATAGATAAAAAGATAGATAGAAACAGTATGACACAGATAGATAGATAGATAGATAGAAATAGAATGGAATAGACAGATAGAAAGAAAGAAAAAGAATGCGATAGATAGTCAATAACAAGGGAGATAGATAGATAGGTAGAAATAGAATGGGATAGACAGATAAAAAGAAAGAAAGAAAGAAAGAAAGAGAATGCGATAGATAGTCAATAACAAGGGAGATAGATAGATAGATAGATAGATAGATAGATAGATAGATTATCTCGATACATATATAATTACGAGGAGGTACTGAATCGTTATTTAACCAAACAAAGTATTTCAAAACCAATTCAATTATTTGATACGATTTTGAGATATGGGTCCCGGATCTAATCCCTTCCAACATCCTCTCATATCTTCATGATATATGGCGGCTTGATTTTCAACTAATCTCTGTGTTAAAAAAAAATGTTTATTCACATTTTGTAATTACGCTTTCAATCAATCTATGGTATTTACAGTTAAATCTAAGTATGTAATAACTCATCGTTATTATAGTTCTCTGGATGAACTTCAGCAAAGAAAAATATTTTATTGGAATTTCTGGAAAAAGCAATTAAACGACAACCTTTAGCTGAAAAATATCGTAGAAAATATTAAAACTACAATGAAAAAAATAAGATGAAAATTATGCAATATGTTTGTTGTGATCATTTCACCCAAGCAAGGCGATAAATCAACTATGATGCATGTGTTTGTTTAAAGTGAAGGAAATTGAGAAAACTTTACTGAGGAGAAAAGTCAATAAAAGATCAGCTTTCAAGGACTCAGAAGATAACGATTGATGCTGAATTTACATTTTGGAAGATCGTAAGGAAAGCGACAATCCAGAAATGATTTCCACAAGTGAGAAGTCTAATTAGAATCGACGTACAGTTATATCTAGCAATTTCACCGGTAAAATGGAGAGACCTCTACGCCAAGCTATTACTACTTTTAATTTAGTGATATCATGGTACCAAAGAGGAAAGCTCATCAGAACAATTGCCATGAAAATATTTTAGAAAAGTCACAGGCATGCCATATTTATGATAAATTTTACAAAGTATATAATGACATTCTATGAATAATTAAACAGAAAATATATTTGTATGGAGTATAGAGGTATTCATTAGCACTGACATCTGCTCACCGATATCTACATGACATGATACGTTTCCTGTAGAGATCTGATGTCATCTTTACCATTCCTCTTCGAGATTTTCACATAAATCTTTTAGAGTGTTTCAATACGTGTCTTTATTTCCTATTAACATTCTCAATTTCTCGATGGGAATTTAGTTGGAACTCGCTTCAAGTCTTCTCATGATTTCAATGTTCTCTTCTTCAAAACAATTTTTTAAAACTTTTTTAGTAGTGCGATAATGTTTTATCCTTCATAAAAAAATTCTGTCTGGTTATGTTATTCTTGAAAAGGAAAGATATGTTTTTGCACTAGTTTCAATTACACTTTAATATGTACTGTCTCATTAATTAACACATTCGGTCCAACAATTTCAAAAAAGAATCTCCCAACATCAACACATACTCCATCACTTCAAATATAGCTGACTTTGACACACTTGGATCTATTAAACAAACTTTTTTGCCATCAGTTCCAAATAAATTGAATTTGATCGCTGAAATAAACTTTAAAACAATTATTATCCTTCCGAAACAACGAGCTCTTCTGTCGATATTGAAATATCACCGTCCTAATTTGCGCCATAGTTTCATGATTTGTAGAACAATTTTTATCCAGATTCGTTCTTTGATATCTCTTGAAATTTCTGCTACATTCTTGAAGGAATAATTCATACCAATTCATTTGATCAAACTCTACTCCATAAATTTTATCATACATGGTTGACTACCTTTTATTTTATTATGGAGTATATTTTGTTTTCTCGTACAATCTGTGGAATTTACACTGCTGAACGGGAAGAGCTTTTTTGAAACTGCATAGATATATCAGAAATATTCATCTTGATAGTTCCTTTTCGAAGAGTTTCAAATTAATTTGACATGATTCTGCTAACAGCATTACTATTTACCGTATAATAAGTTTAATATTGCTTTCTGCAATTCAAATATTTCTAGGACGCAACAAAAAAATGAAACCATCCGTGAGCCATTTATTTATCCAAATAAAGTTCTACAAAAAAGAACATTTTCCATAATGACTGATGAAATCTTTTATGTATACTTGCTATTTCTATACATTTTAGTTGGCACATTCTGTTAATTACATATGCATCTTTAGCAGAAGTTCCTTGACATACAAGTGGGGTAAAATTGTGTAATATTCTAATGTGTTTCTGTAATTTTCTAATCAATAGTTGATAATCCATATCAAAACTTTCGATAAACTGTCTAAAACTAATTTTTTTTGTTTCTATTTCATTCGGGTACTTTCTATTGTTGCTGAAGACGTAATTTATTTCAGTATGGTAGAGAAAAAAATAATTCTTCCGGTATTAAACTTATTGTCTCGTCTATTTTAATTTCAAATGAAACTTTCCATAAATGCATCGATGTAATTAACTTTTGTCTCCGATAATGAAAACATTTGATGTTTGATAATGATCAAGACGTTGGAATGATAATAATAATAATAGTAATTGTGATATCAGTTGTTTTCTTATAAGGAAACATTCGAAATTTGTTGATCCAGAAGCGAGTATTTCTGACGATATTTTTTTTTTCAAAATCATTCTCTTATGACAAATTCCAGGAAAATAAAGTTCATGAAGTTCAGAAGCTGTTATTTCCTTTTCCATTACTGATGGTAGTGGCGGTGGAGCGTCCTTTCTGACATTTTATTTAAAGATTTATGAAAAGTCAACAGCTTTATTATGTCATTAAACTCTCTTTGAGTTTAGTCATTGCTGCTGTTGAAAGTCCTCAAGTTATGTCGTTCGTGTTATTTGGTACAGGGCTTTGTCATTGTGTAATGATTGTCCATTTGTTAAGAAGAGAGTTCGATTTGACAAAAGCCTCAGGTTTCAATCGTTCAAACCCATTTTTATTCCAGAATCTGAGAAAGCGATCGTATACGGCAGACAGTTTAGCTATTACTGTACGGGTTGGGGACTATGCATGAAAAGTACTTGAACAATAAATGAAAAAAAAATGACCTTCAAACAGTTTATCGAACATTTTCATTTGGATGTCCAAAAACAAGAATATTAGAAAAGATATATAAATCGCTTTGTTGTTTTGGGATTACTTCATTAGTGAGGTTATTATTCGCGTATCAGGAGGGATTTCGACTCTTGCAGTCGATACCGATTTAATATTACATGCTGTGACATTCGTCGGCTACGATTATTCGCATCAAACTAATTACATTCCATCGCCGCCGCCGACCGGATCCCGACTACTGCCAGTTACGATGAACGGATCTTCCCTCGAGTAAGGGCCGTACCTTGAGAGAATAATGTACCTCAATTTCACACTTGATCTCAAGAAGAACGCATACATCGTAATCCATCGCAAATGATGCAGGTAAACTGATCGGCTTCCTGTACCGTTTCAGTAAGTATCTGAGTCTTCATGCTAACTTCTACATTTATAAGAGCCAGATCTAGCATAAAGTGGACTAATGTCATAATTGGGCGGGAACTACACAGTCGTCCCTTTCCATTCTTAATAGAGGGTAAAATTGTCTCCGAGTCCTTGAAAGAGAAAAATTAGTCTCTACCCTCCAATTCACTCTCTGACAATGTGACGAGCCTCTCACTCCCCTATCGTTACTTTCAGAGAAAGTGCTTAGACGAACGTCATTAACTGGTGTCGCCCGGTCTAACCATCAATGCTATAACCCGCCATGCCACTTAAATTGGAGCAAACCACAAACATTCCCGCCATATTCTGTTGGTGATAAGCAAATTCCCCTCGAACTGCTACTTGCCACGAACCACTGGTCTGTCGCGCAGACTCACAAGTGTATCTTTCCTCGATTACCAAATATGAACCTGTTCAAATCTATTGTTAACTGTCGTATAAAGTAAACTACCTCTTAACCATCTGCCTCTCATGTCTCCCTAGCCTTGTATAATATATATATATATATATATATATATATATATATATATATATATATATATATATATATATATGTATACCTTTTGAGAGAGAGACCAATGGATTTGCGTCCAAAGAGTTATGCCTCAGCTGCTGCCTGCTGCGCAATACAGGCCCACACAAAAGTGACTGTGAATTGCAACGAATGCATGTGAAGATTCTCTCTCCTGATGTCGCTGTGTTGTTTTCTTTCTGTCGAGCACGCTTCTCTCCGCTTTGTATGTACATGAGTGTATCTCTCTCTCTCTTTCTCTCTCTCTCTCTCTCTCTATATATATATATATATATATATATATATATACATACACACACACACACGCACACACACGCACACACACACACACACATATATATATATATATATATATATTTGGGATCAAATAGGGTTTGGCATCCTCCCTTCTTTTATTTGCGTTCAAGTCGCCTGAAGATGGCGTAAGCGTGAAACTCAGGTTACGACTAGGGACATCCTTTCATAAAATGTAATGTTGTTAAGTATTTGTCTCTGTCTAGGACATCTAGGTTTTGAGCACTTTGATGAGAAGATTGATTTGCCTTTAGTACTTTTTCTCTTTCATTTTTCAGTATTGTGGTTTTTGTTCGAAGCTTTATCTGGACAAGAGTTTTAGGTTTTGGCAAGTTGTCCATCGGTACCATCAATGACTTTTATTTTATTTTCTTTAATATATATATATATATATATATATATATATATATATATATATATATACACACACACACACACACACACACACACATATATATATATATATATATATATATATATATATATATATAGACAAGTACGAGGGGTGGTAAATTAATCTGAACCTTTTAAAACCTTTATTCTACAATCTACATTTAACATCATCACCTGATAAGACATCAGAGATGTTGAAACAAAATGGATATTTTCATAGTGATTTTATATTTATGTTATAATTTTTAAATAAATAATTATATATATATATATATATGTGTGTGTGTGTGTGTGTGTGTGTGTGTGTGTGTTTACAGAATGAATGAATGGATTTATTTGAATCCTTCATTTTTATTATTTTAGACATTATTAACGTGTCCCCTATAGTAACTTTTGAAATGGAGATGCTTCGATTTTAATATAAAATGATAAAAAATATTGCAAGAATTTATTTGCTAGTTCAAAAATCGTGTTAAAATTGTTGAAACAGATAAGGAAGTTTACATTAAATTGTTTTATACCAAACAGCTTCTGATGAGTTATCGTCTGCTCCTTCCGTTTCTTCCGTTTATGTTTCAAGAAAGAAAATGGCCGTACATGCGAAAGTAAGCAACAAAGAACAATCGACTGAAAGATCAAATTTCTTTTAGCGAATCTAGATTAATATTTTTATGGGAGTATAGCTCACAAAACAGTGACACATTATTACTTAGGTGTTTTCCATTTTATCTGACAATTATCCATATATTTTGGGGAAATCATCTAATCTAATAGAAGATGACAAGTTGTAAACATGGCGCTTAATGAAAATCTTTTACCAAAGTTGATTCGTCACCAAAATCTTAAACGTCATGACCATTAACAATATTATGAAAATATTTTTTCTTTCATACTGCTCTGGAATCAATCAGTTGTTTGAAGGCATACATTGTGAACATACAATTCAATTAAATAAAATATTCAAGCGAAAGAAAGGTGAGAAAATAGTTTGCTTTTAAATGTGTTTAGTTGTAATTTTGTTTCGCTCAATTGAGATGACACATCGCATTGTTAACGGCTGGCCATCTGTGGAATATACAGACAAATTCTTACATTTTTTTTTCTTTTCTCGCTAGCTAGTTGCGTTCCGTTCTGCAGAAGGATGCTGAAATTTCCGTAGGAGGAGCTGACCTGATAAGTCCTTGAATGATTGTGAACCTTTTCGTAGCCGAGCGGTGAAATCACACCAGTGCAGGCTGCGGTTTTTCATGCAAAGGAGAACGCAGTTTCAAATCTTTCCGGATGACAAATTTTCTTTCATAAATTTTCTCTTGTGTGCAAGCCCATTTATAAAATAAATACTATTTGAAATAAGACGGAACGTCTACTCAAATATGGGTTGCCAGTATATATAAAATAAAAGTTTCAGTTATCGTAAATTGCGACATACAAGTTGATCGCAATATTCTTACCTCTTAGGATTATACATACCATACAGGCCTATAGATACCATACAGACCTATACATACCATATAGGTCGAACCGAAACATAATGTATGCTACCATCGACTCAAAATCCGATCCAAAAATATTTATGCTTCAAAATACGACTTGTACGTCATAACTGACGGTATCTTGTCTCTAATATGACTTTTAGGGTTCACGAGAAAAAAATATTAGTCATGATTATTGTTGAAACTTGACTAATGCATGGAATAATAATGCAACACAAAATGTACTTAGAACAAAATGTATTGAAACAAGAAAGTGTACACAATATTTACATATAGTCTTTTGTATATTCCTGGAAAGACCGTTCCTGGAGAATGTGTTGACTGAGTCGCAGTCGGCAGAGTCTCTGGTTGAATCTCTTGATTCCTCCCCTCTATTCCCGGTACCAACCATATTTATATGGTCGGTACTCCACTATGCAAATTAGTTGGATCCTACCACAACAATTATACAGGATAGCCACTGAAAAACTGAATGATATGAAACAAAAATAATTTTTCCAAATAAATGATTATCTTGGGGCAGTGATGTTTAGACCATTTGAATCTTGTATAGAAACATTTTTATATCCATTTTCAGAATCTTCTGAAGCGATGTTCTGGCAATGCCTGGTTAAGAAAATCGACTACTTGTAGAAGCTGATAGAAGCTTCCATCGCTGCTTCAGTGTGCACAGTGCGCTTAGGAACTTTTTCAGGAAGATCACCGACTGATTCTGTTATTTCAAATTGGGTGATTTGGTTCCAAATCATATTATCACTAGGAGATACTCAGACATTAAAATTTTGCCGGTATTTTATTTAAGTTTAAATAATTGATCTTTCATTGGAATAGAAAATCTTAATGAGTGTTACTCGTTACTGGAATTCATACACTGCCATTTTAATCTCCAAGGGATGCTCTATAACCTGCAAGGAACAGAAGAGAAAAAATTATGACTTTTAAAACGCCTTAGTTTTTCAGTGGCCACCCAATATATGCATATATGAAGACACAGGTATCTTGAGATATATGTATATGAGACTGAAATATATGTATGTATTAAATATATTTATAAATATGAATTAATATATATATATATATATATATATATATATATATATATATATATATATATATATATATATATATATATAAGTAAGTAAGTTCCTCTCATATTGTCATTGAAAGACGAAAGGAAATCACCATATTGATACCTCTTTAAATCCAATCTAACATTTCGGCTTACATAAGCCATTATCAAAGATGACAATTACTTTTCGATATATCAACCAGTACACGGAACAATAATGATAGACTGTTTTGTTGCATGAAAAATTTCAAAGCAATGACTAACTAGTGTATACGAGACGCGGAAGCGAAAATAGCGTCGCAGCTCATGATGTCACACATGACCACGCGATAATTGTCATCTTTGATGATGGCTTATGTATCAATATGGTGATTTCCTTTCGTCTTTCAATGATAATGTTATTAAGCTTATCAAACAATATGAAAGGAACTTACTTAAAATAAATAGACAAAAATTGTCTATATTATTCAATGAAAATGCATCAATATATATATATATATATATATATATATATATAGAGAGAGAGAGAGAGAGTACACAATAAAATGCCAAATTACCTTATATGAGCAATAGACCTATTTCAACCTATCGTCTGTCTGAAACAGTGAAAAGGATAAATTATGTATTAATTTTCCGATAGCTGTCACAATTAAATTTTTAATTCCTACAAGAATTCAGTCGATATACCGGGGTTGAATAACACTGACGAAGTTTTCGTCGGCTGAAATAGGTCTATTTCTCATATGAGGTAATTTGGATTTTATTATGTCCTACATTTCGTCTATCATAATAAATACACTGAGGTGTTTTTGTGGATTAGTTTTAATATTTTATATTACTAGGATTCATTTGGATTATATAACAACGGATTATATATATATATATATATATATATATATATATATATATATATATATATATATATATAAGTGAACATAGAAGTCAGCACTTAGAGACCACAGTCTATTTCATGCTAGATGCAATCGTCAGGCCTAATGATTGCATTTAGCATGAAACAGACTGTCGCCTCTAAGTGTTAAATTCTGTGTTCACTTTTATATTTATGTTTACTTTTATATTTACACACGCTCTATCTCTGATATTGAGCACTTTATCCCATAAATATAGCACATCTTAAGACTATATTTCTTCAATATATATATATATATATATATATATATATATATATATATATATATATATATATATATATGTTAGGTTGGTGCAAAAATAATATCGTTTTTTGACGTATTTTTAACGTCAAAAAACGATATTATTTTTGCACCAACCTAATATATTTTTGTACCAACTTGTATATATATGCATTTACATATATATATATATATATATATATATATATATATATATATATATATATATATATATATATATATTCTTTTTTAAACTTTTTTAAATCATGTATTTAACAGTTTTCTAAAAAATCAGCCTTTAAAATTATCAATAAATTTACTTTCCATAATTATAATTCGTGTGCTATATTTTTATGCTTTTCAATGCTCACGTATTTTTACCCTCTTCTTATCTATCTCTCTATCTATCAACATATAGATATATATATATATACACATTCACACATACACACACACACACACACACACACACATATATATATATATATATATATATATATTCAAGTCTTTTAACGTAATGTTGACTTATATTTTCCTGTTTTAACAAATGCAACCATTCTAACACGCCCCCACCATCTCTGTTCGGATTTCTTCGAGAAAGAAACGGACACTTCTAATCGGTTCACGCTTATTTATTGTCGCTGATTTAAAAGAATATAAAAAGGATTTAAAAGTAAAATAAAATGCATTCTATTAGTGTCGCAAAATCCACCTTGTATTCAGGTGTTGTTTTTTTTTTTACATGAATACATTTTTTTAAAATTTTTCTCTATTTACGGTCTTTCTTTCTATTTTAAAGTGCCATCTATATTGTCGACCGTTTAACAATGTATGGCCTCGCCCAACCTCATGTCACTAACTGCATTGAATCGAGAACAAAAAACCCGCAACCAATCCGAATAATTCCTGCTCTGTCATAAACATGACAATTTGTTTTTGCTTTCGATACAATAACGCATTTTTCTCTGCTTTTTCAACCTATTGAAATTTTCAGTTCACTTATTAAAATTGTGAAAGTTATTTGCAAATGGGATGAAAAGATTCTTTTTAAGCATGTTTATTCCCAGTAGAGTTTTTAATGTTTTTATATCATATTTATATATTTCGTTGTTTTAGTTGAACTAGAATTTAATTTAAAATTCTCCTCTAATGATAGCAGAAGACGTACCTTCTGCAACAGAAATTTTAGATAAATGACGTACTTGCAAAGAACGAAATGTATGTATTTTCATGCCGGCGATAAATAAACGTTGAACCATAAACCTGCAAATATATATTTTCATGAGTATATGTAGTCATTCACAAAAAAATGAAGAATGCTATTTGTCTATACATTAAAAGTCAATTTTAAAACAAAGAAAAGATTAGCATTTATATTAGATCATTACAAATGTTCATGCCCAATTAGGAAATTAAAGCAAAATTTTACAGACGCGTAAATACAAGTATATAGCCTCCATTGTTTTTAGCAATTATCTCCCATCGTTCTAGAAGCTTGTTGGTGCAGTTTTCGAATAAACTCCATATTCTTTTTTTGGAAGATTGTTTCCAAATGTCTGTACAGACTCAGCTTTTCGTCATTTAAATTGTTCTATAAAGAACGGATCAAAGAAGCCAAACGAAGAGAATATGTTGGGTGATAGAATGTTTTCCATTTCTAATATTCAATCTTCTCTTGTCTCATGTGGTGCTATGTATGTTTTGGTGGAAAATGATACCATTCTGATTTGCTCAAATCGGCCGTTATTCTTGATCCTAATTCTCTGCAAATGATGAAATGCACTTGATATCAATTTTCAGATTCTTAGCAACTTGTTCCGGCGAAATAGTCGGTTTATTCTTCACGGTGGCAAGCTGAAGGTTGCTTGGAACGTGGCTGATAATTTAGGGTAAAATCACCATGAAAAAAATCTACAAACACTTTTTGTCTGTCCGAAGAAATAGAGCAGATTCCAAATAAAACTTCTTAATGTTTTGTCCCAATTCCTACGCTTACTCGTTTGCAAAATTCATTGATTATAATATGGCGAAAGTTCATGTTTTCCTTTTCCATCTTTAAAGAATTCATGCAAGGTTCAATGTAGAACACACTAGAAATCAGAACTAAAAGAAACTCTAATCTGAATTTGCGATCATCAATATAACACTAAAAGTCTGATTTCGTGTGCGCTTCCATGGTACCTCTGTCCGCATAAAGATTTAAAGTCATCTGACAATTATTTATATCTTAGCGCTTCATTTAAAAAAAATAATGAGATTTAAAAGATATTTCAAGTGAATAAGGTTTAAAAATACGAGTAGATATTTTGATTTTAACTTTCAGTATTTTTGATTAAACTTTCTTCAAACAGACTATTTTTTTTATTAAAACCTTTTACGTTAAAGACAAACACAAAGATATCCTGTTTTGCTATTTCGTTTGAAGAGTAATTATTTATCTTACAGGTTTCATTAAATAAAGAATATTTTAAATATTTAAAAAGAATATTTTTGGCATATTTAAAATGATATTTTTAACTTAATTTGAAATTCAAGTTTATCCCGGAAGTTCTATTAAATGCGGTAAACACTCAGTAAAACAGACCAATGATAATACGAACGAATTGAAATATATTTATGAAATGTTGAAATCAACTTCAATTTTCTTTAACTTTATCTCTCAGTGACCAAACGGGCCACGGGTAGTCTAGTTTTATGATCTGATATTGCAGTAATACTGTGAGCTCTAGCAATTATCATGTCACGAACATGAGTGTTGTCTCTTTGTATTCTGCCTAACTTGAAGGTTCATTTTATTATGGTGTGCAAGCAAAGAATCACTAATATTCACTTGAGTAAAGAAACAAAGAAATATAGAGACAATTCCATTATTTCCGATACAGGCCTTTGCTGATAAGTTAAATTCTCATACAAAATTTTGGTGTGTTCGTTTTTTCGAATTGATAGGAAAAGGGATTTTTGTTGACGTCTCTTTAAGTTTTCTTTGAATGTCATTTTTGTCATGGCTTCACCAAACGCTCAGATTCCTGCTTCAATATTGAATTGTTTCATTGAACATGTCAAAACCATTATAGTCTATGGGTGATCAGCAATAAATCCACAGGAGGGATGCCTCTAGATATCCGTACAATGACACGATGCTAACTTTGACAGTAGTCTTGATACCGCATATCCACTCGTCACAGAATGATAATTTCGTAACGAATTATCTTATGCTTATGATTATTTTTGTATTAATCCCCAAGAGACACTCATGGTAGAGGGTTACTGAATTTGGTTGATGCAACGGTGTATATGAAGTAAGTAAGAAGAATATATTAAGGCGATACCTAGGATAAATAACGGTTGATCTTAGACTTGGAGATGTTCATACTTATCAGCGAAACATCTCTTGGGGGTCTATTACACAAAATAACAGTTCTGGGGAAGAAATTGACTGAGTGAAACTTGCTTCCTATCAATGAGATGCGAAAGGATGAGCAAAATTTCGTCTGTAAGAAAGGGGTGAACAATAATGTATCAGCTCGGGATGTAGCAACCTTCACATGTATCAATCATGTCACCCAGATGGTAAAAACAGTCAACCGCCTTCACTTCTATCAAGATCTACAATGATTGACACGCAGGGACGTTGACTGATGGGTTCTGCAAACCCATGTTTTTCACAAGTGAAGCTAGCTTCCTCGACAAGACCAATGTAAATGATATTGCATCTCTTATGAACCTATTGTTTACAGCCACAACAGAAGACAGTGTTTTACGAACACCTGACTGACCGACAACACCTGACCATATTCGTGAGTCTTGCAAGAATTTCATATTAGCAAATATATTCATAACTTATATCACTTACAATTTGATTCTTAGACCATTTCTTTCCAGATATCTTTTCCAAGCATTTAGTTTCCTTTTGATCCTTGATTTATACAAGAATCACCACGGGATCAATGGAGTAAACCGCTTCCAACAGGCACCCATATTTGAAATCGTGAGGTCAAGATTTGTTTGACGTACAGCATTAGTTTAAACTCAGATGAGTTCATGTATCTTCGACGGGCACTCTGCATAAGAGACATTACTGCGCATAGTCCGAATGAGATAGATTAATTTATCCAAAACCTTACTTCTATAATGCCCAACACTTCACTCCTATGTGGGGATCGCTGTTAAACGCTTTCTCAAGACCTCATGACACTCTTTAATAATATAAATTGTGTCAATATTCCTAAGAGCACGCACAAAAGAAACTGCATGTCATACATTTTGATATAATTCAGGATAAATTCAATCCCATACTGGCTTACGGCCATATCACATTGAAACACTGGTTTCTCGTACAAACAAAGTCATTAATTTGAAGTTAAACAAAATCAAGCCTGGACAGTACCTAGATGCGTGTCCCTTTAGAAAACCAACTCTTGTAAGCTTGGATGTGCGGGTGGTGTAATGAATAACGTTTCGAATTAGAAATCGAGGAGCCGAGTTCCAATGCCATTCTAATTCGTTATATTCACTTACGCGCAGATACCATCGAGAAATGTATGAATTCAGATGTTTTCCTCTAGTTATGGGTTAATTAGTATTAGTAACTCATTAATATCTGCATAAATTCTTAGAATCTAAAATATTTTCTGGCTTTAAATAACTTGCAAAAGATTGATAAACCGTAAAAAAAGAAACAACATCAAATTGTGCACATCATGAAGAAACTACGTAATAGGAATCAAAGAAACAGTACTTGCCTGTTTTAGTTGTACCCCCATCTTCCCTCTGTACAAATAAATTATGAAACTTTCTCTCCCCACCAAAAAAACAGTTTCCTTTTTTAACAATTCAACGAGATTTAAACATTTAATCCCAACAGCAAGTAAGATCTCAGGAGAAACTCCATAAGGTTTGGTAACTTCAACCAACATCGGCTACTATTTCAAAAAAAAAAATGCACCGAGT
This sequence comes from Acanthosepion lycidas, assembly GCA_963932145.1. Classification (NCBI taxonomy): domain Eukaryota; kingdom Metazoa; phylum Mollusca; class Cephalopoda; order Sepiida; family Sepiidae; genus Acanthosepion; species Acanthosepion lycidas. The sequence goes on from OZ010605.1 coordinate 83,958,630, forward strand.
TGGACCGATAACAAGTTCTGAAGGAAACAAATTGTTTGGGTTCGGAAGAAATTTCCAGTTCAGTAATCGGTGGCAGTGTTCTTTGGAAGCCTTTCGCTTCGTTGCGCAGTGCTGACGCGTAGCTTTCCAGAATCATCTTTGGTCTATTGTCCACCAATGACATAGATTTACGCTTTTCATTTATTGCCCAATATTAATCATTTCATAACTCTCCTCTTTAATATCAGAGGACTCAGCTTCCTCAGCTGATTTCATGACACCAAAAACTGACTGCTTTTCTGCCATTTTTCGCTGTAAGGTAAATTTATTTACTCTTGGCATTTTTCAGCAACTTTATCTTTACAGATACTTTACTAACACCATCGGTCTAATACTTTGCAAGTTTCTTTTTCTCGTTCAACCACACAACTCATCTGTGGTTTTCAAAAAATATGATTTCAACACTTTCCAAAATATCAACTGTTGAATATTTAGCAGAGGATATTTGTGGAAAGGATTTCATTTAATTGGAAGCCAAAGGGAGGGACAAGCAGTATCCAGTCATTCAGGATCGAAGTGCTTTTTATGGATCTTTTGATATTTCGGACCAATTTCACACATTAATAGGAAACTGGGGAACATTCTTCGACAAATACTTTTTAAGGAACTTTCCTCAAATAATAGCCTTCAAATCTTTTACAAGGCAGGAATTAGGTTTCCTGACGAAAATATAATCAATTTGACTTTCGAATCAACAGACGTATCTGACAAGATGATATTCATGCTAGCGGAAGAATGGGTGGGCTACAATCAATTCAA
>OZ010605.1:83961927-84039427 GCA_963932145.1 Acanthosepion lycidas
ACGTTCTGTACACAGCATAATTCAATCTCTTTCCTAGACAATGATTCAAGAATCAGGAAGGGTTCCTTTCTCTTTATTCCGATACTAAAATCGCCTAGTATACATGAGAGATGCAGGATTTTACATGATGAAGAAACATTTGGCTAGCCTACGACAACTTAACTAAAACGACTTGTTAAACATTATTGTTCTTTGTCCTGCTATCACAACTAGGAACATTATTGGTTATCATATGTCTGAGACAGATTAAATGTTAAAATCGCTGATTGATTTAAACAATTGATAGCCTTTTCGCTGCGTTGGGATCAATAACAATGTTCGATTCCTTTTATTACAGAGAATTGTTAATTAGCTAATTTTCGGATATCATTAATAAGTCTCTTGCTAAAGTCTTTCTCGATAATTGTAGAATTACTTTAGCACTAACTGACTGAAGTCATTCACAATCAAAATCTATGCTTAGTGTGATTTTTATTTATAAGAACAGCTTAACTTTCAATATGGTTGTTTACCTGATTTGGCATTACATTTTTTTTTTATACATATCCCTAATTTTTCTGCAAGTTACTGTTTGGAAAACAGTTCCAATCATTCGTGGGCAAAGCACAACACAATCCTTTCATAACAGAAATAGTATCTTTGTTGGATGTCCTTATTCGCAAGATGTGCGAATAATTATAGGTAAGATACAGTTGTTCCTATAGACAACAATCAACTGTGTAGATTGGAGAGAGAATTTGAGAGAACGAATTTTCCAGGTTATTTATTGCCACGAAGGATAACAAGTTACTAAAAATAAAGAATTATTTAGTATTTTGTTACTGTTCATATAATTTTAAGTCAGCTGTTGTTGTTTTTTTAAGAGTACTTTTAAAAAGAGTTATTTTAGAAAGACTTTCTCACAGCAAATTCATAGGAAACGCTGATAATATTGTACCGAATAAGTTCAACATTAATAAGTTGAAAGAGCATTTGGTCTTTTAGATATTCAGCCATCAGTGTCAGTGATGGAAAAATAATATTGAATGCAGATTTTAAGACATAGTCACCTTCTTATAGAATCAGAAATACATCAATGTCTACCTTTCACTTACGTGAACTATAAAGCTAATTAATTGTAAATATCAATTATAAATATGAAAATAGCTACTGGCATAAACAGCTTACATTGAGATTCTGACTGATTTTGTTGGTTGATTTTCTTTTAGAACTTTCCTGTTGTCAAAATGTCGTCTTCTACATTCCCGTGGATGCATTACCGGAGTTCTATGGTCATTTTCTTTTAATGCCGCTCAACATCAACAAACCTAAAAGCTTCTATTCGAAATTTGGTTCTTTCATAAAACAGAGCACACTAGAAACATTCGTATCAGATGAGCAGGTCACAGTCATACTACTCTAATGATCTGTCGTAAAAGTATTCAGCCATTTTAAATATATGCACAATGAATCAGTTGGCAAATAATGATAAATACATGAACAGGTACTCTCCAGTGCGGTTACTCGGTTATTATTGAGGTTTCGTCGAGAGAACATTTGTATTGTGTGTCTGACCCATTTACATTGAATTTGCATGAAGTGTGGTTTAAATATTAAGCATTCATCTATAGAATAATTAAGAAAACATATATAAATTACTGAATAGACACATTTCTAATAAAACTTTGGAACCAACATTTCAAACATAATTGAAAACCATTGAAGCCCTACTCTCTGTTTGACTCAATTTTTCTGTTTCTGTCTTCGTCTCTCTCAAGCCGGGATCGAAACCCAATCGATTTGGCATCAGTAAGAGAATCTACCTACAAGCTATCGTCTCACGACAGAGAGTAAAGGAAATTTGAATGTGTTTACTATACGAAAGACGTCAGAAGCTAGGAGAGCTCGATTCGAGTAGAAGAGCATTGAATTAGCAGCATAGATAAAAAGAGAGAGAGTGAGATAACAACAATAATTAACACTGTATGTCACAAAAATCTGTTGACCAGAGTTATCTTAGAAGATAATGTTTTCAAAGTAGTCTTTCGTCTTTCTAATTCATTGACAAGGAATAGAGCTGGCATTTCTTGCGTTACATCTATTGTCAGGGTCGTTTACATGAAATAAAAATCTTTCTCTACACAATTTTACTATGCAGAGTAATTTACTTTCCTAGAAACTCACAGGCATTGTGCATACGAGCATTTTCAATATCTTGAGGACTAGTTGTGTTACCCGGATGTAACGTTCTCTTGATAATCAGAGATTGACAGCTCTAATATCTGAGTGTAGTAAAAACTAGTTGGTTACATTGAATGCGTCGCCGATCAGACTGAACTATCACCAGTCAAAATGTATGGAAGTACACTCAGGTAAGCACCGAAACTTGAACGATTATTGGGCCTCAAATACGGCCTGGACTTGAAGTGGAATTAGTACATCGCCATGCAGGAAAAATGGTCGGTTCTCCGTAACCTCCAGCGTGTACCTGACTCTTCCTGATATCCTCTATCTATACAAGGGCCCAAATCAAGCCTAAAATGAAGAACTTTTGTTATATCTAGACGGGAACTGCCTAGTCCGGTCTTTCCACTCTTGATAGAGTCCAAAAGCGTTTCTGCATCCTTTTGGTTGGTAAATTATTTTACACTCTCCAATCCTTTAATCACAGACAAAATACAGCAAGCCTCTCTCTTCTCTATCGCTTCTTCCATGGAAAGTGCTCAGACGAACTACATTCTTTACTTTCACCAGTTCTGCCTAGGACACAACTAGGACCCACCATGCTACGCACAGTGTAGCAAACAACTCGTATTCCTTCTGAATTCCACTGGCGAGAAGTTCTAAGCTTCTTCCCGTGAATCACTCTTCTGTGGAACCGATTCCTAAATGGATGTTTTCTTGATCACTTCAATCCTAACCTCTTCACGTGTAGAACTAACACTTATCTTCCTCACCCCTATCCTCATCAACTGTATTCTATACTGAGTGGCTCCCGGGCTTTCTATAAGGTAAACCTCACACTATAAAAGAAATAAAACTCAGTTTGCAGTGAGATTGTACTGGGTAAACATGCGCTACTGTCCTATTCATTGAGAATATGCATTAAAATCTGCTTGATGCTTTGAAATTTCTCTATAGAAAACATTTGAATGAAAGCTTCTGTAATTTATTCAGTAACCGATACCCAGATAAAACTATGGGGTTGATATTTCCGACTTGGCTAGGAATCAATAGAAAGTGATAAAAATTCTGGAAGCTATTCAACAAGTCTACACTTGAAAATGTCGAACGTGTTACCAAACCAAATTGCCGATTGACAGAATGAGAATTAGAAGGAAATTAGGTGATTCCACTGACTGTCGGGAAAATATCCAGGGATTTTGAATATTTTTTTTAAAGACCATCTACTGCTTTATCACCTCTCTGCCTTGACAGACGTGATTTAGCTCCCTAAAATTTCTGTTTTTTTTTTTCTAGAGATCACAGGGAAAATATCACACTCAATGATATCATAGGAGACAGAATGTTTGAAAATAGAAATGTTTCTACTATATGTACGTGAGGTCGTAAAGGAAATACTTTGAAAGTAACTACAGCATCTAAGATGCAGATTTCTTTTTTAAAATCTGCAATATTATTAGCCCTGACGTGGCTTCTCACCTTCAGTCAATTTCCCACCACCGGAATTAAGCTTCCCTGTATCTTTTTAATGAATACTTTCATGGTAACCGTTCGGACGAAGTCTTCGCTAGCACACCTAGACTTTATGAATTTGGCGGCAAATTCTCCTCAATTTAGAATTGAATTGCTTAGCTGTAATCATAAGTTCTATGCTAACAGTTTCTGTTCTCGCACTTCTTCCGCTTCTATGCTTCCCAGTCATGTTTTATATTCAAAAATTTAAATGCAATGTGGATCGTTATCTTCTCTCTTCTTGATTACTGTTCGTCTATTGTTTCTGCTCATTAATAATGAATTAACCTTTCTTTTTATTCTTTCCCAGTCAGTGACCACATTTTTTAGTAGATTTACAGCCTTGCATCGCCAAAAACCAGCAAATAACCTGCTTTAAAATGATAACAAAGCAGCCTTAATTTTTTCTTAAAATAGCAATTTTTACCTATCATAGTTTTACACAGACCCCATCATACGTATATACGTGAAGTGAACAAAAATAGAAAAACGGTCTGCGTGTTTGCGCATTGACAGCGCAACAATCAAAAATATATTCGCTACACAATCCAACATGATTTAAAACAAATGTGGTTGAATCAGACGAATATAGCTTAAATGTTTTCAAATATTATATGATGGATTCTTATTATTTTATTGTGATTTGTAATCGTTTTCGTTACAACAAAATCAGGAAAATTTTTCTTTTTCCCTCATCTTTCCCATAATCCTTCCGCTTTCTTTCCATGTTTTAAAAATTAGAATATTTGGTCGGTGTGAAGAGTTCTAAATCACAATACATAGTTTCTTAGATTGGAGAACAAGTTTAGAATCGCTGACTTAAATCGGATTTAAAACAACAAAAATTATATTCGCATTGGTTGATTTTGTATGAAGAGATTCTGCCACAGGAGTTATGTTAATGGCTAATGGCTGAATTCTTCAGTTAGCTTGAGTGTACCTGATGAGGAGGCACGTGACCTAAAGGTTAAAATGTTTGCATCCAGCCCGATTTCGAATGTCCCCATGTTCAATTTTTCTCAAATTCGATTTATTTAATAATATTCGCCCGGAGAGTTAATACCAATGTGGCGCACTGTTGAGAGAGACATGAAAACAAAGCCAAATTTTGTTGGCCAACGGCTTGTGAAGGATAAATTCACAAATCTTTGTGACCGAATATTTCATCGTATTTCAAAGTTGCGCTATAAACCAAGGCATGCTTCTACAACAGGTGTTAGCTTGCCACTTCAGTTGATAGTCATACTCGGATACGAGAGGGTAGCCAAACCTGATGAGACATTTCTGATTTTGAATTTTGGATGGAATTAGAAGAGACATTGTTTATCTTCTTTGGATCAAATGCGATATCTCAAAAGAAATGTCTGTTATCTAAGGAAGTAGGACTGCCGTTTAAATGCTAATAAAACATTTGAAAGTTCATTGCATAACAATTTATTCACGCCAATATTTCCTTCTGTTATTCTCATGCGGTGTGAGTGTGAAGGTATTCGCCTCATGATTCGACACACTAATCCTTCATACTCGTTCTGTGGTAAGCTTGAAATTGCTTAAGACAGCCTGGGACTGTTGTTTATATATCTGTCTGTGCAACATTATCTCTCTTAATCTTTGAATACCAGACACAAGTGTCAAGTCACGTACATCTGCATTAGGCGGTCAAGACGCACTGTAGGTCGATCCTCTGGTGCACCTGGCTTTCATGATGTCTGGTTTAATATTTGATGTTAAGCCCATTCTGTCACAATATCACACTTGGATCTTACTCTGACCGGGAATTGCACTGTATAACTTGGGAAACGTGGTGAAGACTCAGGAGATCGTGATTGTCATAAAAAGCCAATAAAACATTTTGCTCGTAGTTCATCGTAAATGATCTGACGAAGAATATAGTCCAATATTTTGTGGATATTGAAACTGATATTAGAACGGTATATGAGTGTATCTCTAAACGCTAAAATTTTAGATGATTAGAGTCTGGGAGATGAGTGAGGGAAAAATGCTTTGTCACATTCAGTGCCACAAACGTCAAACTATCTATGTCTCATCATCGCCGTGCAGACCCTGAATTTTCGTCTATCGCGATGAACGGGAGGTATCCTAGGGAGGCCCCTTGAATCGAGTTCCTATTGGAACTTAAGAGCACCCCAGACCCTAAATGGAACTCGTAGATACTATCCATCGTTAAAAATGCTGCAAAAATGGTCCGTCCTCAGTAACGCTCATTTAACAGAGACGGATCACGACGGAAAATTAGTACTGTTGGCATATATTGACAGGAGCTACACAGTCTTCACTTTCCAGTTTCGCCAGACTCCCAAAAAGTCTAAGCGGCTTTATGGGTGATTAATTATTTTCCATTCTACAACTACTTTGCCATAAGATTAAATGTTTCACGTCTCTAGCTAGATTATCACTATTTCCATGGAAAGTGTTTAGATGAAGTATATTCCTTAGTTCCTCCAGTTTTCAACCTTACAGACCCGCCATATCAACCTCATTTGCATCCTATTCCACTGGTGAGATGTAAGTCCCACTTGAAAGGCTTCTTCCAAAGAAACACTACACTTTGCAGTAAACTTCCAAGATGGTGCTTTCTCAATTACTACAATCTTATCTTGTACACATCTCAAATTAGCCATTACTTCCCCCGCATATCCTCAAAACTCTGCTTCTTATTTCTTACGCTGTAACTCTTTATTTGGTGTAGTTCTCGAACCTTTTACAGGGTGAATATTAAGGTAAATAAAAAAACACAAAAATGTATTGGTTTCAATTGTTTAAGTAAGATATTCGGTTATCGTGCAAGAAATATTATCGAGATATAGTTTTTTGTTAATCAGTTCACTCCAAGCAATGCAATAATGCCAGTAAGATGTAATGCTTAAGTGGGAGGGAAAAAAGAAAGACAAAGACTATAGTAGAAACCGGAAGTGTAATCATGAACAAAGAACAAGAGATAAAATTTTGCCATTGTTTAAAAAACAGAGAGGAGTGTGAACCTGACGATAGGCAAACCTACATAATCCTATTTAATTAAAATAATTTCAATTTCCTGGAAGTTTGGAAAATTCATAGGAATTTTTTGGACACTTTTATTTAAAACTAGATGATGTACCTGGAAAAGCAGATGTTATCCCCACTTCCTGTTCTCCGATTATCCGAAAGTAACAATTCAAAGTAAGTATCACGGAAAAAGGGCTTTTGTGCGTTCACAGAGAATACTCAACAGCCGCCCCGACAATTTTTAGAGGAAATATTAGTAAGTTATGAATACTAAAATCGTAAAGCGACTTACGTAATAACATTGAAATCGGTTATCCTATAGTAACAATTCAAAGTAGCCCTGAAAAGAGCCTTTGTACAGAGAATATAGGCCTTAGGAGGGCCAGTGTAAGATAAATTTACAATAGATGTACATGACATACAGTTTCACAATAGTCCGAGAAATAGATTTATATATACATTTAAAATAGAATAACACATCGATTAGCAAAATATTTACAACACTGACAAACAGTACAGTTAAATCATACACATCTGATGATTGGGGGTTTCTTACAGTTTCACATTTCGTCGTGATTCGAATTGATATCCTCTAATTAAACTGCAGTAATTAAAAGTAAAACTTAACGGGTGATTAAGGACGTTTCGATTTTTTTAAAAAGATGTCTATTTCGACAACTAGATTTTTTTTATACAAACGGTATGTAGCAGGATATTGTCCTTCACACAGGTTGTTATTCCACAGACAACAATCACAACTACGATAAGTCCTTTTAATTGTTGGTTGAAATATGAGCTGAGTTAAAGTTTCTGTTCTCAAATAAGCTCAGTTTAAATCTAATTTTACGTTTAAATGACCAAATATATCGAGAAAATTTATTTGTATTTAATAAATTCGAACCTGGTGAATTTAATGATGCCCATGGTAAAATTTGAAACGAATTAATTCCATATTAAACTAAATGCTAAACACATGGAACTGTGTGTGTAACACCCGACGGTGAGTAACAGACTGGATGTTAATTTAACATGTTTATAAAGTTCTTTTTTTTTTTTTTCAATATTAGAGTGGGAGACGACATTTATTAAATTACATACCTGTGAACCCCTTTACTGCAGTTTTCGTGCGCGTGTAAAAAAGGGAACCCAGATTGGCTCAGACAAATAGCCAAAATTACCATTTATATACAGAGACGTCAATATCGAATGGAGGGAAAGGTTTTAAAAAAAATAATCCTTTATTAAATGCTTGATTTCAATTTCTCTTTAAGTCGCGATTCGAATTGATCAGGTTATACCACCGCAACAACCACCACGATATGCATTTTTAAGGGCAGAGTGATATAAATTAGATCCTGGTGAATTTAATAATGCACAGGGAGAAATTTGAAAAGAAGGAACGCTAGAGAAGTGTAATTATATTTATTTTTAAAGAAATCACGTCCAATTATATTTTTGCAATGTAAACACACTACGAAGATCGTATTCAAAGAAAGATTATGCTGAATTAATATGTTAAATAATGATTTTATTTAGAAAATAACCTGCAATTCGTTCAGATGTTGTCAATTAATTTTTTTTAAATCTAACAATGATCCATATCTGTTTAGAAATTATTTCGTAACACGCGTATGTGTATTTCTAAAAGGTTGCCAGACCAATAATCTTCCTTGATTAAACACAATGATAAAGATGTAAACAGTGTTTCACCTAAGAACCGGCAGTGAGCTGCAATCTAGGGGCCCTAGCCGTTCTATTATAATTTTTTATAAAAAACAATTAGCCAGGTAACAAACTTGTAGTTAGTTTAACATGTATGCAAAATTTCATCAATATTGATTCATGGGTTTACGCAGTAACTTGATTCAAACAAGCAAACAGACAGAAATTCCCATTTTTCATATATAGATAAATACACCAGTCGCTATGTTTTGATTGACATTTGATGCTGACATTAGAAGCATTTCTCATATGTTTGTATTAATTCATCCTAAGCAATGCCATAAAGCCACTAAAATGCAAAAGCGTACTAAGAGTGAAAGAGAGCAAAAAAGACATTAGAAGAAATTGGTAGCCCAATCCTAAACAGCAAACAAACTTTTACTGCTTCTTGAATGACTTGATAAACTGTACTTGAATTGATTGATCCAGAATACCACTGGATTATGACAATGAAGAAAAAGAGAAAATAATCAATGATACACTGATTCACTTTTAGTCAAACTACCGATGTTTTGCTAGTTATAATCGATAATTATACTAACCTTAACCCTACCAATGAAGTCTGACAAAGTTTTAGAAATGAAGATAAGCAATCAAAATACCAAGTTATTTCATTCTTCCAAATGAAAAATCACCCGAATATTAAAAATAAAAAAACAATAATTTTAAAAAGGAAATTAAATTTGAATATTACTGCTTAAAAAGGAACTAAGTGAAAATGGAATGCTTTTCAGAGTAGGAGATCTAATTAAAATATTTTCGCCGATTATAGAAAATTCAAAAACAAATAATTGGATACAGCACAAACATTTGCCAAATGGTCTTTAGATTAAAAGGTCTTTATTTGCAAAAATTATTGAAAGTCCACACAGATGAACTTTATGACGATAATTTCTACATTGATCAGGAAGTTTTTAATTAATTACCAAAGTTGAAAGGTGAGTCAAAAGCAATAAGGTTATAGAAATAGCACTAGTCACTGAATGATTGCGTGCTAGTTGACTAAAATGAAATTAGTTTGATTGGTTGGCAAATTTAAGAGTAACAATATTTGATTCAGATGAAGACATGGTTATTAAATTCTAGATTAATGAGAATGTTTAACAAACGAACATTATTTTCTTTGTTTCATTGTCTTTAATCTTTTCATTTGTCGCACGAATAAAGTTTATTCTCTAAGGAGAAAGTTAGATAAATAAATCAATAATGACAAAATGCTACATTTGAAAATTCATAATCGTTTTAAAGAGGCAGAAAAACGAGCTCGCTCCGACATTCATGAGACTATCACGCCACCCATAAGGTCGGAAAATCATTAGGATGAGAACCCATGTCCCCCACATAATAGGTGAATGTAGGTGATTGGTAGGTGACTAACCCATCTTCGCTATGGCTAGCCGTCCAGTTCTGTAGATTATTCGCGTGTTCTTGTTCTGTATTCAAGGTTCTGCAATGCGTATTCTGCATTCACGTAAGATTGTAGATATATAAGTAATAGGCCTATAAAACTATTATTTAGTTCACTGTTGTCTCCAAGATATGTTAATTATAGCTCTCAGTATCAGAGTGTTGGTTCCATCAAGCTTAGACTCTAGGGTTTCAGTTAATGCCTAGGCAGCCGCAACATACATTAAAACCACCTCTACAGTGGCGCGAATGCATCTCCGTTTGAGGTTATCTGGTAGATCAGATTTCTAAATGCATTTAATTCAAGACTCCCCAGGCTTTAGCTATGTGAACATTCACATCATTTTCAGTAGAATTTATTTCGCATCCTAAGTATGTAAAAGATTCGTCAGATTTTATGGATTCATCTGAGGCAGATTGTATTGAGCCTTGCAGGTTTAAGCTTATAGAATCAGTCTTAGATGCATTGACATTTTTTCAGAGTCCAAAATCAATAGAAGAATTTTCAAAATGATGTAGGAGACGTATGGCATTGTTAATGCTGTCTGCAGTGGTAGCTAGGTCATATGCATAGGCAATATTGGTCAATATTTTTTAAGGATCTCGAGTTGGGAGTCTTGGTGATAAAGTAAAACCTAGATAATGATGTTTATCAAGTCAAGTTCTCAATACAGAGTCAAGGCTGATAAAGAGAAAAGATCCAAGAGTGTTACTTTGAAGGACACTCGCTTTCATGTTGGAAAAGCGGCTCCGAAGCAAATGTTACAGAAGCAAACGAGAAATAAAAGGATGAATAAAGCTTTTATTGTCTTTTACTTTATTTAGGTTTCGTTATCCTCAGATTATTGAATAAATGAAAGCATGAAAATATTTACCTTTATTAACCACGTGATATGGACAAATGCAGAAATATTCATAGTTTGTTGGATTAAGTGCATTAACAAAAATTGAAAAGCATGCTAGAGAGCAAATGATTGAATGAAAGCAAGTCTGGTGTTATTTATTGACAATGATTTTTTTTCCTTATTTTAAGTATTGGCGGAGTGTCAAAGTCATATGCAGTGTCATGTCACAGAATTTTCACTCACTGTCTCACCAGATGATCAAGGGAATATATGTGGGGTTGACCTGAGTCGACTATCCGACTGCCGAATGTTAAAATCCGATGAGCTCACAGATGGCAACTGATTCTGCAAACGGGAGAACGCTCTGTGAGACAGAGATTGATAGGTAAAAAAAAACCACCCGAAGGAAGAATTAGTCAGTCTCTCAGATTATGAAGACAAGGATGTAAAGCTCACCTTGGGATGAGGGCACCATTGTGTCGCACACATATATAAGCTCTCTTTCTCTCACGTACACACGCAGACACATCCACATACTCACTCACACACACGCGTGCATGTACACACACACACTGGCTGAGATACCTAACGAAGTACCAGCGCGAAATAAAATTTAACGTGAAACATGAAAGTTTCAAACCTTGTGTTCATTACACATATAAAGTCTGTGTCAATAAAAAGAAAATAATGATTACGCAAACAACATGGAGTCTGATAAATAAAAATAATATATTACTACCTATTTTAAGGTTTCTGAACTTCAGGAATATCATTTAATCCAAATAAATCTATGACCAAGTATTTGAATTTATTTCGATTGCCAGACTATTCCGGTGATGGTCAGACATAGCATAGTATTTAATAAAAGATATATTAGTGAGATGTAAGTTACTCTTCCTCCATCCAACGAAACGTTACTTTGTGTAGCAGACCCCAAAGAATGTTACTCGATTATATTGTAAAGATAACAAAGTTGTATGATTGAAGGTCCGGGTATGTATTATTGCTATGGTATTTTGGGACTTGTGACATTTGATCACTTTTTCTTCTGATTAATTGGCTTTAAACTCCAAGACTCTGTGTGTATATAGATATATAGATATAGTAATTACCACATCTTGCCACACCCCTGCATCACTTTTAATATATATTGTCTCGTTACGATTACAATTGCCCAGAAAATGACTTGAGATCAAGATTCTATTTTCTAGGTATCGGCCTTTTAGGACATATAACATCTGATGTTTGATTGGGTTGATTAGATCTGCCTGCATACTGATGTTCTGTGAATTATTGTGTACGTTCGCAGTCCAAACGATGATCTGCAAACCTTGACGCAAACAACCCATGCATCTTCGGCAGGTCGATGAGGCAGATTGACGTCGTTGGCTTACATCTGGTTGTTTTGATTCTATTTCACATGCTTTATATAACATGTCCTCGACTACAGGATGCGACCAGACACGCCGCTTTTCTAAGACTGCATATTAGTTAACAAATATGAGGATACCTGAGTTATTCATCCTCAAAGATGTTGCATCCCACTAATATATATATATATATATATATATATGTGTGTGTGCGTGTGTGTGTGTGTGCGTATTTCATATTAATTGCATAATGCCATCAATTATTTTCAAGCTCAAACTACAAGCATGATGATTGCATAACGCCATCAATTATTTCTAGTTCAAATTACCAGCATAATAATTGCAATTATTGTTATTATCATTCCACCACCATTACTAATCACTCCTACCACTTTACAATAACTATTTGCTACTACAATTCTTTACCCGCTCTCCTACCACTACCATTACTACCACATCACAATTATTAGTCCGCAATTACTATTAACGTATCAGCCTACAATTATAATTACTTCTCTCTCCCCCAGCAAAATTAATACCACCGCATAAATACTAATAAGTATTACAAATTGGAATTTCTACCGTTTACATATGCGCAATCGCCAAAAACAAGCAAATAACCGGCTTTAAAATAATAACAAAACAGCCTTAAAAAATAAAAAATAATAGCAATTTTTACCTATCATAGTCTTACACAGACTACATCATACGTATATACGTGCGTGCGAGAAAATATTATTCAGCGTACAAAAATAGAAAAACGGTCTCCGCGTTTGCGCGTTGACAGCGCAAGAAGCAAAAATTATTGGCTACACAATCCAACATTGAATACAGCAACCAAATGCGCACGTATATACCCAACGACACATATATACATGTATATACCAAGTCCATACTGTTCACATATGTTTATGCTTGTGTGCGCTGCGGTGGATGAATGTGCGTGTGTGTGCGTCTGCGTACGTCAATGAGTGTACGGGCGTATATGTATGTTTGCGTAAGTATGAGTGGCGTCTCGGCGACAATTTTTCCTCCCACTTCCATAAAAACACCGATATATGCATCCCTATATAAATCCAAATTTAAAAAATTAATCAGTTTGGCTGACGATCGCAAAAACTCACATCAATCCAACTATATATATATATATATATATATATATATATATATATATTACAGCAAAAACAAAATTACCTTACATTTTTTTTTAAGCGTTTCACCCCAAGCAAGGCGGGAAGCCACTAGGACGCTAGGGGTTACAGAAAATTTGGAGCAAGATCAGATAAGAGTGACAGAAGAAAGGATGAGGAGAAGGGTAGTGGATAGATCAAGGCAACAGGAGATACAGAAGCCAGTGAGAGAGAGAGAGAGTACCGGGAAACCCTTCCTAAACAAGAAACAAGGCGTAAGCCCCTACTCATGTCCAAGAGAAGGGAGAGGAGTGTTGACCGGGCGGTAGGAAAGCCTACCTACTCCTATTACATATAACACATAGAACAACAACAAAAACAGAGGGAACGATGAGAGGGGGAGGTAGTTTGCTAAGAGTCCTGGCTGACACTTGGATTTACCCTTTCGCAATATTAAGTTTTAACTTTATAAGTTCCATTGACTATTCTAAAAAGAAATTGAAGAAAATAAGGATATCTGGAATTATTGGTATGTCATAATAAATGCCCCAACATACGTGGCAGCGAGTGTTAGTCCGCTTTCTTCCTCATGACAACAAGTGAATGTACAGCTTACCTTAAGTTGAAGCATCGACCTTTCAACGGCCAATCCACCGCCCTCACCAAATAGTGGGCTTGGGAGGCATGCTTTCAATAAAAATTAAGAAAAACAGGAGAAAGAACGGCGAAAACAATTCCAAGTTCAGAAAATTTATCAAGCAAGAATAGTCGGCCACTAAATCATGAGAATACAGACGAGACACTTTCGCATCTAGCCAAAGACATTCAATTTTCCCTTTTTTTTTTCTGACTTTTCTTTCGAAACAGGATTTCTAACTAAACCATCAAATAGGCTAGAATGATTAGAACGAAATGTTTTACTATGGGCAAACACACTGACGAGTAGGGGGAGAAAATAAGAAAGAAAAAGAAAAAAATACAATAAAATAAAATTTAAAGATTAAAAAAAAAATAAAATACCACAAACAAACTGTAACCAGTACCACCAACTGGATTTGTAATTAGCCCACCGAAAAAATCAAATTATTCAATTTCAAACACTGATGAAGGCTAAAGGAGTATCAGAAGAGTTTGTAATTTCAAAAATATTTAGGTTTCTCGTATATCAACTGAATAAACAAAACTTAAATATAAACACAATGTCCGACAAAAATGCCTATACACTTCAGAAAAGGAAAAACTTCTCTCTTCTACTTGTATCTAATTACGAGGCTTGGATTGAGAAATCGGAGAGCCGAGTTCGAATTCCAGTCGAATCCATTACATTCACTTACGTGCTAATACCCTTGGGAAAGGTGTGAATCCTCTTCTTCTCTCTACAGCTATGGGTAAATAACAGGACAGACTGGGTTCTATAGCCTTGGATGGCAACTGGTCTAGGAAAAGGAAAACTCTGAATTCAAAACCTGTGGAGGGTCGTCTGGGGACCTTGTGACACGTAGTGCACCAGGTCTCTGTTCTCGGCCCTTTAAAAAGTGTGGATGTTCCTGCACGAAACCTTCACCGCTATAATCAAATCTCATGTGCTATACATGCGGGTTGGGGACCGCTTGTGAATTCCAAATTCTCATGAAACTCCAATATTGGAGCCGGCTCAACCTACCTCGGGTGAATTCCGTTACAAGAGAACAAGAACAAGAGAAGAGATCTAATTACGATAACACTGTTTACTGTTGTACGATATTTTCTCGACAGATGATATTGGCTTCACGGCTGTAGCATCAACATGTCGTAAAAGATGTTATGTACCGAAGAAAACTGACTATATTAACGGTTCTTAGACAAGAAATTGAAAATGCATGGACACTTTGGCAAACGTTTCCCAAGCAGTAGTTCGCCGAACTAATAAATATCTGGAAGCTAAAGGCCACCATTTTGAGACTCTTGTGATTACACAGTCCAAAGTATCTTATATTAATCTCGTGATGTTTGAATAAATTTAGTATTGCAATATCTATACCATTTCCTTTCCTGATGTGTGCATACATTTCTTTGGTGGAGCCTCCTTATGTACAATGAAAATGGAATCTAATTCGACAGGAAAATAATCCTATAATCAAAATGTTGATGTTCCACTACTTCAAAGAAAATGTTTGGAAATTAGAAAGAACACATCTTTACGACAAACTTCAATAACATTTAATGAACTTTAGAAACATATTTTCTGGAATAATCGTTTTAAGTTACTACAGATAAACGGAAAAAATAAAATATATATGAATTGAAAATTAATATTGTGCCGTTTCTTTAGGAAGTAAATATGATTTAAAATAGCTGTTTGAATTGAAATACTGAATAATGATTACTTTATGATAATAAGGACATGGCATCACAATAAATATTCGATTCAAATATATATTAGTTTGAAATGAAATTGTCTGTTCGATACATTAATAAAAATGTTATATATGGTCGTCAGCAAAAAATGTCAGCCAATGTTTCGAGCTGCGTATAGTCGATATGAATAATAACTATTCTTGTAGTTTAGTAACTGGCCAGGGAAAATGTGACACGGATATTTGAACACGTAAGAATAAGGACTGATATCTTTTCAAAACAATTTAATTTAGGAAAATATTTAAAACAAATTGAAATCAGAAACACCATCTAATATATAATTTCCTATTTGGCAGTTGGGAGGGATTATTTTCCACTTTTTTTAAAAAAAAAAGATCAACATCGCACACAATAAGAAAGCTAGAGTTTAGCGTCATAAGTACAGACAATAATAATTAGATTCATAGTTTTTACCAATTTCTGAGTATTTAGTTTTTAAGATCGTCTAAAATATATAAATAAATTTCCCACATATTTTTGCTTATAAAATGACTTCAAAATTTTACTATTTCAAAAATAATAATTTTAATATATTGCGTATTAGATATATTGAATGGAAAACAAACTAGAAATCTTATTATGATTTTATCACAAATAAAATATGCATTTTTATTGTATTCGCTCTCTCTCTCTCTCTCTATATATATATATATATATATATATATATATACATATATATATATATATATATATATATATATATATATATATATATATATATACAAACAAACTGTGTAAAAAACTTCGTAAAAGATTACAAAAAGTCTAATCAATGAATAAGAATCATTAGATCATTTCTTAAACCATAATTAATAAAAACAAAAAGTTGATAAAAGTGTATATAACACCATAATACTGCTGAGTACAAATTATAAGAGAACATGTTTTAAATTTGCATTGTTTATTAGAAATCACACTAAAATTACTGTACTGTATAACATATTATATCATAAGGTAGCGCCATTGTTCAATATAATTTCTCTTTGATGTGAATGAAGGTCCTATTTAATGGCACAATGATTTAATAATAATCTACTTGTGCCATACATCTTGTCCATATAAATTTCTAAGTTGTAAATTTTATAAGGGTGTGCTATAAGGATTTCACTGATCACCGTAATGAAATTTGGAACCTGAACTCTATCTCAAACACACGATTTGGAAAAATATTTTGTTTTTATTATGCAAAACTACAAATTTAAAATTGAGTTCAATACAACGGTTCGAAAATCGACCTGTCTGTATTAAATGCTGGATAATGTACTCACATATGAGAAGGCGATACGACAGATATGTGGTTCTATCGGTGAACTTTAAGAAAACCATTGATCGAACATATAAGCAACGGGCAAGTTTTTAAGAAAACCGGAAAGAAAGAGAAAACTTTTCTTACAATTAGAAAGAGATTAATTATGAGAATAATCCTATGAAAAGACAGCCAGAAGATTGTAACACTAACAAGACATTAAACGCAGGGGAATCATTAAGAGTAAGCTGCCTAATGAATTTGAGAGAATAAATTGGTGATAAGGGACATAGTGAGATGAATAATGGTGAAAAGTTCTAGAGTAACAAAAAGCTAGTAGACGTGGAGAGCCATTATCGCCCATGTCCTGAAATATTTTATTATATAAAGTAAGATATTTGATCTGAAATGTAAGTATTGATCTTTTAAATGAAATAGAGGCATCAGTATGAAAACCATACATTTATTTTATTCTCTTATTTAAGAGATCTTACTAAAATACTTTTTTGAGTTTACTTTTTAAAAGTATTTGTTTAATAATCAGCCTCCCCTGTCTTAAATAAATAGAGGGATTGTAATTTGTAATGTTTCTACTGGAACTTTAGAGTTTTTAGTATAACAAGCTCTAATAATCAATATCATTCACTATTTCTAGAAATTCAGACAGGAAGAAATGGAACAAAATGTTTCTTGTAAAATGAAGTATTATCTCGCTAGCTTGATATCCATTAGCCTGAAAAAAATATGGGCCAACCTAGACAAAGTGAATATTATATATTAATGATTTATTAGACCTAAATCGGGAGGTCACTTATACCTGAAATTGACTTATCCTTAATATAATACTAGGGACGTTCCTATAGAGGGCGTTTTTTTCTCCAAAAGCATATAACACTAAGAAACAGTATAAAGAGATTTTCAAATATTCTTCTTTTGCTGATATATTTTTTTTGTTTACTCTTGTGACAGTGGATACTTCAGGGATTATTAGCCCTCGTTCGATGGCGTTCCTTCGAAGGATTGTTGCGATTGCGTCTCGATTAAGGGATGAGGCTCGCGAAACGGAGTGGCTCTTGCAGCGTGTTTTACTGGCGATGGTTCGTGGTAATGCTTTCTCCATCATTGCGGCTGGCATAGGGTAGCAAAAAATTGTTTATTGTTACGTTGTTCTAGAATTGTCATCAGTGGTCAACTGGGATTGTTTTCTTTCAATAAATTTTAATTTGTTAAAAATAAAAAAAATTATCTGTTTCAAGTAAAAGAAACTAAAATCTATCATAAAAAATATTCCATATGAAGAAGCCAATACACTATGCGAAACTGTTTCTCCCTTTCATTACATATACATAATGTTGTTTATAACTTTAAGAAGAATTAACATTTCAAGCATTAGACAATTTATGCCCAACTTTTTGTTATATTAAGACAATGTTTCAACCATTAAAATCAGATCAATGGCGATTTCGATATTGTTTTACTAACGTTTACCCAATACAAGATCAAGAGCCACTCAAGGTAGAGGGTTAGTGAATGAGGCGGGTTGAAAATAGGAAAGAATGAAGATTATCAGGATAAGAATATATAATGATTGATCTTTGAGCGCTTTCAAGACTAGAAAATGATGATTGTGCAATTTCAGCACCCATAAGGCCGCAGTACATTACTTTTTGTCTCGTCTGTCTTGCATAAAGATAAGGGCATGACAGACATTTTCTGAA
The DNA here is from genome assembly GCA_963932145.1 of Acanthosepion lycidas. Taxonomy (NCBI): domain Eukaryota; kingdom Metazoa; phylum Mollusca; class Cephalopoda; order Sepiida; family Sepiidae; genus Acanthosepion; species Acanthosepion lycidas. The sequence goes on from OZ010605.1 coordinate 83,980,444, forward strand.
GTCGAAGAGAAAGATGACCATTTTTTCAGCATCTTTAGCAACGGATCATAAATATAATTGGAATCAACTTGAAGCCCAATAGACTTTTAATATATAGAACCTTTTTGAAGGCGTAACGTTTCATCTTGGTTGTCGAAAGATCAGAGATCGAAATCGGTTTCCAAGATATTGAAACTTACATTTGAGTTCTTCTCTATGTACAGAATTAGATAAGCCAGTCTTTCCGCAAGGAGGTACTGTGGAGTAATGGATAGCGGTTCGGATTGAGGAATCGGAAAATCGATTCCGCAAGGAGTTACTGTGGAGTAATGGATAGCGGTTCGGATTGAGGAATCGGAAAATCGAGTTCGAATTCCAGTCAAATCATTTACATTCACTTACGTGCTAATACTCTTGGGAAAGGTATGAATCCTTTTCTTCTCCCTCCAGATATGGATAAATAGCAGGACAGACTGGGTTCTATAGCCTTGGCCGGCAATTGGTAACGCAGAAAGAAATTGCAACCTACTGCGGGAAAAAATCTGCCTCGTCAGTCATCATTTAATGGTGATATTAGCTGCTTGTTATTGTTCATCCAGTTTTACATGTTACGTTCCGTGTCGTCGCTGACTTCAGAGCCGCGATAAACAGCGCCATGCTACAGATGGAATCAACGAAGGACGGTTTCTTTTCCTTACTCATTTTTATTATATGAAAGGGACAGACCTGATAGCATGGATTGTAGCAGGCAGCCAGAGGAAGACCAAAGGAACGATGCCGCTCATTGGTTTAGCGTAACCCTGCGTTTGAATTTAGACTGACTATCGAACCTGGATGCGTGAAACAAAATTCCAATCGGTTCTCTGCGGCTTTGCACATTTTTAGTCTTATATACAAGTCTTAGACAAATGCAATCAATCATTGTCAGAATACTACTCCCATGAGCTATTCTGACGAATCACTGACGATCCTCTCCGATCCTCTGCATACATGAACCAAAAATCATTAGAGTTTCAATGCATGAACAAAAAAGTCGAAAACAAATTTAATTCTATTTCGATTTAATCTTTAATTTAACTTAGCCAATTTTGTGCTTAATTCAGTGTTTTTCTACCCATTATCAGATAACCGAACATGACTTCCATTTATAAAAAGAAATATGCCTATGATGATGGCTTCCTAAGTAGGCCTACCATAAAGGGCCAATAATAAATCAAGAAAATCGAAATGACAGCAACGTTTTGGCCAGAGAGACGGCAATACGGATAGAAAGTTTAAGCTTCAAAGCTGTAGGCTTTATAGGTTCAAAAACGAACCTAACATAAAAAAAATTAAATCGTTATCTCATTAATGCGATAGCATAGTAATTTCGTGTTCAATGCCTGGTATTACAGACGCAAACTAAATCTAGCCATAAGTTGTTGATTGGTTGATTGTGTTTAGCGGCATATCAACATCGCTATGGGTTATTTAATGACAAGATCTAAATATTTTGAACACAATTTTATGGCTTGAACAACATATATAGTTTAAACGCAATTTTGTACCTTCAGTTACGAATAAAATGTGTTGTTGCTCATGTATTATCAGCCACTTTATATAAATTTCTGGTAAATATAACGAAAAAGGCTTGTATGTTTTGAGAATGTAATATGAACAAAGCATATTAAATGCATGTGAAGCGAATAAAACAACAAATACAATATAAATGCATAACAGAAATGAGTGAAAGACATAATAAAAAAGGAATCTTGTGGTTGATTGGCTGATGTTGCTTAGCGGCATATCAATAACTCTGTGGGTTATATAATTCCGAAATCTAAATAATTTGAACACAATTTAATGGTTTCAACTAAATATATTTTGAACGCACTTGTATACCTTTAATTACGTATAAAATGTATTGTTCTTCATTCTACTTTAAAATGTATTGTTGGTAATATAGCTCTAAAAATATTGTTGGTAATTTTACTATATTAAAATGTATTGCTGGTAATTATTTTTATACTTTCATAGTTTTGTTTTTATGTGGGAATTAGCTACTTGTCCATGGCTGGGTCTCTAACAGGTGCTACCAACTCAGGCCAGGGTGAACCTGGGAACAACAGCAATTAAGAGCTGGTTCCACACTCCTCAAAACCTCCAATCTGGCAATCAGAGGCCTTGCTGCCGGATGTAGTTTATCGTCATACTCAGGTCTATCTCGTGTTAAGTGAACAATACCAAAATAAAGAATAAATATATAAAGTTACCGTACAGCGAAACGAGAAAGATAAAAGCTTGCCTTGATCGTAAATAGGGAACGACATTATGTACTGTAAATAAGTTTTACAATGACCTTCACTGTACAATGCCCAAGAGACACTCGAGATTTAGCGTTACAGTGTAAGAGACACCACTGCAAACAAGGATAAAATGCCATCAAGACGGAAGGGGTTACGCGAACTGAAAAAAAAATTAAAAAAATATAGCTTTCGAAGAAAGCGGAAACTGAATCCTGAACATGGGATAAAATTCTAGTTCGGTTCAAAAGACCGGTGTGAGGTGGGGGAACCGGGCGATAGACAAACTTGAAAAAGAATAAATCAGTTGTAAATAAGATTTCAGAGTTATATGCAGAGACGTTAGAAGTATAGCGTTAAAGTAGAAGGAACAGGAAGCCAAAAGCCAAACAGAAAAGAACGTTGAGTAGTGTGGAACAGACAATAGGCAAACCTATCTACTAATAACTTGGGATACAAAAATTAGTTCCGTCTTTGTTACACAGATGTTATTTATTTTCTGGAAATATATTCCTCTTCGATGTTTGAAAACGCAAGAATAAGCTGTATCTTATTAAATCCCAACGAAATCCATTGCCTTCCCTTCATTACAGGGGTTAGAATTAAATTTGCCATTCTGTTTGAAACATCTGTAAAATGACGAGTCAGCACAGCGTTTCATATTAACAAAGGAAACGAGTTTCTGAATACATATTTTATAAACTTTTATATAATAGTTGATAATCCTTCGCTTTCTGCAGAGGGAAGGGCCCCGCCAGGTTAAAACATGAGCACACCAAGAAACTATTCGCGGAGACCCATGATATGGCATCCGACCTCGAAAGATGGAGGGAAAGGGTGTACAGCTCAGTACGTCGGCGACCCTACGACTCCTTTCGGGATTTAGGGCGAAAGAAATAGAAGAACATGAACAACAAGAACAAGAAGAAGATGAACATGAACAAGAAGAGCATGAACAAGAAGAAGATGAATAAGAACAAAAAGAACAAGAAGAACAAGAACAAGAAGAACAAGAACAAGAAGAAAATGAACAAGAACAAGAGCAAGAACAAGAAGAACATGAACATGAACAAGAAGAACATGAATAAGAACAAGAAGAACAAGAAAAAGAAGAACATGGACAAGAAGAACAGGAACAAGAATAACAAGAACAAAAAACATGAACAAGAAGAACATGAAAAAGAACAAGAACAAGAACAAGAAGAATATGAGTAAGAACAAGAAGAACGAGAAAAAGAAGAACACGGACAAGAAGAACATGAACAAAACAAGAAGAACAAGAACAAGAAAAACAAGAACAAGAAGAAAATGAACAACAAGAACAAGAACAAGAACAAGAAGAACATGAATAAGAAGAAGAACGAGAAAAAGAAGAACATGGACAAGAAGAACAAGAACAATAATAAAATGAACAAGAAAAACAAGAACAAGAACAAGAACAAGAAGAACATGAACATGAACAAGAACTTGAACAAGAAGAACATAAATAAGAACAAAAAGAACGAGAAAAAGAAGAACATGGGCAAGAAGAACAAAAAACATGAACAAGAAGAACATGAACAAGAAGAACATGAATAATAAGAAGAACAAGAAGAACATGAACATGAACAAGAACAAGAAGAACATGAACAAGTAAAACATGAACATAAACAAGAAGAACAAGAATAAGAATAACATGAACAAGAAGAACATGAAAAAGAGCAAGAACAACAAGAACATGGACAAGTGGAACAACAAAACGAAGAATAAGAAGACGAATACGGAAAAAACGAATAATAATAATAATAATTTTGCAAACGAAATTTCAAATATGCGGCACATAAGGACAATACAAATTCCTGTTGTAGTTGGATCCCTCGGATTGAGTGGAAAGGATTCTAATAAATTCATTAAAGGGATCCCTGTTAGCCTACAAGTAAAGCTCACACCTTACGATATCTATGTAAAATATGTATGATTTTTTTTTTCAAAACTGCTTAGTTGAAAATTTTATGATGCCATTTCTGACCTTTGGTCTCTGCTCAGAACTCGTAGAGAAATGTGTATACACAAGAAATCGAAGGAAATAAAACAACAACAGCAAAAACGTTGTTGTTTTTGCTTTTATTGTTTTATTTATAATAATAATAATAATAATAATAATAATAATAATAATAATAATAATAATAATAATAATAATAATCCTTTACGTAAGCGTAAAACCGTTATTCGCTGAACAGCATAAAATCAATAAGACCGAGATGTATAAGTTTATTACAATTAAATATTATTACACCGGACAAATAAATGCTGAAAACATCGGACTACTCATACTAGTGACGACCACACGAATTCGTAAAGATGCGACGTGAACAACGCCTAAGAAGTTCCAAAACGTCGATCATCTTGCCCTTGACGCGCGCCCGAAAATTTCTCCATGTTTTGATTATGTATAGTGTCATCATCAGGATTCACAACCAATTTTCTTGAAACATATCTTCTTGTGATAATTATTCATTAGTACCGATGGTTGACTGTGGAACACTTGGTATACCACGTGACATGGGTGAAATGAAACAAATCAGATTATTTTACGCTGCTTACGTGAAGAATTACCTAAACGTTATCATCAGGGTAGATTTTCAAATTGACATAATGTGTGTGTTCATGTTTGAAGTACTCTACATTCGCCATAGATATTCTAATCTGTAGGCGTTCTGAAAGCAAAGGAAATATTTGTCGTAAATTAATTCCGGAAAGCAGCGAACAAATCACTGTAAGTTCAGACTCGAATATCAGAGTAAGAAGGAAATGCCGAAAACTAGATTCGCCGCTACTATCTCACAAATCCCAATGTTACGTAACCAGTCAGAAAAATAACTCATTCTCCGACGAAGCCAAAATACACCAATTTTCCTTCCTGATGCGAGTACAGTAACTGCTTTTATCGACCGAGATTTTTTTTTTCATTCATCGACAACTGGGAGAGGACGCCTAATTTTTGCATATCAAAATACTTTTATAGAAACTCCTGCGACGGACTTGTTTTTATTTACATATTCCGTCTTCAGCATGTCATGCGGAATATGTGCCCATGTTTTGGTAAGTCATTTTCTTTTTCGCCACATTTTCCGTCGTGGGATATACGAGACGCGCTGTCGCTTGGTTTGACGAGGTAAGACTCCGTTTTCTTTGCTATATTATATTAACTTCTCAATGAACGAAAGGCAAATGTTATCCAATGGGAGGTAGATGGCAATGGAACTGCTTTTATTTATAGGGTACTGTTTCCAAGATAGATTCAATGCAATATATAGCATATTTAATCATGTGCACTCGCTTTTTTCCAATCGTTTCCTTTTATCACTGTTCGTCCGATGCTACCAGAGAGCAAGGAACAAATACGGCTTTTCCTTGGGAGTCTCGTTTCGTTTTATCCGGTAAGGGATATATTGTGGTCTTTGCCAATGAGACTGTTCACATCAAGTCTATTCGAAGAGACGATATTTCCAAATTAAAATTTATATTTATAAATATTTCGGTGATTATTTTCAACATCATCTGAACATTACTTTTCAGAGAGTCGAATGACATCTTTGTTACACTGTCTTTTTTTAATTTAATCACATGATTGTGCTTTTTCTATCTTTTTTTTTCCTTCATTTGATTTTTTTTTACTTGAAATTCAGTGTGATTTTCTGTTTCTTCGTTTTTTGCTTGCAACTTCTAACCCAAAGCTGCTACAACTCAATTTAACTGTGTGCCTGGCGAATTCTCTAAAAACAGAAGTCAAGATTACTGTGGTTCAGTGAAGATTTCGGTAATTTCTTTAGGAACCGTTATCACGGTCATGATTTGTAATACTTAATTAAGTTTCCAAGAATCTAATTGCTATGGTTATGCAATTCAATTTAATGCTCGGGATCGAAAAGAAATGACAGCACAGGCTAAGAAATGCAGATCATAATTTGAGAAGAGGTTTGGCGTATGAACGCGGTATCTATTAAAGAAATAGCAATAAAATATATGGTTAATAATTCAAGAAGCCATTATATTTAAGGTTGGGTTGGGAGTAGAATTAAAAATAAAAATTACCGGGATAGTAATTATTAGTGTGTAGGGGGGATATTAAGTGGAGCCGTTGTAATTATATAGGGATTGGAAATTTGAATTATTAGTGCAGAAAAGTTGAGGGGGAATAAAACAATGGTGAAATTAGCAAAGGGAAAAATAGGGAGGAAAGCGAAGACGAACGTTTACTGAATAAAACTAGAAGAAGAAAAGTGAAAAAAGGTGAAGGTGAAAGGAAAAAAAAACGAAGTAAATGGACAAGTTCAGTAAACTGCAAATATGTAAAAAGAAAAAGAGAGAGAGAAAGAAAGGAATGACAAAAGAAAAAGAAAAAGGAACAAAAGAAAGAAAGAAAATCCAATAAGCTGTAGAAAGAAAAGAAAAAAAAATGGAGAAAAAGACTGAAAGACAAAAACAAAGGGAAAAAGCTTAATGAGAGAAAGTAAAAAAAAAAGAAATTAATCAAAAGAAAATGATGAAGATAAGACAGTAAACAAATAAGTGAAAAGAAAAGAAATTATGAAAATAGAGAAATATATAGAGAAAAAGCATCTTTAAAACGAGAATCATAATTGAGAAGCTATAAGGAAAGAAGAGGAAGCAAAATGAAATCAAGAAAATGTAACAAACGATAAAGAGAAACCCGAAAGGTGTTAGATAGAAATAAAATTTGCACATAGATCTCAGTGAACAAATACATGCAATCTTATTATTAAATTAAGTGGATCACATAACCATACAGGTAATGCATATATAGGCAGCCGCATGACGTCTAAAGGATATCTATTTCTAGTCTATCCTCTATTACTATTCGGATCACTATTCTATTCTATCCTCTACTACAGACCGCTATTCTCTACTCTATTCACTATACTATTTCTCTATTCGGATCACTATATAGATTATTATTCGAGCGAGTATTATCGAGCAGGTACTATTAGTGCAAGAGTTATTCGAAGGCGTCTGACACCAGCATTGTTCAACGGCGTTACTATAGTTTTGTCTGAAATTACAAAGTCTCTACTACAACGGGCATTACGAAAGTGACAACGAGTGTTCGCTGGCATTAGAAAAAAGGACAGTCGGACAAAAGGAAATATAAGCTCGAATAGACAGACAAATAAAGATGAAAGAACATAGAGTAAAGGAAGTTAATCAAATAATTGAGGAACTGATTCGTTTTCTACTGTTTGTTAACCCTTTGCAATTTATTTAAAGCCATAAAATATATTGAGATTGTAAGAATTTTTGTGGGTGGAGATAATAATGGTTTAGGTATACAGCTCTTTCTAATAAACACATAGCTGGAGGAGAATGGGTGGATTGATAGCTTTCCCAGGGTTGTTTGCTCGCCTATGTGAATATAACGAAATCAACGGGAATATAAACTCGGCTCTCCGATTTGACAATTCCGAGCCATTAACCATTACACCACACGTACATTCAAGCTTACAACATTTGGCATTCACTTCTTGGTACTGGCCAGGGTCGGCGTTACTTAAGTTCGGTTATCGTACTAGAACCGGTGTTTCTAAATCAAATAAAGAAATTCAGAAAAAGAATGAAGGGATAAAGAAGAAGATGATGATGATGATGATGGTAAGAGAAGCAGAAAAAGAAAAAAAGAAGCAGAAAAAAAGTAAAGATGAAAGAAAGAAGAAGAAAAAGAAATAATATAAGAATAAAACTGTGAGAAAAATAAGAAAAAATAGTGAAAGGGGAAAGTGAAAAGAATTCATTCGGCGTGAAACTGAGAAAATGGAATAAGAGGGAAAAACATTAATAATTGCATAAGGAATATTTCTGCAAAGTTTTTTTTTATGCTGATCATGTGATCAACAACGAAGTTTTAGATAAACTGGAAACAAAAAAGGAGCATCCATACAAAACATCACAAGCAGACAGTTGAAATTTCTAGACCACATAATAAGGAAAGAAGGCTTGAAAATTTAACACTGACAGGGCATACAGAAGTCAAGAAGGACAAAGGAAAACCGAGCATAAACTCCTAACGAACTTGTCTAAATAGATGTCAGAACAAGGTTTAAGAGAGATATCAAAAGAGCAACAATGAACGGGAAATTGTGGAGAGCCATGATCGTCAACTTCCAGAAGAGACACGAATAAGAAAAAAAGGTCTTGTTGTCTTGGACAAAACTCCTCTTAGCGTAGCCTATCCTTTGTTCAATTTCCTAACTGATTAACCCTGTGAGACCTGACCACTGCTTACTTGTTGGTAGAGAAAAATGACTTCATGCCCAGCCACTGGTTGAACGATGGGTAAACACTTGTAACTATTTTATATCTACAGTGAAACATCACATAGCAATTATTTGCGAATTTTGACTTAGGATCTCAGGCACAAGGTTTAAAATTGTTCAGGAACGCAGGGTTTAAAGGGTTAAACTAACGTTGTTGTAACAAATCAATAGCCCGAAGAATATAAAATCTTTAGTTTTTATGTAATTCCTACATCTGAAGTTAATAAATATAAAAAAATACACTACACAGTCCTCTTGTCACTTGATCTCCCAAAATAGGAAACCCCATTTATTCTATTTCAAATAATCGCATTAATTATCAGAGCAATGATAACAATAGTAATGATTTCAATCTGGTTATGAAGTCCATAATTATGATCATGATTAACAGTTGTAAAGCTAATGACAGCGATAACAGGTTTTAACAATGAGTTGCTAATTACTTGACTCCATCAGACCGTTCAATTGTATTTAGGGGAAAACACTGGGAGTCGAAGAGACAATGGAAAAAACCGTGATAGAACGTCGTTATTCTGCCAGAACATGACCAGGCGGTGATATTCCGAGAAGTTGAACAAGATTCACGACAATGGAGATCAGATTTGATAAGGAAATGACCTGAGTGCAAATTTACGACTTTTCAAAACTGCACTTGGCCATATCCATATATATATATATATATATATATATATATATACAGACTTAACAAACGGTGAATGCAACTCATTAAAATACCATTCCACAGATATGAAACAAATCTAGAAATTAAATTTTCCCGAGAAATGTCAAACCTCAGCTTAGAATTTATTAGAAATATACGAAATCCTAATTAAAACAATGACTCAATTAGATAATTATGTTTAATCATATACTCTAAATAGTTTTTCTTCATGTAAAATATAAAATACATTCATACATAAGGTGGTATCTGTTTTCTTCATTCCTATACTTTTATTCCTTCTCATTAATAATGTTTGTTTTCGTTTTCATGTATTCTTTCACACTCAGTAACCCCTAGTACTTTAGTGGCTTTATTGCCTTCCTTGGAGTTGAAAATATGAAATATATAGGTCTGGTCACTCCTCCTCCCCAAATACTAATTATGATTGAGAGAGAGATTAAATGAAACCCTCTCTAAACTCTACCATGTCTCTCTAACCACCCATTATTACACTCTCTGTTAAATTACAATAACTTACACTACACATCAATTTTCATTTCATTTTTCGTTTCATCTTTTGGAAGTGTCATCTGATGATCCGGCGTCCTTTAAAGCGGCTCTGGTGAAATAAATTATTATAATGGAGCCTTAAAGTGATCTGTTTTTTCTTTATATATATATATATATATATATATATATATATATATATATATATATATAAAGTGCCTGAAAACTATACCAAGTCTTGTGAGTGAAATTGGGTAGACGGAACTTTTGTGGGCCGTCAATAACTCTATTAGCACGAAGACACAAGTCATTGTGGCCGAGAGGTTGGCCATTCTGGCCTTGTTCAAATTGTTTATCATGGTAGTTAACACTCTTTCTCAGAAACTGTAACTAAGGTCTGCTCAGCATAGTTGCTGCAGTATAAAACGCAGGTGGGCTCTGTGGGTGTTGAGCAAATACAAATGTACATGAGAAAATACAAATGTGTATGAGCGAACATCTGCAATCGGGATTCGCTAGCCGCCCTAATAGACGGGTATCCTCGAATACGAGTGGCCAGCCTTTATATTATATTACATTATATTATATATATATATATATATATATATATATATATATATATATATATATATATATATATATATATATATATTAGGTTGGTGCAAAAATAATGTCATTTTCTCACATATGTTATTAAGTGAGAAAACGACATTACTTTTGCACCAACGTAATATATATATATATATATATATATATATATATATATATATATGTGTGTGTGTGTGTGTGTGTGTGTGTGTGTACACACACACACACGGGGGTGAATATTTGTACACCATGGAATTTTTTAATTAACATAGTTATAACGTATGAATAATCTTAAAATCCATACAACATCTCCACCCCATTGCATAATGCGGCAATATGCATAAAAAAAACAATTAGAAAACTTTGTTATAAATGAAATTATTATTTTGTTATAAATGAAATTATATAAAATTTCGAGGTGAAAAAAGTATTCGTACAAAATATGTCTTTAATATCATAATGCACACAAATCAAACACAATAATTATCGACATGTGGAAACGCAAGGAACTATCAAATTCGTAAAAAGAATTGATCATCTAACATAGGAATGATGGCAAAAGCAAAGGAAGACAGCGGACATCCTGAATATACTATTTACTACCTTTAGTTCCGCTATTGCTAAGTATAAAAAGGTGAAAACTGTTGATAACAAATCGAGATCTGGCGCACTATGCAATATTCTGCCGATTGAATAAGAAGAAATCAGTGCAAAATTCAAGAAAGTCCAATGACTACTCGGAGAGAAATACAGGAAGAATTAAAAGCATCAGATATTATTGTTACGAAGCGAAGAATACGCAATGAACTTTATAGAAATCAACTAAAATCGCGTTCTCTAATAAAAACTCTACTACTATTGAAGAAACATAGGGATGTCTGATTAAATTTTGTCGGTGAGCCTAAGAATAAACCTGAATAATTTTCGGAAAGTTTTGAACTATTTGGGCATAATTCAAGGACTCGCGTTTAGAGAAAAGACGGCATAGCCTTTGCACCAAAGTTCGCAATCCCAGCGGTAACATTTGGTAGTAACAATATCATGGTTCAGGGCTGTTTTTTCTAGTAGTGGTATGGGTAATTTACAGATAACAGATGGTAGAATGAATTCTTTGTTTGGATCAGTAGTAAAGTTTGGACTCCCAAATGAATGGGTTTTGCAACAAGATAATGACCTTACACATATTATGAAAAAACGTGCTTAGTGAAATTTCGATATCTAAAGTTTAAAATGCATTTTTAAAAATGAAACAAACATTCTTGAAGATTTCATTTTAGCTTTAACTGAAAGCTAAATGATTAAATTTATTATTTGCAGTAAGTAAAATATTCTGGCGTATTTCAGATAGAAATTATATAGATTGGAATGTCAAATTTAATTTCGATTTCTTAAAATTTTCCTAAAAGCTTTCACTTTCTTAATTTTAAGAAATTTGTACATAAAAAAATATCGATTTTAAAATTCTTTCAAAAAACATATATATTTCTGTCACGTTATTTGAGTAAGATTAGAAAATTTAAAGTTAAATTAATCTGATTTGAAATAAATATTATTTACTTATAGCATAAAAAAGTAATATACAACCACTTATTTAATGATTGGCCCAGCTTATCATAGCTTATAATAGATGGCCGATGAGTAACGAGGATATGACAGCTAGTATGGCCGGCTACAATTGATAGAAAATTTAAGAAATCTAAGAGAATTCATTTTTTTTTTTAACTACCTAGTAATTTATACTAATGAACATATTTTCCGCAATTACCAATAATTTACTGATTTTATTTACCTTTCAAAGATGCATTATGCAACGTAAAAAGAATTTAAAATACTATAAAATTTTCTTAAATTAAAATCTCTGTAAAGAGACAAAACTCTTAGATCACCTGACCGTTTCAGAATATTTTCATGTTTAGACTTCCATAGATGAAAATTGGGAACAAATTAAGCAAAGAAATAATAAAATTAAAATTATTTTAAAAATAGAATAGCGTAACTACGTTTATTGATCTTTTCAAATTTGGATTCATAAATTTCATTTCCACTTAATTACTACATCATATCCAGGAAATAGCCCAATATAGAATTTTACACGCCTTTAAAGTATTATAAAATATTATAATTAAAATTTTTAAGAAAATGAAAAAATCCTCTTAAAAATTAATTATTCACCGGAAAAATTTATTTCTTCAGACAATTATTATCTTCAAGAATGTCCTTAATATAACTTATTTACAAAAGTAACTAAAAGCTTTTCTAACTAAATAATGTCAAAGTTTTATTGCATTTAATATTTCACGTTTCAGAGCAGATTTTGAGTTAGAATAGTGCAACTTTGAAAAAAGTTTTTTTTTTTTTTGCGAAATTTCATGAAATTAAGTAAGTTGGGTAACATATGTAAAAAAAAAATTTTTACTAAAATTTTCTGAAAAAATTTTTCAAACATAATTTCATTCATTTGTAAATAAATCCTGAAAATATTCATTAAAATCGGACAATATTTGATTTTTACAAGAATTTCAAAATCAATATGTTTTCAACGGAAAAAAAGCGCAAATTATTATTATTATTATTATTATTATTATTATTATTATTATTATTATGCCACCGCTTTGACGTAAACAAAACAAGATTTTAACTAAAATCTCGAACGTTTTAGAAAGGATAAAAAAATTTCAAAAAATAAATAAAATATACATTGGTCTTTCATTTTAATAATAATACAAACATTTTGACGATAATAATTTATTTTTATTAAGTTTGTGGCCTTTTTCATTACGCGAAAAAATGAAGATACCTGGTGAAAGCAATGTACATACACTCGAATGGCCATCGCTGTCCCAGACTTGAATCCAACAGAAATATTTGTGGCGTTTATATATAGATAGATAGGAAAGGCATTGTACAGACATATTAAAAGATAGACAAATGTAGAGATGAAATGTATAAACATACAGCACAAAAAATAAACATTTACAGCCCGAGATACAGAAACAGATGAAGAGCCGAAGATAGATCGCGATTATATATTATATCTATCAATATAATGGCGGGTATTTTTTTCCGAACTCCTATGTCTACTAGGACGGTTATCTAATCACTCTTTCAATTATCTGTCAAGGCACATTTGTGTTTGTTCAACACTTTTAGTTTGTAAATGCTGACTAGATCTTAGTTGTATCTTCTGGGAGAAAAGCCATATTAAGGCATTGGTCATCAGATTGTATAATTATCAGTACGCTTAAAATGGCGGTTACGATACATGTTAATCTAATCAGTTTTTATTAAATTCCAACCACAAGCTCTTTTTGCTTACTAATTATTTTTTTCTAATATTTTAATTGTGGAGTTACGATCAGTCATTATCAAGAAATGGTTGTTGTCAGATTAATATTTTTTAAAGTTGTGCATTTTAAATCAGTTTACATTGGCGTCATTGGCAAAATTTAAATTCGGTATAAACCATTAGAAAAACAGGTATAAAAAATGATATGTGTTATTACCATTATCATTATGCAACCATATAAATCTTTTATACATACTTGAAGTTATAACCTCCTGTCGAGAAGGCTATTTTATTTAATGGATGGTGGTTCATTGAGCCTTTCCATGCCGTGGAACATCCAACTTATTTTAGTATTAGCTACAAATAATTATCTTATGGTAACATTTGTATAGTGGTTGTTTGTGATATGGCAATTGATATGCGAACGAATTCCTCTAAGTCTGAGCATGTGACAAGTCACCCTACGGTTGCGTGTAGTGCATGTGTGACATATGTAAAAATTAAATGCTGCTCTTTTCATAGTTTTTTTTATTATCTATCTATCTATCTATACATATATATATATATATATATATATATATATATATATATATATATATATATATATATATATATGTATATATATATATATATATATATATATATATATATATATATATATATATATATATATATATATATATATATATAATATTTTCAAAGTTTAAATAAATATAAGTTAAGTGTTATCGTGCAACGGACAGTTGGACCTGGAAGCTGAATAAGTCCAGAATTTTAAGTTTTTTCTATATATATATATATATATATATATATATATATATATATATATATATATATATATATATATATGTATGTATTTATGTATGTATATATGTATATATATGTGTGTGTATATATATATATATATATATATATATATATATATATATATATATACATATATACATATACATATATATATATATATATATATATATATATATATATATATATATATATATATATATATTGAAGATTGATTATGTGTTATTTTTAGACAGATAGATGTTGGAGTGCATTGATAGAGATATATAAGCTCAAATGAAAACCAAGATTTTGCAGCTATTGCGTGAGAAGGACACAGTGAAGGCAATTGCCTAAAAAATATTAACACCGACTATAAAGCAGTATAAAAATTTAGCTGAAGTATTAACGAGATAAGAACCAGAAAAAAACCTGCCTTAAGAATGTCAGTAAAAATTGGTTTTCCTACAACTTAAAAAGAAGAGAATGAAGAAAAGTGTTTCGAACAGCAGAAAAAAAATGGTTGAAAAAAAAACGTCGTTGTTGAGAAAGTAAACAAAGGAGAGATGCAGATTATTAGGCGGATTGTCTAAAGAGATGAAAAGCGACCAGTCTATGACATTTCAGGAGACATCACAAACAAAAACTGGCAAGAAGGACAAAGGCATACTATATATACTTGAATATAGTGCGAATTTTTACTATCATATTAATACGCAAAATATAGCGGGTCACTCTATACACAGGTAATCTCTTTGAAGAGGTTAAAATGAACGCATTTTCGGTAACCGGTTGCTTATACACAGGTAATATTTTTCGGGGGCAAGTCAAAATTCATACCACAAAATTCATACCTCGAACTATACATGAAGTCGTCTTATACAACAGTATATACGTTAGATGAATACAAGTTTCTCAATAGTAATTTTAGTTATAACTGCAGATTCTTTGTAGATGAAACAAAAGTACTAGATGCTAAGCTCTTCATGGAATGTTGTCAGCCAACGTAGACCCCTCTAGAGATGTAATAATGTTTTGAGATATTACTTTAGGCTATAATATTATAAGTTCTGATATATTTGATGACTGCCAGGAGATAAGTCAATAGTTTTGTGTATTGCGGGTTAGAAACAAAACGCTTTAACCTAAAAAGTCTATAAGGACACGACATTACCACTTCTAATTCTGAAAAACTGATTATAGCCCATCTTGTGGAACCATATTAATGAGATAATTCAGTTTCTCAAGTGCAAAACGTGTTTTTCATCTATAAAAGATATGGAAATGGAAACAGAAAACTCTATTCAAGCACAAAAAATATGTTGGAACAAAAAAAAATTGCAGCGACTTATGTTAAACTGAACGAGAAGAGCAGATAAGACGATCAATGTTTGAATGAGTGATGAAGGTCAAGGTCATAGAATATCAAGGAGGCCATATTTATTTGTAAAATATAACTATTATAGTTTCACCTATAGGATAGATTTAAGACATTTTTATGTTTATACATTCTTTTTATAGATACAAACATTTAAGCAAATGCTCTGTTTAAACAGTATTAAACAACATTTGCCGGTATCCTCTTATTGTAAATAATTGTCGGACTTTTTCCATTTCATAATGTGTGACGTCTTTGATTACATTTGATACGCCATGAGCAGATAAGAATGTACGTGAGAGATTCATGGAAGATTGAAGTTTAACGACAATAAATTCGACATCGCTAACCGAACGCGCCTCTGTGGTTAATTCGGTTAAAGGCACGTCAAGCTAAATGACGGTTCAATAAAGGATCGAATCCTCTTGGAGGACGAATATTTTCTGTGAAAATTTCTCGGACATTCAGGCCGGTAAATTTTGTTTAATACTGTTTATTATAAACAGAGCATTTACTTAAATATTTGTATCTATAGAAAGAATGTATAAACATAAAAATGTCTTAAATAATTGTCGGACTTTGTCTATTTCATAATAGAATACATTTTATTAATATTTTTTTTCTGTGGCCTATCACTTTCGGGTTTTTTCTTTAATAAAGTTTACATTCTACTTTGTTTGCATAATAATATTTAACATTCCGAGCTCCGGTTATTATCAAGAGTTTTTAATCACTACAGATAATATATATGGTGTCTTGCTCATATAAGTGCGAATATAATTGAACATCTTACAAGTATCGCTACGTTAATTCGAATTTCATTGCGAAAACATCGATTAACATCTAATTTAATTTTATCTTCTGCTTTCTATAACACAATTGCTTTTCATTCTGCCATTCTTTCTTCTAGTGTGATATAAATATCAAGTCTTTTCGACAATAAAAATCAATGGCAATAGATTTCTATAATAAAACCCACCGCAATGCATTCATATCATGTTAATATTAGCCGTTTCCTTATAAGGAAACATTCAGTATTTATTGACTGACCAGACAGTGATTCTATCGTTTGAGATTTATAAAATCCTCCTATTAAGCAATTTTTTTAGAACATACTTTTTTATTTCCGTAATATTTGTTTCAGCTTTTGACCACATACAATATTTTTTCCTCGCTTATGAGTGCACATCTTTAGAAATATATTAAATCCACTTCTATGTTTAAATCATTCCCGATACATTTCGCTATGTTAACCCTGCATTTGCTTCTTTGAATCTCTTGCTTTATTTATTATTGACGGAAGACTGTGTTAAAGTTGCGGATTATTTAAGGATACAATCAATTTATATGCATTATTCTATTTTATACAATGCTTTAGATTGAATAGTTCCCGAAATTGTTCTTAAACGCTGAGAAATACGAAGATCTGTTTAAAAGTAGTCGGCCCAACAAAGGATATATTCCCCAACACGGATTATTTATGATAAATCAATGAGACTGAGAAGTTTGTAACATTGCTCATATATTCTAATAATAATAATAATAATAATAATAATAATAATAATAATTTACATTATTCGGACTATTGTCCTCATCTTTGTCGCCATATTTATTACAACGTTTTGGCCGTTGTACGCTCTGACCTTCTTCAGGTGGTTGGAATGTCGAACTGAATCCTTTATTTTGCTCACTGGGGTAGACTGTTCTAGTTCCACGTGCCATGTATAATGGATGTCAGTTATCAGTTATCTCCTGTTAATTTCCCTCTCCAAGTTCTCAAGGCTTTAGTTAGATTCAGTGACAGGACCCAAAGAGTGTGAGTTCAATACCCGTTTAAGGCAGGGGAGAATTTTCAGAGGGAAATTAACAGGAGATAGCCAAACGTTGTCATAAATATGGCGACAAAGTTGAAAACAATAGTCCGAATGATGCAAATAATGTACATAATACCTCATCTCAGATATATAGAAAAATAATACTACTACTAATAATAATAATAATGAAAGGTCGGGGTGATGTCCCAAAATACGAGGCTTAGTTTGCACTTGCATGCAAGTACTCTGTCTCTCTCCCTCTCTCTCTCTGTCTCTGTCTCTTTCTCTCTTGTACTTGGATTTTCATCATTTTTAATGACATGTCCATTTTGCAGGGTGTAGCTGACGATGCCTACGTTTACTTCCATATCTATAAAATGCTATTACTGTTCTTGTGACATCGAAATCCGAAGCGTATTGGAAAAGCGAAAAATGTCTTTCAATTGTATTAAATATCTAAAAGTATTAAGAAACAGGAAATCTTCGTTATAAACAGAGACAAGTGATCGAAACTACTATTTTATGTTAACCCCATGAAAGCTGAAAAATTTTCACATAGATCAAGAGGAACGATCAGGCAATAGTAATGTAGCTTTTCGGAAACATACTGAGAATACCGTAGACGAAACATGGGCGAAAGGAGGACGTTTTAATAAAAATGCGAACACAGATGACACTTATACTTAGAATAAAAAAGAACAGAGATTAAATTTCTGGAACTCATAATGAGGAAAAAGGGTTGGGAGTATTTGACACTGACGAGAGCAAGATATAGAGAAGTACCGTGTAACCTAAACAACGAGTTATGATAGAAACGTTACTGGAAATGTTATTAAGAGTATAAACATCGCTTATAGCTACAAAGGATAAGATATTGAGGAGAGCCATGATCGGATAGAGCATGTAAAAAGAATTTCTTTTGAATGATAGTAATGAGTTGATTTCTATGTAGTTTTCAGTTTAGAGTTCTCAATCCCCTACATTGGTTGCTTTATTAAGGCAAGTAATCTTAATTTTCCTTCGTATTATGCCAAGAGGTGTAAGGAGGTGGATTCATGCCTTTTCCAATTGACAACATGAACGCACAGCATCTACCAGATATAGATTCATTAAAAATGCACTCTACGGTAGAGTTTCATTGATTAATGCGTCTTAAACAGCGATAATTTCAAAGTATAATCTCAGATTAATGTGACGTGTTATCCAGGAATGATGGCATAAAATAAGTGAAAAATCCAAAACCAGAATTAATGATGTGTCTAAAAATAATCCATTTCTCTTGTGATGGTGGAGAAAGGGCGTCTGCGAGGTAACGATGGTTTTGGACTGGAACGAAATAATTGGCAGTGACACAGAAATGTCAAAGGTCAGACCTCAAAATGTAAACGGCTCACCTTACAAACATTGCATTTTCAGAAAACATCAGTTTCTGTTAGTTTCTTTATCTTTTTCTCACCGATATACTGAACTACACAATTTTCTATCCAATTAAATAGATTCTCTTCAGCAAACGTCAAGTCTTTTTTTTATTAACATTTGATGTCATTGTTATTATGACAGGAATTCTAAGAGATAGCTGGCCTTTCTTTTGGTCTTTCGTATATTTACCTATGTGTGTGTGTGTCTATGTGTGTCTCTGTTTGCGTGTGTATGTATGTGTGCATCACACATTTTAATGGTTACTGACAAGGTTGACAATAAGTGTATTGGAGCTGATACTGACACGGAAAGTAAGGAATGTGGTCAGGCCAAGTGCATACTCTCCTGATCTCAGTGACGAGACGATGATGATACTATTAGGTTGGTGCAAAATAATGACGTAATAATGTCGTTTTTTGACGTTAAAAAATACGTCAAACAACGACATTATTACGTCATTATTTTTGCACCAACCTAATAGTAAATGTGTGTATTTTGGCAAAGTTCTGTGTGGTTCTGGTGCGCCAGATCTTATGAAAGTGTTATTTGATGTGTTTAGAGTTTATTAATTTTAGATTATGAATTATTATGAAAGAGTCGTGATGGGACCTGCTATTAGGTTGGTGCAAAAATAATATCGTTTTTTGACGTTCAAAAAATACGTCAAAAACGATATTATTTTTGCACCAACCTAATAGAAAATAATTCCAGTTTCAAATCATGGTTTCTGTTTAGGAAATAATTGACGTGAGTTTTAATTCGGAAAACATGGTTTTGAATGTTGATTTTTTTTTTAATGTCAACTATCAATTCCAAGGCCATCATCATCATCATTATCATTATCATCATCATCGTCATCATCATCATTATCATCATCATTATCATTATCATCATTATCATTATCATCATCATTGTCATTATCATCATCATTATCATCATCATTATCATTATCATCATCATTATCATTATCATTATCATCAGTAGCTCGTTCTCTGGGTGGGAAAAAACAGGATGTAGTAGGAAATGATTAACAGATGAATGACCATTTCTTCACACCTTTGCTAACATACACGCCGCTTTGCATCGTCTAGAAGATTAACTGAATGAAGGCGCTCCAATTTCTCCTTCAACTACACCTGGCGATGTCTGGGATTCTGTGTTTGGTGCTTCAACAGGCATAGACAATAGGAAAAAGGAGGATGGCAGCGTAAGATATGAATAGATAGATAGATAGATAGATAGATAGATATGAACAGACCAAGATAGATAGATAGATAGATAGATAGATAGATAGATATGAACAGACCAAGATAGATAGATAGATAGATAGATAGATAGATAGATAGATAGATAGATAGATATGAAAAGACCGAGATAGATAGATAGATAGATAGATAGATAGATAGATAGATAGATAGATAGAATAAATGAAAACATTGAGATAGATATGAACATAGATAGATACGAACATAGATAGATATGAACATAGATAAACAAACAGATAGATAGACTATGATAATAGATATGAATAGACTGAGATAGATAGATAGATAGATAGATAGATAGATAGATAGATAGATAGATAGATAGATAGATTCACTCGCACCAAAAGCTCCAATACGAACATTTCAGTTGTCGACCTGAGGACATTGCAGTGGATTCGCAAAGAGTTGGATAATATCTCCTGTCAACATCATGGTATTTGGAGGATCAATTATTGATGGCGACGTGATGGCGACGTGACTCCATTCATCTTCCCACATGTCCTCAGACTCAACAAGGTTTTCTACAGCAAGTGACTTGAGGAAGTATTGCTGCTCTGGTGAAGAGTGAGGGTCCTAGAAAAACATGTCTAGCAACATGACTCAGCACCATGACACATATGCAGCAGAACCCATTCATGGCTATCAGACAATCTCTGCGACCACCTCACCCCTTACATTCTGGCCATCCTCACTCCCCAGACTGTAATCCACTTGGTTATTAGGTGTGGGGTGCAGTTGAACGAGAGACTAAAAAAATCCTTGTAATACCAAAGATAAACTGAATACAAAGATTATGGCGGCATTCATCAACTTAAACAAGGAGACCTTCCAGAAGAGTTGCAAGATAATGGCCATTTTGTTGAATAGATTTAAGCATTAGTATTTCAAGATAGTTTATGTAATTTTGCTAAGTATATCTGTTAAAATTTGATGTCAGTGTTATTTTCATTTTGCATAATTTAGACAGCAATTCATACATCACACCCTGTATAGACACACACACACATATATATTGAAGCAAACAAATTTATTTATGAAGTCAATGAATATATATTATACTTCTCTTATTTCTCTATATAAGGTGTGTATCGTGTAACAGCATAATTGTCCAATCGACAAAATGTTGAATATGTAAAAAAATAAACCCTAACCTAATTGGATTTATTTTTCCAAGTTTTCAGATAAGACGCTTAGCGATCTTAATGCCATTTGTCGTAAGAATTACTGAAAAACCCTTTGAGTTATTTAGTTTGAAAGAGAACAGGTTCAATCGTTTTGTGTCACGCCCACTCTCTTCCTAAATGAGCAATGCTGAGAGGACGAAGATCATTCAGGCCTTCACTAATTGGATCAACTTTCATAGTCTGGCTGTATATCTTCAACGTCCATTCAAGAATCATCTTGAAAACGGGAACAGTAGAGAGGAAAAATGGATCAAGAGGTCACAACAGGAAAGGTATCATCATGTCAACTTAGAGCTAAAGATAGCGATTAGAAAAGATCCAACTCACTCAATAAGACGTTTGGCATGTGAGAGTGGAGTTTCAGCTATGACAGTCGACAAAAAGACCTGAAAATGAAATTGTACGCGAAGCATATGAGGCACCTTGTTATTCCAGGACAGAAAGATAGAAGATTAGAGAGCGCAAAGATTAACTTGAATAATTTGGAAAATGGTCCTTCAATAACACACACACACATACACACAAACATATATATATATATATATATATATATATATATATATAAGAACATTATTTCAATCCTTCATTAGCTCCCGAAACTTAGTTATGATCACTAAATGATGAACATGACATTTTCGTTTATGATCGATTTCTTACCGATCCTCTGTTAAGCTTGGAGAGTAATTATACATTCTTATTGCGTATAGATCATTAGTTTTATAAAAACCTTAGATAATTCCAGTAAGATATCTTTAATCATTTCTACGATACATCGGTTCAAAGCTTAATCTAACTAATGGGCGATTTTGCTTTTATACGATTTGCACAATTTTGCTGTTACAGTTGGAATACACACACACACAGACATACACACACACATACACACACATTCATATATATATATATATATATATATATATATTTAGAGAGAGAGAGAGAGAGAGAGAGAGATAGATAGATAGATAGATAGATAGATAGATAGATAGATAGATACTCTTGGGGTTACCCAAAAGAAACTCATATATGTCACAGTCGATTTCGACACATTGCCATTTTTATAATTAAAATTTTGCAAATTTTCTCTTATTTCACGATACAAAGACAATATTTAATTTCTGTATTTCTTCTATTAAATCAATTAAAACCCTATCTCTTCAGAATGATTTAATGACAAACAAAGTATAAACTCCACACTGAAGTTCCGGCGTTTCGATCGGAAATCTTATCCATTTCTGTATAAACATTTGTGGGAAGAATGTATCTTTTTCAATCCTGCTACATGTTTTTTCAAGCAATGTGTCTGATCAAAACCAGATTTCGTGCACTTCCCTCAAATGAAAATAATATCTGTGTCTCTCTTCGTGGGGTGTACAAATATGATTGAATTGGTAAAAATATCTACGATCATCTGTCTCCTAATATATGCCAAAAAGTATTTAATAACAGAACAAAATAAATGTTAATTATTTCTTAACTATTCTATTGTATTCATACATTTTATACAATATTCTGGGCTTAAGGTCATATCACGTTGAAACGGCGGTTGGCGTACGATCAGAGAAGTTAAGAAATATCGGACCATGACAGTATCTAGATTGGTACCAGGTGCTGTAAACTTGGATATGCGGTTTGCCTAATGGATAATAGATCGGGATTAGAAATAGGATAGCCGAGTTCAAATTGCAGTTAGGATTCTTATAATCCCTTAGGCGCAAATAACCTTGGGAGACGTATGAATCCACCTAATCAGCCTCATCTATGAATTAGTAATGCTTGCATCTCTACAACCATTATTAACTAAAAGACGCATTTAACATTTAAAAATATTTTATGGCTTTAAATAACCAACAAAGTATTGATAAACCGTAGAAAACGAAGCAATCAATAAAAAAAAAAATTCTCGAAGTGTAAAACAACGGAGCAAGGCAGTAAGAAAACGTACGTGGATGGAAAATGTTGATAATTAATTTACAGCATAAGCTCTCAAGCAAATATCCTACTGCAAGAATTCAAAAGTTACCAATTTACATGATATAATATTCAAAACTAATCCCCCAGCTTAGATCTGAGAGGATAGGTTTTTAATATGACATTGCAAAGATTTGTCTCTGAGAAATACCATGACCGTAAGAATTCCATCATTTTGTTTTACATTGGGTCGAGTGAATATCCTACATTTTTCTTAATGGGTATAGATTTGCTTATGTGTTTTATTTATGAAAAAGAAGCAGAATTAAATCAGCAAGTAGTTATATGGTAAAGAAACTTTGTTTTAAAAGTAAACTTTTACTTTTTGTTAAAAATGAATAAGTAATACGAAAGAATACAAAAGAAACAAGACTAACTTTGATGACAAGATAAAAACAAACATAAAATACCCAAAAAGTACGCCGGAAGGAAACGTAAAAAAGTACAATAATGTCCGGAAGGCCTTCCGCTCTATTGAGCAATTGTTGTCTTCATACTTAGAGAATGACACAACATTTTATCCGCGTTTTGCAAGTATCTTTTCCTTTCCGGTCGGCAGCGCCTGAAGAATTTTAAAATAAGTTTGATATTATTCTTCGGTTGTAGCAGACAGAGGAGCTTCCCTCCCCGCATACTGTCAGCGATTTAGACAATTCCGTTTCATTCTGTCTGGATTTTTTGTGTTTACTGACCTCTTAGTCGACTGATATTCGCCAAAATTATGAAATAATTCTTATATGAAATTGGTGACTTCGTCGAGATCACATGAATCCTTTAATTACAATAATTTCGGGTCAAATGCTAAGATTTGATGTCATGTTTTCATTATCTTAGATTTATTTAAATAAAGCTCAAGGTCCTCTATTTACATTATTCGGACTATTTTCCTCATCTTTGTACGCTCCGGCCTTCTTCAGGTAGTTGGAATGTCGAACTGAAACCTTTATTTCGCTCACTGGGGTAGACTGTTCTAGTTCCACGTGTCATGTATAATGGATGTCAGTTATCAGGAATCTTCTATTAATTCCCTTCTCAAAGTTCTCTACCGCCTTAACCAAGTATTGAACACACACTCTTTGGGTCCTGTCAGTGGATCTAACTAACACCTTTATCTCATGTGCCATGTGTCCAATGTCTCTCTTTTCTCTAAATCTTCGTCGTCGCTCGCAAACTAAGGCCATGATAGTCTCACCATTCTTCTGTAGAACTACATTTCTGTTGCTTCATATTACTTGTCCATCTGCGAGGATATTGTCGATTATTCACCTTCATCCCTGCCTTGCGCCGACGGCTTAGTGGTAGAATCTCCAAAACAGTCTGTCTAAGGATGACTTTCATATATATATATATATATATATATATATATATATATATATATATATATATATATATATATATATATATATATATATGTTGTTTAAGTTTCACTTTTTTGATTTTCTCATGTGTGTATTTGTATGTTTAGTAATTATAAATGAACAACTATATAAAAAAGAAACTGGCCATGACATAGATTTTACACTAATTAAAAAATGCTTCGAAAGTACATCGAAATTATTACTTCGAAGGATTACTTATAATTATATTAACAACTATAAAAACCCTTCAAAAACATTACGTCACCAACCTTTATTGAATCCATTTGAAAGCATCTAGCGTATGTTGATCTAAAACAAACGGTATGTACGTAAAACATTCCCAAATCAACATGTGAAAGATCGCAAAAAATGTCTACAAGACATACACGCACACATATTCATAAACACACAGACACACATGCACACATACACACGTACATACAAACACTTACAAATATACCTCATCATCTGAATCCTACATAGACAAACTAGAATTATTATACACTTACATACATAAAGGAATATTTAAGGTTTTTTTTTTAGGTAGGCTTAGAATCCATCAATTTCTTCGAATTTTGAAGGGATGTCGTTCTTTTTTTCCATATCTCATTCACTGATGAATCATTTATAAAAGCGAAAACATTAGATTGATAAACGTTTCCTTGTTCATTATGTTATCATTTAGTCGGATTCCGATCAATATTTGATCTGTATTTAATTCCAACACAGACACGCACATATATATATATATATATATATATATATATATATATATATATATATATAAATAGATAGATAGATAGATAGACACACACACACACATATATATAAAACAAGTTGATATTTGAAAATACTTACTGTTTATAAATCACGCATTCCTGTAAACTGACCATCAATGAATAAATCAATCAGAAAGGTATGATTTCTTAAAGCAATCTTTTAAATATGTTCAACAGTTCGTACATTCCGAGGAAGATATGTAAAACTAAATAAAATAGAGTTTTATATGAATTTTAAAGCTATTAATATCTTGTTCTCTTTGTGCTTGAAAACAAATTCTGTCCTCCACGATAAGACGTCAATGTTCAATTATTCGCACGTCCATCTCTCGTGATAATGTACCACATAAATAAACGTTTTTACGTTGAGAAAGAAATTAATTGAAAAACTCATTTGGCATTGTTTGAAAATTTGGTCGGGGCGTTGGGTACAAAAGTTTATTTCTCTTATTATGTAGAAAATTTAATTAATAAACCGAATGAATATTTTTGCTAATTCTGACAGCTAACAAATCAAGATTTTGGGATCCATTCAACTCGTCCTTGTAATTATCAGTACAAAATGATGATTTTAATAAAAGTCATGTTGTCGGCTCTCTGATGTATTCCGCTAACCAACATCTACTTGGCATACGAAAACAAATGTTGCTGGACGAATCAGAGTTTTCGTGTTCAAAATAACTCATAAAGATTTGATAGCAACTTGATTTACATTACTCTAGTCAGTTTTTGAACAGTAAATATAACGTGGCCAGGGAGAACAGTCGCTTTAAGAGTAAGTGGAAAGTGCGACACTGAGATCCAAAGATGCATTAGGATAGCCAAAGATGCATTCCAAAAGCTAAGCAGAGTATTAAGAGACAGAGAAATAGAAACAAAGAAAAGGGTATTGAGCAGTTACGTGATATCCTCAAAGACAAAGAAGAGACTGGAAGCAACAAAAATGTGATTCTACAGAAAGATGTAAATATACCATAGTGCGAACACGTGAGCAACAACGAGGTTTTTTGGGGAAAAAGGCAACAAAGGGAAACTTATAATTAAAATCAGGATGAGTCACTTGAAATTCCTGGGGCACATAATGAGGAAGGAAGGCTTGGAAAGTCTGACACTCACAGGACAGATTGAGATAAATAGGGACAGAGGATAGCAGCGCGTAACATACTTGATGGGATTGATCAAATGGAAGGCAGAACAGGGTTTGGGAGAAATAACGAAAAGACAAAACTTATTACAATACACAGGATGACGCGGAGGGCAATGATCACCTACGCTCTGAAGGGGCACGGTACATAAAATAAGATGAATCTAAGACAAGGACGCCAAAAAAGAGAAAAATGTGACGATGTTTATCGTGATTCATTTATTTAGCCATTTTGTTGACTTTTCCCTTCATCTATATTCCTTTAATCTTTCCCCAAGTTTTCATTTTTCCTATGCTTGAATCATTGTTTGTCGCCATTTTTTTCTTCTAGCGTGTCTTCTATGAAGACAAACTCTTTAAAAACTGGATTATAAAGAAAAGTTACACGTAAAAGCTGCTGTATTCGCGACGTCTCGCCTCTAATTCTTTTTACAAGGACAAGATTAGAGTTGGATATCGTTTGTTTTGAAGAATATATGTCAAAGTCGTGAGAAAGACAAATATTCATCATTCTTTAAGGAGAAAATACCAAACTGTGTCGAGCTTACATGAGAAGAGAGCGAACTCTTAATTCATTAGACCCAACGTATTCTGAAGGTAACTCCAGTGACGTCATAGCGAACGAACGAAGCGTATAACATAAATTAATGAGAACTTTGAACCTCTCAAAATGGCGGTAGATTTTGTAAAATAATTCATCCAGGCAATTATGTCTGGGAAGTAAACATGAACGAAATGAAATTAATACAAAAGTAGAGAGCCTCATAGAAAGAAAGAAAGAAAGAAAGAGAGAGAGAGAGAGAGAGAGAAAGAAAGAAAATTAAAATTAAAAGCTAAGATCGTGAAGACATACATGCGATTGGTATTTCGAACTCAAGAAGCAAGAGGACATGACCGTGAAACTAGAACAATCTACCCCAGTTGACGAAATAAAGGGTTCATTTTGAAAGTCCAATTATCTAAGGAAGGCTGGAGTATACAACCGCCGAAACTTCGTAAATATAGTAACAAAAATGAGGACAACAGTCCGAAAATAAAAGTGTAAATAATTAAAATATCTCATCTCGGAAATTTAGACATAAACAAAATTTTGCTCTGCTCCGTCTTTATAATGGTGAAATCTGGTAAAAATTGGAGTATCCCTGTCATGTCGGTTGTCCGGGCCCACCTGTCCGAACAATAGCATTAGTGTAAAGGATTATGTTTTTAGTTTGTCTAACGGCATAACAACACCTTGGGTGATTTAATGCAGAAATTTAATTTTCTTGTGAACTTTGACGTAATAAAAATATGATATATGTTATTCTGCTTTCATAATTGTATACATGGTAGAAGATACTCAGCTTTTGTGCATATATATATATATATATATATATATATATATATATATATATATATATATATATATATATATATATATGTGTGTGTGTGCGGACATAATTATTAGAGGAGGTGATATGTGTGTTTTATGCTGTAGTGATGTTGAAGTTATATTTTGGAATGCAGTTTGATTTCTTTAAGAAATTGTAGGATATTATATAATCAATGTCAGAAGGAGTTCTTTCATGTTGGCTGTGGAGTTGATTTTGTTTTGCGCCATTCGACTGCTATGAACACAATTTTATGCCTTCAACTAAATATTTTGAACTCAACTGCATGACTTCAACTACAGATAAAATGTTTTGCTGGTAAATACGTTTTAAAAATTTATTATTGGTATTTTTACTATGCATAAGTATTGTTGGTAATTTCAACACAAAATATTCATTGATGGTAATTCTAGTATAAAGTGGTATTGTTTCTAATTTTACTATAAAAATGTATTTTTATAAAGTCATAGATTTGTCTTTGAGAGTTCACTGGTTGCCCAGAGCTGGAACTTGAATAGGTGCTACAGAAAAACAATTTGGAATCTTAGGTTGAAATGGGGAGAAGCGATTTAATTCACAAAGACGAAATGTCGTCATTTAAATCAAACCTTGAGATGTGCGTTTAAAATTCGATTAAAAAAATATTAGGTTTGTGAAAAAGTTCTCAGCGGACATCGCTTTTTCAAAAGTGTATTCATTATCTTGTTATTATGTCCTTCAGTTGTTGAATCTTTTGAAAACACCTGATAAAAATCGATATTTTTTCTTTTGTGACTGAAAGAAATCGATGTCTCTTGGATCCATTGGTGAGGGTTGCCGTCTGATACTTCATAAATAATAGACAAAAATCAGTTTATCTGTGTGGAGGCACATCGTCGTATCTGTTTGACAATAGTTGGAAAATGAGGACAACAGCCTTGTAACATTTCTGTCATTAAGATGGACATTAAAAAGCTTCAGATACGCCTCGTCGCCTTTGGATTCGTTCTCAGATGATCAACCAACGATAAAATATACACGTAGATCAAGTTTCACAACTTCGTAACTGTAGATCAGACTTTTAATATGCAGATCTATCTATCTATCTATCTATCTATCTATCTATCTATCTATCTATCTATCTATCTATCTATCTATCTCTCCTCTGTTTACTTTTCTGTGCGTTTATCTATCTATCTATCTATCTATCTATCTATCTATCTATCTATCTATATATATATATATATATATATATATATATATATATATATATATTCGACTGTAATGAGAACGAAAAAAATATATAAATTTTTACTTTCACAATATTAATTCAAAAGTTGTTATAATTTTTTGTAAAAAAAAAATTTACACATTGCAAAGATGCAACTTCCTTTCGGTGTATTTATATGCACCTCGACTGCTGAGAAGTAAATGCACCGAAACGAAACTGCATCTTTTTCGTGAGTAAATAGTTTTGTCTATATGAAAAAATTATATTATATATATCTATATATATATATATATATGTATCTATATATATATATATATATATATATATATATATATATATATATATATATATATATACATACATATATATATATATAGAGAGAGAGAGAGAATATTAGTGGTCAATATATATATATATATATATATATATATATATATATATATATATATATATATATATATATATATATATATAATTTTCAAGAGGATAGAATCCAGGTAGAACTCAATGTCCAGGAAAGGGTAATAATATGTATATAAAAAGAGAAAACTTAAGAGATATATTAATAGTTAAAGAGTGGTATATTTAAATTTAAATTAAATTAACAATTTTATAATGAAACTCCCTCCAGAAGATAATTATACATTCTCATAATTCTAATTATAGAACATTAAAAGAGAAAGTGATATTAAACTTGAAAAAGAGTAATTTTAAAACACCATTAGAATGACCAATGCCCTTGCATTTGAAAATATTCCATACACGTACACACACATATACACATATATACACATATATCTATCTATATCTATCTATCTATCTATCTATCTATCTATCTATCTATGTATCTATCTATCTATATATACATACATATGTATATATATATATACCCATATACATACACACACCTTTATATACATATACAACCATATATATACACACATATACACACATACACACATATATACATATATCTACATATACACACACGATTATATACATAAAAAAGCATATGAAAACACATAACTATCCACACATGCATATGTATTTATATTAAAATGTTATACATCTATTCACACATATATTACAAATATTAATTCTAAGATATTTACATCTATATATATATGCAGATTAGAAGTAATTTTATATTCAAAATACTACATATATATAAATACACGTACACATATATACATCTATACATATACATACATATACATATACACATACATCTACACATATGCACAAATACATATCTATATACATACACCTACACATATGCAAAACACATATATACATATATATATATATATATATATATATATATAACGATACCTAGCACAAGAACAACGCTAGTACCTAAACATACCCCCATATTTATATATTCATACTCACACATATGTATATATATATACATATATACACACACATGCCTCTATACATATGTGCCCACAATTTATACAAGTACATATATTCATATAAGCACCCTTATCCAAAATGTTCATACATATATATATATAAATTCACATACAAATGTCTAAGTTCATCTACTTTTTAGAGTACATACTAACAAGTATAGTATCCATATGTTCATACATTAATTTTCCCTTTTAATATAGTTGTTTCTAAACATATTTAGTTAAATTGAGGTGGTGTTTATATCTACATTTAAAAATCAACTCGTTATGTTTGTTCAGTAATATAATATAATATATATATATATATATATATATATATATATATATATATATATATATATATATATATATATATATATATATATTTTAGGATTTTAAAACAAAAACATTTTAAACATCACCACACAATTACAATTAAGTTTAAACACTATAAACTCGGGCGATGCTAGCCTACTGGGGAGTGAACGATTATTTTAATTTTAAAAATCAGAATACTTTTTCTCAAGTAAAGAAACAGAATTACCATTATTCAACAATCGAATGCCACCTACACTAAATTCAAACTTACCGATTTTTTTTTTCATTGTGTAGGTCATGACACGAAGTTGTCTGCATTTATATACTAGACAATTTCATTATGGACAGATACAAATGGTTACATTAGTTCGTAAGATATATAGAAATCTGGCGTTTAACTTTCCTAAAAAGTAAAAGCGAAAGAGGTAGGGAGGTAACTTAATATAATGCTAACTAATTATATGCTCGGTCAGCTACTTAAACAAAATTTTGTACTTGAGAAATAAAAGGCTCCTTTAAGAAACTGGTAAATAACATAATGGTTTAAAAAAAAAAAAAAAAAAAAAAACAGATCATAAAAAGGAAAATTCTTTGGCAAATATACAACCGTTAAGTAAAGAGCATCCATATAAGATGTTAATAATACTAACTAATCAATACAAGATGTTAATAACATTAACTAACCCCCTTACATCCATATATGATGTTAATAATATTAACTAAACACCAATGAAGAGTTATATTAAATCAAAATGAATGTTAGAAATGGAATAATCAGCCATCTACTGAATAGTCAGAATAGTCCATCTACTGATTACTACTAGAAAAAAATTATTATGAAATTCAAAATTTAAACATATTGTAAGGTAAAAGGTAGATTATACCTAAATTTACTGTCAATTCACTACCTGTCTAATTTTCCCCGCCTATCTATCTATATCTTTCTACCTATCTTTTACTCTACCTAAATTTCTAACGATCCATTTCTCTACTATCTATTTGCCTATCTTTTCTCTACCTAATTATCTAATCTTTTTATGTGCTTTTCTTTCTAGTTAGTTAACTAATTGATCTATCTGTTTCTCTATATATCTATCTATCTATCTATCTATCTATCTATCTATCTGCTTCTCTGTTTACTTTTCTGCGTGCTTACGTTTATCTAACAGTCTCTTTATATAACTATTTCTCTATCTTTAGGTATATCTGTCTAGCTATCTATACGGTGTGATGGGTTACTTGTTGCCATTTAATATACGAACCTAATAATAGCAACAAAATTATTTCTCTAGATTTATTGTCAAACAATAATAACAATAAATTCACTATGTCTCCATATAAAAAACCTAGCTGTATAAATTCATGAAAACTTAACTATAAAAGTGAATGTCTAAATTACTTTCAAAATCAATTATGAAAAACCGAATAAACTGGGCACAAAGTAATTCATCCATAAAACAGATTTTCTACAATGAACTAA
This sequence comes from Acanthosepion lycidas, assembly GCA_963932145.1. NCBI lineage: Eukaryota > Metazoa > Mollusca > Cephalopoda > Sepiida > Sepiidae > Acanthosepion > Acanthosepion lycidas. Next base: position 84,012,922 of record OZ010605.1, read on the forward strand.
AAAATATAAAACAAATTCTTATTTATAATAGCTTCCCTAATTATATCGTTGACGTGTAAATAAGATGTTTTATTAGAACTTTTAATACAAAGTAAATAGAATATAATACTTCTTCAAGTAACCCCAAATATATTAATCTTTTATATTGCAATCAAATATATTCTAATTATAAATAAGAAGAATGTGTCCTAAAAAATGTAAAAAATATTAACACATCCACCACAGATCCTGCTAAAATATAAAACTTAATAATACACTACACTAATTACAGTATATCCAATTTAATCATTCGTAATTATTCTTCCTCACCAACTAACGTGTTGCAAAAAACCGACATTGCATATAAATTTAAATGTCCTCTAGAAAATTGTATCTCCAACGGAAAAATATTATTTATGTTGGCCACGCTACGACCGCACTGTCTCGGCAGATGAGCTTTCATTTCAGTGATGCGTCTAATATTTCTAAACATTTACACCAGCATACCTGTTCCCATTCGCAATTCATAAATTTCTTGTTGAAAATACATCTATACTTTTTTCATGAAAATAATGAGCATAAACTAAAAATTCTTGAAACTATCCATTTTAAAAATTTGAAAAACTTAAGAAAATTAATTATGGATATTGCATAAAAGATTTAAAATGTTTACAATAGATATTTTAAAATATCGTTCGTAATAATAGTTTTTTTTAATAATATTATTTTAAAAAATATCGAGAACCTCGTAATTTGATTACGTCTCCTGCAGTGTTTCCCATCGAACAGCAATCAACCAAGGGATCTTCTCTTCACAAGTAAAACATTTTAACTTTCAGATGAACGCAGCAATTTTGTCTTTGAGAATGATGAACACTGCAATATTTGTCTTTAAAAAACAACGCTCTGATGATGACATTGAGCTAATGTCGAAAGTACTTGAAATAAATCCTCGCTATATTACGTAGACTTTTAAAATTTAAGCGCAGGACTAGATTGAAATTGAAATCTCACCAATTAAGTAAATTGCTAGATGTAACCATAGATAATGTGTTAACACTTTCTTTGTCGCACTTCTCACTTGTGTAACCCCTTTCAGCTCCAGCTAATTTAATCTGCAAAAATTTAAATGCAATGACAATCGCTATCTATCTCCTTCTGATTATCATTTTCTCTTCCTCTCCATGAGTAATGTTTTGCTTATTATTCTTCCACTTACAATAACCCATTGTGTTTTAATGGATTTACTGCCTTACACGAAGTGAGCTGTATTATCTATCTATCTATCTATCTATCTATATCTATCTATCTATATCTATCTATATATATATATATATATATATATATATATATATATATATATGTATATATATATAGATAGATAGAGAGAGAGAGAGAGATTTACAAATCCTTAAAATCATGTAACATAACACAAAAAAATGATATGGCTATTAATATACATAAAATTTTGTCAGAAATGATTATCTGCCAGTATAACTGCAAATATTTTAGAAGTTCTTTCCATTAAAAATGAAAAATTACTATTAACTCATTGAGGATTCTTACAGTAGAAATCACGTGTCGTCAAGTTCTCGTCTTACAAAGTCGACATACGTGAAACCATGTCTTAGGTTATTCAACTTCAAACCGACAATAACACAGACACTAGACTTGTTATTTTTAGACCTGGTAATCTTCTAGCTTTTCCAAAACAATCCGGGGACGGAGGAAAGAATTTAAATTCATATCTCTAAATTCGACAAATACCTTCATCCGATTGAACCTGAGTTGAGGCGCTTAATTCGACAACAGAAAATTAATAGCAGACTTAACAGGCAATAAAATAAAGTTTAAATGAAACATTTTTCTAAAGTATACTTTGTTAAATACCGATATGTATGTATGTATATATATGTGTATGTGTGTGTGTGTGTGTGTATTTGTGCATATATATATATATATATATATATATATATATATATATATATATATATATATATATTATGAAATGGACATAGTCCGACAATTATTTTAAGAAATTTTTATGTTTACAAATTCTTTTTATAGATAAAAATATTTAAGTAAATGCTCTGTTTATAATGAACAGTATTAATAACATTTACCGGCCTGAATGTTCGAAAAATTTTCATAGAAAATATTCGTCCTCCGACAGGAATCTAACTTTATCCTATACGGAACCGTCATATACCTGACGTGCCTTAACCGATTGAGCCACGGAGAATTGTTCGACAATCTTCTATGAATCTCTCACGTACATTCATGTCTGTGTGACGTCACTTGTTTACATTTGGATATGCATTGAGCAGACAGGAGTGTCACTAACACAGAAGGGTTTACAGAAATTGAGAGTAAGAGTAGAGTAGTTAAATTTATGCAGTTGGGATATCAGTGAAAGTAGTTCGTTCATTATTACACAGTCTAGCTGAGGTTAAAAATCATTGTCGCTAAATTCCTCGAATTTTATTTCAAATTATCTATTGCAACAAGTTTCCCTTAATGAATTCCCTCAAAATACCCCATTCGATATTCGTTACACGATCAGATTTTTATTATTATTATTATTATTATTATTATTATTATTATTTTCCGTCCACACAAATGCACAAACTATTTCTCGTGTTTTACTCTTAAGTCGCAGACCTGTGCGCATAATAGCCTTCATATAGGAAGCCTTTTAATATACTCATATGTATATATGCATACACATATCTAGTGAATGGCAGCACATGCCAGAACTTGACCACTTAATATACAAACGGAAACACGTTCTAATATATGACTTTATCGCAGATAACGCCTAAAGACTTTCTTCAATCTATCCGATGACCTGAAGCTCACTTTACAAGCAACGATATTGAAGATCACCTGCTGTTGATTATTCATTTAGTTGGCGTGAATTAAAATGCTGCTTCAGTTCACCTGTCATTTCACAAAAAGCACATGCAGAGTTGATCTGAATGCTGTACTGGTATTTGGCGTCTATAGTACATTGACACTGTTGGTGACATATGGGGTCAATGTTTGATAGGCATTAGTGTAATGTAGACAATACTCCTTTTCTGGAAGGGATCATGAATCTTGAATAGATAGTTTAGAATGTTTTAGTTGGCCGTATGCTGTGTGCTTTGATTCAACGTCGTTAAGAACTAAAGCGATCAAATATTTCCATCGATGTTTGTGTGAAGCTAGATTTTTCGACATTGATACAGACATCTTCAGTGTTAGCTTCAGGCAATTTTTATATCTTTCTTAGAGGTATGCATTGCACGCGTTTTACCTGAAAGTCTTCTCCACACGCAGACTTCTTTGAGGCATCGTTTGATCTCAAGGTGCACAACATGACCAGATCAACTAAGCAGCTGTTTTAGAAAGCCAGATCGTATGCGGAATATATTAGTTAGTTGCTGCACTTTTAGTAGTCCCCACAATTGTTTGTTAACATAACAGCAGTATTACAGATAATTAATTCTCATACAGCAATTTTATAACGAAAACGTTAACGATAGAGGGACGCTCAGCCTTAAAGTGAAATTTTGACTTGAGATATATGTCGAGGTATAATATATCCGATTCCGGTCTAGTATTGTTAATATTTTTAGTATTTTTACTGGTGTTGTTTTAATTATCGTATTTTGGAACCAGAGTCTTTTAAGACAAAACGTGAGAAATCAAATATATATATATATATATATATATGTGTGTGTGTGTGTGTGTGTGTGTGTGTGTGTGTGTGTGTGTACGGGTGCAATGGATAAATTGTCTAAATTACGCAAAAATAATAATGGCACTGACATCTCATTTTAACAGGTATATTTACCAAAATTACACAAGAATATTCTGAAATACTAAAGAATGAATTTATTCAGTTAATATCATCATTGTCGAATCAGACTCTTCTCTATAGCTAGGGTGTATAGCACGTCAGATCAAATGATGGTTTCACGTAGGACACAGGTTCAATTCCTGTTGAAGAATGAATATTTTCTACAAAATGTTTCGAACATTCAGGCCGGTAAATGTAATTAATACAGTTTAATTAAAAAAACAAAGCATTTACCTAAGTAAATTGTTTCTATTAATTAACGTGTAAACATATATTAAATAATTATCCATTTCATTGTATATATATATATATATATATATACTATTTCTTAATATATATATTATTTCTTAATATATTAATTATTTCTACTGCAGTTCGACATTGTTACTTTGCCGCTAACACTCGTGTTGTTTTATTTGCCAAGCCTGTCCTTCCGTCTATACGTAAGGATGTTCTTCCGCCACATCATAATCGTTCATTAATTTATTCTCTTAAATGTAGTTGCGATTCGCACTACATAGGGAGAACGAGTCAAAGGCTGGATGTTAGAATATAGCAACAGGTTTCAATGAAAATCCGAAAACTTTAAGTACACTCCCTCGGGAATTTTGACCAAGACTTACCACCAAGATGCATGAGAGTTACTGAGAAGGTGAGAAAGGATAAATAAAGATCCAGGAAATAAGAAGATAGATAATTGATTTTACATTTAAATTTTTAAGGATCAAACTTATCTGGAAAGCAATATGCCGAAAGAGAGTTCCACAAGCGGGAAGTGCGAAAATAAAAGCTGTTATCATGGAACTTACGTTTACACCGAGCCAATTCAACTTCAAAACCAATTGCACCTTCTTGCTAATCTAGCACTGCTTTTAAATTCATAAATTCTAGGAACCATAGTGAAGAGAATAACCGAATATTTACCATGAAAGTATTTATAGAAAAAGCACAGGAAAGCATCTTTACGGTGGTGCGAATTGTGACTGAAGCCAAGACGCCATATCTAGACCAATAATACCGCTGATTCATTTTTGGAATTTATCAAGAATCCTTAGATATAAAGCAGGAGAATCGGACTGTATGTGGCAGCAATTTTCGAGGCATGGACTTATAGATATGTAAAATAGATTTAGAAAAGACAAATTATCTAGTACGACACAGTGTGTAATTATAGCATTTTCGTTATCAAATCCCCCAAACTTTTGAACAGCTTCTAAACATGTTTATTGCAAAGTAAATCTAAACCTTAATGAAAAGAGGATCAAAAACAACCATCCATTGATAAAAAATATGTACCGTCTAGAGGTCATTATTCTTGAATACTTATAAACAAAAACAAAACATATCTCATCGCAATTTGCTGTTACACCTTTACTAATATAACTTGCTACACCATTGAATTTAGTTCCCAGACCAACAAAAAAAAACGACACTTTTAAACGAATGCACTGCTCAAAAGACAATTTATTTAACTTTTTCTTTATTTCCTATTCACATCCCTGACGATGACAAATTTGGATCGAAAGCATGAACTTTTTTTTTTAAATCGGTATCACCCCCAAGTAAGACAGTATAGCCACTAGCACACAAATGGTTACAGAGTGTGGAGAAATTAAGAACAGAAACATTAGTAATGAGGTGAAAAAGAAAAGAGCAATCAGGAGGACAGTAGATAGAATTTAAATTTTTGCAGATGAAAGTTGGCTGAAAAGCATGGAGCCGGTAGGGATTTCCACAAGCGAGAAGTGCGAGAAAAGAAACTATTAATATAAAACTTAAGGCTACATCTGGCCAGATCAACTATAAATTGATGAAATCTCGCCGAGATCTTGTATTACTCTTAAATTAATAGATTCGAAGAACTCATCTGCTCAATTACCATGAATGTATTTATAAAATAAAAGGCACAGAGATGCAACTTTACGGTGATGAGCAAGTGCTGAAGCCGAGCCGCCAGATTAGGACCAATAATATTGCTGATTCTTCATTGGATCTTAAAAGGAGCTCCAGGTAATTGAAAGGTCACCGGACTAAATATTTTTCAAAATTGTGTTCGTATACGAGAAGAAAATGCTTCATGTATTTAAAAGACATAAAATGTCTACTCTTTTTAATAGGATACACATATATGTTTGGACGTTTGTGCATGCGTATGCTTTTGCTAATGTTTTCAGCAGAATTTGTGTCGATTATTTACTTTTCGATTAATATAAAAATGTGACCATTGCAATATTTCCAAGAATACGAAATAAAAAAGAAAAAAAAGACACGTAAGATAATAATAATAAAAAAAAAGTCCTTTTCCTGTATAATTCATCATTTTCTGCTGTGGACAGAGTATAATAAATGATTGATCCGTGGTCAACAAACAGTGTATTTTTTTTCCAAATGAGGAGACTGTTTTCTCTGAAAATCAATAAAATTTAGTTCATTTTTTTGTTTTTGAAAATTTGTGATATTTGAAGAACGGAAGTACAAATCTATTCGACCTATTTTTAATTAATAGTCCTCGCTTTTATCTTAGCTGTTCTGACAAAAATAATAAAGTCATTCAAAGTGTACGTCGATTCCTGCCCTATCGCAATGACACTGTGTGTGTGCGCGCACGCGCGTGTGTCACGCTTTTAGCGACATATGAACTGTTGTATCCTTAAAGAGATTGCAAACAGAAAAAGGTGGTACTCGAATGTAGAAACAGCAACACGCGCGTAGATGAAAGACCAGTTTATTGTAAAAGAGAATAAACTACTGAAAGGCAGGGAATCGGGTGGCAGACTAGTAATTCCCGAAGCAAGGATACTTGACAACCGCTCCACGCGGTCAGATGTGGCACAAGGCCGAATGTAACGTGAGCTATCCGAACCCGTAGGATCAAGCAAAAATTCTACGTAGACCCCGTAAAAATGGGATCCAGTAGCTGTCTACCACCCCAAACGAGACTCTACCCGAAGGCATAGCCTCGTCTGGGTTCCTCTCTGCCCGAAGGCAGAGTTCGACTAACACAGCTGGAGACGAATCTCCAACTAATTGCCGAAGCAAGGATATTTGCCAACCGTTCCACGCGGTCAGATGTGGCACAAGGCCGAATTTTTCGTAGGGTATCCGAGCCTGTAGGTTCGGGCAAAAATTCCCCATCAACCCCGTAGACTCCGTAAAAAATGGGATCGGGTAGCTGTCGATATATAGCTACTGATATAGTCAGTCCACTGGCGATAGGGAATGTGGGACATTACATTACAACACCTCTCTTGAGCTAATTTTCCCATGAAATTTTGCTCAATACCTCTTCTTTTTGTTTGACATTTTTCCTATTTCTAGTAATTCTCCATCTCACCATCAATCTTTATGGGTTAATAAATTTCTGCGTCTTAATATTTTGAATGCAATTTTATCCCTTCAACTGCAGATAAAAATGTATTCCTTGTATTTTCGCAATAAATATGTATTGTTGGTAATTTTTTTATATAAAAATATATTGTTGGTAATTTTACTATAAAAATGGATTTTTATACTTTCATAGTATTTTGTTTTGTTTGGGACTTCACTATTTTCCCATACCAGGGACCATAACAGGTGCTACCACCACGGGTAACAGTGAATCTGTGAACAACAACAATTAAGAGGTTGTTTCACGCTCCTTACATCCTACAATTTTCCGATAAAAGACCTTGTTGCCGAATGCTGTTTATTATCATAATCAGTATTTATGTGTGTGTGTGTGTTAAGTAGGTATAGACATATTTAATGACGAAAGCATGAAAATGCGCAAGCAATCAAACCAAAATGAAATTTAAAGTGGCACCTGGGATCTAGGAATTTATGTATTTCCACTGCAATGGCTCATAAACCAACGAGTTTAAATAAACACGCAATTCTTCCAGACACGCAATTTATCACCCATTTCGGTTTGACTCGATTGCAAATATTATTTCCCACTATCCGCCTCAAGATCTCTATCATTCATACTTTCACACTGTCTCATTAGTTAATATATAAAACACAAAGTTCCTGTGTGTGTCAACTTAGAACGCTGGAAAATAATTAAATATTTAACGTTGATAATCTTTCCATCTGTGCACCTGTTTAGGTGTATGTATGCGAGCAAATATCGAAAACTGTGGTTTTATCACTTCTTCCAAGCATCAGACTTATATCTTACACGACTTAATAGTTTGTGTTTAATACAGATAACCAACTGCCTTTTCACTTTAAAAAATAATTCATATTTTCATTTGCAACTTATTGATCTTTGTATACAAGCGACAGTTTGAATAATAGGATAAGTCATTTTTTTTTAGTTTTGAAAGGACGCATAATATTCTGAACGTCATATATTACAATAACGCTGTTTAACAAGTCAAACGCATGTGAAACCTGCTTAACTAATGGAAATCCAACACAAAATAAAAATAACAGAAATGTTTCTATATAGCTCATTCTTTGATGAAGTTTAATAAAAGTAAAACCATGTTAGATTGATAAACATTTACTATTTGTTCTATAAATGTCCATATATATATATATATATGTGTGTGTGTGTGTGTGTGGAAAATTAATGAAAATGTGGAAAAATGTTCGTACGATACGTTTCGACTTTTAGCATTTATTAGGCCAAAGTGATGTTTACGTCGATGAATACACGCGAAAAAACGGCTGATAACTTTTAATTTATATATATATATATATATATATATTTCATTGACACCTACAGACAAGTTGCTTTGATATAGTTTTTTTATACAATTTGTCAAGTGTTCAAATATTTATACTTTTTGGATGATAAATTTTATAAAATTGTCCATTTGTTTTTTGTTTTTTCAAGCGCTTTCACCTATACATTTATCCATTTTCAAGCTTGAAATATATTAACAATAAATAGTTTGATGCATGTATGTATTTATATAATGTTTCCATTTTCTAAGCACGGTCATTATATAAATGCATGCATACAACAAACTATTTCTTGTTAACAGGTAATATATTTCAAGCTTAAAAATGGCTTTATGTATCACAGGTCATCAATGCAGCTAGACGTCTTGTTGCCTCTAGCTAGGTTCGAAACCCGGATGAATTGGTATCAGTCGGATATTCTACCCGTAAGCCGTTGGATCGAATTTAAGCGTATTTATTTTTAGATAATTACACAGTGAGTGAGAGAAATCGATTCACTTTACCGAAGAGTCTTGCATTATTAGCAGTAATAGTCACCGTTTACAAACTCACACTTCCTCCTCAGAGAGCTCAACCGAAATAAATTTTTCACGAGCATATATATTGTCATCGACATCTATCTATCTATCTATCTATCTATCTATCTATCTATCTATCTATATATATATATATATATATATATATATATATATATATTGTTTGCACTTTTCGTACTGCCGAGTGAACAATTTCTCTTTTTTTAACAACTGTGTCATATTAAGCCTCCTATATCTTAATGCTGAACCAATTTCTCAAAGATGAAGAGAATACTTGACTCAACAGAATTATAGTTATAGACAATGATGTTGTGAATACCATGGACAGAGCATGTAAGTAAGTAGGAAGTTTTAAAGAAAATGAAAACATAAAAAAGACAATTATACATAAAATCAGAAAGAGACAGTTTAAATGTCTAAGACATAACGAGAAAAGAAGTCCTGGAATATCTACCCGCCTCAGAATATATAGATATATTGAAGGCAAGAAGGATATAGAAAACCAGTGAGTAACCTACCTAATGTGCTTGTGTAAATGTGTGTGCAGAATAGAGAGGTGGATAGTAAATCGAGAAACACTTCTAATCTCTACCGATAAAAAGTTGTGGAGAGCCAATGACCCACGTTCTCATGGGACACGGTACATATAAATGTGAATGGTTCTCTCCAAGCCTTCACATCTTGCATCAAATCATATGTGTGTATAGTTTTGTTGTTTAGTTCTAAGGCTGAACTTTTAGGTCCAAATATCTAAACTATTAAGTTTTATATAATAGAGGTTTAATATGAAAGTCGTAACACTAAATAAAGTTAATAGTCATCGATAGTATTGCAGAAAAGTAATTATACAGAATAAAAATGGATGCCAATATATCCCTTTTTATTTCTCTAACATCGATGCCTGTCGCACTACGAGGCGTGATCACTTTTACAAATTTTCATCTAATTTCTGCCCTCCCTATCTCAGTAGTCTTTGAGGAGATTGTCCCGCATTCGCTGCCATACAAGTGGACAGATATCACGTAATAGTTCAGAACCCATTTTTAGTTTCTAATGTGGTTCTACAGAAAGATGCTAAGGATACCATGGAACGAACATCTGAGCCACGACGAGGTTTAGAAGAAAATGGAAACAAAATTATAACAAACTTATACTTAACATTAGGAAGAGGCGGTTCAAATTTGTGAGTGCTCGTAATGAGGAAAAAGGGCTTGGATAACCTGATGCTCACAGGACAGATTGAGAAAAAAAGACACAAAGAAAGCACCTTGTGAAATACTTTATGAGTTTGCGTAAATGGATGGTAGAATAGGTTTTGGAAGAGGTAACAAAAAGACAAATCTTATTAAGAGCTACAAAGAACAGAAAGATGTGGAAGGTCTTGATCGCCTACGTCCTGAAGGTACACGGCTCATAAAAGAAGATCACTGTAGTCTAACAAAATATTCCGCTGACTTCTGACATTTTAATGTTATATTTATTATCTTCAGCACTTGCTATTCCTAAGAATTGATTAGTTTTAGCTTATATACCAATTAAATCGAAAACATTTTTTTCTTTAAATACACTATTTTGTCTCGCGAAGTCTTTTCTTCGGAACATTTTACAATAAAATAATCACATAGCACAGAGAAGTTTTCCAAAGTTATTCCCATATTCCAGTTATTTTCAGATCGATTTTTTTTAATTTGCTAGATATAAAGTTCAAGATAGCAGAAAGAGACTATTGCAAATACGTTTGACGGGTTCGATCCCGGAATGTTCCCAGCAAGAGAATCATGATTGGCTTCAGTTGCAACAAAACGTTGACAGACATTTCAATCATCTCTGGGTGATTTTGAACTTTATCCCCCTCCCCCACCCACATGAGAAAGCGGGGATTTGAGTAACACCAAGTGAATGAGGAATGCTTCATTGAAACGAACGTGACGATTTCAAATATTTTGGTTCATTTTACTTAGGTTTGTTTCAAGCAAAGAGCGTTAACTTTAAGCCTAAGCAGCACGACTCTGAAATACAAAAAAGAACGCTGCTTGTTTTTAGCACTACCAAAATGGAATGAAAAGGTGGGGGCACAAGAATTTTATTTCTTTCTGTTCTTTGTTTTTCTTTTCTTTTTTTCGACCTCAGGATAAAAAGAAATCAACAAAACACCATGATTTAATTCAGACGAAAACTGTTTTCCATGTTATAAAGAGGACGCGCTGAAATTCAATTGAAAATTTAAATTTGGTTCAAATACTATTAGTTCCTTTTTTATAGTTAAAAAATTTGTATTGCAAATTTCCGACTGTTTTAACGCCTTCGGCGCTGTGCCTAAAGGTTGACTCTAATTAATAAGACCTTTGTTACATTTTCATTAACGAAGTGAACTAGTTTAATTTCCTTCGAGAATTTAACAGTTTTGCATTTGATCTTGTCAAAGTTGAAGACAACTCGCCAACTTCTGGTAATGAGTTTGCAATACTTACCGACAGAAAGCCAAGAATTCGGTTTTTTGGGCGTCAAATCTCTTAAATAAAATAATAGAAATTAGATTAAGTTATTCCTGTCTATTAATTACAAAAAGGTCGCACACATGCTATGCGAGAGTGTAATAGCAAAATTAACGTTTAGCCTGTTCTTCCTTAACAATTATAGATAAGAAATATTGGGTTGGGATCGATCGTGGATTAAATGTGGATTGGAACCCGACAAAATGACAGAATAAGACAAGACTTAAAGAATGTCATTTTGCTACCACAACCGGTGCAACTTATATAATTTTACCCCCACACAAAACATTCCCAAATCAACATGCTGACAATGACCTTCTTCTTCTGTGTTGTGTGTCCCTTCTGGACGTAGGAGATTATGGCTCTCTACAATACCATGACCTTCGTAGCTCTTTATAATTTTTCTTTTTATTTCTCCTAAATCTTTTTCTGTCATGCATATACTCAAGCTCACTAAGTAGTTTATGCGTTGCTTTCCTCTGGACTTTTTCATAATCTACAGCCACCAAGAAATTAATTCGTCAGCTTGAAAGGATTAAAACTAAAGTAAATAGACAAATTACGTCTAAATAATTTAACCAAACATGCTTGAATGAAAATATGCTACCAAAATACACACACACACACACACACACACACACACACACACACACACACACATATATATATATATATATATATATATATATATATATATATATATATTGTATTGGGACAGTAGATCATTATTCTAACATATATTGCTAAATATAACTGACAACGAATGTCTAATATGTTTGATCATGGACCGTTCTAAACTTCGTATAGTTGCTTTTAAAGACAAAACCTGTCCAGCGCACGAAGCTTGGAACCGGTCATTTCCAAGCACAATAGACATTCTTTGTCTGTTATACTGAACAATATATATACATCTCTCTCTCTCTCTCTCTCTCTCTATATATATATATATATATATATATATATATATATATATATATATATATATAGGATGTCAAGAGTATAATAAACCCGTGGGATAGACCAAGTTCCCAACAAAAAATATAACATTTTCACATTTTCATCATTGGCTATGCATTTCAGCTATGGTTCAAATTTTCTTATATTGACAGCTGTTGTGGGAATATAGCTGGACAATTACAGCGTTGTCGAAAAGTACTACACACTAAAACTAATCTTTGCTTAAATTCTTTGTTTAGTTACCATAAGTGTCAATGTATGTCACAGGGAGTGTTTTTCTGTAGGGGAGCCTGTTATCTGTATAGAACAATTCAATGGCACATTCGTTCTTTTTATTCGCTTTCATTCCAAACAGTATTTTGCCAGACTGCTGTTCAGCAACTATCTCTGAAAAAACAAGCTGAATTATGAATTCAAACTATTTTCTTGACATCACCATCAGCTCTGATGTTATGCACCAACATAATAGGAGTCATTATTTTCGGAGCCATTCTCACGTATAGATTTTTTCCTAATCTTTAGAAATCTAATGAAAGAACCCGAGAAAATATTTGTACTGTTAATAGGTAGCATATTTCTCATAATATGTTTAAATTGTATTGGACTTCATATTAATCTGGTGCAAAATATTAAAAGAATTATACTGACGGCTGAGATTCCAAGAAAGATTATATTATCTATATGTGACGGGTACACACCTGGCCCAGGGTCGAATCCTTTGGTTACGGCGCCAACTGTGACGTCGCTCCTCCTGGTCGCTCCTCCTGGTCCCAAGCGTGCCGCTCCAACCTCTTGGTTAGATGATCACCAGCCTCGCCTTTCCCAACCCGCTTCCAATACCTGGTTGCTAAAGCAACTGTACTGATCTCCGGTCTGTCTACCCACGCTGTGTTTAGATCTTAGACAGACGGGACCAGCAGGGATTGGAAGCGGGTTGGGAAAGGCGAGGCTGGTGATCATCTAACCAAGAGGTTGGAGCGGCACGCTTGGGACCAGGAGGAGAGACCAGGAGGAGCGACGTCACAGTTGGCGCCGTAACCAAAGGATTCGACCCTGGGCCAGGTGTGTACCCGTCACAATATCTATAATTCTCAAAATGTGTGTGTATGTGTGTGTGATCGGATGTTGTTTATGCGTTTCCACAGTTTTCATCCGATTTCTATGATTTTTTTTGTTTGATAGATAATTCTTCAGTTTAGGTCTTGAGTCCAAATTGTTAGCGACAATGGCTCTCGACTACTTCCTGTCCATTGTAACTCTCAGCATCGTTTTACTCTTTATTATCTCTTCTTGGATATATATCTTTCATAAAAACTTTAATAAAAATAAATAGTTTAAATTATTACAATAATATTATCCATATCTATAATTATCAAAAAGTATGTGTGTGTGTGATCAGATGTTGTTTATGCCTTTCCACAGTTTTCATCCGATTTCGATGAAACTTTTTTGTTTCATAGATAATTCTTCAGTGGAGGTTTTGACTCCAAATTGGCTGGAAAAATTACAACCCTGAAAAATCGAAAAAACTGTTTTTTTTTTACACTTTGCGCAAAAATCAGCGTACAGTCACTTCAGAAAGTTTGATTATTAGAATTATAGAAAAAAATATATAACAATTAAATAAATAAATAAAAATTATCATATATTGTTATTATGACGGTCCATGGAAGAGGTCCCTTCTTTGCAAGATTTAGAATGCAAAAACGGCCCTTTTCAGGGACACCCCCAATTCAAATTGTAAACCCCCATTTGGGAATGTGCATCAGTTGCACCTAATTGTTGTTACTAATATTGATTTTCGGTTGGGCCGAATTTAAACTTAAACTGCTCCAATTGAACGGTAAAAACACCCAGAAATGAAAGACCCGGGCAAAAACCGGTTTATTTTTATAAATTGCAATTACAATAATGTACTTCAAAATATAAAAAAAAATATCACTATCGTGACGACAACGTTTAACGGGAAAATTACTGTGAAGTGAATGTTTCACATCTCTCTATAATGCTCCGAAAATCGGACGAATCAGAAAACAAAATTCTCAAAATTAATTATATATTATAATTATAACTAAAATATTTCTTAGGTTTCTTAGCATGGCATGAAATTCGTTATGGGTTTACCACTTGAAACCTCACACTACATTTGGTCTCAAGCGATGCGGACGTTTTCTACCAATAGTCCCTGAGCGTTGACACAGCATCCATCAATGAAAATATGTTTTAAAATTGTTTGATGATGCTTATCCCTTCGATTTATTTAAGAGGTCTTTTGATCTGTCCAACATGTTTGGAGATTAGGCCTAAATATATTTTTTCCTATATTTTTCGTAGTCACGACGATGATAAATTTCAAAGTTTAGAAAAATCCTATGTAGCAAATGTCTGTCCTTATACGGAATACATAGATCTTCAAGAACCTTAACTTTACTCTGCAAAGCTAATTTTGAGGCGCCCGGGATCTTTAAAAAACTTAATTCCTCTTTAGTGTTTCCTGTCGATAATTTTTTTAAATTTCTAGTATTGTTCCGCTTTTTGAAAGCTCTAAATTTATTAATTTTTTTTCCTTTATACTTAAAATCAGTTTCGTGACACATTTCGTATTCATGACATATTTTAAAGCTTCAAAGAGGCAACGTTGAAATTAATTCAATATTTTGTAGAGAAATGAAATATTGAACTCAGAGAAACTGTCCCTTGCTGATATGAAGATATTTTTCATCATATCGTGCCGAACAAATACATTTCATTGTGGGACGAATAAACTGAGTCAAGTAACGAGATAGATTGAGCAAGAACAGCTTTAAAAATGAGGAACAATTGGTTGTTTCAACAGAATAAAGATCCTGAACGAATTGCTCAGGTCACCATAGTTCGAAAATAAACATTAGAGTAACGAGAAAGTAAATGGGAAATACAAAGAATGTTTATCAATAAAATCAGAAAGAATAATTTGAAATATTTTGGACAAAAAACGAGGACAGGAGGTTTGGATAATTAGACACCTACAGAATAGAGTGGAAGTAAGAGAGACAGAAGTAAACATTAAATAATAAATATGTGTAAATGGATGGCACAAAAGAGATTGGTAAAGATGATTGAAAAACAAGAGTTACAAGGAAAGTTGTGGAGAGCAATGACCAGCTACTTCCAGAAGTTAAGGGGCATAAAGAAGAATAATAAGAATGATAATGAGAAAATCAATATATGGTCTCTCTCTCTCTTTCTCTCTCTAGCTATATATATATATATATATATATATATATATATATATATATATATATATATATATATATATATATATATCCTAGAATAGGATGGGTGTATACGAAATAGATTCCAATAACCAACAAATACTATTCTTAAAAGAGTGTTCAATACAGAGTAGAGCAAATATAATTATTTATTTGAAAATTAAACATAAATATGTTATAAACTCACTACAAAAATATCCATTTTGTTTCAACACTTCTGGTATCTTATCATGTGATGATGTTGAATGTTGATTCTACAATCTACATTCAGCTATGATTGTCTAAATAGCAGTGAAAAAACTTGAAAATTAAATTCTACGTGAAACCTGTGAGACAGCTTGTAACTCCACGACAGAAAGTTAGAAGTTTAGACAGGGTTAAGATAATCTTGAATAAGTTGGAAAATGATCTTGGAATATATATATATATATATATATATATATATATATATATATATATATATATATGAACTTTATTTCAATCCTTCATGAGCTTCTGATCCTTAGTTATGATTAATTAATTTTGTCATGATACTTTTGTTAAGAGTAGAGAGTAATTACACATTTCTATTGCTTAGAGTCCAATAGTGTTATAAAAACCTCGTAAAATTCCAGTAAGATATCTTTAATCATTTCTAAAATACAACGGTTCAAAACTGAATCTAACGTAAGAACAATTTTGCTTTTACACGATTTGGACTATTTATTTCGCTGTTACACCCGATATATATAAAGACATTTTTATGTTTATATATTCTTTTTATAGATACAAATATTTAAGTAAATGTTCTGTTGATAATAAACAACATTTACCGGCCTGAATGTCTCAGAATTTTTCACAGAAAACATTTGTCCTGCGACAGGATTCGAACCTGTATCCTACACGGAACCGTCATTTAGCTTGACGTGCCTTTAACCGATTTGGCCACAGAGGACAGTTCGGTTAACAAGGTCGAATTTACTGTATTTGAACTTCAATCTTCTATGAATTTCTCACGTACATTCATATCTGCTCATGGAGTATCAAATGTAAACAAATGACGTCACACAATATGAAATGGACAAAGTCCGACAATTATTTTAAGTCATTTTTATGTTTATACTTTCTTTTTATAGATACAAATATTTAAGTAAATGATTTGTTTATAATAAACAGTATTAAACAACATTTACCAGCCTGAATGTCCGAGAAATTCTCACAAACCCATACTTGAAGGAGAGGTGGATTCATGCCTTTCCCACTGATATTTGCGCGTAACTGCATGCAATGAACCCAACTGGAATTGGAACTCGGTTCTCGATTATTAATTCTGAGGCATTTTCCATTACACCACCAGTATTACCAAACTTACAGTTCCTGGCATTCGCAAGAGATCTCCCTTTTAGGTACGGACCAGGCTCAGTGTTGCTTGACTGCAGTGATCGTACTGGAACTTGTGTTTAAACGTGAGGAGATGTGGCCGTAAGCCTGCTTTATATGTCTCAAGGCTTCTACTTCTGCTGTTATGGTATCCCCCAGTTATTAAATATTGGTTAGCTGCACGTCCAGATTTGAAATCTCATTTTCAATCACATTCCAAATGTTCTATACAGAACTGATGTCAGATGATTGTGCAGGCGGTTTTAACACAGAAAAATCATTGCTGTCAAACCATCAAATACTCTGTCACTAATTTTGATATGTGACATGGTGCCTTCTCCTGGTGGATATCGGTATCAGAAGATGGATGCACTATAGTCATAAATTGAGTCACGTTGGCAGCCACAATATCTAGATGGGCTGCGACATTTAAATGATCTTTTCTTGGTTGCCAGATTCCCATAGTATGCCAAGAAATAGTTCACAATACAATACACTTCCACCAGCAACCTGAATCGTTCATAAAAGCTAGGATGGATCCATAACTATAGTTGGCTAACGCCAAATTCGTGTCCTACCATCCGGATGTCGTAACAGAAATTGAAATTAATCAGACCAGGTAATTTTTTTCTTATCTACTGTTTTTCACTTTTTGCAATTCCTAAATAATTTTCGCCTTATTTTTTCTTCTTATCTGACAGACATGACACACGCTGCTTTTTCCTGGATCAGCCAATGTTTGAACTGCTGTGCTATGAGAATAAATGATAATTCAACTACTGCTTCTTTTCTATAAGCTTGAATCAGTTTGGATATGTTCCTCCCTTAAATCTATCAACATGGGATTTCCAATCAGATCTTGCAACGTAGAGTCAAAATCTATCAACAGCAGTTTTTTTAAATATTTAAACCCGCCTATATGGTACTAGTTTCAAAAGGACTTGGATTATGGTTACTTGACTTGACCGTGGAGGTCATCCAAAACACCCCAGTGTGGTCGATCCTAAATAAAATAACGAATGTATGTTGAAGCACTCGGTGACGAGCGTGCTCGTCACGATGTGTTGAAGGATGGACCGCGTAGATTATCAGCAGCAGTGGAGCTGGCCAAAGAGAGCCAGGGTATATGGGAGAAAGTGAGAAGGTGTGGGAAGAAGCAAGATCTAAGTCGAGAGGTAGGAAGAAAGGGGGAAGGAGGAAGACCCCCCGCGTGGAATCGGAGGGTCGGGCTGGAGGTGGATGGGCCTGAGGTGTGGGAGGAGGACCCCAGTGGAAAAGCGTGGTCGGCAAGGCATGGGTTCTATAAGCCCACGCCGGGTAGATACGGACTGGTCTGCTGGACTTGTGGGCATGAGGACCACAGAGCAGCGGAATGTCCGACGAAGTGGGGTTTTCCCCCAGACTTCGAACAGGATAAATGCACTAGGTGTGGAAAGAAAGGACACCTAGCCAAGTGGTGCGGGTTGAGAAAAGGAGCCCCACTGATATTAATAAAGAAGACCGACCCCAAGAGACAAAACCAGGGAAAAGCCAGCGGGCCACCCCGGAATTAAGAGGGAGGGTGGCCCAGTTAAAAAGAAAGGAAGTAAAACCTTGGATATGTGGTCAGGAGAGCCATTTAGGTAGAGGGCAGGTCCCCCCCCCCAAGAATAAGGGAGAGGGTGTCCCAGTTGAAGAGAAAAGTAAAATGTTGGATATGTGGTCAGGTGGGCCACTTTGCGGTAAACTGTCCGGCAAGAAGGTGCTGGTTTGTAGGAGACCAGGGCACCTGAAGAGGAGTTGTATTCTTAGGAACAGCCGCAAGAGACTGGGAGAGGTCCAGCCGGGACCGCCCAGGTGCAGAAAACGCAGAATTCCCCCACGTGAGAATAATGGAAGTAATTTGTTGCTACCGGCGCCTATGGCTGGGATGACCCAAAGGTGGGAACCCAGGAAGAAGAAATCCCAAGTGTTCTCTTCCCTGACGAAAGAGGGGGAGCTGTCGTGTGGGGCAGAGATAGGAGGTAGGGCAGTGAAAGCCCTGATAGACACAGGAGCGTCTGTTTCATTGCTGAGAGAGGAAGCATACAGGCGGGTAAAACGGAAGAGTGGGTTACAGGAAGCGAACATAGAGGTCACGCAAGCAGATGGAGGCTGCCTGGAAATAAAAGGGATGGCGTGGCTCCCTGTGAGAATTGGGAAATTAAGAAGCACTCAAAATTTTTACGTAACCCCCAATCTGGGTACGGAAGCAATCTTGGGAGAAGATTGGCTTCGGAGCCAGAGGGCTTAGATAGAGTTCAACCCCACTGTGCTGATAGTGAATGGCGAGAGAACGCCATTGGGATGCCCACCAGAAGAAGATATAACAATAGTGCTGGATGAAGATGTAAAGCTAACCCCCAGAACGGCGGTGTCGGGAAAGGGTAGGTTAATGTCAGGGAAGAAAATAGAAAAGGGAACCCTGTAATTGGTCCCTGTAGAAGGGAAGGACCTAGAAGAAAATGAGGTAACTCTGTGTGAGGCAGTAGTGGAGGCAGTTGAATTGGTGCCCATTATGATGGTGAACCAGGCCCAAAAGACGATAAAGGTTAAGAGAGGGGAAGTGATAGGAAAAGCACTAACCCTACGAACTCTGAATCGAGTGAGATTCGAGGAGAAACGAGGAAAACTCGTAGGGCAACCAGAAGGAATAGTGGACGAAGATATATTGGCACTTGACCAATTTAGGGCCAGGGTGGGAGGTCTGCTGAGGGATAATCGAGATGTGGTGGCCCAATCAGATAAGGAATTGGGCCAGACCCACACGGTAAAAATGAAAATCGACACCGGCGATCACCCCCCTGTGAAATTGAAGCCCTACCGGACACCTATTCATAAGAGACCCCTTGTGGAAGAGGCAGTAGAAGAGATGTTGGAAGCTGGGATGATCGAAAGATCGATCTCCCCTTGGAGCTTTCCAATCGTAATAGTAGGTAAGAAAGATGGCGGGCACCGTTTTTGTGTAGATTTTAGGAAACTGAATTCTATATCGAAGCCGTTGGCGGTGCCATTGCCACTAATAGATGATATATTGGCATTATTAGGGAAAGCAAAGTACTTCTCTACGTTGGACTTGAGGTCCGGGTATTGGCAGGTAGTCCTTCATGAGGCTGACAAGGAGAAGGCCGCATTTGCGTGTCACCTGGGACTGTTTCAGTTCAGGGTGATGGCCTTCGATTTAGCTAATGCCCCGGGAATCTTCCAACAGCTGATGTCAATAGTGTTAGGAGGATACGAGAGCATTACCATTGGATGATATTTTGATATTTTCAGAAACAGTAGAACAACACTTTTTCCATCTAAAACAAGTGTTGGGAAGGTTAAGAAAACACGGCGTAATATTGAAATTGTCGAAGTGTCAGTTTCTGAAGGAGGAGACTAGATATTTGGGCTTTGTTATAAACGGAGACGGTATTAAACCCGACATGGATAAGGTGAAAGTCATAAGGGAAATGCCAGAACCTAAGACAGTGAGACAAGTAAGAGGCTTTATAGGAGCTATAGGTTACTACCGACGCTTCGTCCCGGCATTCTCGAGAATTGCCATACCACTAGTAGCCCTGACGAAGAAATACGCTAGGTTCAAGTGGACAGAAAACTGTCAACGGGCATTTTATACGTTAAAAGAACAGTTGACAGCCGTCCCACTGCTGACGTACCCGGACCTCAGCAAGCCCATGGTACTATACACTGAGGCCAGTGAGCAGTGTGTAGGAGCAGTTCTTACCCAGCCGTGTCCCGATAAAGAAGGACCAGTGCCAGGCATACCAGAGGAGATACCTATATACTTTCTCTCTCATAAGCTCTCAGAGAACCAACAGAGATGGCCAGTAATAGAAAGAGAAGCATATGCTATCATGTATGCTCTCCAAAAACTGGACTACTACTTGAATGGTGCGGTCTTTACAATAAAAACAGACCACAAGCCTCTTCAGTACCTATTGCAGGCAGAATGGACAAATAATAATAATTTTCAACAGTGGGCGCTAAAGTTAAGTGGCTACCACTGTAAACACGTGCGCAGATTTACTCTCAAGAATACCGAAACAACTGGAAGAAAGCTCTATAAAAGTAGAGCAAGGAGTAGATGATAAAGCCTATAGAATTGGAGTAATTAACTCTAATAAGCTAAAAGATCGCCCTATGTTAGAATCGGACGAGGAAGGGGACGCACAGATAATAACAGATCCCTACTGGACAGAAGGAATTGAGAAGGAGCTGGCGGACACTGAAATAGCTGCCCTTAGAGAAAGGGTGGAGGCAGGAGAGACCATCAAGTATGCCATAATAGAGGAAAGGCTGTATTATCTCTCAGGTAGGAATGAGGAAGTCAAGCCCAAATTGTATGTGCCCAAAAGTTTAAGACCAGAGATATTGGAACAGTGCCACGAGAGGTTGGGTCACATGGGAATTGATAGGACATATGATCTAATAGGGAGAAAGTACTATTGGCCCAAACTGTACGGAGAGGTCACTAACTATGTTCGGAGCTGTGTAGTATGCCAGTCGCAGAGCAGAAGGCAGGAGGTGGCACCATTGGAAGAGATGGACGTGCCGAACTTCCCCTTCGAGAAAGTGAGTATGGATGTATCAGGACCATATGGGGAAACTGCACAAGGAAACAACTATATAGTGAGTTTTGTTGATTGGCTAACAAATTGGCCTGAGGCATTTGCAGTACCAGACAAGAAGGCTAGGACTGTGGCGGGTTTGATAATAAGTGAAATCTTCCCTAGGTATGGCGCCCCTGTGCAACTTGTCACTGATAATGGCACAGAGAATATAAACAGCATAATGAGAGAAGTGCTGACAGGTTTGAATATAGAGCACGTAAAACATCTCCATATCACCCCCAAGGAAATGCTAAGGTGGAAAGGTTTCATAGAACCTTGGGAGATGTATTGGCCAAGCTAACCAGAGAGAACACTGGAAATTGGGACTTGTATTTGACACAGGCTCTGGCGGCCGTGAGGTTTACGATAAACGAAACCTCCAGATTTTCTCCTTACTTTATGTTGTTTGGCAGAGACGTGGTCCTTCCTGTGGATAACCTATTGAAGCCCCGTATATGAGAGAAGATCATCATCAGCTGTTGCTGGAACAACAACATAAGATATTTGTACAGGCCAGAAGAAGAATAAAGAGGGCACAGAAGAGAAGAAATGAGAGAGTGAATGCTGAAAGAAAGGTAATAGAATTGAAGGTTGGAGACCCTGTCTACTATAAAATCCACCAGAGAGAAGGAAAGCTGGACCAAAGATGGGAACCGTACAACTGGATAGTGGAGCAGACGGGTCCAGTATCATATGTAATATGGGATCAAGTGGCAGGACGAGCAAGGAGGGTCCATGCCAATGACCTAAAGAAGGCTGAAATAGCTAACCTGAAAATGAGCGAGCCGAGGCCTAAGAAGACAAGGACAAGGAAAGTAACTTTGGTTGAGCCGGAAGAAATAGAGACGGAGGAAGATTCCAAGGAAAATGAAGAGATAGATCGACTTGGCCAGATAGACGAAGCGATCCGAGTGACGGAGTTGGAACTCTCGGCGGGGATCAGCGGCGTTCAGTCGTCGCCTGAATCGGTGCAGAGAAGACCCTGTGATGTCACCGTCGCACCCCAATGTCCAAAGAAAACGAGGAGAAAAGCGAAGAGATCCAATCAAGCAGTCAAAGGCTCTAGAAAGAGGCACCCTAAACAAGAGGAAGAGTTCAACGAGTGGGAGGAAGAGGATCAAATACCCCTTTCCCAGCTCAAAGAAAGACTAAGAAACAGGAGAGAATTAGACATCCAGTCAAGAAGTAATGAAGACGTCCAGGGCGAGGACTCAAAACAGAAGGAAGAATCAGGAGAGGAAGAAGAGGACAACACACCTCCTGAATGGGAATTAAACACAGAGGGAAGGTTAGAGGTTGAGCAGGAACTACCTCTGAAGATGAGATTAAGAAGGGTGAAGAACCCCGAGTCTCAGTGGAACAAAGAAGGCTGTGTAGAATAGAACCACCTGGTATCGACAGATAACGACACTGGCTCATCCAAAAACCTACTGGCTGACTCTGGTGGATGTGGATGAAGGGATGGAGTCGCGAGCTGCACCTCACGAGCGACCGAAGAAGAGTATTGGCATTGCTGACTGGCCATCAGTGGTGTCATGAAGTACGACCCTTGGAGTGGGCGCTACGCACACCTGCCGGGACCGTTCTGTCTGCTAGGAGTTAGAGGAGGGAAGAGCTGAACTTATTAAGAAATTATGGAATAATTGAGTAAAGAATTGAGCAAGACTGAATTGTTATGAAGAATAAAAACAAGAGAATTTTGTTACCTTGCAGGAATGATCAAAATGAAAGGGTTGATGATGATGATGATGGTGGCCACACTGATAGTGACAATGGCGGAAGCTGGGAAGCACAGCCGAAATACCATTTTTAAAAAGACGAGTGAAGTGATAATAACCAGGTCTAAATGGTTGATCACATTCGTGATAGATTTAAAACCATACGAGTCACTACTAAATAAACTAAGAAATGAGCTAACGCAGCTGGATGCAGCCCGGTTGAAGGTAGGGCAAGATTATTCCAGAGAGAAAGGATATCTAAGTTTATTACACTCCCTGGAATCGGAGGCCACTATGATAGAGGCTAGATGGAGGGACATGAAAAATTACCTGAAGGGAATAGAGTTACTGCAGACGCGGGAAAAGAGATCAGTAGTTCCGATTGTGGGAAAAGCGTTAAATGTCCTGTTTGGAGCAGTGACTGAAGATGACGTTAAATTCATAAGAAGGAAACTGGGAGAAGTGGAAATAAACCAGAGGACGCTGGCTCAAGTGGCAAGGGAGAGTGTGACAATATTGAATGTGACAAGTTTGGAAGTGGCCAAGAATAGAGCCAGAATCAATTGGTTAATAAATAACCTGGCGGGGTTGAGACAAGAGGTAATTAATGATACAGAAACTATAATGATAGAATTACAGGAAATGAGTGGATTCATGCAAAGATTTTTCCAACTAATGACAATTACGAATAAGGTACGACAAACTAGTAAGTGGTTGACGACCTTACTGGAACATGTGAGAGCACAATTAGACATGTTGTCATTGGGACACCTCTCCCCAAGCATAGTAAACCCGAGTCACCTAAAGGAAGTGCTACTCGGAATACAGGCCGAGTTACCCCACCATTTAAAACTGCCAGTGGACCCCACTAAAGAATTGTGGAAATATTATAATGCACTGGGATGTGTGACCTTGTTGGAAAATCGACGATTATTGGTTTTGATATCTGTTCTGTTGTTAGATAGAGAGAGTATATTCGAGATATACCAGGTTATAAATTTACCTATTCCCTACCCCAGAAGAGATCAAGGTTTGGGAATGGTAGCAAGGTACAAGGTGGAAACAGAATATATAGCTTTAAATTCGGGGAGAACGAAATTCATGTTGCTAACAGCTGAAGAAGCTAGAAAATGTAGAAATGATGCTCTAGGGACTTGTACCTCGTTAAGTCCTATCTATATAGCTGGTAACCACAAGATGTGCATACTAGAATTGTTTGAAGGGAAGAGAGGGGGAATTAAGAGAACTTGTCAAGTAGAGGTATTAGCAAACACGGCATTACCACAAGCTATCAGTGTTTCAGACGGGTTGTGGGCAGTGGCCACACAGAAACCTATCAGCTTGTCTAGGGTATGTGGGGGAGAGTCCACAAGGACATTAAGATTAAGGCCACCATTATCCCTGTTAAAGTTACCCATGGGATGTTCGGTATTCGGGATATCTATTTCCCTACCCCCTATTACCAGGAAGAAGAAAGATATGAAGAGAAAGGTTCAATCATAGACATGATTGGCAGAGGCTTAGTCAATTGTACAGAATTGTGGGAGCCAATAGTGAAGGGATTCTCCAATGTTACCTTGAATAAAATGCCAGTACTAATGAAGCCGATAAAAAAGATCGATATGGATCAATTGAGGGACAAGTTAAGTGTGTTGGGAAATGAAGGTATAGCTTAGGAAGACGATGAGCAGATCGCGATAAGTTGGTCAGTAGTAATGGGTACATTCATAATTATAGCCCTAGGGGTTATAGTAATATGGAGGATTAGGAGTAAGAGGAAATTAACGAGCGATAATCAAATGAGCATGCAGCAACTCGAGAGGGAGATGCCGAGCAGTGTTCCTTATTCATACAGAATCGGCGAAGGGATTGCAGAAAGACCGGCGGAGGAGGCTGGCGTGAGACCGACGCGTGCGGCGGAAAAAACCCCACAGTGGAGAGGAAAACATTGGACCAAGAAGAACAAGGCATAGTAACCACACACATGCACCCACAGGCACACGCACACATTACATTTGCATGTAGAACAGAAGAAGATGAAAAGAACATTACAATTACATGTAGAACAGAAGAAGATGAAAGAACATTACATTGCATGTAGAACAGTAGAATAGAATTGCATGGGACAGATGCATGATGCATGATGCATGCTAAATGATGTATTTGGGTTTAGGTGTCATTTACGAGTAAATGACAAATAGGTTAGTCGGGGATTGTGACACCATTTAGGGGCGCAAAAAGAAGGAAAAAGAAGGAAATGAAAAAGAGAAAGAAAAGAGAGAGGAAGAGAGGCGAGACTTAACTTATATGATAACGGGAGGCCACCCACGAGAAATAACATTTGAAAATGTTATTTTGATAATGGAAGACACTGGTGAGGGTTCTGTCGGCCATTGTCTTGGGGCTGGCTGGCAGAGCCAGGTTGATACATTGTTTTGTTTAGATAGATAAAAAATTAACTGTGTCTTTGTGGCAAACAGATTGTCGGGAGTGGTGAAATTCCCTGCGAGGAAATTTTAAAGATAAAGTCACCTACGAGAAGAGACATTTGAAAATGTTATTTTGCTAAATGAAGAATGGTGAAAATTGGCCATTGTCATAAAGCTAATTGACAAACACCAGGTAGATACAGAGTTTTTAAATGTTTACTTGTGTCATGATGGCAAACAATTTAATAGGTCATCTGTTGACCACACACAAAGAGAGTCATCTCTAGGTTGGGTCTTTGTTGATGGGAGGTGTCATTGAGAGAAAACACATCTGGGCTGTGTTGGAATTTGAATATGACAGCGAAACAATATTTCCTTGGCACCGAAGAATGAGTGTGTCTAGTTGACTAGCCTCTTGGTGCTGGCGAAAATCTGATTGAAGAATTCCATATGCCGTGAAGTTAGGATAAGAATAGAGATTATCACTCTACGGGTCGTATTGTCCTCTTGGCGGCCAGAGAAGAAGAGAGAAACAAAAGAAAGAAAAGGAAAAGAAAAAGATAATTTTTTTCTTTGAACAAAATATATATATTTTTTAAGATCAAGGCTAGTCTTGTCACGCCCACACTG
>OZ010605.1:84044427-84076927 GCA_963932145.1 Acanthosepion lycidas
GAAAAGAATGAGACCTAAAGGGAGAGGCTGATAGAGAGAGAATAGAAAGGAACAGACACATAGATAGCAAACGAAATGAGATAGATAGATAGATAGATAGATAGATAGATAGATAGATAGATAGATAGATAGCGAATAACGAAAAGAATGAGACCTAAAGCGAGAGACTGATAGAGAGAGAATAGAAAGGAACAGACACATAGATAGCAAACAAAATGAGATAGATAGATAGATAGATAGATAGATAGATAGATAGATAGATAACGAATAACGAAAAGAATGAGAAAGAAAGACAGACTGATAGAAAGATAACAGAAAGAGACAGAATGCAAACAGAATGAGATAGATAATGCCGTGGTGTCCTCCCTCTAATGAATGTATGTTGGACTCTTCCACCTACTATAAGATTAATAAGAGAGAATTCCTGGGGGGGAGCTGTTGCAAAGATTGTTCAACTGTCAAACTCTCTGCCTCGGCAGACAGGAACACGAACGAGGCTTTGCCGCAGGGCAAAGTTTCGTCCGGGGAGGTAGACAGTTCCTGAACCCGTTTAGGCGGGTTCAAAGGGAATATTTTTGGCCGAGGCTACGGGCTCGGAGTACCCACAATAAACCAGCCTTGTGCCACATACATCCTCGTGCGGGAGGCTGTTAAATATTAACAGTCGAATAGATTGTTCTACCGAGGCAGTGACTTTTCACAGCTGCTGTCGAACACTCTGCCTTTGGGAAGAGTGGAACCCAGACAAGGCTTTGTCGAAGGGCAAAGTTTCGTCCGGAGAGGTAGGCAGGCCTCGAACCCGTTTATGTCGGCTCGGAGAACCTACGGTAATCTATGCCTTGTGCCACATACATCCCTCGTGGCGTGGGGGGACTGTTAAATATAACGAATAGATTGAAAGCTGGGTCATCCGACACACACTCACTAATTAATATATGATATATCTGTAACACTTGTTTTGCTATTTCTTTAACCATTTACTTGGTCGCAACATCATGGCGACGAAGGATTTGAGGAAACGGACTTTAAGTTTAATCATAAAAAAGAATAAGACTAGTGAGTGTGTGTCGGTGAACCAGCGTTCAATCTATTCGACTGTTTCCCCAAGGCCTTCTCTCCTACTAATCTTATAGTAGGCAGAAGAGTCCATCATAGACTCTTTAGATACCACAACACATAGATAGATAGATAGATAGATAGATAGATAGATAGATAGATAAATCAACCTTTTGTAACTGTCGTAAAATAGAAATCTAAATTTACCTCATCAGAATAGCTATTTCAACCAGGAAGTCGTATGTTGGCATTGTCAACTCAGAAGTGTGAAGTTATACCTTCACACTTCTGAGTCAACAATGCCAGCATAGAAACTGTTGGTTTAAATAGCTTTTCTGATGAGCTAAATTTGGATATTTGTTTATGTAATTCATAGGCTCTATTATAATAAATACATTGAGGTTTGTTTTTTTTTTATCAGTTTTAACATTTTATATTATTAGGATTCACTTGGATTATGTGCCAGAGGATTATCTATCTATCTATCTATCTATCTATCTATCTATCTATCTATCTATCTATATATATATATATATATATATATATATATATATGTATGTGTGTGTGTGTGTGTGTGTGTGTGTGTCTATATTTTTGAAATGAGGTGTTATATACACTATTTGCATTATTCGGACTATTGTCCTCATCTTTGTCGCCGACCAAGCATAGAAATTAATACAATATGTTTAAAAATGGTTGCTGAAGACATTAGGTTTATAATACCCAGAAATTCTTACACACATGAAGGACACATGGTCCAATGGATAAAAGCGTTAGTTAGATCCAGTGACAGGACCCAAAGTGAGTGAGTTCAATACCTGGTTAAGGGAGGAGAGAACTTGGAGAGGGAAATGACCAGGAGATAACTGATAACTGACATCCATTAAACATGGCTAGTTGGTGAAATAAAGGGTTCAGTTCGACATTCCAACCACATGAAGAAGGCCGAAGCGTACAACGCCCGAAACGTTGTAATAAATACGGTGACAAGATGAGGACATTAGCCCGAATAATGTAAATAGTATATATATATATATATATATATATATATATATATATATATATATATATATATATATACTTGACTGCGCGGGTTTCTCTGTGTATGTTTATAATAGAAGTTGTGTTCTTTGAAATTCAATATTTTTTGAATTTGCTCTCTTCACTTCAAGTTTCGTTATGGATTCCATTATTGATTCTGATATCAAAGCTGAATATCTTTAAAGAAACGTGTTTGAACTGCGTATCACAAATAAAGTTTTCCATTAACTTCCCTTTAATCGATTCATGAATCTTCAATTGACAATATATTTTCACTTGCAATTAACACAGTTTTCATTCTATTTGTTAACTGTAATCTTTTTGAGGAAAAAAGGCGTAGTTCTTTCGCAATACTCATTGCCTTCATTTTAATAATAATGTTAAGGAAATCTATTCCAACCCACACATTAAGTTTTTCAAGTCATTGTGATTGTCTGAGAATTCATTCACGTGTTCCAAGATGGCTGCCTAAAAGAACCGTCGTTTGATGGCTATGATATCCAGACGTGTTTTATTGTGAGTTCTTTAAAAGAAGAAATCGAATATTTTATCAGCAATATGTTTAATGTTTTATTAAACATGATCTAGGGCTTAGTCACTTCTAAATAATAAGATTTTTTTTTAGTTCATAGGTTAAATATTGAATGCGGTTGGGGTGTTCGTGTTACGATTCGCGGTTGGGGAAGAGAACTTGGCGATCAGTGATCGAATTCCACCTGAGATCATTATGTTCAATTTCATACATATACATTTGGGAAAAGTATAACACACCCAGGGTTAAATGACAGGGCAAAGCGGACTAGATGGTTTTGATTGACAGTCAGCATAGGATAAATTCTAAACTGTTTGTGAGCTAATGGGTACATAAATGATATGCATCATGGACAGAGAAAGATAGACCGATATACATTTACAGACGGAGATAGATAGATAGATAGATAGATAGATAGATAGATAGATAGATAGATAGATAGATACACAGGAAAACAGATAGATAGATAGATAGATAGATAGATAGATAGATAGATAGATACTTACAGACGCACCTATATTTACAGAGGGACATAGATATTTACAGGCGGAAATAGATAGATAGATAGATGGATAGATAGATAGATAGATAGATAGACAATCATACAAATATTTACAGATAGATAGATAGATAGATAGATAGATAGATAGATAGATAGATAGATAGATAGATAGATACGTACAGATGAACCTAGATAGATATTTACAGACGGACGTAGATATTTACACACGGACATAGAAAGAAATAAAGAAAGAAAGAAAGCTCTCTGTCATTGATTGGAAGTCAGAATAGTAAAATTATAATCCCTTTTGTTGTGCTAATAGGAACATAAAGCTATTCAAGCTTTTTCAAGAATCTACCAGAAATGTTCACTCGATTAAAACATTCATTTGTGCAGAAGTCTTGGCAAACTGTGAGATTTATCCCCACTTTCGTCTTAATGCAAAATGACTGAAATGCTAAAGTCATCCGAGTTGCGTAATTCGTTACCAAAGGAGAAAGGTTTTGCATTCAAGTTGAGAAAAATATAATTTATTATTTTCATCTAAAACATTTTAGCATAATCTGTTGGGGAAATTATGCACGCCCCTTTGCGTTTAATAGTGTTAAACTGCATTATGGGATATTTTCATTACCATAAGAGACTTGGATTCTACGCTGTGTTCATTCAATTAAATTTCTCTATAATCCAATATTCACCGACTCCTTTAATTCAAACGATTTGATTGATTGATGTTTTTTTATGCTTTAACAACACTTTGCCGGTTATTTAAGCCGAAAAATATTTTTTAGATTGTACGAATATTTCTTTTCTTTTCGCATATGAATATTGCATTAAGAATTGTTTGGAAATAACAATTATTTTCTCGATTCCAGTCGTATTTTACCAAGAGTTTTGGTGGCGAACGGATGGATTCATACTATTCCTAATGAATTTTGCACGTAAGAGACCGTAATGAAACTGACAAGAATTCGAACTCGATTCTCCAAATTCACATTCTGGACCCACACGAGAATCAAAAAAATATTTAAGAGAAAATACTTTATTTTTTAATACCTGCAGCTGAACGTATGCATAAGATTATCTTTTTTTATTTTATTTTCCAATATCGTCTTCAACTACTCTTGATAGTAATTGCTTACTTGGTTGATCTATTGTGCACGTTTAGACAATTAGTCGCTCGTCTTTTTAATTTTACATTTCATATATTAATTTGCCATAGGTAATTTTCGTTTTTATGCAATGACGAAGGTACCAGCTTAACTGCTAAACCTATTTACCATTTAAGAAGCGATTTGGTGTACTCTAACTACGACAATGTCAAACGCAAAAAGAAATTGAATTTCATGTATATAAATTCATAAATTGACCCCAAAATCTGATCGTCATGAGCAAAGTTAATATTGCATGACTGCTGTGATCCACTGACTATAATACTAATATCACTGTCCAACAAAATTTAAGTTGCCATCGAATATTTATTTCGAATTTTCATATTTTCGTAAAGTTTAACTCTTTTCTTTTTTCATTTTCAGATAAAACAAAAATATAATAAAAATGCCAAGAGGACAATGAAAACATAGTCCAAATAAATTCTGTTACATATTTAGCTCTGTAATATTTAAATAGAATAAAAAATATATTGGAAATCTTGTTTAAAAAATTATATTTTAGAATCAAAATAACGATCAAGATAATTCCTGGGCAAAACATGATTCAATATTCTCTTAAAATAGTCAAAAGGAATATTGAATAATCTTCAATATGGGTGTCAGTGGTAGGCATGACGCCCAAGATCACGCCAATGATTCTTACATTTGCTTAATAGACAAACAAAATATATTTTGTTTCTATTAGGCATCAATACCTAGACACACAGGAATATTTTTTTTATAATTTCACATACATTAAGATTAGAGTAAACTGATGATTAATATATAGTTATATATATATATATATATATATATATATATATATATATATATATATATATATATATATATATATATATATATCTTTTTTCAGGAATAACAACGAAGAGTGTTTCACCCATGGTATATACTGAACTTAAATCTGCTGTTCGGCCTGTGCACCCAACTCAAAAGAAGCTACAGAACCTGAACGACCCACGGAAATTATTCTGTCTGATTCAAACGAATCAGAAATGGAATTTCCTGGACAAAAAATACGATACCTATATTCCAGAAATTGAATCACATGCGCCAAAACGTCCGTTACAGCATGATCTTAATGACCTCGTAAGAGATTTAGACTTGACAAGACAGCAGGATGAGCTGCTAGCTTCGAAGCCAAAAAAAAAAAGAAAAATTTAATTATGAAAGAATGTCGAATTACAATGTTTCGCACACGCCCTCACACTTTACAAGAATCATTTTTTTGACAATTTATCTTACTGTAATGATATATCTGAAGTTTTTGAAGAACTAATTTTTTTATAAGCCTACACAGTGGAGGCTTTTCATTGACACCTCTCTTTATAGCACCAAAGTAATGCATTTGTATATTGGAAATATACTGCCATCTATTCTTACAGTTAATTCTGTTTTAAAAGAAATTCACGAACATCTTTATTTTATTTTAGATACAATTAAATACAAGCTAATTACTTAATCTGTGCAGCTTCTGATGTAGTCGCCATATTGAATGGATTACACGCAGGCTATAAAAATTTGTTTGTTTTGTGTTTTGTTTTTTTGTTTTTTTTTTTTGTACGGACAGGTTTGGTTTCGTCTGTTTTGTTTTATGGCATATCAACCTCAATGGGTTATTTTGTGTCGACAGCCTTTTTTTTTCTTCTTGTAATATTTTGTTTTGTAAAAAATCTATTTCTGGTAATATTTTTTCCTCAAAAATGTATAGCTGGTAATATTATTTTAAAAAATGTATTGCTGGTAATATTTTTTTCCAAAAATATATTGCTGGTAATAGTTTTTTTTTCTTCAGAAATTTATTTCTAGTAATAATTTTTTGTAAAGTATTTCTAGTATTAAAACCTATTTTTATACTTTCATAAGGCTTTTTACCCCAGTTTAGCGGTTAATTATTTGACCATAGCTGGGAACCTAACAGGTGCTACCACCCCGGGTCAGGGTGGACCTGGGAACACCAGCAATTAAAAGGTGGTTCCACGCTCCTCAAAACCTCCTGATCAGAGTCCTTGCTGTAGGACGTAGTTTACCGTCTTACCCTGAACGCGGATGTAATTTATCGTCATACCCAGGACGGCTGAGCGGATAGGACAGCCGAGATCGAGGGAAACACTACACCCATATAGAATGGAGTCAAACATTTGTTCACATAACGTTATACAAGTACCCTTCGTTCCAAGGAAAACATAATCTTGCCAACACTTCATATAAAATTGGCCTTCATGAAACAATTTACGAAAGCCTTGAAACAATAATCCGTCATTTTTATATCTAAAACCATATTTCCAAGGCTTAGTGATGCTAAAATTAAAGGGAATCTTTGTCGTGTGTCAAATAAGACAGCCAGCTCATGAGAGACGATGAATTTGAAGTAACATTAAACGAATTGGAATTGAAGGCTTGGAAAAATTTTCAATGGTATAATGGTCTCCTTGAAAGAACGTATAGCGCCAAATTACGTAATATAAGTTCAAAGTATGATTGAAGCATATAAACATTTAGGATGCAGTATGTCACTAAAGATGCATTTGTTGCACTAACATCTGCCCTATTATCATGCTGACCTAACGATATTAGAATAAACTCTTCTTCCCTTCATAAATACTAACTTGCGAGTCTTCCTGGGGAGGCAGTCGGGACGCAGTATAAACTAATAGTTCGGACGGGCACTTCTATCTGCTGACTAATAACACTCTTATTTTCTATATATGTTCTGTTATTTCAATACACTTGTTCAACTCACTTTCTTTCCGTGTCTTTCTTTTTGGCCCCTAACAGGCCACAACACCTATTTTCCGGAAAGTTCAGCAGTAGTCAGATAAACTTAGAAAAAAACACAAATGCTCTAAAAGTATTCTTTTAGTAAAAATTCCCTTTCAGTAAACAAGTCTCTTGCATTATTGGAACTGATATCTGCATTTTCATTGCCATATTCACGACGTTTCGGCCGTGGTACGCCCCGGCCTTCTTCAGGTAATTGGAATTTCGAATCAAACACTTTACTTCATCCCCTAGGGCAGATTGGTCGCTTCCGGATGTCACAGTTATTTTCTATTAACCCAAATCTCAAAGCTGTTGCCTGGTATTGAACTCACAACTCTTGGGGGTCTAGTTATTGGTCTAACTAATGTCTTTATCTACTAGCCCAAGTGTTCCTGAGGACATCGTTGCTTGATTTTTTGGGACATATAGATCTAATGTCTCAGAAACCAATTTTATCATTTTTTTTCTATTATTATTATTGAATTTTTTACCAGAGCTTATATTGCAATTTTTCTCGTTATTTATTGTTTTTCTCTGGCACTCCTTATTACTGGTTCCCATATTGTATTCATTTATATGCTTGGTCGGCTCAGAAAATTTTTGTGGCCTGGCATATGTGCTGATTCCTTAAGTTTTTGTATTTTCCAGTAATGCTCTCTATTATTTCAACCTCATCCCACAGAAGGCGGTGATCTTCCTTACCCCTCCATATGTGGTCAGCTACGCCTGATTTTTCCATTTCTCCTCGTCTTACCGCTTTACGATGTTCTTGTAGTCTTGTCTTAAGAGAGCGGCCTGTTTCTCCTTTGTATTTTTTACTTACCACAGCTGCACGGGATGGTGTGCACACAGTTCTTAGTCATGTTTTCCTGAGCCGACCAATCATGATACATCATCTCAGAGATATAGGCAAGCCTCTATTTACTTATATATTTTAAATGAAATAAAACATTTATATGAACATGTTTAATACCTATACATATGTACATTTTTTTTCTAAATTTGGACAAATTTAATTTAGAAATTACAAAAAAAAACTGCTATCTTTTCGGGAAGAATGGAGTTTGTTTTCGTGATCTACCCCAAAAGTCACCGTAGAAAACTACATTCGTTTTTCTGTTGGAAGACATTATTGAACAGTGAATTAGACCTTAAGACGCAATGTAATGAGTGTACATTTATACCTTCAGCGGCTATCTATATAAGATCGATTAAAAAGTCCCCTACGCTTGTCAATAGGCAAAATATGGTTATACACTGTGACAATGAAATAGGTTGGTCTGTTCTACGCCACACACCATATTTACCTGACCTTCTACTAACTGATTGTTACCATTTCGCTGCTGTCCAGAAGAAAATGGTGAGTTACATCGCCGGTCAAAATGCTCCCGTGTCGCATTGTTTTTTGTAAAAAAAAAAACAAAAAAAAGGCTCTACGCTACACGATGCCGGTATTATAGTTCATCCAATATGAAAATCCGTTTCAGTTCTAGACAATCGTCCTTTTACCTCGAGACAAATCGTCTACTTGAAAAAGAGCGAAGGCCTCAGTTACAGGTTATTAGCAAAATCTTCGTTTGGATGACTGCGATTGAATGGATCGAACCTCATTGCTTTATGCGACTTTCGATTCGTCTTTTTATTCTGCAAAACGCTTTGATGAAAAAACAACCTACTGCAATTAAAACCAGATTCCCAGATTCGTCAAAAACCTTTTTTATATAAAAACCTACGACTTTTTTTCTCAAAAACCATTCGAAGTGTTGTGCCTGGTCAAACAAACCATTGCTAATAATGACCAATACAATGATATTTGTTCTATATATTTTCAAGAGTGACGTCAATAAAGAAAAACGGAAATTATTTATGGCTCAACCTAATAGTCTATATATAAAATTCTATGACTTCCATTAGTCCGTCCGTCATACCCTCTAAAACAGCCATACATTGACCGATCAAAATTAAATTTTGGGAGGAAAGTGCAAGCAGGTAAGTGGCTACAGAGTACAGTTAGTTTTACTAGGTTGCGTAGTTTAGTACAATAAATTTTCATTGTTTAGGAAAAATTAAAGATTTTATTATTTAACCTACAAACTACTCCCCCTATTTTAAAAACAATTTAATGATTAAAATAACAAAATTTAATTATTAAAATAACAAAATTTAATTATTAAAATAACAAATTTAATATTTTAATAAAAATCCAATATGGTTTTTTTGATTATCTTTTCTTTAAGTTTTTATATTAATATTTTACTTGTAAATGTATATATCTATTCGTTGTTTAAAATGTATGAAGTTGCCTTCCTTGAGCCTTTTTTATAAATACTTTTATGGTAATTGTTCGGATGGCCTCTTCACTATAATGCCTTGACTTCAAATTTAAACTGAGTACTTGACTGGCGACGAAGTCTCACCAATTTACAATTAAACTGGCTAGATGTAACCGTAAATTCAATTCTAACAGTTTATTCTCTCGCACTTCTCTCCTGTTGAACTCTTTTCCGAGCCCATGCATTCCGGTTAACCATAATCGCTATCTGCTGATTCTTTGATTATTCTTCCTCTGTTTCTGCTCCTTAGCAAATTTTCCTAAACATTTGTGTCGCTATTGCTTTACTGATTTGCTTGGGGGTGAACTCGATTAAAAAAAAAAACAATAAAATACATCTGTTCTAGAATGAGAAAATGAATTCAGTACACAAAAATAGAAAGGGGTGTAAGACAATGATATGTTTTCTCACCGGACTTATTCAATCTTGAAGCGATCCTAAGATGATTAAATATCTTACCAGGATTCATTATTGGTGGCATCCAGTGGAGAATGATCTCAGTAACAAGAAATTCCGAGATTACTATATTAATATTGCTCTGTGGTGACCGACCTCGTTAAGTGTTTATTATAGGTTTATATATATTATTTCCGATGATGCAAACGTTTGTGACGTACGGTGGCCGTTAATAATTAAGTCTGACTCAATATTTCAATGTCAAATAAAACAGTATTTAATTACGTCCATAAATAAATACTTAACAAGAACAAAGAAGTAGAAATCAACCAAAAGATATTTAACCATTTCAGTGCATACCTTGTTAGTAGCGCGGATCAGCGTAACGTCCGGTAAATTCTTAATCAAAACCCAAATCATCGCCGAACAATAATGAACACTAATTCGACTTGATATTTCTACTCAATAATCACTCATTGATCACTGCAGTCTGTAGCCTTACACCACTATCTACACACCTCGCGGAAAATAAATATTCATAAGTCCAGAATGTCAGACTCAAACCTCGGTGTCAGAAGGTATTAATTTAATTTCATATATGACACAAACATTATATATATATATATATATATATATATATATATATATATATATATATATATATATATATATATATATTAATGTTTCACCCCAAGCCAGGCGGGAAGCCACTAGCACGCAAGGGGTTACGGAGGATTTGCAGCGAGAGCAGATAGGAATGATTGAGGAAAGGATGAGGAGAAGGATAGTGGATAGATCAAGGCACCTGAAGACGTCGACTGACGTTACATTTGAATAGTTGGAGATTATAGCTATCAGCGAAACAAGAAATAGGGAGGGAATTCCACAGGCGAGAAGTGCGAGATATGAAGTTATTGGAGTAGTAGAGACGGCTACATTTAACAGTTTCGACATTGAAAGGATGAGAGCGGGATGCCAGCCTAGTAGGACGCTTAAATTCATGAAGTCTCGGAACCAGCGAAAGCAACTCATTGGAGCAGTTACCGTGAAAGTATTTGTAAAAAAGACAGAGGGAGGCGACGGCACGTCTGTGAGAGAGTGACTGCAGACGAGATGCCAGATCAGCGCCAATTACGTTGCATATCCGTCTCTGGATTTTATCAAGGAACTCGAGACAAACAGAAGGGGATCCAGACCATATATGGCAGTAATACTCCATGCAAGGACGAATGGTTTAATAGATTATTTAGAAAGTATATATTCACGATGGTTTTAATGAAATGACAAATAGCACTTTGGCATGCGAATTAAAAAGTGGGGGGAGATAAAATTAGGCAGGAATGAAAAAGACTGAAAGGAAGCTAGGAATAGGGTAAATTGGAAAGCAAAAACGAAAACAAATGAAAAACAGAAGTTAGGCAATCAAGAAAGGAAGAAGAAAAAAGGAGAAAAGACTGAATAAATGAAAGAGAAAAAAAAAGAAGAAAGAAAGAACGAAGAAAATATAAAATATGGAAAATGATGGAAAACAAAATAAGACAAGAAGTCAAAGAAAAAAGAAAGAAAAAAGAAAGAAAATGGAAAGAAAATGGAAAGGATGTAAAAATGAGAATAAAATAAAATGAAGCAGAAAGGAAAAATGGTAAAATGAAAAATAAAAACAAGGTATGAAAAGAAAGCAGAAAAAAATGCACAAAATGAGATAAAAACGAAAGGGCAACGTAGAAAAAAGAAAAAAAGGAAAAAAAAAATTAGCAAATTTTCCCTACATAAAAAAAAACAAATCAGGTATTCAGCTAAAGTTGGAAGAAAAGTGAGGAAATTTTGAAAAATCAGAAGCAAGGAGCAAAAGAAAAGAGGAAAAGAAAGGAGGAAAGGAAATGAGGAAAGGAGCAAACGAAAGGAACAACGAAAGGAGCAAAGGAAAGGAACAAATGAAAGGAGCAAGGGAAAAGAGGAAAGGAAAGGAGCAAAAGAAAGGAGCAAAGGAGCAAAGGAAATGAGCAAGGAAAGGAGCAAAAGAAAGGAACAAAACAAAAGAGCAAAGGGAAGTAGGAAATGAGCAATGGAAAGAAGCAAAGTAGAGGAGTAAAAGAAAAAAGCAAAGGAAAGGAGCAAATGAAAGGAGCAAAGGAAATGAGGAAGGAAAGAAGCAAAATAAAGGAGGAAAAGAGCAAAGGAAATGAGAAAAGGAAAGGAGCAAACGAAATGGAGCAAAAGAAAAGATCAAAGGAAAGGAGCAAAGGAGAGGAGTAAGGAAAAGAGCAAAGGAAAGGAGTAAGGAAAGGAGCAAAGGAAAGGAACAAATGAATGGAGCAAACGGAATGGAGCAAAAGAAAGGAGCAAAGGAAATGAGGAAAGGAGCAACGGAAAGCACTATGGAAAGGATCAAAAGAAAGGAACAAATGAAAGGAACAAACGGAATGGAACAAAAGAAAGGAGCAAAGGAAAGGAGCAAAGGAAATGTGGAACGGAGCAAAGGAAAGGAGCAAGGAAAGAATCAAGGAAAGGGTGAAAGGAAAGGAGCAAACGGAATGAAGCAAAAGAAAGAATCAAAGGAAAAAAGCAAAAGAAAGGAGGAAAGGTGCAAAAGAAAGGGGCAAGGAAAGGAGCAAAGGAAAGGAACAAATTAAAGGAGCAAACGGAATGGCGCAAAAGAAAGTATCAAAGGAAAGGGTAAAAGAAAGGAGGAAAGGAGCAAATGAAAAGAGCAAAGAAAGGAGCAAAGGAAAGGAACAAATTAAAGAGCAAACGGAATGGAGCAAAAGAAAGGAGCAAAGGAGAGGAGCAAAGGAAAGGAGCAAAAGAAAGGAGGAAAGGAGCAAAGGAAAGGAACAAAAGAAAAGAGCAAAGAAAAGGAGCAAAGAAAAAAAGCAAAAGAGAGGAGTAAATGAAAGAAGCAAAGGAAAGGAGCAAAAGAAAGGAGCAAAGAAAATGAGGAAGGAAAGGAGCAAAAGAAAGGAGCAAAGGAAAGGAACAAGGAAAGGAACAAAGAAAATGAACAAAAGAAACGAGCAAAGGAAAGGGGCAAAGGAAAGAGGCAAAGGAAAGGAAGAAATGAAAGGAGCAAAAGAAAGGAGGAAAGGAAATGAGGAAAGGAGCAAAGGAAAGGAGCAAGGAAAGGAGCAAAGGAAAGGAACAAATGAAAGGGGCAAACGGAATGGAGCAAAAGAAAGGATCAAAGGAAAGGAGCAAAGGCAATGAGGAAAGGAGTAAAGGAAATGAGCAAAGGAAAGGAGTAAAAGAAAGAAGCAATGAATGGAGCAAAAGAAAGGAGAAAAGAAAAGGGGCAAAGAAAAAGAACAATGGAAAGGAGCAAACAGAATGAAGCAAAAGAAATGAGCAAAGGAAAGGAGCAAAAGAAAACAGCAAATCAAAGGAGCAAAGGAAAGAAAGTACGAACAAACATACGAAGGTGACAGAGGGAAAACGGCTGGACGCAAGCGGACATCAAAAAGCAGAATGACAGCAAAGGAGAGTGTTTGAATATGACAAAGTATTCAAAACTATTCGATTTTGTATTTGATTGGTTTTGTTTTACGAAAAGATTGATTGATATTTTGGCAGGCGCGTCAGAAGCAAGAAGAAAAGAGGAGAAAAAGATTTGATGAAAGATTTCGTTGGGGGAATTGGCACAAAGAAAATAACATTACGTAGGTACATGCACACATAAAACACATAGACACACGCAATAACATACCCAAACTTATTAGTATATATATATATATATATATATATATATATATATATATATATATATATATATATGTGTGTGTGTGTGTGTGTGTGTGTGTGTGTGTGTGTGTGTGTGTAATTATTTGAATTAAATTGAATTAAAGTAAGCTCTGTTCCATCTTCAAGCGAGATTTTTTGGGGAATAAATTATTTCTGAAATTTACGTGAATATGCAATTAAAACACGTACATTGCAGAAATAAGTTATTAAAAAAAAATTTCGCTTCAAGATGGAACAGAGCTTACTTTAATTCAAATTAATTCAAATAATTATATTGAAGGTTTCTGCTCTTGTTTTGAAACATGAGACCTCTTATGTAGCGTGTTGGAATCATATTTTAAAATAATATTTTTTAATATATATATATATATATATATATATATATATATATATATATATATATATATATATATATTATGTTAGGATCATTTATTGTCCAAGTTACTCGATATTATCTTTTTCCCCGTAAAAACTTTCCTAGAGTAAAAAGATGCCTCACACGTTCCCGTCCGTTCCAAGTAATTTTTTTCACTGCTTGAGTTGGATTTTTGATTTCTTTAAATGTAAGTTGAAATGTTGATCCTTCTTCCTGTTTCAAACTCCTGATCCAGAATTCCTCTTTACTTCTCACTCTTTTTGAAAATTATTCACGTTCTCGTAATGGTTCTCGAATGGACTTTGAAGATGGAAGACTCAATATGAATGCTGTTACCATTACTGAGACTCTAAATGATCTTTTTCATTTCCAAAAATTATCCTGTTCCCATTCCGGCTGAATAACTCAAAGGGTTTTTCAGTGAATTTTACGACAAATGTGCCAAGATGTTTAAACGTCTGGAAAAAAAGAAACAAAATTTGTTTAGTGTTTTTTTTTGTTTTTTTTTAGATATTAAACACTTTGGGGATGAACAATTTTTTTGTTATATGATTAGGAGAATTTCGCTGTTACACAAGATATATATATATATATATATATATATATATATATATATAAGCATATACATTTTCTACATATATATATATATATGTGCATGTATATAAATATATACATTTGTCTACATGTATATATATATATATAAATATATATTATTAAATGAGTGCATATATATATATATATATATATATATATATATATATATATATATATATCGCTCTCATATATACATATATATATGTATATATATATACACATTTTAAGATAAACTATATACATAGTTTATCTTAAAATCTTGTATGTAAACATATATATATATATATATATATATGTGTGTGTGTGTGTGTGTGTGTGTGTGTGTGTGAAGAAATATAGTCTGAACGTTTGCTATATTTATGGGATAAAGTACTCAGTAACAAAGATAGAACGTATGTAAATATAAATCTAAAAATGAATATTGAAGTCAACACTCAGAGGCGATGGGCTATTTCATGCTAGGCGCAATCGTCAGGCCGCGAATGTTGAATCTTTTTCCTCGAATGTGTATATCAGTCAGGGGTGCATAATCTGCTCTGCCGGTTATTTTTGCGGGTGTGGCTTGTTTGTTTATTCATTCGTTTGGGTTCATTTATTTTACTTGCTTTTCATTTTCATTTTGTTGTATTATTTATTCTTTTCAGGTTTTGATGTTTTATTAACGTAGTATAAAATTCGGGAGGGATTTGCTTAGATCGTTTATTGAATAGTTTGTTTTCGTCTGGAAAGATAATTAAATCTATTTATTCGTCCAATGATTGCGTCCAGCATGAAACAGCCTGTCGCATCTGAGTGTTGACATCAGTGTTCACTTTTAGATTTATACGCACACACACACACACACACACACACACATATATATATATATATATATATATATATATATATATATATATTCGACTCCCGTCGGATTCAACGTATGAGTGTCAAGCAGCTGACCAGCACATGCGATTTGATTATAGTGGTGAAGGCATTGTGCTGAACCAATCACACATTTTGAAAGGCCAAATACAGAGGCCTGGTGTACGTGCCACAAGGTCCCCAAACGACTCTCCCCATGTTTTGAATTCAGTGTCGTCCATCTCGTGGACCAGTTGCCATTCAAGGCTATAGAACCCGGTCTTCCCTGTTAATGTCACATAGCTGGAGGGAAAACAATAGTATTCATACCTTTCCCAAGGGTATTAGAACGTAAGTGAATGTAATATATTGGAATGGCTATTCAATTGCTTCATCCGAGCCGCTATCCACTAGTATATATATATATATATATATATATATATATATATATATATATATATATATATATATATATATAGATAGATAGATAGATAGATAAAACATACATATCTATATATATATATATATATATATATATATATATATATATATAGATAGATAGATAGATAGATAGATAGATAGATAAAACATACATATCTATATATATATATATATATATATATATATATATAGATAGATAGATAGATAGATAGATAGATAAACATACATATATATATATATATAAAACACACACACATATATATATATATATATATATATATAGATAGATAGATAGATAGATAGATAGATAGATAGATAGTTAGATAGATAGATAGATGTGTGTGTCGCCATTTCATCTCTACCAGTGGAAAAACAGCAAATTTGACTTCAAAAACTGTCTTCCAAATTACCACTACATATATGTGTGTGTGAGAGCGTGCTTGTATGTACGTATGTGTTTATATGCGTGTGTGTTCGTGTGTATGTGTATGTGTATGTATATGTGTTTATGTGTGTCTGTGTGTTCCTATGTCTGTGTGTGTGTGTGTGTGTGTGTGTGTGTGTGTGTGTGTGTGTGTGTGTGTGTGTGTGTTAATCCATCAGATATAAAGACAAGCATCGGAGAGAATGAATTCAAAGAATCGAACAAAATACAAAGTAAAACACAAATGCATTTTTCTCACCTGATTTTTTTTTTCACGTACAGATGGAGAGAAATAAAAGCGCGACCAATATTAGATATTGACGAATATCATTTAACCGAACTACGCCTGCTGAATTTGTGTTGACATAGAAAGGAAACTAGAAGAACACATGGACAATAGAGTAAAGATATACACATAGTAATGATATTGTAATGACAATATAATAATGAAAATTAAAAAGACAAAAATTATTTACTGTAAGAAGACAAAACAAAAGGTCAACAGCAAAAGAGGTTTCTAAATGTATGAACTGTCGTCGCAGGAAGTTAAAATCAAGAAGAGGGGATAAATTTAGTGTTCAACGGAAAATCTGACACAGACATGAAGATGCAAATGTATGAAGACAGGAAAATATTGTTAAAAACAAAGAAAACAATATAAAATTGCTATTTAATATCTAATTACATATATGTTGAATATTTTTCCTAATTTTTCCTTTCCCGGCCATATTAAAACGAGTTTTCTTCTTTTTTTTTCTTTGTTTGTTTCTTTCTTTCTTTCTTTCTTCTTCTTCTTCTCATCGTTATCCCGCACCTTCTTCTTCTACTCTTTCTCTTCCACACCTCCTCCTGATCCTTTTTCTTCCTCCTCTTCCTACTTCACATCGTCCTCCTCCACTTTCTTCTTCTTCTCTTTCTCCTCCCTCTTCTTCTTCTTCTTCTTCCTCCTCCTCATCCTTTTTCTCGTCGTCATCCTCTACTTCTCTTTCTTCTCCTCCTCCTTCTTCTTCTTCTCATCGTCATCCTCAGCCTTCTTCTTCTCCTCTTTTTCTTCCTCCTCCTCCTCCTTCTTCTTCTTCTTCTTGTTCCTCCTCTTTCTTCTTCTCATCGTCCTCTATGTGACGCGTTCTTTCATGACGTGAGCAATCATGCCTCTCCACAATTTGTCTTTTTGTTACCTCTCCTAATCCCTGTTCCCCCATCCATTTACACAAGATTGTCAGGTAGATTATTCCGCTGTCTTCTTGCCTTCAAT
Organism: Acanthosepion lycidas; assembly: GCA_963932145.1. Taxonomy (NCBI): domain Eukaryota; kingdom Metazoa; phylum Mollusca; class Cephalopoda; order Sepiida; family Sepiidae; genus Acanthosepion; species Acanthosepion lycidas. The sequence goes on from OZ010605.1 coordinate 84,061,885, forward strand.
ATGTCTTATGAGTGTCAAATGTTCTAAGCCGTCTTTCCTCATTATGTAACCTAGAAATTTAATTTGTCTCTTTCTGATGTTGCATATAAGTGTCCATTTTGTTTCTATCTAAAACTTTTGCTCACATGTTTCAATCTATGGTATTATCAGTATCCATCATTAGAATCACATTTCTGTTTCCCCAAGGTTCCTATTCATCTGTGAGGATACTCTCCGCTTTTCACTTCCATATATGATTCCTATATTAGATAACAGAATACGAAATTTTCCTGTTTCTTAATACTTTGCATAGATTTTTAAAAGCATATTTCGCTATCCGAAAGCTCTTTCGGGGTCGCATTTTTCGACTACTGTTAAAAAACATCCTATATATTAAATTTTTGGATATAATTAATTTTTAATTCATCACGTTTATTACATCAAATGTTATTTCTGGAGGATACATCTGTTTGAATAGACGACCCGAGTTTTAACAGTTTGTATTACGTCTTCCGGTCTACGGACTCGAGAAAATTTAATAAAGCATATGTGCTCTCTCGAGAAGATTCGAACCTCCGTCTACTTTGTAGAGGAAATCACCAACTGATAGAACACTTGCCAACACAGCACCCTGGAAATATTAGGTTGGTGCAAAAATAATGTCGTTTTCTCACATATGTTACCATGTGAGAAAACGACATTATTTTTGCACCAACCTAATAACAACGGCAACTCGCCAATGTAGTTAATAGATAGATAGATAGATAGATAGATAGATAATGATCATTCATCGATAGAAATCATCATACATAAGCTGTATGATATATATATATATATATATATATATATATATATATATATATATATATATAATGAGAGAAGGGACGAGAGAGAAAAGCACAGAGATTGAGATAGATAGATAGATAGATAGATAGATAATGGTCATTCATAGACAGATAACAGATATTTGCTTTTCCATTCTTTATTCTCCTAAACATCATTATTCCTGTGTTAGCAATTTTATTTTCAGTAACATTGTTCGCAATTTTATATTCATAAATAACGATTTATTTTTGTGTGTATGTGAGTGCGTGTGTTTATGTATGCGTGTGTGTGTTGCTTAAAAAAGCACATCTGTTTATCATTTTAAGTAATATGCATATCGCAACCTCTTACCGATGACTGCATTTTGTCGAACCGATATGTTAGACAAAATTGCCTCGATGCTGATAAATCTGCAAATTTTCCCACAGGCAAATTTTATCGCATATCTCGTAGTGACACTATCATTTCCTTTTAACAGGTTTTGTCAACATTTCTCATGTAATAATGTCAGGAGCCTTTCGGAAATCGAGCCTTCGAAGCGGCTTCTCTACTATCACCACATGATAAGCAAAACAAAATCAATGGTTCACTCCTGGAAGGTAATATATTTTTTATCCAATTATCTGAGTCGATGTTACCGTTTTGACACAATGTAGTATACTGTTTTTGTCTCAGCTTTGTTTTTGTATTTTTTTTTTTTTTTTTTTTCCAGTATGGAAGCTCGGATTTATTCTTGATTTTTGAATGAGGAAATATCCGGGGGGGTTGGTTCAGGAAAATCGGTTAACTGTTTTCCTGTCCAGGCCAAATTCTATGGATTCTGTAACTGAGACGTTTTTTAGTATTTTACTTACACAATCTAGAAACCAATTCTAACTAAATGAAATTTATTTATAGTTTCAAAAGACATAATCTGTTCGGAAAAAAGGGCCACTTGCTTTTAAAAAATCAGTTCTAAAACATGCTGCCCGAAAAGCAAAACACTTACGTTCTAAGCCACTCTGACTTGTTAAATCAAGCATTTTGGGTATGCCAAGAAGATTTACCGTATCAGTTGCAGTATTTACCCTGTCGGTTGAGCCACATCTTCAACCGAACACGCCGCTTTCAAAAGGAAGTTGACCATGACCAAGCTTAGCAGTGGCCATAGTCATTCGGACGTGCAAATCCATAGAAGGATATTCAATAAGAATTTGCATTCACAAACGGACCGATAATGAGATCTAGTTTTCTTTCAGAGATCCATCTCTTATACTGGTCTCCACTCAAGGGTACAGGACTCAGTCTGCCCTCCTATTTTCCCGTAGACTAGATGGATTCATATATTTCATATTAATGGTAATAGTACGTAAGGAAATGTATTGAACTCGGATGAAATTGGAACACAGCTCTCCAATTCCTTATCCGAAGCTGCTAACCCGTATTCCACCGTGCCATCTAAGCTGAAAGAAAACTGGGCACACAAATAGTTAAAATATATAAAATTTAGTTAAGTCTGATGGTTGATAAATATCTCAAATTTGCTTCAAAATTATTGAACAAAACCTAAACGCTTCAATATATATATCTATGTAGCTATAGATAGATAGGTTTAGATTAATTTTATAACGAACATTTTTAATCGAAAAATTTAGGTTATGTTAAAAAATGCATTTTATTTCACTGAAAATATAAAAGTTTTACTGAAAGATAAAAGCCTCTGCCCATTACTACAAACTAGTGCGAAGACATTACCGAACGTAACTTTTTGATAGGTCTTGATTCTGAGCCTGCTTGTGGCAACGCTGTACCTGATTCTGAGTAATAAACAAGGGTATTTCTGAAAAAAAGAATTGTGAATTAAACACATCACTTGGATTAATGTCCAGCAGTCAGAAGAACGGATTTTTAAATTCGCGATATTTTAAACGGATAACTTCTTGAGCCTACATACAAAAATATAGGGAAGTCTGTCCGACGATTAAATTCAGTATTCAAATACTGTAAATCATAGTGGATAGTTAAGTCGTGGTCTGAAACAGATCAATTAATATTAGGTTGGTGCAAAAAATAATGACGTAATAATGTCGTTTTTTGACGTTAAAAAATAGGTTATTATTCTGACATTATTACGTCATTATTTTTTCACCAACCTAATATTATCAGTAGGAAGCGAATGGAAATTAAAATCCGACTCAGTGAATATTAATGCAAACAATTTTGAACATTTCAAACAAACCCACAACATTTTCTTCGATAATAAAATGGGTTTTATTCCCTATTACCAATTATTTTACATGGCTTATCAAATTCAACAAGGTTACTACGACGACATTTTTCTTCATTCAACAACAGACGGTTTCGCGTATATTTTGGTGTATAAACCTTTTAAAATTAGCAATACATCTGCAAAGAACATTCTTAAAGTTTATCCTCACTTTTACACGAATATTTTTATCTACCAAACTTAATTTATATTAGGTGCTAAAAAGATTTTAGATATTTTTTTTTTTTTTATTTAAAGTAAACAATTTCTTTCTTGTTTCAATTTGTCGCCGAGTATGAATGGTTTTTGTTGAGCGCCAAATGAGTTAATTAATTTTGTTTTTTCGATATAATAGAAAATCCTCGTAAAAAGTTCTTTGGAAATTTGTTCTCCTTTTTAATGATAAAAGATAAAAGTATCCACATAATATGATCGGATTTGATAGACGTAAACATGAAAAATAAGATACGCCGTATTATTAATGATGACGATACAGCAGTTAAAAGAAAAAAACACAACAAATTAGAAAATATAACAGGACTTTACTCGGGAGCTGTGAAAAGCCTGGATTTTAAAGATTGATATCATGCCTCTAAGTGTTGTCACCCTTGAAACTGTACTAAAAGTAAGAAAATTGAAATTGGATAGATTTAGAAATTCCAGAAAGAACAGACTCTATCTGTTATCCAGCGTTTAAGTTTGTGGGAATCCTGAGAAATGTAAAAGATCTAAAGTACTTTGATGTCATTCATCAAAAAGATATCTGGTACAAATATTCAAACTTATATAATAATAATAATAATAATAATAATAATAATAATAATAATACACACTGACAGAATAATCAAGGCCAACCACCCAGATATTGTTATTAAAGAACACAAACAAAAAAAGTGCCTCCTTATTGATATGTCAGTCCCTGCTGACTGCAATGTATCTTTGAAGAAATTCAAAAAGGTGTCAAAATACAAGGACCTTGAAATATAAATCTCGAAAATGTGGCATATGGGAACATCAGCAACCCCTGTTGTAGTTGGAGCCCTAGGACTGGTTGGAAAAGATTCCAGTAGACTAATTGAAGGGATTCCTGGAAGTCCATGCCTCAAGGAGATACAGAAAATTGTTCTGACAAGTACAGCCCACACTTTACGAAGAGCTTTATCTATGTAATTTTTTTTTTTTTTTTTTTTTGTCAGTGGAGAGTGTCATGATGCCATTTCTAACCTTAGGTCCCTGGGCGGGACCCGGAAAGAAATGTGTAAACGCCAGAAATCAAAGAAAATAATAATAATAATAATAATAATAATAATAATAATAATAATAATAATAATAATAATAATAATCCTTTAACACAGCATGGGGATGTGGATAACCAAATTATACCTAAATTTATTAAATTATACCAAATTATACCTAAATTCCACCAGAGGAACTGCCATCTCCAACCCCCTGAATATCCGACGAGTAATCTTTCTAGGAGACTCCTCTTCTGTTTTGTCTCTTGTCACTCACCCTTACGCATGAACTAAACAACAATAGATATGGTTACAAACTAAATAAGAAAGTACTCAATCACCTTCTATACATGGGTGATCTCAAACTCTTTGCCAAAGACGACAATGGGTTGAAGTGCCTCCTCTATACTATAAAATGCCCCAGTAGGGACATAGGTATGGATTTCGGCTTAGATAAATGTGCAAAAGTAACATTCAAGAAAGGGAGAATTACAGAAACACACACAATAGATTTAGATATTGTCACAAAATTAGGGAATTGGAACAAGATGAAGTTTATAAGTCCGTAGGAATTAACGAAGGAGATTGAATACACCATATCCAAATTACAATCTTACCAACACAAGATATAGAGTGTTGAGTGCAGATACAAAAATAAAACTGACTGAACTACTAGACAAGGTCGTAAATGCAAACAAGGAGAAAGAACTAACTTCAATCGTAAAAAGAATGGTACGATTGCCAGCTATAGAAACTCCCAAAGATACGAACAAGGAACAAAGCCCTCTGCTCGGGAGGTTTTGACGAGCATGGAACCCACCTATATGTAAATATTTGGGAAATGTTTTAACAGAAGACGTAAAATGCGACACCGGAAATCTGATTGCACATTTTTGAATATCGAAAGATGCCTTCCAAAAACTAAACAAAGTATTAATAGATAGGTAAATTTCATTAGAAACGAAAGAAAGTGTGATGACTTGCTGTCTTCTAATAGGGCACTGAATTTTCAACAATTTTCTTCTTCGGTAAAGAGAAAACATGAGACAACATAAATATGGTTCTACAGAAAGATGCTGAGGATACAATAGGCTGAACACGTGAGAATCGAGAAACATTAATGAGGGTTATAATGGAAACATTAATGAGGGTTATAATGAAATCAGAAAGAAAAAGTTCAAAATTTTGGACACAAAATTAGAAGAGAAGTCTTGGAGAATATGAAATTCACAGAATATATTAAAGGTAAGAGGAACTGGGGAAAACAGCGAGTAAATTACGTTATTATTGTGAGACCGGAAACTGCCTACACAATAGACTCTTCCAGGCCTATATTAAGTAGGCGACATAGCACTCTATAGGAGAGTGATTGAGAGTGAGACAGAGAGCCAGTGAGAGTCTCGTACGACTACCAGTGTTGGACACTAACTTATAATAAGCTCTGCTTACACTATCTCTGTAACCTGTTGTTAATATATCTTTCTTACATCTAATCCGTGTTCCGTGTTTTACTTCTGTGGGCCCAGTAATATACTTGTGTAAATGGACTGTAAAATAGAGCATGAAAATATAGTGAAAAGACAAAGCTTAAAAATAACTACAAATGATAAGAAGTGATGGAGAGCTATGATCGACCAACTCCATTAAAGTGAGTATAACCGATTGAATCCTTATATTAGATAATATGTAAAAAAAGAAGTATTTTTCTAGGAAGACTGTCTGTCTCCAATATCATTTTTCATGGCGTTGATACATGATACGATGATGAATCTAATATTAAAATTTCCAAAGATAATATTCTACACGACAGAAAAAAACAAAAACAATGTAGTCATGATTGGATGAATTTGAAATCGGAAGATGTTTTGAGATTCTACACGCTAATGAAATATTCTTGAAATTTCCTGTCAGTCGAAGTGACAACAATCAGTAATCTTGAATAATAATAATAATAATAATAATAATAACAATAATAATAATAATAATAATAATAATAATAATAATCCAAAGAATGCTAACATCTGCTGTCTCTTTAGATGAGGGAGCAGATGTTACCATTCTCTAGCATTTTTCTATCAACACAGATCGAATAATACAAGTAAGTCGCCCAGACATTATTATTAAAGGCAGAAAAGAAAAAGTTTGCTCACTGATTGACATGAGCGTAAAAAAACACTTCCACGACGAAAGAGAATAACCGGTAATACTCAGAGATATTGAAGAACCAGAAATGTTAAAATCTGAAGTGTAATCAACACTTGGCGAAATTGTACAGAAAAGCAGCAAGACCAGATGAAATTATAATTCAGATGCTGGCAGCCTTAAATGATTTCGCCATTGACAAGATTTCAATGTAAGACGTCAGTACTGATATAGCGAAAAATCTAAGTAGGTCGATTTTCATAGCACTGCCGAAGAAACCATGTGTCAACGAATGTGAACATTATCAGACAATCAGCCTTATGAGTCATATAACAAAACTTATTATCTGAATTCTGGTGTATAGAACGCACAGTAGAATCAGACCGGAAAGAAGACGAGATCAGTGTGAGTTTACTAAATACACTGAAACAAGAAATTTTATATTTATGCTCCGAATGATATCAGAAAAAGCATGACAAATGCAGAAGGACTTGTGCCTGTGTTTTATCGAATATACAATGTACGTCCCAAAGAACTGTTGGAACTGTTTAGTACCCTTGATATATTCGGGAAGGATATTAGAATAATCCAGAACCTATTCTGGTTGCAAAACCGCCATTATACGGACAGAAAACGGATTCATATATATATATAAAAATAGAACGGGGTATAAGATAAGAATGTGTCTTCTCACCAGACATATTCAACCTGTACAATGAGGCGATTCTAAGAAAATTAGAATTCCTAACAGGATTCATTATTAGCGGCCACATTCTTAACAAAATAAGACATGCAGAAGACAGAGTGCTGATAGCAGATGCAGAAAGGAAATTACTTATGGAAGGTAATGAAGGGTTGCTTTAGTTTAGTTTGTTTTCTGCCATATGAAGCTCAATAGGTTAATGCAAACAAGATTTTTGTCGCTGGTAATTTTTTTTTCCAAAAATGTATTCCTCGTAATATTTTTAGAAAGGAACTCAATGTTTACAGTTGCTCTCACAGACGTCTCGTAGTTTCCCTCAGTCTGTTATACAAATAGTTTCACGATAACTGCCCCCATTAGCTACTTTTGCTGGTTCCCAAACTGTATGAATTTAAGCGTGCTACTAGTCCCACGCTTTCACTGTTGAAACAGTTGAATGTAGCCATCTCTTTTACTCCAATAGCTTCATTCTCGCACTTCCCGTCTGTGGAACTCTCTCTTATTTGCTTCCTTGATAACTATAATATCCAACCATTTAACTGCAATGTTAATCGACATCCCCAGATGCCTTGATCTATTCCCCCGTCCTTCTCTTCATCCTTTCCTCTATCACACCTCTTTACTCATGCTCCTACTCTTTGTAACCCCTTGCGTACTAGTGGCACACCCGCCTTGCTTGGGATGAAAAGCTTTAAAGAGAGAGAGAGAGAGAGATCAACAAAATCTCTGGTGCACCCCATCCGTGCGGGAAATCTAAAAAGTTGTTCTAACAAACATATCCCATATCGTGTGAAGAGCTTTGTTCATTTAAGTTTTTTTTTTTTTTTTTTTTTATAATAGCTGGCTTTACCTTAATAAAAGTGGAAGTAACCAAAAAAAAAAAAAAAAACACATCTTAGGCTTTCTTTAGGTCATTGGATATGACCCCAGCATGTGATTCTAAAACAAATTCAGGTTAAAAATATTTTTTTTAAATAATAATAATACCAGTTACGAAATAAAAATTATCTGAAAGAATATATTCTACATTTTTGGAATCTGATAAGTGTAGGCGTTGCGGGAAGAAAATCTAAGAAATGCATGCACAAAAAAACACGAGACAGTATCAAATGTAAATTCGAAAATGCTTTTATATCATGGTGTATTCCCTGCGTCTCAAAAATTATGGAACGTGAAAATGAAAGTACTGACTTTAATCAGTTGAGTACTGAATACTAGATTTATTAAAAACGGTTTTCCAAAGATTTCGAGGCAGAGATTTACGAGAATCGTGAAGCCAGTAAGCAAAAGAAAATATATAATTGGTAAAAAAGCAAAGGATTTTTTTTTTAACACCAGAAACGGATATGTCACTTATGGAAGGCAAAAAAATATAAATAATTACCAAAAAACACCTGCCGAGAAACTCTTCAATATATCAAACATTAATAAAAACTGTGAATTCTGCTGAGATTTCTACTTCGCTCTGCAAATAATGGAAAAGCAAAAAAAAAAAAAATTATTTCGCAAGCAAGCATAGAGATTCGTTCTTGTTTCAAGTTAACTCGTTTCTCTTTTTCAATCGTATTTATCTTTTGTTACGCTAATTAAAATGATTATTTTCCGTTAAAATTATAAAAAAATGTCATTTGTATTACATCGGAAATCCAAGAATACATTTTAATTCAAACCTTTCCAATAATGACAATATCACAGTAATTGAATGTTATATCAATTATGCGTACACAAAGTTCGATCAAAAGTTAATGCCTGTTCAAATTTAAATTTAAAATTATTAGACGAGGTCAGTATCTACACACCATGAAGTGCCTTAAAGCCAAGTGAAGTGACCTTTACGTTTTCTAACTTCATTTCTTTTTCAAAATGGCTGTTTATCAGATATTTTGTGATTTTCGAAGGAGAAAGTGCTACAAGCATTCACAGGAGGGTAGTGAAGTTTTTTGCATATGCTTAACTTGATTTAAGTTCACTAACATGGGTGAAAAGAGTTTATGGTTATCCTAGAAAAGGGAGAAACTGACTTTATTGGTAAGAACTTCAGTGGTTGGCTGGTTACTTCTAGGAATGAATATGAGGAAAAAGTGCCGATGTACTAATAAAGACTGCATAAATAATCCCTACTGGAAAAGTCTATAGAAGACTCCAGGAGATTCATTGAAGTTCCTGGATTATATTAAAATGTGTTTTTAGAATCTAAGTAGTTTAGTTGATTGATTTTATTTAGCGACATATAAACATTTATTTAATGCGGAAATCTACATATTACGGAAGAATTTTATGGCTTCAACTGAATAGATTTTGAATGCAATAGTATGGCTTCAATTAGAGATTGTATTGTTGTTCATTTGTTTATATAAAATTGTATTGTTGGTATTTTACAGTAAGAAGGAATATTTATACTTTAATGGTACTTAATTTTATTTCACCATTTGCCCATAGTTGGGACCCTAAACAGTGCTACCACTCCGGGTTAGGGTAGCCCTTGGAACAAGAGCAATTAAGAGATGCTTCCAGGCTCCTCATAACCTTCAGTCTCTCGATCAAATGACTTGCTGCTGGATGTAGTTTATCATAACAGCAAGGAATAATAATGTCGCTACTATTAAGTCAGTTGTTATCAATAAAGAATGGGCATTATTTTTACCGATCTTCGTACAGATATGATCCGTCTTACGTCTTGCGATATTAGCCTGGCAAACACTACGGATATTGCTGAATGCTATGTTATAATAAACAGGTTCATTAATTATTACTTCGGGTTCAAAAACGCTTCTTATACACTAATTTATTAAGATCTTTGCTCTTTTTTATAGTCATGTTTCGGTTGATATACACTCCAGATTCTTCAGGCGTTTGTTATATTCCGCAACAATCTGATAACCCTCTATTATAATTTTGCTTCTCCTGCTCTTTGTTAGTTAGTTATTTCCTTAGTTATTTTGCACAACCGTTACGCCTTGCCAATACCTCATGAATAATGACCTAGTTCATTTTGATTGCGTGAAAACACAGAACCGACATATCAGAGACGCTACTTGGTTTCAGTAAGAAGAAAAGAGAAAGAAAGTAGGGAAGATAGAACTTTTTTATTGCGGTAGAAAAAATTGTCAATCTCAATTCTTTTCATTCGTCCACCCTTAATTAATTTTAAATTTATTAATAAAGATGTTTGCAAGACAGGGTTTTGGTTAGTTATAATGAATCCCTTTGTGTTTACCCTCATGCAAATTGTCCCTTTTCTGTTTTCAATTATTATTTATCCACCTTATCTTTTTACATTAATAACTTACACTTCATTCAGTAGCTATCTACACTGAAGGGATTTCCAGCCTTGTACTGCGGGAATTCTAGTAGACAACATCCATCCCAAGGGAGATAACCCGGATTTTATATGTGGAATATCTTCAACCCCAGAGCCATCCGTTATATGTTTTATATATCCTCATAATCTATAAATTTACTTTCATAATCATCACCATTGAGTTAACCTATACTTGAGTGACCTCTGGGTTTTATATGAGGTGAACAATAGCGAAAAGGAAAACACGTTAATTCATTCTTGTAATGACATTTCGGTTGTGTATAGATTTATAATAATGGGCCCTATTTTCTGCCTAGAAAATCAACCACGAGTTGTAATTTTCCTAAATCCCATTGTCAATATCATAGAAGGTCTAGTGCAGCGTTTTTCAATTTATTTTTTTTCCGATCCACACCATGAACCAGGTTTTGCATTGCGACCCATTATATCCACGTTTAATAAATCGAAGACACTGTTCACTAGGCTCATTTATTTAGCAACGACAATTTATATGTACAGTGTCATTTATTTAGCAACGACAATTTATATGTACAGTGTCCTATGGGTAAATTGTTGCCCTTTTATATTTTAAATTTCGCGCATGCGCGTCGTTTGCTTTTGATTTTATCGACTGCACTGTATAGAAGGGTCAGTAGTTAAACGTGTGTGAGAAAAAGAGCACGATGACGCAAATCACACCGCCAGAAATTTGGAAAGTGCATGGTGTCGATAAGTGGAGTGTGCAGAGGATTCGGAAAGAATTTTGTGATTACGAAAACTCACTCTGATCGTTCTGATCAAAAAAGAACTCCCGAATTTGTTGGTGAGGGCCTCAGTCTCAACATGGAGGCCTACATCAGTGCCTTGATAAGTTAGTGCTACCCTGGGGCAAGAGGGTGGCTACTGGAAGTCGTTATGTCTAGCAACAGGATACTGCACTATACCACACGGGAGTAAGAAAACCGAGTCATGACAGTCAGACAAGGGGTGATGTGGTTGCAGACCAAATCACCCCTTATTTCTTACCACCTAACTCCCCAGACTGCAACCAACTAGGTTATTACGTGTGAGGTGCAGTTGAGCAAGAGACCAACAAATTTTCGTTGTAAAGGAACTGAAGGTAAGGATTATGGCAGCATTCACGAACTTAAAGAAACCGTCCAGAAGAGATGCAAGATATTCCGAAGTCGTCTGCAGGCCGTGGTTGAAGCCAGTGGCGATTTTATTGAATAAATTCACAAAATATTTTTGAGTAATTTCGGTACATATGTCTATTAAAATGAGGTATCAAGGTTATTTATCTTTCTTGTGTCATTTACATGAAAATATATGCCATCGCATACTTTATGTTTCTTCTGGTCGGCCCATATTAGAATTATATGTATCTATTTGCATTATCTATTTGGATGAATATAAAACTATTTCAAAATTGAAAGGTGTAAATGAAATTCCGACATGAAGATAAAGTAGATAATCCACAACGATTTGACGGACAAGATAAATAAATTCAATGAAAACAGACAATATATATATATATATATATATATATATATATATATATATATATATATATATATATATATACACTGGAGGCAACACTCAGAGGCGACAGGCTGTTTCATGCTAGACGCAATCGTCAGCCTGTCGCCCCTAAGTGTTGATTCAATGTTCACTTTTATATTTATATTTACATACGTTCTATCTCTAATATTGAGCACTTTATCCCATAAATATAGCACACCTTAAAACTATATTTCTTCATATATATATATATATATATATATTTCAAAATTAATATCTAATACGAGCTTACCTCGATTAAAAAAGTACCAATGATTCATGAGTGCTGTGGACATTTCAGTCAGTTATGTGCCATACGTGATACACGCGTAGGCGATCATGTATCTTTCGATACATGACTGACGAATCAGATTCCGCATTAGGTTCCATTTCTTTCTCTGTTAGTCCAGTTGCTATCCAAGGCTATAGAACCCAGTCTGCCCTGCTATTTACCCACATCCTGCGAAAGCGGGGGAAGAAGAGGATTCATATCTTTCCCAAGTGCCTTAGCACGTAAGTGAATGTAATTTATTTGAGTGGAATTTGAACTCGGTTCTCCGATTCCTTAATCCAAGCCGATATCCATTACTTCACCGTACCTCCTCATTTACACTTCTTTATATCCTGCTCTTTCATCTCATTTGTATATTTTCTGTCCTTATTTTATTTATCTCACGACCCCCTGTTTTTTATGGTTTATTACATACCTCTAGGGTATGACGTCAGTTCTTATGACAGTGTCACAGAAATATGCAACAGGTAATATATTTAATACTCGACATTATAAATGAACCTATGTGTCCATCTAGTTTTAAAATTTTACTGGTCACAGATATCAGTCGTTATTTGCATTCAACCCAACTACCCTCGTGTTCTATTCTGGTTAATTTTGTCTCTTTTTCATATCCGTTAAGCTTTTGGGAATTTCCAACCCAACTCTTTATCCAGTAGAACTTGCTAAATTGTTCCCTATTTATACACATCGGCCCATCAGTTAATTAGCCTTACTTAATTAGTCACTGCGATTATTAGCTTTTTGACCGAACCCCTCTTTAAAAGGTAGAACTGTCTGTGAATGAGATCGATTTAATTATAATAAAAACCAAATGTTTTGAATATATTTGCCATAATGTTAATCGCCCACACACCGAATGATTTTTATTTTATTGTAACCTGTGCATTATATAATACGACAATGAAATGAAAACTGATACTAGACAAATATTTTTTATGAATTCTTAAATATTGTTATTCATCAGAAGAAATAAAAATTAATTATTTGCAATCTTGCATTTCTATCGCAGAGGAATTCGAGCATGAGTCAAAACTGATTCATCTGAATAAAAGCCAAACATATATTTATTGAAATCGGTTTGTTCAATGCTATGAGCAAAGAAAGAATGCTGAAGTACATTCCTTTTATTGCTTTATCAGAATGATCTACTGTAACGTAGAGATTGACATAGAATATAGTTGACTGGAAAGTATATATTAAAAAGAATGGATGTTCAAATCACGTCACATCTAACATACGTAATAATTCCCCAAAATGACCATCTGTCCAATCTGACTAATTTGGAATGCCGATACAAGGGTAGGCTGAAAAGTTCATACGCTTACTATGAAGGAGTGATGTTAGAATTGTTAAATCTTGCATGCATTACTTTCAACTTTTCTTATTAATAACTGACTTGTTTCTCGTAATTAAATAAATGTAGCCTTTATGGTAGGAAAGATAACAACATTGGCTCCATTTTACATGTATGGAAAATGATCGAACGACACCTGACTCATTCAATTAGCCCACGTATGACTATTACTATAGTGCATGGCAAGAAGCAAATGCGCGAAGATAATATATGCAGTTGCCTAAGAAAAGTTTTTAGTCAGGAGAAATAAACTACATCCAATTTCAAGATTTAATTACGTAGTCCCAACTCAACCTAAAGAAACAGTATTTGGAACAAGTATGGAGTAGGTCTTCCATTTGCTAGTTTCAGTGATTGTATTCGATTTTTCATAGATTTGATCAAGTTATCAACAATCGTCTGATCGATATTTTGCCACTCCTTTAGCAATGTTACTTCAAGGGTTGCCGCTGACGTAATTTGGGTTGCACGCTCTTGAAGTTTTCAGTCAAGGTGCTCCCAAAAGTATTCTATTGGATTCATGTCAGGACTTTGGGCTACCCATGGCAGTGACTTGATTCCTTGAGATTCCTTCAAGGCCTTTGCCACTCTGCTCGTATAACATGGAGCTCCATCTTCTTGAAAAAGGTAGACATTTTTGTCAATCTGATTGCTTTCAAATAATGGGAGTAGTCCTTTCTCTAATGTTTAACAGTATTTTGGACCATTCAACCGCGCGTCAACAAGAATCAGCTCAGATTTCCCTCCAAACCACTACTCCAATTCCTTCATGTTTCACGGTTCCAAGTCTCATTCTGATTTCTCCAAACATAAACCTGTCTCGAATTCGAATATTGGCAGAATTACTTTCAATTGACCAAATTACACACTGCCAAAATTCATAATCTTTGCTCTCGAATTCTCTTGCCCAGTCCATATGCTTATTCCTGTTAACCTCTGAAATTAGGGGCTTCTTTCTTGCAACTCTTCTTTGATAGCCTAACTCGTTCAGACTCTTTCTCACGGCATATGGCGACATTTCCATGATGTTGGCGACATCTTTGATACTCTGAAGACGGTTTCTGATGGCTTCTCTCTTCAGCACCATTTTTGTTCACTAAGACACAATGCTTGATCTTCCTGAACGTTGTTCCACTCAACAATGAACTTCTTCATTAAATTTCTTGACAATATTATTAACCGTTTGATCATTAACCTGTAAGAACCTATCAATTTCTCTATTTTACTTACCACAATGATAACATCCTATTATTTGCCCTCGTTGAAATTCACCAATTGTTCATAGATGAGAGTAGCTTGTTACTAACACGGTATTGTCTGAAAAAAAAAGAAGAGATGTTATCATAGCCCACTGTAGTAGTATAATATTTATTTGTTCGATTCATATGCCAGCGAGAATAAAGG
>OZ010605.1:84081927-84129427 GCA_963932145.1 Acanthosepion lycidas
CTGGGGATGCAATACCAGGCAAAGCATTGTTGGAATATGCCTGAAAACCATACCAAGAGTTGAACCCATCCGTTTTATTCTGAAATGTTGTAAACGGAACTCTCTGGAAGAAATCAATGGATGTTCTGCACGAAATTACAAGTCATCGTGACCGAGGCTTTTAGCGACTCGCCCTTCTTCACCTCTCGATAACCCCAGACTAGCAAAGTTGGTGCATAAAACAGATTGACTGTGCGAGTGTTAAAGAAATACAAATATATTTAAGCAGGCGCCTACAAAAGGTAGCCAACATTGCAGACGGGCATTCTCGTAAAGGAACAACCAGCAATTATATATATATATATATATATATATATATATATATATATATATAAGCTCTGACTGACAACAAATCGGCTGGCTTTAGGGCTGGGCTTGAGGCATTCGGTTGTCTAGTCGCACTGAGGAGCTGTGATATAGCGAAACAATATTATCTGCGAATGACACACACACACACACACTCTCTCAAACACACACACACACACACACACACACACACACACACACATATATATATATATATATATATATATATATATATATATATATATATATGAAGAAATATAGTTTTAATGTGTGCTATATTTTTGGGATAAAGTGTTCAATAACAAAGATAGAGCGTATGTAAATATAAATATAAAAGTGAACATTGAAGTCAACACTCAGAGGCGACAGACTGTTTCATGAGATTTGATTATGGTGGTGAAGGTTTCGTGCTGGACCTTCAACACTTTTTGAAGTGCCACAAGGTCCCCAAACGACCGTCCGTAGGTTTTGAATTCAGTGTTGTCCTTCTCCTAGACCAGTTGCTATTCAAGGCTATAGAACTCAGTCTGCCTTGCTATTTACCTATAGCTGGAGGGAGAAGAAGAGGATTCACACCTTTCCAAAGTGTATTAGCACGTAAATGAATGTAACTGCATTTGACTGGAATTCGAAATCGGCTCTCCGATTCCTCAATCTCAATCCACACACACACACACACACACACACACACATATATATATATATATATATATGATTGTTGGCAATATATATAGAGAGAAAGAAAGAGAAAGATTAAGAGTAATTTAACATATTTCGAGTAATTTTTCGTTTAAAAATTTCCTTCGACGTAACAAATTAATTTATATTATTCAGCTCTGAGACAATCGAATCAATTAAAATATCTTGCGATTAAACAAAAGCTTTTTTCTATGAAAACGAGAATTGTCAGCTACATAGGAATCTTTCATATTTTCATGCTCATGATAATTAGCATCTTCACTCTTAATTTCCAAAGGCAACGTTTAACTCCAAATTGTTTTATGATTTTAACAAATTTCCCCCATATATTATAACAAGGGAGTATGTAGATTAGATAGATTTCTGGCTGATCATCCACATTGTGTTCATATAATTAATGTCGTCGAATCATCACGAGAATTCAAAACACTCTGAGCTGACCAATTATTTTGTTTTATACTTTGGCTGTTTGAAGCGAATATAAATAATGTTCCTCATTGGTGAACTTGATTTAAGTTTCTGCATCGCTGTTTAGTGGCAGATATATTAAGATAATTTGCAATATCGCCAAGAGTAACGGTTCTAGAGATAATAAAAAGGATCTTCATATAATCACTCGACCATCATCATCATTTAATCATCGTTTATAAATTCGTGTAAAGCTAAATTTTGTCTGGGTACCATCCACCCCTCTCAACTTATATCAGTATAACAAAACGACCGGCACTGTTATGACGTGATAAATATTATTTTAATATCAGCCACACACACAGACACGCACGCGTAAACACAGAAATACACACACACACACACACACACACACACACACATATATATATATATATATATTGTCGTCCACAGACCAACTGTTTCGCTGTATCACAGCTCATCAGTGTGATTAGACGTCCATTTGTCTCTAGGATTGAAACCCGGCTGAATTGGCGTCAGTCGGAGATTCCACCCATAAGCCGTTCCCACACGGCAGGTATGAAGGTCAATTTAAGCTTATTTTTGGATAAACACAGTAACTGAGAGAACTCGATTCGCTTTACCAAAGAGTCTCGCATTATTACTAGTAATAGTCACTGCTTACAAACTCACATTTCCTTCTTAGCTCAACCGAAATAAAATTTTCAGAAACACACACACACGCGCACAAACACACAGTGGGAAAATTTTCCGCATTTTTTTTTATTTCATTCAGTATAGTACTGTAATTTCAGCATCGTCTATCAGAAAAACAACGCCATGAAGATTTCTGCCATAAATTTGGAAACGTTAGACCGTATTGCTTGGCATTCGCGTCGGAAACTCTAATACGAACATTTCATAGTGTCTGGTTGTCAATCTGAGGATAGTGTATAGGATTCGGAATGAATTGAATGAGACGAATAGTGATTACGAAGGGACTTAATGTGATCACTAGTTATGGCGGCATGTGCCACCATTCATCTTCGCACAGGTTCTCAAACTCAACACAGACGCCTACATGAAGTACCTGGGTCAAAAGACTGGCTGCTAGAAGACCATATGTCTGGCAACAGGACACTGCACCATGCCACACAAGCAGGAGAACCTAGTCATGGCTGTCAGACAATTTCTACAACCACATCACCCATTACATCTGGCCAGCTAACTCTCCAGACTCCAACCCCCTTGATTACTATGTGTGGTATGCAGTTGAGGGAGAGACCAACAAAACTGCTAGTAACACTAAAGATAAACCGAAGGAAAGGATTATGGCAGCATCGAACAACATAAACAAGGAAACCGTCCAGAAGAGATGCTGGAGATTCCGAAATCATCTGGAGACCGGTATTGAAGCCAACGGCAACTTTATTGAATAAATTTACTCTTTAGCTGTCAAGATATTTATGTGTAATTATGGTAAATATATCTGTTAATATAAGATGTCAGTGTTATTTTCATTCTGTGTAATTTAGACGACAATTCATCCATCGCATCATGAAGAATGGATTTATATCTGCCTTATCAACATACAGCCGAAAGTTCGCAGAATAAATATCAGAAAGCGTAAAATAGATGTAAACTTGGTTTCTACAATAACATCATACATGTGACCATTAAATCTTTTGCTTAACTTTTCCGTTGTGCACCCACATAAATATATCAAACCTGACATTTTTATGTTGGTGGCACAACAAAATAATTAAACAAAAGATTTAATGGCCATAGGTATGTCCGATACAGTTTATTACATTTTTATGTGTCCATTCTAAAAGAATATCCAGAATCTCCCGAACTTTTGGACCCAGTAAAATGCCCGGGGACCATTCAGGTAGAGGGTTACATTAAAAAGCAATGTATATGGATAGGAGGGGAAGATAACGGTGAACCCTAGACTTGAACAGGTTAAGATTGTAGTGATCGGAGAATCATCATCTTTGGAATTGGTTCAACAGAGCAATGGTTTGTAGGAAGAAGCTGTTCAAGTGGAACTTACTTCTCATCAATTAAATACAGAAGGAATGCGGGTAGTTTGCTGCACTGTAAGTGGCATATTTGGTCCTTGCCGTGAAGTTTACAACTGGCGGAAATTATGAATGTTGTTTGGCTGTGCACTTTCCGTACAAGTAATTACATAGCAGCTTGTCACATCACGTCTTTGAGAGACAGTTTGGAGCGAGGAAAATAATTCGTCACCCGCAAAGACGCTTTTGTACTCTATCGTCGCTGGAGACTGCTGTCTGGGCAGACCCCGCTCGATTATGATAGCAGTTCTCCATTTTTGGCCGAATCCTCTAATTTATTAATTAAATAACGTAAAATTTCGAGATGAGCCCAATCCGCAACATGTTATATGCATTTAAGTTGCATTCCATTCACATTGATTTTGTTTCATTCGCTTTCTTGTGTTGATTAGCAGGAAACTTTTTTTCTCAAGATAAATAAGGTTTATAAAAAGACTTGTATTTTTCCACATTTTTTAATACTTGTATGGAATTCTTAAACATAACTTGAAGAAGATAGGCATACTGTCGAAACATTGTTAAATATTTTTAAACAGACTTTTCTTTTTCTTTGCTTTAACCACGTTATTCTCTAAGTGTTAATAATAATAATAATAATAATAATAATAATAATAATAATAATAATAATAATAATAATAATAACAATAATGATAATAATAATAATAATAATAATCCTGTTTGAATTTAGTTACAAGTATTATAAACTTGTGGCCACAATGGAGATGACAATTCTGTCGAATCGCAAAGTGAGAAATCCTGTGGGATGTTCAGATACGGACAGTGACATCTTTAGAGCAAAGTAAAACAGATTTTGTCCTTCTGGACAAACAGAAAAAGATTTGCCACCTGACAGTAGTCTGCTGTCTATTTGACATGAGAATTGAACACAAAGAAAAAGAGGTTGAGAATTACAATGATTTACATTATGTAATTCTGAAATATTAGAAAAGCCATCACAGAACCAGTGATCATTGGAGCACTGGGGTCTTTTACAAAAATCAAGAAAGTCATGACACGGAGTTTCCTGCAAAGATTCATCATCGGATATTCAGGCGGTTGGTCATCGTAGTGCCTTTGTTGTGATTTTGGTATAACGTGGCTTTCCTCAGTTCAAGGCTATATTTAAGGAAATTTGATATAACCGAAGAGACTTTGTACATTTCCAACACCTTTAGGAGCCAAGGAAGCGAATCATTATAAAAGGCTTTGTGGTAATCTATCCAAGCTATGCTGAAATTTATATTTGTTTTCCTGCAATCTACCCGGATAATTTTATTTAGTAGGAGTTGATATTTGCCACTATATGAACCTCTCCGACATCCGTTCTGTTCCAGGGAAAGAATGTAGTTTTCAACTAGAAAAAGTGTAAGAGCAGTTTGTGAGGACAGACGGTATCAATTTATATGTGGTGGACAGTGAGGTTATCGGGCTATAAGTTTTTAGGATCATCTGTTTCCCTCGTTTGTGGTAGAAGATATGTAATCAGTAGTCCATTCTAGAATTGCATAATTATTAGCATTGAAGAAATAATAAAAGAAATTTACAGCAGTAGTGATATACCGGAAGATCTACGCAGATCTATTTTCATAGGACTGCTGAACAAACCAGATACAAACTAATGAGCCACATAACAAAACTCATCATCGGAATTCTGATGAATAGAGCACACAGAAGAATCAGGCCAGAGATAGGACAAGAACGGTGCGGGTTCGTCAAAAACGCAGGAACAAGAAACGCCATGTTTATGCTCAGAATGTTATCAGAAAAAGTAATGCAAATCCAGAAGAACGTGTACATTTGTTTTATAAAGAGAATTCCACAAGTGACAAGTGCGAGAGAAGGAAGTGTTAGCATACAACTTACAGCTACATCGAGCCTGCTCAACTATAAATTGATGAGATCTTCTACCAGTCTAGTGCTGCGTTTAAATTTAGAAAAAAAAATCCAGGTACCATGGCGAAGAGAACATCAGAAAAATTACCATGAAATTATTTATAGAAACGGTGGGAAAGTGACTGGAGTCGAGCCGCCAGATCAGGACCTATAATATTGCTGATTCTTCTTTGGATCTTATCAAAGACCTTAAGGTAAACAGCAGGCGCACCAGAGCATATATGACATCAGTAGACTTATAAATATGTAAGATAGATTCTGGATAGAAAAACTGACTCGATATACCGAACCTACTTTCTTATCAGCTGACCTAGCAATAGATTCAATATAGTATTTTCACTTTATATCACCACAGAACGTGAGACCGAGAAGGCACAACGATTCACTTTCCTTGAGGTTAGCATCAGCCATGCTGATGGAAGGTAGGGTGGGATCTCTCAGATGATTAATGGTGTTAAGTTTAGTTTTGGGGGCGTTAAAATTAACAAGCAATCTTTTGACTTAGTTAACTAGGGACATGAGTTCGTTTTGGGCATCAGCTACCATTTGACCTTATTAGTCTGATCAAACTTACTATCAAGGCCGGAGTAATTTGTTGTGTCGTCAGCGTAGATACCAACTTGAGGGCTGATGTCACCAGGAAGGTCATTAATAAAATTAATAATAGGAGGACCAAGGATGGACCCCTTGGTGACACCTGTGTCTGTTCAGGATAATTCTCATTCCATGATTTGATAGGAAAGACTGGAGTATTCGGAAACAACGTAACTTTACACCTTGTAGACAAGACGTGAATGCTAGACACTGTCAAAGGCTTTGGAGATATGTAACGAAACAGCCCGAAATTCAAGGTTTTTATCTAGAACTTGATAAACTCTTTCCGTAATTATCGTTATTACATCAGCTGTTGACCTGGAGAAACGAAAGTCATATATATCTAAATCTAATCATCCTCCATCTATAATTAAGCATATACCTTTATCTATCGAAAAAAGGAATAAGTACAAATGAGAAGATTTTCTATGAACATATTAATTTCTATAATAAACCTCTAAAAGATAGTGGCTACAAAAGCCCAAAACTAACTTACAACAAAAATGATAATGGAAAGAATAGAAAAAAACAGAAGTAGAAAAATAATTTGGTATACACCCTCATACAACCAAATGGTAAAGAATAAATTAGGACAAAAATTTCTTGCATTAATCGTTAAACATTTTCCTAAAGATAGTAAACTCAGTACTATGTTCAATAAAAATAAAAATACCCTAAAATTAAGTTACATCTGTACTGAAAACTTAGAGAAGATTATTAAGAAACACAATGAATAAAGACTTAGACCAAAAGCAAAGAAATTTACACAGTATAAAGATAAAAAAGAGATGAAGATAAACAAAAATTATGTAACTGCAGAAATCCTAATAACTGTCCTCTAAAAAATAAATGTCGTATGGAATCATTAGTATTCTAATGCAATATCTCATCTATTGAGGATCCAGACAACGTAAAAGTCTACATAGGATGTACAAGACACCCGTTCAAAAAACGCTTTTATAAACATCAAAGTTCTTTTAGGATAAATAAATACCAAAATCAGACGCCCCTATCGAAATATTTCTGGCACTTGAAAGAAACCAGTAAATTGGAAATTAATAAGAAAAGCTGGAATATATAGGTCATTGACTGATCCATGTCCTTTGCGCATACACGAGAAACTATATATTACTACGTTTATTAAAAATAAAAAATTACTGAATCAAAGAAATGAAATAGCTATTCTTTGCCGACATTATCAAAAATTTTCCTTAAATAATAGTTAATAAAAAAGAGTGCTGTAATATACATTCTTATATTTCATAATCAATAATAATAGCAATATACATACTTATATCTGATATTTAATAATATTTTTAAGTAATTTAAGTAATTTTATTATATTTATTTGTTTTAAAATGAATTATAGTCTATTAGTAATTAAAAGTAAAAATAATATTGTAAAATTGTAGTTCAATAAAACATATTCTAATCCAAAACACCCCCACCCCTTTTAGAAAGAATCTTCATGTATACAAGTACAAATTTAACGTATAAAAGTACCGAAAAACTTTTTGTCATTTAAAAAACAGACGACATGCGTTGAACGGATGTCATAATTCGTTGAAAAATGCACCCCTACCCTACCTAGGCATAAACTCTTTTCAAAAGTAACTCAAATTTGATACAATAGTTGTTAATAAAAATGAACACGCTACGGCACCTGTCTAAATGATTGGATTTCTCTGTATCCTTGGAAAAAAATTTCATGTGCTTGTAAATTTCCAAATAAGTTATTCTAAAATTCGCTTGAAAATGAAACAGAACTAGTGCTTTTAATTTAATTAAATAATTGAATTTGAAGTTGTTAGGTTTTTTTCTTTGAAACATGGTGATTCCTGTGTAGCGAAGGAACCATATTTTTAAATCAGTTAAATTATAATATATATATATATATATATATATATATATATATATATATATATGCGTGTGTGTGTGTGTATGTGTGTGCATATATAGTACAAAATAAAATCCAAAATTACCTCATAAGTACGAGGTAATTTTTCAATTTAATTATTTTATTATTTGATCTATAATAGTAAATATATTGAGCGCTTTTTGTGGATCAGTTTTAATATTTGTTATTACTAGGATCCACTTGGATTATATACCAAAGAGTTTATTAACGTTGCTATATGCATCTATAATAATGACTACTATTGCTAATAATGCAAAGCTCTTCCATGAATTGAGTCATTTCGGTCATTGGCGTGTTTATTGAAGAATAAGTACCTTAAAACTAGCTTTCCGCTCAACCAGGTAAAATCTCCGATTACTGCCAAATCAGCCGTGTTTCGATCCCGACTTGAGGCAATTGGATATTTAGCCACACTGATGAGCTGTGATACAGAGAAACAGTCTCTCTGTGGATGACAGTAAATACGCCCCCAGAAAATTTAATTCCGGTCGAGAACTCTTGGGAGAAAGCGCGAATTGGTAAACAATGACTGCTAATACTAATACTGCAAATCTCTTCCATGAATTGAGCCCTCTCGGTCATTGTAGTGTTCATTTGAAGAATAAGTATATAAAAAAAAAAAAAAAAAAAAAAACGGGCGCTGATAGCTCAGGGGTAAAATTTACGTCTGGTGTGGCTTGAGGTAATTGGATGTCTAGTCATATTAATGAGCTGTGATACAGCAAAACTGTCTGTCTGTGGATGACAATACAGAAACACACACACACACACACACACACACACATATATATATATATATATATATATATATATATATATATATATATATATATATAATGTAAAGAATATTATACTTTACATGGTAATTTAATTTAAGCTATCAATCAAGGACACACACGTTGCATACTCACACATACATACACCCAGGCTACCATTTAGCCACGCACAATACAAATTAGTGTGAATTCTATCCGGTTGTTAGTTTCAGGTCGGATATCAAGCATTGTCTCGTCACGGCCTCTCAATACGAAATCAAAATGACTCAGATGTAAACAAAAGAAAACATTTGCCTAATTAAATTAAAAATCTTTTTTTTTTCTTTTTCAGAAATTCAATTTCATTCACTGAGTCAGATGTTCGTATCCTCGCCACCACGTTAGTATTGATGACCCCCCCCCTCATCGGCCCACCCTTTTCTGAATAATTACACCGTGTTAATTGTTGTTTGATGGAATCATGATAGTTTCAGAAACATATGAGTCAGTAACAAATTGTCATTGGCAAGAAATTAGCTGATTTTCTTTTAGCCTTTTTACTGATCATTTTTTTTCCGAGAAACGGAAATAAACAAGAGAGAATATCTTCCTTTTTTATCATGAAAGACCATCTTCTGAGATAGAGCAAAGTGGGTTCGAGTCGCTTTTGCGGCTACTTCTTTTTTAGGAACCGATGCAGTTTAATCTGCCGACCGAAAAAAAACAAAAAAACAACCAAGATATTTCGATAAAAAATGCGGAAGATAAATAAGCATCTGTTTAAAATGAATCATGTAAGATGAGTAATGCTGAACAACTTTCATCACAAAATAAACAATTTTAAATTAAATGCTAATGTATAAAAGCAATACGTAAATATAATTTATTCCGTTAGAATAATATTGTGGGATGTATTCATTTTAATAAAGTTTAAGAATAATTATACATTAAGAAATCAACAAATGAATTAATTGCATTAATTAATCGCTCTTATACGTTTCTGCCAGCATGTAAGTTTAGCCATTAATATTTAGCATCGATGTTTCTTCATTCAATTTTATTGCCGACGTTGTAATTGATTTAACGGAGCTCCACATGCTTTACACTCTTTGCGTTTTTCTTTATCTACAGATAAAAATTTAAAAATCTCAATCGTTCCCTTTAAAAGTCTTCCCTTGTATTTTTATTCTTGCTGTGTTTTTTTGTTTGTTTTTTGTTTTGTTTTTTTATCGCCTTGCTTATATTTTAGTTTTATTTTTGTAAAATAAGAAATCCGAAATCAAAAATTTACTTTTAGGTGAGAGTTTTCCGATTGTAAATCTTTCCAATCCGGCCTATTCTTCCTGTTTAATCGTACGATTGTTGACTAAACCACTTTAAACATTGTTTAGAGTGGATATTTAAGTAGACGCTCCGTTTATCTATTAAAAAAAGTATTTATTTTCGTCTATCCGCCTGAATATTCGAGAAATCTTATTAAAGAAAAAATGTGCTGGCTATATCTCTGAGATGAGGTATCATGATTATTTAAATTATTCGGGCTGTTATCCCCACCTTCATTGCCATATTCACAAAGTTTTAGCCGTTGTAACCTCCGGCCTTCTTCAGGTGAGTGGAATTTTAAACCGAACCCTTTATTTTGTTCACCGGGGTAGTGGATAAAGCCGTTGGTTAGATCCAGTGACTAGACCCACAGAGTTGTGAGTTCAATACCAGGCTACAGCAGTAGTGAACCAAAAAACTTGGAGAGTTGAGTTAAAGGGAAATAACCGAAACATCGGGAAGAGGCAGGGCGCGTGGAACTAGAACAATCTACCTCTTTGACGTTATATGTATTTTTATTTTCCTTTTCTATCAAAAAGTGATGTGGCTTCTATTATGTCATTCAGTCCTTTGTGATAATGTCGGGCCAGTTCTCATGTTTTGAAGAAAACTAGTCCTCACTAAGGACTAGTCGTCTTCCTCCAATGTCCTCCATTGAACAACGTCTCACAGGCGTCGTTCAATGGAGTACATTTTTAATCAGGGATCAGAGAAAATGATTTTATACATTTGAGAGTTTCACCTGCTATCATAAGGGCTATCATCAATTAGAATTTATAATTTTTTTCTTTTAAAACAATTCTTCAGGAAAATGGCATTTTCTTTGAGTAACGTGAGCTATCCATTTTAGTTGTTACTGCTGTTGAAAGTCCTCAAGTAATGGAGTTTCTGTTATTTTGTTTAGTTCTTTGTGATTCTCTATCGCTTATTGATTAATTTTGAATAGGACCAATTCCCACTAAGATCTACAGGCATCATTCGATGAAAGCCATTTTTAATCATTGATCAGAGAAACAAATTATAAAGTTGGCAGTTTAGACAGCGTTACCAATATATACACAGAACAGCCATATTTTATTAATAATGCTTGCATTCATTTCTGATGACTGACTACACTTATGTTCTGAATAGAAGTATAGGTTAAAATAAAAACGTAGATTCTAAAACTCAATATTAATTTCAGAATTCGTTTTTGATTCAACCATTCACAATGTTCAAAGAAGGAAGTTTCTCTCTAAAATTCACAGGAATCATTCATTCAAATCTATTTTTAACTATTTTACCTGTGGAGGGATCCAAATTCATTATCTTTTGATTAGTGGTATCTAAACACCACTAATGTCGATATTCAATATATTTACTGAGCCATCTGTGAAGAATATGGAGGAAGATTCATTCTTAGAGTTAGATGTGCAATACATTTTAGTAGTTGCCGCTATTGAAAGTCCGGGAGGTTTCTCTTATTTTGTTCAGTTCTTTGTGATTCTATAGTTCCTGTTCATTAGTTCTGAATAGAACTGGTTCTCACCAGGACTTACAGGCCTCATTTGATGGAAGCTATTTTTAATCATTGATCAAAGAAAACGCTTGTATGCAGATGATAGTTTAACCTGCATTACCAAAATGTATACACAGGAGATTCCAATTAGCAATGCTTTTCTTTCTGATGACTGACTACAATTAAGTTTGGAATGGGAGCGTTGGTCGAAATAAAATATTAGGTTGGATAATTCACTTTTAATATTGAACAAAAAAGGAACAGTAATAAAATGAAATGCTGAAATAAACAAAAAGTTGAAAAAAAGTGGAAAATACAATAAACAGGAGTGGTTGGAATAATAGCGGGTAGGCTGCAAATAATAAAAATTTGACGGCTAGGTTCGTCTTTTCCGAACACAGTATTTTTCTGTTTTCAATAAACAACATATGGGCTCAGAATGAAAATTTTTGAAATCAAATGTCCGTTAGAAATGATAAAATTAAGGTCTACATAATCAAATGTAAAATATATTAGATTTAATATGCAGAAAACAATAAAAGCCAAGTGTAAGATTATAAGAGTGCGGATGAGTAGGCAGTTTTAAGTTAGTTGATTTGTTTAGCGGCATATCAATTCATAAGTCATATCGAAATTTAATTTTCTTCAGAGCTTTGAAGTAATAAAATGTTATTCTACTTTCACAATTGAATACATGGTAGATGATACTCAGCTTTTGTGTATATAGAAGTTTGTGCGAACATAATTACTTGAAGTGCTGATATGTTTTGTAGTTTTTAAGTTGTAGATATTTGAAGTTATATTTTGAGATACAGTTTGATTTAAGAAATTTTAGGATATTATATGAATTAATGTCAGGAAAGACTTCATGTTGGTTGGTTGATTTAATTTACTGGCATATCATCCGCTATGGATTATTTAATGGCAATATGTAAATAGTTTACAAACAATTTTATGGCTTCAACTAAATATATTTTGAACGCAATTGTATGCCTTCAACTGCAAATAAAATGTATTCCGAGTCATTCATTGTCGGTCTATTTTTACAAAAAATATATTGCTGTTATTCTTACTATTAAAATGTGTTTTTATACTTTCATAGCGTTTTTTGTTTTTTTGTTTTTTTTGTGGGGCTCGATATTTGCTGATAGCTGAGACCCTAACAGGTGTTACCACCGCGGGTCAGGGTGGACATTAGAATAGTAACAATTAAGATGTGGTTGTAGCCACTTCAAAACCATCAATCTCTCGATCAGGTGCTTTGCTGCCCAATGTAGTTTAGCGTCATACCTTTGTAAAAAGAATTCTGAAATATTAATGGCGTATGGCAGGTTAAATTTTGATTAACATAAAAATTATTATTTCTTTTTGCTTACTACCAGTATATTTATTGAATCTATATGTAATCATTAACGTTGGTGAATATAAAGTTTAGATGTATTAATCAATTTTATGTGTCGTATCTTCACGCGTCATGTTTATGGCTTCTTTTCCTATTTTTCATTCTAAACCATATTTAAAATATTTGTTTGCAAATTTAATAAAATTCTACTGGAAAATATTACGCATGATATTTTTAGTTATTTTATCTATTTTTTTCTTATTATTTTCAATATTTTTTAATATTTATGATGAAGCCATGGATTCCTTGTTATGGTTAACGTTAAGATTTTTATCGAATTCGGTGAGGGGTATGTCAGAAATGAATCAATTTGATTATTTCATTGATTAGGTAGAGGAGTCATAATCAGCCTTGAAAAGGAGGAAGTTGGGTCGATATATGAATTGAGTGCGTGATTAGTTCAGGATAGACAATCTCCCAAAGGATATGAATAATTTGTTTATGACATAGGCAGTTAATCAAGAATTATTTGTCTTGATCAGAGGTGTTGGGGTTAATGAGATTATCGGTTCCCGTGTTGTTTTTTGTTTTATTTTTTTTGTTTTTGTTTTTTTGTCGTATATTACGTTTTATCTTATCATTTGTAGATATCTTTCTATGGTTAAGATTTTTAAAGTTTGTTTCAGTTTGTTTTGTACGTTTGGCGTATTTTGTCGCATTAAAATTGATTTTATCGTGAGAACATCTATAAGAAGCGCGGTAAAAAAAAAAATGGTGGAATAAAGAAATTTGGTTTCACTTGATTTTGAAATTGATTATTTCCTCATAAGATGATTTTAGTTTAAATAAACTGTATTAAAAAGGTTTTCAGAATACAGATTGTTAGGATAACTGAAAATAATTAAAATAATTGAAAATTATAATTTGAACAGAGTTTATAAGTGGAACATGAAAATAGGGGGACAGTATTGGGCGTAATGCAGGCAAAAACAAAGAAGAAAAAGAAAGCATAAAAATGGAAAAGGAGGGGAGGAATTTCTGATTAAGGGGAAGAAGAAAGAAAAAAGGAGAAAACGTATTGATGAGGGGAGAGAGAAAGCGTGCAAATTAAGGTAGAAAAAAAAAGAAGATTATGTGAAAATAGAGAAGGAGAAATCGGAAAGGGTCAATTAAAGATTGAAGAAAAAGAAAAAGAATAGAACTTTGAGAAGGAGATAAAAAAATTAAAGGAGAAATTTCTAGTGAAAGGGGAAGAAGGAAAGTGAGATTAATAAAAAGAAAAAGAAAAAGAAAGAAATGAGAGTCGAAAGAGAATATCGGAAAAAAAGAAAAACAGAAATGAAGAAGAGGGAGGAGAGTGGGAATATATTAGGTTGGTGCAAAAGTAATGTCGGTTTTTGACGTAATTTTTTCACGTCAAAAACCGACATTATTTTTGCACCAACCTAATAATAAAGAAAAAAAGAAGAGAAGAGCGTGAAAAGGGTTAGAGCAGAGGTAAAAGAAAGAGCGACGAAAAGGTCGTAAAAAGAAGTGGTGGAGAAGAAGTAAAAAAAGAACAACAGCAAGGAGGAGGAGGAGAGGAATCAAAAGGAAGAAAAGGAGGAGGGAAGGAGAAAAAGAAGTAAAAGAAGAACAAGAACATGAAGGTGGAGGAGAGGAATCAAAAGGAGCAAAAGGAGAGTGGAAGGAGAAAAAGAAGAACAGAAAATGAAGAGGAGGAGGAGGAGCTGAAGGAGGAAGAAAGGGGAAGGAGGAGGAAAGAAGAAGACGAAGCTGACTAACGAGACCTCAGTACCATTGTTGAAAGCGTCGTTGTGTATATAAGCAACCGTTAGCGCTTTTATCATTCTTGTAATTAAAAATATTCTCCTGCAATTGCCCGTTAGATATTGGCACTTGATCAACATTTCTATATTCTACAGAATTATTTCTCCCTGGCAAAAAGTCTCTGAAAACTACACAATGGAACTCTTCTGCATTCTTTACGAAGAGAAAGAAGTTATCGGAAAATTCATAATCTCTATTCCTCAGGGCGCCACAAACGGAAAAATGGTTGGGTTCTGCTTTGACTTTTTTTCATTGTTTGTTTTGGTTTTTTTATTATTTACTTGTCAAATCATTCGAAAGAATACAAAAGACAAACTCTCTCTCTCTCTCTCTCTCTCTCTCATTATCAATCTCACTCTCTTCATTTCTTTCTTCCCCACCATCTTCTCTCACTTTCTGCCATCATTTCTCTGTTACTTTCTTTATTTCGTTTGAATAAGAAAATGATGTTAAGAAATTATAAACTGTTACAATGCGAAATCGTCTCATTCAATGATTTAATTTATTTGACAGTTTTTACTTGGTTAAATGATTTTAGTGAATCACCTTCATTCTCACCAAATTCCATCCGAGACGTAAGTTCCACTCGAGTAGCTTCTTACAACGAACCACTGCTCTGTGGAACCGACTCTCAACAGGATGTGCCCCCGATCACCACACTCTTAACCTGCTCAAGTCTAGGATTACTCGAGATCTTCCGTCATCTATCCGCATAAACAGTTCCTCTTACTCTGCAACCCTGGATTGACTTTGAGCTTCTACAGGGTGAACCTCACTGTAAAAATAAAAGGGAAAAAAAAACACACTAAATGCAATATTTGAACATCGCAATGATGTTCAAATATTGCATTTAGTGTTTTTTTTTTTGTTTTTTTTTATCGTAATTTTGATTTAAAAGATGCTGCTTTAATTAAAAGGAAGCAATTTACTAAGACGATAACGTATAGAAAGGACTTTAATCACAAATTATCCACAGTATATTTACATTCAGGTTTCTACAGCATTTCACCTTTCTTGGTAGATCTTTTATTGTCACAGTGTAGGATATTTAATTAAAAAAATTATTAAAAAAATGTAAATGAAATTTGCCAGACTATTTACCTAAACTCATATTTCTGAAACAACTTAGCATTTCCGCACTTACAAGAATCAGATAAAACTCAAAACAGAGTACTGCTACTCCATCTGGGCTGGGGTTGCCCAATCTACACTTTCCAGTCTTGATAGACTTCTGAAGTGTCTTCACGCCATTGATACTTTCCACACTGCAACAATTATCCCACAGACGAAACGTCACAAGCGTTTCAATATACTCTATCAATGACAAATGCTCATTAGCTACATTCCTTTATTTCACCAGTTCTGGCCATCGCAGCTAAGACGCATCATGCCATGTACACTTAAATATATCATCCACATTCTCTTCGTGTTACGTTACTTAGAAGGAAGTTCTGTTCCTGGGGAGTATTCGTAAGGACTACCCCAAAGGAAGACATCTACAATCTTAATTTCTGCAGGTATGAGGTTAAAGGTCATGCTTCCTACATATCTCCATAAACTGTATTTCTTAGCTACTTCTCTTACGGGCAACAAACTCAGTCAGTAACCCTATATCTTGAGTGGCTCTTGGGTCTTTCATTCGGTGAACAATTAGTAAAAGATCGTTTGTCTTTTGTTTTTTTGGTTTGTTAGTGATGTTTATGTCCATTCTGAATTCCTGAACTTTAGAAGCTTTTTAATATCTACCGTTTCTTGTCAAACTTAAAAAAAAAACTGTCTTTCGACCGCCACAAAACCTTTTTGAAATAAAACGTTCGGATCTCCAGAGATCCTTTCAAAAACATAAAAAAAAGCTGACGACCGAATCAATACATCAAGCTCTACAGAAATGAAACAAAAGATACACCGCTTTAAACAGTAAAATATGGTGGCATATGTTTAAGTATGTATGTGATGCATTTCTTTTTCTTGATCTCCTCATACCAACCAAGAAAATCCCAGTTTGCTTCCAAGATTTGTTTCAATGTTACATCATCACTACCTTTGTTCTCTGTACTTATTTGCCTTGTCTTGGCCTTAATCCAAACTGGATAATCTCTTCTTCCTTCAGATTGGTTGAGAGCTGGACCCAGTGACATCTTGTCATCGTGATGGGTACCTCTGCTTCGATAATGCCGGAATTTGAAACATGATGAGCGAATAACGATAAAACCAGCTTGAACTTGGAAAAAGAAAGAGAGCAAAAATGATTGTTTCTTGAACTCCGAGTTACAAACTGTTCCACGCAAATCTCGTCACTCGCCTCGGATCCTTGCTTTTATGATTGGT
Organism: Acanthosepion lycidas; assembly: GCA_963932145.1. Lineage (NCBI taxonomy): Eukaryota > Metazoa > Mollusca > Cephalopoda > Sepiida > Sepiidae > Acanthosepion > Acanthosepion lycidas. Next base: position 84,098,945 of record OZ010605.1, read on the forward strand.
AAACATGAAAGAATTGATTTACAGATCAAAGCGGCAGACATAACGATGTTGATTTGAAAACGGTTCAATCAGCACATACGGAAGGGCCCAGCTATAAAATAGTGTTTCGTTTTGCTTCTTTCTCGCAGTTAATCGTTTTAATATAGCCTGCCTTTATTAATTAAATGTCTTATGAAAACGATATGTTGCTAATAACATTGAAGAAGAAAGAGATACTTGAAATGTTCGAACTGAAGAGTAATGTAAGATAACTTTCTTGATAATAAATCATCAAATTATGATTATGTACACACACACACACACACACATACAAAGACACACACACACACATATATATATATATATATATATATATATATATATAAGTGAACATTGAAGTCAACACTCAGAGGCAACAGACTGTTTCATGCCAGTCGCAATTGGCCTGATGCTTGCAACTAGCATGAAACATCTTGTCACTTCTGAGTGTTAACTTTAATGTTCACTTTTATATTTATATTTACATACGCTCTAACTCTGATATTGAGCACTTTATCCCCAAAATATAGCACACCTTAAAACTATATTTCTTCATATATATATATATTATGCAATGGACAAAGACTGAAAATGATTTTTAAGACATATTTTTATATTTATACGTTTTTTTTTTATAGATACAAATATTTAAGTAAATGCTCTGTTTATAATAAACAGTACTAACAATATTTACCGGCCTAAATGTCAGAGAAGGCATATTTTCAATTAAAATTTCTCGGACTTTAAGGCCGGTAAATGTTGTTAATACTGTTTATTATAAACAGACCATTTACTTAAATATTTTTATCTATAAAAAGAACGTATAAACATTATATATATATATATATATATATATATATATATATATCATAATTAGTGAGTGCACACACACACACACACACACACACACATATATATATATATATATATATATATATATATATATATATATATATATACGCTCAGTATCTGAAGATTGTGTTTGGCATGAAACCACGAGTCGTGCCAACGGTGTGGGATAATATGTACATTTATTAATATATATACAATACTTTATAGCTCTGTTATATGACATTAAGAGTTGTTTCTATAACGCCATAACTTTATATGCTATTCATATATTTATATGTTTATATAAACACACACACATATATATGTGTATGTGTGTGTGTGTATGTGTTTATACATATATTATATATGTATGTGTATATATATATATTATATATGTATGTGTATATATATATATGTGTGTGTGTATACATATACATGTATGCATGTGTATTTGTGAATATATTAATATATACATATTCATGGCTGCGTCTACGAGGAAATAATTGCAGTCGTTGCATTTTTGTTGCTCTATTGATTTCTGTGTCTCAGTCTTCGAATATAATTCTATGTCTGTCTGTGTCGACATGTCTCATCTTTTCATGTACTGTTGATAGTTTTACATCTAAGAGAGCTTTGCTGAAATGATTTCGACCTACTTCACGAAATCAGTATTCTGATATTTGGTGACTGAATTACAAATTTTTCAGAAGTAGGTCACCCCCTCATATTTATTTATTTATCTCTATTTCATCTATCTATCTATCTATCTATCTATCCTATTCTGTTTATTATCTATCTATCTATCTATCTATCTATCTATCCTATTCTGTTTATTATCTATCTATCTATCCTATTCTGTTTATTATCTATCTATCTATCTATCTATCACAGTTTGTTCATATCTATCGATGAATCTATGTATCTTTGTCTTCTCATATCTATGTATTTTATATCTATCTTTATCTTTTCATATCTAGCTATCTCACTCCATTCATATCTGTCTATGTGTTTGTCTTTTCATATATAATTTTCTATCTATCTACCGATTTAGTTAGCTAGCTAGCTTTGAAGTAATATGAAATATGTTATTCTGCTTTCACAATTGAATACATGGTAGAAGATACTCAGCTTTTGTGTATATACATGTTTTTGTGAGCATAATTACTCGAGGCAGTGATATATATGTTTTATGTTGTAGTTTTTTTGAAGTTATATTTTGGAATACAGTTTGATTTTTAATGACATTAAAGTATATTTCATAGATTAATTAAGAGTTGTTTCATGTTGTTTGAAATAGTGTCAGTAATTTTAATATAAATCGGTATTGTTAGTAATATTTTACTATAAGATATATCGCTGATATTTTTACTATAAAAATGTATTTTCATAGTTTATTTATTTATTTATTTTTGGTGGGGGTCACTATTTTCCCATATTTATAACTATATCAGTTTAATACTTCCTTTCGATCTATGTCCATATCATCGTTCATATATATTCTATTTTCATATCTATCTATCTATCTATCTATCTATCTATCTATCTATCTATCTATCTCAGTTCACAATGTTTAGAAAACATATGTACATATCACTGTTCATATCTATGTCTATTTTCATAGCTGCCTCATTCTATTATCTCTTTCTATCTATCTAACTCTGTTCATATCTATCTATCTATCTATCTATCTATCTATCTGCCTAAATGTATTCATATCTATCTATCTATGTATCTGAATGTATTCATATCTATCTATCTATCTATCTATCTATCTATCTATCTATCTATCTGCCTGAATGTATTCATATCTATCTATCTATCTATCTATCTATCTATCTATCTATCTATCTATCTATCTATCTATCTATCTGCCTGAATGTATTCATATCTATCTATCTGAATGTATTCATATCTATCTATCTATCTATCTATCTATCTATCTATCTATCTATCTATCTATCTGCCTGAATGTATTCATATCTATCTATCTATCTATCTATCTATCTATCTATCTGCCTGAATGTATTCATATCTATATATCTATCTATCTGAATGTATTCATATCTATCTATCTATCTGCCTGAATGTATTCATATCTATCTATCTATCTATCTATCAATCTATCTATCTATCTATCTATCTATCTGCCTGAATGTATTCATATCTATCTATCTATCTATCTGCCTGAATGTATTCATATCTATCTATCTATCTATCTATCTATCTATCTATCTATCTATCTATCTATCTATCTATCTGCCTGAATGTATTCATATCTATCTATCTATCTATCTATCTATCTATCTATCTGCCTGAATGTATTCATATCTATCTATCTATCTATCTATCTATCTATCTATCTGCCTGAATGTATTCATATCTATCTATCTATCGATCTGCCTGAATGTATTCATATCTATCTATCTATCTATCTATCTATCTATCTATCTATCTATCTGCCTGAATGTATTCATATCTATCTATCTATCTATCTATCTGCCTGAATGTATTCATATCTATCTATCTATCTATCTATCTATCTGCCTGAATGTATTCATATCTATCTATCTATCTATCTATCTATCTATCTATCTATCTATCTATCTGCCTGAATGTATTCATATCTATCTATCTATCTATCTATCTATCTATCTATCTATCTATCTGCCTGAATGTATTCATATCTATCTATCTATCTATCTGCCTGAATGTATTCATATCTATCTATCTATCTATCTATCTATCTGCCTGAATGTATTCATATCTATCTATCTATCTATCTATCTATCTATCTATCTGCCTGAATGTATTCATATCTATCTATCTATCTATCTATCTATCTATCTATCTATCTATCTGCCTGAATGTATTCATATCTATCTATCTATCTATCTATCTATCTATCTATCTGCCTGAATGTATTCATATCTATCTATCTATCTATCTATCTATCTATCTATCTGCCTGAATGTATTCATATCTATCTATCTATCTATCTATCAATCTATCTATCTATCTGCCTGAATGTATTCATATCTATCTATCTATCTATCTATCTATATATCTATCTATCTATCTGCCTGAATGTATTCATATCTATCTATCTATCTATCTATCTATCTATCTATCTATCTATCTATCTATCTGCCTGAATGTATCCATATCTATCTATCTATCTATCTATCTATCTATCTATCTATCTGCCTGAATGTATTCATATCTATCTATCTATCTATCTATCTATCTATCTGCCTGAATGTATTCATATCTATCTATCTATCTATCTATCTATCTATCTATCTATCTATCTGCCTGAATGTATTCATATCTATCTATCTATCTATCTATCTATCTGCCTGAATGTATTCATATCTATCTATCTATCTATCTATCTATCTGCCTGAATGTATTCATATCTATCTATCTATCTATCTATCTATCTATCTATCTGCCTGAATGTATTCATATCTATCTATCTATCTATCTATCTGCCTGAATGTATTCATATCTATCTATCTATCTATCTGCCTGAATGTATTCATATCTATCTATCTATCTATCTATCTATCAACCAACCTACCTTCCAATCTTCCTACCTCTCTGGTTAGCTGACTGAGCCTGTCTACTTTATTGTTTGCGCGTTTTTCAGCAGCCATTGATTATGAATTTTATCCTTAGTAAGAGCCTCGTCGATTTCCCTGTCATTTTATTTAAACCTGGTTTTAAAAATATCTTAAACGAGAGAACTTTTTAGTTAAAATCAACACAATGGCTTACTGATATTAAGGAATTAAACTTAGTTTTTTTTTAAATTTCACTGATGACGATCTGAAATTACCCATACATACTAAAGATCTTATATACAGACTTTAAACATTGTTACATAAAGAATGTTCGTCATCATCATTATTGTTATCATCATTTTGTTTTTGCCTAGTACGAGCCTTTGCCGAGTGATTACTTGGCTTATGGCGTGAGGCTAGGGATTAAATATATGTACGCCGTCAATTCTAATCTTATGTTATTGTAACGATAGATATTCGCACTTATCTTATTCATAGAGCCCAAGGTGTCTGGCCTGGTGAATCGACATTTACAAGGAGTCAAACTCGCATGCGTGAAATTGAGCCTTTTTAAGAAGGTCGGTCATTTGCATTTGTGGACAACCAGCTCCTTTAAAAGGGGGTATTCAACGAGGGTAGAGGGTAGAGGGAAAAATTTCAAATGGAAATGAGCAGACGTGAGATTTCTTTTTGGCAAAGAATGTGCTATTCGTTAACACGACTACAGATACGGAGATATAGCAAAATACTATCATGGGATCTCATACATACATACATACATATATATATATATATATATATATATATATATATATATATATATATTAGTGTTTCCCAATGACTTGGACTGATTTTAAATGTGCATTAAGATAAGCGTCTAATGATTTTTCTTTCACATTTAACAACTTAGGCCTTTGACAATTTCAATCATGGAAAGATTAACAATCAAGCAACGTGTGAAAGTTATCGAAGCGTATTACGAAAATGGACGTTCAAACAGAATTTGATTGATAAGTTCCCAGGTCTCATCATCACTCGAAACAGCGAAGTCAATTGGCCACCAAGATCGTGCGACTTGATGCATTTAGATTTCTTCCTTTGGGGGTCATCTCAAAAGTAAGGTCTCTGCCAACAATTCAATAGCTGAAGGATGAGATAATAAGGCATATTGGTGAGATCGAGTAGCAACTATGCAGAGACGTCATCAAATATTTGACCATCGAGTAGAGGCGTGCCACCGAAGCCTTGGCGGGAATTTGGGCGATATTATTTTTCACTCTTAACTATCATGACTTAAATAACATGATGCAATAGAGAAATAAATATTCACCAATAACACTGATTTATTTACTGCTGACTTTGATCCGTCTTAATGAAACACCTTCATATAATCTATATATATAGTGCGTTCATCCCATTTTTCAGCATGTGGCGTACTATAGTATTGATGAAACTTCCAATGTATATGCAATCGAATCCTTATCGTGTTGATCTTTCTATTTCCTTCCTGTTTATATTTTTTATACCTGCTTCGTTATTCCAGCTAACTAGCTTTTGGTTGTGCGTAGCCATTATTAAGGAAAACTGGTGTTCATTTACGGTCATAAATTGTTTCTTCGCCATTTTGATATGTGAGAAAAACGTGTGTCGTAATAATTTCTTTATGTTGCATATCCTGACAAGAACGCACATGTTCTTTACGATTTATTTTATGTATGCACACCTGCAAGAGGATCGAGTTTTTATATGCGCCATGAAACAGATACACCTGTGCATCATGATTGCTTTGATGTAAAGGTAAATGAATGTCTACACCTGTGCGTCAATATGTACAATGCCTGAAGACGTGCCTCTTGTGTCAACAAAAGTATTAAATAGTCGTTTTGAAATTTTTGTGGTCTAAACGGTAAGTTGCAGTCCTGGTAAACAGTCCCAAATGAGGAGGTGGTGTGCGGTCAAATCTTTTACAAGTTTTATAAATTATTTTTTTAATTTCAAATTGCTTATTTAACGGCTGTAGATTAACGACCTGAGATTTACTTACTATTTGCCTACAGGTTCAGAACTGCCTATTTAATATATGCCTTTAATTCTTCATATCTGAATTATCAAAATACCAAATCGAACTTCAAATTGATAATGGTTTTCAGGCAGAAATTATGATTGTAATAAAGTAACTTCAGATCAGGATTGATTTCGCAGTCTTAAAAGTGAATGATTGCCATTAGCCCTCATATTCGGACAAGGACGTTCATCTTGATTGTTAAACTTATAACGTTTCTACTGCTCTACACTGCTGACATATATAATGTGTTTAATCGCATACTCATTAATCTACTCGCATTTTTGAATGGTAACATCTTTTCGACCACGAGGGTGGCGTGTATATATATATATATATATATATATATATATATATATATATATATATATATATATATATGTAAAACTGAACATAGAAGTCAACACTTAGAGACGACAGTCTGTTTCATGAGTACCCACAATGCACCACTGACCGGTATATATAAATAGCCGAGAAAAAACAGCACTGGTGGCCTGACGATAGCGTCTGGCATAAAACAGACTGTAAATATTGACTTCTATGCTCACTGTTATATTTACACAAGCTCTATCTCTGATATTGAGCACTTTATTCCGTAAATATAGCACACCTTAAGACTATATTTCTTCATATATATATATATATATATATATATGTGTGTGTGTGTGTGTGTGTGTGTGTGTGTGTGTGTGTGTGTGTGTGTGTGTGTTAGAATTTTTTTATTAATCCGACAGATTTTAAATAATTTAAACGTTCTTTTTAGTGGATATTGCTGTCAGGATAGACGATTCGTTTATTTTTTCGACAATATATTTATTTATTTCATTCAACCGGCATGAATTTTCGAGATGTCCAAGAACAATGAATGTTAACGCACAGGAATCGAATATATTGAAGCAGAAATCCGAATTCTTGTGTCCTTGCTTGCATATTAGGAAATTCAACTTAAGCACATAAGGGGCTGAATAAAATATATATATATATATATATATATATATATATATATATATATATATATATATATTTCAATTAAACCTTCACTTTTATAACATCATTGCTTTTCTTCTTCTTATCATTATTATTATTATTATTATTATTATTATTATTATTATTATTATTATTATTATTATTATTATTCATACTTTCTATCACACCCAACGTCGTGCGTTTTTTTGTTCGTTTTTTTTTTGTTTTGTTTTTAATAATAATATAGCATTCATTTAAATAAAAAAAAAAGATAAAAAGGGGTTAAGAGGTCATTTGATAAAAATCACCTGAAGATACCGTTGGGTTGGAACCAAGGTAGCGGATTCAACTGACCTCCAGATTTTTAAATTTAAAATCTCTACACGTTATATTTACTTTGATTTTATTTTTTTCACGCGTGTGTGCACCTATTAATACCACTGTTTCATGGTCCGATTCAACTCTGACCATAACCTTATATATATATTAGGTTGGTGCAAAAATAATATCGTTTTCTCTCATAGTAGCACATGTGAGAAAACGACATTATTTTTGCACCAACCTTATATATATATATATATATATATATATATATATATATATATATATATATATATATATATATATATATATATATATATATATATATATATATATATATACATACAGAGAGAGAGGGAGGGAGAGAGAGAGATAGATAATATTAGTGGTAAATATACACATACATATGCAAAATATATATGCATACACATACATATATATTTTTTGAATAAAAATTCCAAGAGGATAGAATCCAGGTAGAACTCAATGTACAGGACAAAGTAAGGTTATAATAAAAAGTTTAAACACTAATATTCCATGGTCATAAATTTATTTACGATTTCAATGGAATAAATTATGACCTTGGAATATTAGTGTTTAAGCCTTTTTATTATATATATATATATATATATATATATATATATATATATATATATATATATAAATTCTCATCGCTTTTATTCGCCTTTGAGTCGTTTTATTTATTTATTTATTTTTTTTTTGTGCTCAAGCAAAATATATTAGTTTTCAACCAAGCGAAGGTTCTCAACTACCAAGGAAGCAAATATGATTTGCCAATGTTTTAATATCTCCTGGAATCTTCTTTTCATAATGCGTAAAAAGAATCTTGTGCAGAACTTAACAGCATGTGATAACTGCCACTTGGAAATTAATATTCCTAATTCTTTAAAGAGGGCTTTGATATTTATCAAAAACGGCGTCCAGATAAGTGCAATATGCTTCTCTCGTTTCCCGGATGTGCATGTGGTGTAATAGAGAGTAACTCCGTATAAGAAAGTGGAGAGACGATTTTCAACTTCAGTTGTGTTCATTACATTAAGTGAAGCGCGAATAGCCTTGGGATAGGTAAGAATCAATTTCCCCTAGATATGGGCTAAATAGTAAGACTTTTATATGGAAAATCATTGTTATTTTAAAATAAAAGTATTGATACAATATTCACTCGCAAATAAAGGATTATTCTGATAATCTAAAATGCGTTTCAGCTTTAAATAATCCACAAAAGTTTGTGAAATCAATCAATTTATAAACCCGCCTGTTTTTATATTTAACTTGAGAATTTATATTTCTGTTCTATGCTCCCATTTTATTACTCTAAGAGGTTAAATAAAGAAAGAGAAATTACAAGCATTTCCTTTTATATACACCTGAGGAAGGTCAGACGTCTATCGGTCGAAGCTTTAGAAAAAACAAGGTGAAAATAGACAGAGAGGAAGAGAAGACTTTTTTCACTTGATGTGGAATATAAGGTCATATACTTATTATGTTCTTATTGCTACCGCCGTTTACATAACAAGTAGATATTTCTTCCTTTGTCGGGTAGAACTGCCAGCACCATTGCCCAACCGGTTTTGCAATTATCTTTCTAATAGCAGAGATGGTCGGGGTGGGGGATAAGAAATGATTGTGTACTTCGTTACTTCGGCCGGAAATTTGAGCTCCGATCTGCCTATCCCACTTTCAGCGCTGATTACAACAACGTCCGTACGCAGGTAAATATAATTACACCAAAAATTTAAATATAGATATCTGGAATAAATAGATGTTGGCAGACAGGAATCATTTGCCATTATTTGACCAAACAGTTTGTTTTGCTGTCAAAATGTTAAAAAATTGTCCTCATCTATGACGCCATATTTATCACAATGTTTCGGCCGTTGTACGCTCCGGCCTTCTTCAAATGGTTGGAATGTCGAACTGAACCCTTCATTTCGCTCACTGGGGTAGACTGTTCTAGTTTCAAGTTTAATGGATGTCAGTTAGCTGTTATCTCCTGCTAATTTCCCTCTGAAAGTTCTCCACTCCCTTAACCGGGTATTGAACTCAAACTCTTTGGGTCATGTCACTGGTTCTAACCAACGCCTTTATCCACTGTGCCATGTGTCCTTGAGAATTTCTGAATATTATAAACCTAATGTCTTCAGCAATCATTTTTACCAGTGCTCATATTGCAATTTTGCTGTTATCATTGCATGTTTTTACCAGAGCTCATATTGCAACTTTGTTGTTATCATTGCTTTTCTCTGGCACTCCTTATTACTGGTTCCCATACTGTATTTATTTCTATGCATGGTCGGCTCAGGATATTTTTGTGGCTTAGCATATGTGCTGATTCCTTAAGTTTACGAATTTTCCAACGGTGTTCCTTGTCTATGATCTCAACATGATCCCACAGGGGGTGATTTTTCTACTTCCCCTCGTGTTACACCTTTCTGGGGTTCTTGAAGCCTTACATTGAGGGGGCGGCCTGTCTCTCCTTTAAATTCCTTTCAGCAGCTGCACGGATAGCGTACACACAGTCTTTAGTCATGTTCTCCTCTATGGGGGGGTCTCACTCGAGAGAGATATCTGCGAAGTGTCGTCAAGCTTTTGAAGGTTGTCCTGATGTTATATGGACCACAGATCCTTTGTATTTTCTCTGATAACCCCTTCACATAAGGCAGGCAGACTATTTTCTGAGTGTTGTTGTCCTCCTCATCTTGTACCCGCCTATCCCAATTTTGGGGGGCTGCTGCTATGTACCTAGGGTAGTTGTTACGTTGCAGGGTACTACTTATACTGACCAATTCTTTATCTAACGTCTCTGGGTCGCCACATGACTTTTGCTCGGTGTTGTAAGCAACGAACGATCCCTTTCTTTACGCTGTATGGATGGTGGGAGTTGAAATTGAGGTACTGTCCGATGAATGTCAGTTTACGGTGTACGGATGTCTTAAACCCATGCTCTGTTCGATATATTAGTACATCCAGGAATGGGAGTGTGTTGTTACTTTCTTTCTCCATTGTGAACTGTATCGAAGGTCTTATTGAGTTCACATGGTCCAGTAGAACCTGAACCTTTTCCTGGTGTGGCCAGAGTATGTACCTTAACAATATAGTTGGCTTTAGAGATATAGATTCTAATGCCATTTCCTCAAAGTATTCCATGTATATATTCGCCATTGCCGGTGATAATGGTGAGCCCATTGCTAAGCCCTCATCCAGTCGATATATGTATGATCCCATTCCGAAGTGTGTTGTTTGTGTACAGAAAGTCAACATCTCCATCAGATTATCTATTGGAATACTGGTCAGTTCTTCTAGGGAAGAGTCAGAGGCCAATCTGTCTCTGACTACTGAGAATGACTCCTCTGTGGGTACCTTGGTGAACAAACTCACCACGTCCAAGCTCACCATCGGGTTGGATAGGATAGGAGCATCTTTGATTATTTCCACGATTCCAAAAGAAATATCCCGAAATAATCTAAGTTAACCAATTCCATGGCTAAAGCTTTGTATTCTGGATAAAACAGATTTTTGTTGAGAAAACATTACATGGTGCAGAATAGCGTTATTTAAAATGAAAATAATATATATAGCTTTTATTATTCTCAGCAAGAAAAACATTATAGGATGCTCTAAAGACAAACGGACACTAAACTTTAAATCCACTTTTAGGTTTTTATGTGCCATGCCTCTACATAATGTCGACAGTAATGGCTCTCCATAATCACTTACCCTTCTTTCATTTTTATTATCGGTTTCATCTTTTTTGTTATTATCACATCGCTTCAGCCATCTACGTTTCTGCCTTCTTCAAATGCTTGTCGATCCTGGTTACTTTCAGAGAAATTTCGAACTGAAGCCCGTTGTAATGTACGGCAACAGGTTGTTAAGGTTGGGGGAAAGGTCTAACCGGTTTCTCTCCCAGCAACTACAGTGGTAATAGTCAGACAGGGGAAAGAGACGGGAGGCAACAAAAATAACACTGCTTCGGAAACCACAACAACAATACTCACGGGAATGACTTCACAGGGCACTGAGTCTTGCTGACAGTTGATTTTCCTCTTACTTTTATTAGTATGAGCCATCTTACAAAGCCCCGGATCGTGACCAGTTGCAGAGAGGCCCGTATATAGACACATCAAGCTGTCCCGCTACTTACGGTAAAAACCTGAATGTGACTGGTGTTGGCAGATATATACGCACGCGATCCGGGTTCTCTTCGTTCGTCATAGATCCTTCATTTTATCTATTTCGGGAGATATCTTGTTGAGATTTTTTTAGCGATTTAGTACTCTTTGTAAGCCTCATTATCCTGAAACCAGGGATTGGCATCACAAGTACTGTGTTACAAACTCCACAGACCAATGCTTTAATTTGCTAGTCTATTGTCTTTTGGTAGAATACTGAATGTAGAACTTTGCTATATATATATATATATATATATATATATATATATATATATATATATATATATATATATATATATATATATATTATCTCTAAGAGATGTTTTCTCTTTATATATTAACCAGTTCCTTTTTTCTTATCCATTGATACAAGCTCCATAGATTGCTCACTCGATGTTCCCGAACCCTGCTGTGTGCTTTTTGTTATATAGTAAGATCCCATTCGATTGTGTTTAATAAAGAATTGTCCTCTTTTTTAAGTCTTACAGGGATCATTCGCTTAAAGCCATTATTAATCATTGACATGAGAAAATGGTTGTATATAGATTATAGGTTAGGCATGATTAGTGAAAATTCAACGCATAAACTATCAGTTGAATATCTCCTTTATAGTATCAACCAACATATTGGTCTTCTGTGATACCAAAATTGTATTAATATCTCGCAATAAACTTGGTTGTCAAGTGTTTTAAAAGAGCATTGAATTTACGAAACTTATTAAAACAAACAATTCAAATACATCGGTGTATTGATCAGTGTGAACAAAGTTAGTACAGGGGATAAGGATATTGGACACGGAATCAGGCTGGGTTAGGTTTAGTTTTGCGCAACACTGCAAATTCCAACAAAGCCAAAACATTAACCAGAAAACTTAAATAGCCTTGTATAGCGCCAAACCTTGCCGAGAAATACCAAAGCTGTCAGCGAATACAAACACTTTCTATGATCAATGGTTCAAATGTCTTTGAACGAGTGAAACTTGTGGATCTTTGCGAAGATAAGATTTCTTGGAACATTGTGGACTGGCGTTACAGAGTCACGAACACGTAACTGTAAATAAATGGCTAGCAGGTGTAATTTAATGATAAATTATTAAGATAATCACGATGCTGATATTCCAAACAACTTCAAACAAAAGGCTAGGAAGGATACGCCCATCAATACTGAAAAGAGTGATAACAGCTACTGAACTTGAGAAACCTTTTCAAAGATTTTATAAATTTCTAACGACAGTGGCACTGTCTGATCGATCAAGGAATACCAAGCGTTTTCTTTATAAGGAAACGGCTAATATGACCAGTATCATTTTAATGCGTCATGTTTCATTTAAATAATGGCCCAGTTCTACTTGACATACAGTACATTGGCGTTCTTATAAAATCATTTTCACCCAAGATCACCTCACCCAAGATCACTTTATATATGTGATAGCGTGTACATTTATAGATGCGACCAGAGTTTGAAATGAAGAAGATGAGCAAGTAAGCGTCATTTTAAATGCAAATAAGACACTAGCTGAACAACAGAGGCAGTGAAGAGTCTGAAGAGGGAGAGTCACGCGACGACAGAAGCTCCGACGCAATTACCCAACCACCACCCGTTGCCAAAAACTCGGACGCCGCCGCATCTTTTATAGAGTCGATATGACAATGGATTTAGTTACACTCAGGTCAAGATGCGTGCAGAATAACTGCCAAAATAGACTTTCTTTCTTTTTTTTTCCCCGAAAGAAAATTCGTTTGAAATCAAATTCCTGTTGTGGACGCTTTGAAGTCACGTGACATAAAATCTCCATGCTTTTCATAAGGAATACATAACATATCAGATATATTTCATATATATATATATATATATATATATATATATATATATATATATATATATATATATATATATATGCACTCGTGAAAATTCTACAATGCATTTTTCAATTTACGAACGAGTATTTCGTTTTCTCTATCGCTCTCAAGCTTGCTCTGTCCCATATATATATATGTATATATATATATATATATATATATATATATATATATATATATATATATATATAGTGTCATTCACAGACGGACTGTTTCACTGTATCGCAGCTCCTCAATGTGGTTAGACGTCCGACTGCTTCAAGCCGGGATCGAAACCTGACTGATTTTGCATCAGTCAGCTATCTTCGTTGAACGACAGAAAGGAAGGGAATTGTAACGGTTTTTTCCCCAATACGAAATAGGCCAGCGGCTCAGAGAACTCAGTCCGTACTTAAAAGGTAATGCTTAATAGCAGTAGGAACCGCTATATATATATATTGATTCTTGATAAAGACCTAACAGTATCCGATATATATATATATATATATATATATATATATATATATATATATATATATATATATATATATATATATATATATATATATATGTATGTATGTATATATATTTATATATATATATATATATATATATATATATATATATATATATGCATGTATATATGTATATATACTTAAAATTACATTTCATTTTCAAAACAGAATCACATATTAAAGGATTAAACAGGAATTTGAGTTACTCTCTGCATATAATTCCACGGAGAGCCCTCAACAAACAAGTTGAGATGTGTCGTGGTGGGGTTCTAAATACATGATTAAAACGAAAGGTGCTCCACGTGTGCTTCTATGTAGATTTACATATATATATATATATATATATATATATATATATATATATATATATATATATATATATATATATATATATATATACATACATATATACATATATATATATATACATACATATATATATATATATACATACATATATATACATACATATATAGATATAAATAAATATATATATATATACATACATACATATATATACATACATATATACATACATATATACATACATATATACATACATATATACATATATATATACATACATATATATATACATATATATATACATGCATACATATATATATATACATACATATATATACATACATATATATACATGCATACATATATATATATACATACATATATATATATATACATACATATATATATATATATACATACATATATATATATATATATACATATATATATATGTATATATATATATATACATACATATATATATATATACATATATATATATATATATACATACATATATATATATATATATATATACATATATATATATGTATATATATATATATTGATCAATTTTCTACATGGGTATCTATGTGTCTGTATGCATTTTTATATTGTGGGATAGTTTGTATGTATATATATATATATATATGTGTGTGTGTGTGTTTTTCTGTGTTAGTGTGTGTTACTGTTATTAGATCCGTATAAGTGTATATATTTTTTTAAATTTTAATACTTTTTCAAAATAATCTTTCATAAATGTTTCACGAGTTTCTTCAGTAGATTATATATATTGATATTAAAATTTTTCAACGATCAGTTTTCAATTTGAGCATATGTCTGTGTGCATATGTGTACTTGTATATGTGTGTGTGTGTGTCTAACATTATATATATACATATATATATATATATATATATATATGCTTATATGTACATGTAATATATATATATATATATATATATGACTGTATGTGTGTGTAATATATACGTGTGTATGTGTGCGTGTATAATATGTACGTATATATGTGTGTTTGTAGTGAGAGAGTGAAAAGAAACAACTTGAATTCAATAAAATATTTTAATCATAAAAGATTACATTTTAATGTTTAAATAATTTTAAACTGGTTGACATACATACATATATATATAATGTGTGTATATGTATGTATGTATGTATGTATATTTCCACTATAGTCTGTGAACCTTTCAGTTTTACGATACACCGATATTTATAATTGAAATTTGTAACATTAAAATATGCATGGGTGGAACTAGGGAACTCTTGACTCTGGCAGTGAAAATTGAATCCTGATAACGACCTAACAACATCGGGATGAAAACATGAATTTGAATACATTATTTTTTTATCTAGATGTGCAACAAAGTTTTCAAAAACTGCATCTTATACAGAAAGAAACAATCACCTGTACCGTGGAAAAGGCAATAAATCGATAAATAGAATTTGACTCAGTCAGAAGTCGATCTTAATTTTCACATTTAACTTTTTTATATATTTCTTAATATTCCATGAATTTTCCCGAGTAATGTTCTTATGTTCCGGCTTTGATCAGTTTGGGACGTATTTTGAATATCTAAGAAAATCTTTCTGGTGAATATTAAACATTTTTCATTTCTCTCGTAGGACACGGTGCACACAAACTGCTATTAATCTACTTCTGTATAAGTGACATTAGAAAAAAATCTGCAATGTTATTGGTCCTGATCTGTCATCACGGTCTTTTTCCAATCGCCGTAACGTTTTTTTTTTTGTTGTTGTTTTTTTTTTCCTGCGCTATTTATATAAATATATTCAGGGTAATTTTTCCTATGACATATTTTCTTTGGTCGCCAGTTCGCATGTTACTAGACTACCGTTAAGGTCATATTATTTTACAGTTGAAATGTCTAGATATAACCGCAAGTCCTATGCTAACAGTTTCTTCTCTCGTGCTTCTCGCCTGTTGAACTCTGTTCCAGCTACTTGTTTTTTGTACTTCAAAAACTTTACTTTAATATGAAGCGTTATCTTATGTCTTTCTAATTCCTTTTCTTTTTATTTTTTTAATATTCTCTCACACTCAGTAACAGCTTGTGTCTTAGAGGCTTTATTGCCTTGCTGGCAGTGAAATGATTTTTTTTAAATAGTAATAATTTAAGTGAATTCACTTTTGTTTAACTCTAATACGAACAAGTACCGAAGGAAAACACAGTATATATTTCTATATTAGAAATACGAGTATCAAGCAAGAATAAGCAATAAAAAAGAGAAAATAAAATGGCCCAGTGTTCTCTACTATTTGCTCCAGTTCAGAATTTTTACATATAATTTGGTATTCTCATGTTGCAATTTTGGAGGACGATTTCGATGTCGTAAAACCGATGGAAGATTCCTGTCAAAACTAATTCGTTATCTACTAAAATTTTAGAGAAACAATTTTCAGTAAATAACAATTTATTCCAAGATATCCGAGTATTATTTATTGACGAAACACAATGACCCTATCTCACTTTTATTTTATTTTATTTTCTCTTTCCCTCAGTGACGTGTGTGAAAAGGAAGAAATCCGCCATGGGATATTTCTTAATAAAACAAAAAAACTAAAATAAACCATTTTCGCAATTTGTTAACAGAAAAAAAGGAATGAAAAGTATTCGTAATCTCGTGCACAAGCATTTGTTCAAGGTCATAAATAAACTGTGTTTGATTTTGGCTTTGGTTTTCTTTTATGTGCTTTTTGTTTGATACGTCAAACGTGATTTCACAAGGACGGACGTTGGCTAGCATAGGCTAAAATTATCAGGAGAATATTTAAAGAATCCTAAGAAGAAAAAAGTCTGGCAAAAACGTTTCTTCTTCCTGAACATCTTGTTGGAGTGAGACAAAAAATATACTCACCAGATCAATGAGGATAATTGTACTGATCGATTCTCCGATCAGTGACTGGATTTTATTTTCAGCCTTATTCTCTGATTGAATAGAATTATGATCAGCTGCTTCGAGGAGCAATTCCACAAAACATATACACACCCACATATATATATGTGTGTGTGTGTGTGCATTTATACATCCTAACGTAAACAATGACAACATATCACAGGAACGTGTGTGTTTAAAAAAGCAGTAATTCGAGCTTTGTTTAAGTTTTATGTGGCTGAACGGTCATAGCACAGGAGACTTAAAGGTGGTTATGTATAAGATACAGTTTCGATTCCAGTCGGAGGTAGCATATTTTCTACTTTAATTAATATAGTTTGATTAAAAATAACAGATCATTTACTCAAAAAATGCTATCCATAAAAATAACCTATAAAGAGAATATATATATACACACACATATATGTGTCTGTGAGCATTGAGGATTAACTTTTTCTTCAACGCTCATACAACTCTTTGTTTAATAAATTCATTTTATCTTGAAAAATTCCACAGTGGATGAAACGCGTCGGCTAATATTACATTCGTCCTATTGTCTTTTACATTTATAAATATTGCCTTTTTCTACAGGCTAATTCTGAAAATGTTTTCATATTTGAAGACATCGAAAGCAAAAAAATACATACAGAATATAGTCAGAGTATAAATGCAACAACTAACATCCGCATATATATATATATATATATATATATATAGTCAGACAATTCACTCTCACACACGAACATGTAAAGTTGAGAATGTTTCCATTCATAAGTATATCGATATATTCGCTAACCTTGAAAGTTTATACAATCGCTGGCAGAAATGATGGAATCAAAATTCTGAATGTTTGTTCAGGGTTCTTTTTTTCGTTGACAATATGACAATTTTCCCGCTTAAAACTAATTTATTTTTCAAATAGCGGAGAATAAAAATTCAACCTCCAGGCCATATTTAGGAAATAGGGAATTAATATTTATATTTCTACAATGAATAACGCCACAATCTGAAAATACAAATTATTTTGCAGTTCTAACAGTCTGTTCTTGCAGCTCTTGCCGACCTTTGAACTTGGTTAATTAAAAGTGACATTTTAGAATAAAATGTCCCCCTTATAGAAAGGTGGGTATATATGGAAAACATAACGGTTAACCCTAGACGTAAACAGTTTAAGATTGTAGTAATCTGTGAAGCATTCTCTTAGGAGTTAGTTCCACGAAGCAATGATTTGTAAGAAAAAGCTTCTCGATTGGCACTTACATCTCACGAATGGAATACAAAGGGGTACAAATGTGTTTCACTAAGATGTACATAGCATGTCGCATCTCAGCGGTGAAGGCCTAAACTGGCGGCACTAAGGAATGTAGTTTGTCTGAAGACTTTCCATAGAAATAGCGACAAAATAACGAGAGGCTTGCAAAAGTTCCTTGTAAAGTAGAAAATAATTCATCGCTCACGAGGAGACGGAGTCACCTTTGGATCCTCTATCAGGATGAATGCAGTCAACTGAACAAAAAAGTAACTCTAACAATAGATGTTAAGTAAAAGGAAACATGTCTCCAATAAAAGATGTGTAAATTTAAAGAAATGTCAATTGAAATGAAACATGTCTACAACACGAGATCTGACAATTGAAATGTAACATGGTTCCAACAAGAGATAAATCGCTTGAATGGAAGTATAGCTCCAACAAGAGATTTGTCAATTGAAAGGGAATATGGGTTGGACCATTAATATTTCAATTGAAAGGAACTATGGTAGCAATGGTTTGGTTTGGTTTATTTTGTTTAACGGTATATCAACCTCAATGGGTTATTTAATGCCGACAACTTTTTTGGGATAGATTCGTATGAATAGAATATGTATTTTTTGGTTTAGATTGCTTTGGTTTATTTTGTTTAACGGCATATCAACCTCAATGGGTTACTTAATGCCGACAATTTTTTAGGATAGATTCGTATGAATAGAATATGTATTATTTGGTTTAGATTGGTTTGGTTTATTTTGTTTAATGGCATATCAACCTCAATGGGTTATTTAATGCTGACAGAAATTGCTGGTAATATTTTGTTTTGTCAAATATCTGTTTCTGGCAATATATTTCCTTCAAAATTGTATTGCTGGAAATATTTTTTTTCAAAAAGGTATAACTGGTAATAGTTAACTATTTTTCCATAGCTGGGAACCTATCAGGTGCTGCCACCCCGAGTCAAGGTGAACGTGGGTACACCAGCAATTAAGAGGTGGTCCCACGCTCCTCAAAACATCCTGATTAGAGGCCTTGCTTCTGGATGTAGTTTTACGTCTTACCCAGGACGCTATGGTAGCAATAAGAGATACGTCAATTGAAATGAAACATAGATACAAGATATCTGTCAATTGAAATAACATGGCTCCAACAATGTCATTTGAAAAAAGTGTGGTTCCAAAATATATCAGTTGAAATGAAACATGGCTACAACATGAGATCTTTTAATGGAAAAGATACATGGTTCGAACAAGATATATGCCAATTGAAAGGAAGTATGCTTCTATCAAGATATATGTCAACTGAAATGAAAGAGATGGTTCCAGCAGGAGATCCGTCAGTCTAAATGAAATATGCCTCCAAGAGATCTGTCAATTGAAATTATATATGAATCTAGTAAGAGATATATCAATTGAAATTAAACGTGGCTCAAACAAGAGATCTACCAATTCAAAGGAATTTGGTCTCCAAGAAGATATATCAAGTGAAAGCAAATATGAGATCTGCCGATTGAAAAGAACTATGGCTCCAATAAAAGAGCAGTCAGTTGAAATTGACTTGGTTACAACTAGAGCTATATCAATTGCAATGAAACCTAGCTACCACAAGAGTTATGTCAAATGAAATGAAACATGGTTCCCACAAGGGATCTGTCAATTGAAAGGAAATACGATTCCAAGAATAAACAAGTGACTTTTTTAAAATTAAATATGCCTAAAAGAACTGTTCAATTGAAAGGATGTAGGGATTGAACAAGAAATCTGTCAATTTATATGTAGTACGACTAGAGAAGAACTGTCAATTGAAAGGAAGTATGTTTAAAAGTAATCTGTCAGCTGAAACGACACATGAAATGACTACTACAAAAGATATGTCAATTGAATGGAACTATGGCTCCAAGAAAACATCAGTCAACTGAAATTAATGACTCCAACAACAGATCTTTAAATTAAAATTAAATATGGCCCTAACAGGAGAACTGACGATTGAAATGAAACATAGCAGCAACCAGTGATCTGTCAACTGAGAGGAAGTAATGCACCAAAAGAGATATATCAATTGAATTTAAACATGGCTAAAATAAGAGATCGATCAGCTGAAATGTTACATGGCTCCAACAAGAGATTTGTATATTGAAATTAAAAAGACTTCAACAGGCGATCTCTCAATTGAAAGAAAATAAGGCTCCAACAAATCTACAACTTGAGATATGTCAATGGACATGAAACATGGCTCTAACAAGAGGTCTCTCAACTATAATAAATATGACTCTAAAAAGATATCTGACATTTGCAAAGGGATATGTCTACAAAAACAGATCTGTCAATTCAAATGAAACATGGCGACAAAAATAGATCTGTGAACTGAAACAATACATGGCCCCAAAAGGAGACCTGTCAAATGAAGGAAAGTATGTCTGCAACAAGAGATCTGCCAACTGAAATGAAACATGTCTACTACAAGACGTCTTCCAATTGAAAGGCAGTATAGCTCCAACAGGAATTCTCTCTGAATGGAGGTATCGTTCAAGCGAGTTCTGTCAATGGTCATGAAACATGGCTCTAACAAGAGATCTGTGAATTGAAAGGAAGGATGACTAGAATGGCTCCAACGGGAAATCTGTTAATTGAAATGAAGTATGGCTCCAACACGAGATCTGTCAAAAGAAAGTCTAACTCCACCAAGAGATGAATCAATTTAAACAAGAATGTCTTAACTAGAGACCTGATAATTTAAATGAAACCTGGTTAAAAAGTGATCTCTAAATTGAAAGTAAATATGGCTATAACAGGAGATCTGTCAATTGAAAAGAAGCATGGCTCCAACACGTGATATGAAAAATGCAAGGAAGTATGGCGCCAACAAGTGTTTTGAAAAATGAATGTAAGTACAAGAGATCTGTCAATTGAAATGAAACATGGCTACAAGAGAGAGAGATTTACGTAAACATTATAAATAATTATTAAGCAACTTGGAGGTGAATAATCAACTCCAAATAATTCATCGTTTACGGGATAAAATTTGGTGCAATTATGAACAGAATTAGAAAATTATCAAAATAGATATAATCATATGAATTAACAGAGAATTGCATAAAAAAAGCAAGCGACAATAATTCGCATGATGATTTAAACAGAAAAAATGGTTACAGTAATTAATTATGGAATGGGGGATTATACAATGAGTGATACCTGAAGCCGAAACCCGAAACTACCTTCACCAAGGCGATGAAGCTGGGATATTTGTCTGGTGAGATTCCAATACAGCAAATAAAGATGAGTGCATGAAGAAGACAAACGAATTTATTCATGTAATTGTATTTTATTTAAAAGGCCAAGGGAAATAGAAACCATTATCTCACCAGTTAATACGCAGGTGTACATTGGAATTTAATTTACTTTCCCCATTCTCTTAATAGGGAATAGGTTTCGGGATGACTATGTTATTTTCAATACGATAATGCATATTGTCACAATGTAAACATATTTAACGTTCCTGTTCATAAAAAATGTTTGTTCGAAGGATGATATAACAATGACAAATAATTACTCTGTGCACTTTTCACTCCCGCTGAAATGTTTATTTATTATATTTTAATAATATGCGAACTCATTGTTAAGTGTTTATTTAAATTTTAATGTTAAAACACATTTTTATAAATTTATGAATACAATAATTTATTTATTTATTTTTTTGTAAAGTACCTAACATCTTTGTTTTCATTTCTCAAAAATAAAAAAATGTATAAATTCACATTCGCGTTAGGGTTTATTAAAATTTCTATAATCACTTTTTAAAAAATAATCATTGCTGAATAAGACAAAAATCTATACAGTAATAGCGGAGACAAGGGAATAACTGACCATTTAAGCACGATGTTTGAACATTACTGAAAAGATTATTTCATATTTCCTTCAGGAAAGGCATATTAATGCCAGGGATAGTAATGTGTTCGGGTCATAACCTAACTGAATCTATATGGTTGATTTTTTTTTTTTTTTAAATACCTTCTGACTAAGCCACAATCTACAGAGCTTATATTCTAACTACTATTAGATTGAATTCATTTCATGAACAAAATCCTGAGAAGGATAATTAAATAAAGATGAATTTATTTGAATATTTTTGTTTTTTTATTATTTATTAAATTTCCCATTATATTTACATCTATCCTAATTGTTAAAAATATCAGGCCAGTTTAAAACATTTAAATTCTACTCAATTGTGAAATATTTCCGAAAGGCAGATTGTTGAGCTGCGAAATAAAAATATGTCTTAGCCATTCTGAGATTTATTTGCTTGGACCGGAAAAAATGGATGAATGTCCTCCAAGTTTAACTATTGCATTATTTCTTCACCGGTTAAGTAACCATGAATATAGACAAACATATATACACGCAAACACAGGACTACCCTGAATCCATTGCTAGGCCAGCTGCTAACAAAGTTGGCTTACAGTTTCATGATAGATACATTTTCTCTCCAGAATCTATTTTACTTATCTATGTCTACCATTCGTTCATACTTAGAATATTGCTGCTACATATGGTCCGGTGATCCTGCTATTTACTTAGAGATTCTTAATAAAATCTAAAGGAGAATCAGCCCCCACCTGGCGTCTAGGCTTCAATCATTTTCCCACGCCTGTAAGGTTGCCTTTCTGCGTCTTTTTTTTTATAAATAATATCATTGTAAATGTTCGGAGGGACACTTCTCTATCGTACCTACACTTTATGAACATGAACGCAGTAGTACATTAGCAAGAAGGTTTAAATAATTTAAAATTGAAATGCCTACATGGAACCGTAGGTTCTATGCTAATAGTTTCTTTTTCGTAAGTCTCGCTTCCGGCTTCCTGTTTGCCAGACAATTTTGATATTAAAAAATTGAAATGCATCGTTAAACATTATCTTCTGTCTTCCTGATAAATCTTCTATTGTCTCGCTCCTTCATATCTTCTATTTTCTAATTCTTTTACACCCAGTAACTCCTTGTATCCTAGTGGCTTTAGTGCTTAGCTTGGGTTAAATTCAATTGCAATAAAGACACATACAAATACAGTGCTGTGCAAAAGTAAGTGAACCCCTAAAATATTTAAAATAATTATCACTTTTTCCAGATGATCATCAAATATTAATTAATTTATTCATTAAGAAAAACCTTTATCAAAAATATTAGTTAAAATATTAGTTAAAAATTCAAAATTAAGAAAAACCCTTATTAAGTGAACCCTTATATTTACACTCTTTATTTTTGTTTTACATAGTTGCCAGTGTAAATAAATTTTGGAGGATGTGTAAAAATCAAAATGACACGTATTCTTTTTTTTTTTTTTTTTTTTTTTTTTTGGTAAGCAGTGTAAACTTCAGTCAAACAATATAACTCATTGTGTATGTAAAAGTATGCAGTTAGAGATTAAATTTTTAAAAATTTATATATGCAAATAACAAAAGAACTTTCTGGAGCATTAAAAATCGCACAATTGAAACCTATAATGATGGAGAAGGCTACGAAAAGCTATCAATACATTGTAGAGTGCACTTTTTCACCAAAGAACAAATTTAGCATGACGGCATCAACAAGTGACCATCCACGAAAAATAACAGCAAGAGTTCACCGAGCCCCAGGCAAATTCCAGCCGTGACTTTTGAGGTTTCTCCGCTGCTCGTTGGTCAATATCGGAATGAATGTACATACATATAGAATGTGACAAAATCTGAACAACGCCGATTTTCATGGCAGAATACTTAGAAAAAGCCATTGCTTACAAAATAGCACAAGCATGTTCACCTCAACTATGCCAAAGTTTCATAAACATCCTGGAAAAATAGTTTATCGTCAGATGAGAAAAAACTAGAGTTATTGGAGAGGAATGGTAGGTGGTATATCTGGCGAGTTCCTAATACGGTTTTTAAAGAGAACAATTTGATAGCAGCCATTAACCATGGCGGTGACAGCATCATGAATTGCAAGTGTTTATCGGCAACAGGCAAAATAGTACACATTGCAAGCACAATGGACTCTACAAGATACTAAACAACTTTGAACAAAGGTGTCTTGTCCTCAGTTCAAAAATTTGGATTTAGATCGTGACTGGAACTTCCAAAAGGCCAATGATCTAAAGTAAATCCAGAAAAGAATGGGTTCGTAAAAAAGATATTTCAAGTTTTGGAACGTGCTAGACAAAGTCCTGATTTAAACCCAATTGAAAAAGTGTGATTCAAATGAAAGAAGGCAGTGCATGCAAGAAACCCCGGTAAAACCGATCAGTTGTGGGAAGAAGAATGGTCAAAAATCAGTACTCACTACTGCAAGAAACTTCTTAAAGATTATATAAAAAGAGTGGTTGACATTGTAACCTCAAAAGGAGCAGTCACCAAATATTAAATCTAAGGGATCACTTACTTTTGCACATCTTGATTTTGAATTTTGAATTAATATTTTTATTCCAGCTTGATAAAAAAAATTTGAAAGTTGTAATTGATTTAATAAAGGTTTTTGTTAACGAATACATACTTTGATTAAGATTTGTCGATCATCTAGGAAAAAAAAACTATTATTTTAAATATTATTCTAGGGGTTCACTTACTTTGCACAGCACTGTATCTATTTTTGTTTACTGACCTTAATATACGAGAAATCATTTTAAGAAAAAATATGCATTCGCCGGTTGGTCCCGAACCTCTGGGCAGAGGGAAGTCATTGTTTCCAACGTGACTTAACCGTCTTGGTAACAGGACAGAATCTGAAACATGCATTTAAACGAAATTCTTCCCGAATTAAATTCTTCGAAATTTTCAGATCTACCCTGTTTCATGTCCAAACTTAATGTAATTTTCAACGTAATTTTTTTATTTATCAGACAGATTTTTTATCCTTTTAAACTTTATTTTTATTTGATACTCATAACTGAGAAGATGCTCCATTTACTTATTAAACTGTATATTTATTTTCATCTACCAGCCTGAATATTCGAGAAATCTTATTAAAAAAAAATACACGCTCTCCGGGTGGACTCCGTGGCCGAGTCGTTTAAGTAGTCGACCGGAGTCAGGATATCGAGCCAATGGAACGATCCTTTTCGTAGCTGCATAGTATGAGCTTTGACAGAGCTACATACAGTTTTTTTTATTCAGTCCTTCTCCAAACCTATTGCCATCCAAGGCTATAGAACACCTAGTTGGGTTGGTGGAGTGTTGGATTTATAATTTTTCCCAAGATTATTACCACGTAACTTGGTTTACTGGGTCATGCGAGGATTTTTTTTTCTACAGAATCTACCATACATGCCTATAAGTCTATCCTTCGTCACTGCTTAGAATATTACTGTCACATATAGTCCGCTTGGTAGAATCCAAAGAAGACTCAGCAATATTATCGGTTCTTATCTGGTGACTCGGTTTCAGACATTTTCCCACCGTCCTAAAGTTGTATCTCTGTGTCTTTTCTATAATTACTTTTATGTTAATTGTTCGAATCATCTATTCGCTATGGTACCTAGACTTTATGTATTTAAGCACAGTACTTGACTGGCGTCAAATCGCATCAATTTAAAGTTCGATTGGCTATATGTAACCATAGGTTCTATGCTAACAGTTACTTTTTCGCACTTCTCGCTTGTGGAACTTCCTTCCAGATTCATGCTTTCCAGCCCAATTTAATCTGCAAAAAATTAAATGCAATGTAAATCGGTATCTACTGTCCTCCGGATTAATATTTATTCTTCCCACTCATTATTAAAGTTTCTGTTCCTAATTCTCCTATAACAAGTAACTCTTGTGTCTTAGTGGCTTTACTACCTTTCATTGGGTGATACCGATTAAAAAAAAACAGTGGATATAATGAACTCGACTCGCTGATTCTTTAATCCGTTAATCTACCACTCATCCTCAAGAGGATTAAGGCACGTCGAATCTAACGACAGTTTCCTTCTTCTGGAGAGAATATTTTTTAATAACATTTCTCGAATATTCAGCCCGGTAATTGAAAATAGATAAATATTTTGGACATAAGGTTGGGGATCAGTTTTCTATTGTTATTAAGTAATAAATTTTTACCCAAGAATTTCTACACTGTATTCCCCAAGTATTACTACATTATGCAAGTGAATGTTTTCTCAAAATAAATTGTTATTAGAGAAATGATGATGGGAAAGTTTTCAAGATATATTTATGTTCAATATTTTTACAGGAAATAAAGTGTAGGGTCAGTTTTCGTTCGTTATTAAGTAAACCGATTCACTATAGATTGAATACACTATATCAAATTTTTATTATACATATACACAGACAACCACACTCTCTCTCTCTCCCTCACTCTTTCTCTCTCTTACACACACGCACAGATATATACAGGGGTAAATTATCGCCATATAATACTTTTAATTTTGCGCGTGTCAGTGGTTTGATTTTGATTTTATCGACGGTAAAATCGGGCACGATCTGTGAGGAAAAGTGCACCATGACTCAATTCACTCCGCCAGAATTCGGAAACGTCATGCTGTACTGCTTGGCATTCGCACCGGAAGCTCCACTAAGAATATTTCAGTGAGTTTGGGTGTCAATCTGAGATCTGGATAAGTCCCATGGTGATTACAAAGGTCTTTATTTCCTGTAAAAATATAGTGATGGCGAAGTTAGGCCGCTATTTCTTTGCGCACTGAGTCAAAAATTCAACACGGGGGCCTACATCAAGTGTATTGAAGAGGTGTAGCACTACCTGACTGCTAGAAGACCCTATGTCTGGCAAAACGGACTCTGCAACATGCTACACAATCAAAGGAACACAAACATAGCTGTCAGACAATTTCTGCGACCACACCAATCCTTACATCTGGCTACCTAACTGGTCTGCAACCACCTTGATTATTATGTAAGAGGCTCAGTTGAGACCAAGAAAACAATCTGTAACAACAAAGATGAACTCAAAGCAAGGATTATGGCAGCATTCACTAACTTAAACAAGAAGACCGTCAAGAAGAGATTCCGGAGATTTCGAAGTTGTCTGGAGACCATGTTTGAAGCCAATGGCAATTTTATTGAATAAATTTACTTATTTATTTCAAGATATTTTTGTGTAATTTTGGTAAATATATCTGTTAAAATGAGATTTCAGTGTTACTTTCATTTTTGCGTCAATTAAACGGCAATTTATCTATCGCAGTCTGTTAATATTACATCAGATTTTATTATTCAAGTAAATGTTTTCAATATGATATTGACATTGACCAATGTCAGACATTATCAGGATGTATTTATATTCTATACTTATATACATGCATTAACACTCACACACACAGATTGATAGATTCTGTATTTGGGCAGCAATCACTCTTTTATTCATGTTTCGTTAAAGACGGCTGACAAGATACTGCGTTTAAAATTTTTATTTAATTTTTCTTGTGTTCGTACAAGAGTTTCTTTCTGGGCAGAAACAGCGTAAAAACAATCCAAAATTCCTGCATATCCGAGCGCTTTCGGCTATTCTTTTAGCCATTACCAAGGACGACTTTTATTTTCTATGTTTGACTGAATGTGTGGGGTTTTATGACTATATCTGAAGTTATAGGAATGTTTTATTTTCCAAACCCGTCAGCACATTGTGAGTTTGTTCAGAGTTAATGCTATTGTTTACTTTCCTTTTTATTCTTCCATTATTTTTAATATTTTTACATGTCGGTGAGGCTATTACACTTGTATTTTCTACTAGGATGTTGCGAATGGAGTTTGGTAGGTTTACGTGTGTGTTTAAATGAGTCCAAAATGCGTCCTAATATTCACTGAAGAGGCAAAGGGGATCCACATCAAAGGCTGTGGGAAAATGACTGAAGTTGAGATACCAGGTTAGGAATGATAAAATTACATATCCCTCTTTGGATTTTGTCAAGTATCTCGATATATATAGCAGTCGTACCAGACCAGGTATGGCTGCAATATTCAATGCACGAACTAATGCTCGATTTATAAATATGATATTTATTTTTTCCATTATATATATATATATATATATATATATATATATATATATATATATATATATATATATATATATATATATATATGTAGATATATATATAGTTTATGCAAACTTAGGTAATCCGTATGGGTAGACCCGAGGAAAGAAAAACTGTCCTCGTGAAAGTAGTGTAGCTTCTTCCTTTAAAGTCGGTCTCCACCCCTCTAATACTTAGCCATCTATATCTTGAGACTAGACACAATAAATTCGAACAACATCTAGCCGACACATTGGAGTTAAAAATTAAAAATAAGAATTTGAAATGATACATATGACACATTCATATCCTCTTTCCCACCTCACTTCCTCACTTCGTTAATTTTACGTATACTTGATGAGGTCCGTCAAAAATGTGTGAATTTCTTTTTATTCTTCATTTTTCATTTCAATTTTTGAAAGTAAAGTCTGATGATCCAGAGCCCTATTAAAGGGGTTATGGTGAAATAATTTATTACATGGAACCTTAACGTGGTCTGTTTTTATTCAAATATATATATATATATATATATATATATATATATATATATATATATATATATATATATATATATATAACATTTGCATTGTCGTAAAAGAAAAAGAATCAAACCCAAAAGGGAAACAATATATAGTAATATTCATCCCTCACAGAGACAAATCTGAAAAAAATTCGGAGTACAAAGATCAAATAATAATTTAAAAGAATCTTAAATAGTGTCAAGATAAGATAAAAAAAAATAATAAATGTAAGAATGTGTTGTCATCTTTATTCGAAACCACACGTTTATCATAGTTGTTATACGCACAACATTTCAGCCGTTGTACTCTTCGGTCTTCTTCAAGTGGTCGATAAACATCACAGACTGTTTTAACATAAACTTTTATTCAATTCACATGTGTAGATTGTTCACCCCTCGTTTCCTGTAGTATGCTCTATCACACCTCTCCCACACAAACAATGCGGAGAAGTTCCGCGAGACACGAAATAATCACGTTTGATCTCTTCGAGGTGTAAAAACTTAACTCACTGAAAACACTTTCTAATTCTAACATTCCCACGTCCGGTTCAGCCAATCAAAACCGACATCCCTGTTTTATCTAACATCTGACCTTAAAGGTCAGCCTCGGAAAGTCTGAGCCAAATACACTGCCACTAAAAATATAAAATGAAACTATTATTTAACAATTTCTGAACAGTAATTTTAGTGATCAGTGTAGACGTAAAATGAAAGGCCATTGTGGCTCGGATACCCGACTTCAAAGTAGAAACAAATAAGAGATTAATTTGATGGGTTAATTTTGTATGGGTTAAAGTTTTCCGCCCTTTCAAGTTTGACGAGTGTAGTAACATAAATGTTTTTTGACACTTGTGTGTGGTTTAATTCAAAACAATGAACGTTTAAACTAGAGACTATATTCGTGTAAAACAATTCTTCATCCCATTCTGTTATACTCATTTTACCCACCATGTCAGAAAAGATTTTAATGACACGAAATTAATGGAATTGCCTATAGGGTCTCCCGTTATAAATCAACAGAAACCATGATTTCCACCATTAAAAGAGATTTATATGAGATTGGAATCAATATTCAAGCAAAGATATTTTTAATCTCCTGCAAATAAAGTTGAATTCGGAGCGGTAGAAAAATTAATTAAACAAATAGTTGAAAGATTGATAAATATTATAGAATGTTAAGGAAACCATATCAAT
>OZ010605.1:84134427-84314427 GCA_963932145.1 Acanthosepion lycidas
GACAGGATTTGAATATTCGTCACACTTAACAGGAGGAACTACCGTCTAATCCGGCGTGTTTGACAATTTGGCTACAAAGAGCTTCACAATCAATGAAAATTATGTTTTTAACACTCACTCGTTCAGATGTTCTCGAAATGACCAGTCTCCTCAAGTTCGTGTCCGAATTGTAATAAACATGCGCCGGAATAAAAAAAAATTAAAGCCATTAATTCTTTAGATATTGCTTTGTTTACTTTCTGTCTAATTATCCTGCTATTTATAAAATACTAGCTTCTATGCTGCCCTATCTGGCGGCACTTAAGCTAGCTCCTGCGGGGGTGGGGGTGGGGGCTCTTGATTGGGCCTTCGGCTTGATCAGGTGTTTGAGAGTGCTTTAATCTTTGCATATTCTCAGAATTAGAAGCTCTCCTGGATGCCATTTGATCTTTGTTTCCATTTGCACGAGACTTTCTTTTCCTTGTCGCAGCCTTGACCCTTTTGATTGCAATCTGGTCCTCTGTTCGCGGAGATTTCTTTTTTTTTCCGATTCAGACTGTTCCCGTTTGCGATAGGCATCGATAAACTACAGAAGAACTCAAAATTGATCGTTGCATTTCATATTTAAGCTTAGCATTTAAAAGTTCAACGATAAATTCTTCTGCTGCCATTTCAATTTAGATACATTTTGATCTACCGTAGGTTCTTACTTTCCTTACAAACAAGTATTTTTTTCTTTCATGGCTGACTTTCGCAATTGATTTCGATTATTCCCAAATTTTTTTGAAGTTATAAAAATCACTATTTTACAAAAAAATTGTCATAAAAATCAGACAACTTGAAAAATCCAGAATTTCAGAATTGCGGGTCCGGAATGTTTTTAATTTTCTCTGCGTGTCGACTTGATTCTAAAATGGCGGTAATTTGAATAAGTGTGACATACTGACATTCACATTTATTTATATAGAAGATGAGAATTCTAAAAGTCAGTGAGTTGTGTCCCTTTAATTGAAAAAGTGTGACGAATACAGACTTTCGCATTTATTATATAGAAGACAACGGAGTAAGAAAAAACTTTCTTTTTCCATGAATGACATCACTTTCGTTTTAACTACCTTCACTTGTTGACAATGTTTGTTGTTTTTAAAAAGCGATCATTAGAATTGTAATAGAACCTAGACATATGAAAGTGAATTTATATTTCTTCTTTGTTCTTGAACTGCCAACAAAAATAAACAGTAATTATTTCTTATGTTCTTTATTTAAACTATTTATTTATTATATTGGAATGGTTGATAAATCATCTGTGTATTGTCGAACTTTATAAAATAGCAAATAATAAGGATTTCCTTATAGTTAGTTCGCATAATTGTTATAATTAAATAATTATTTATAAATTTATAAAAATAACATTTTATAAATAAAAGTTATTCATATTTGTTTCTTTATAAAATCCTAAATGATAAATATTGCATTGCATTATTATTACTAAAATTATTTTTAGTTTGTATAAAGTTGTAAATATAAAATTATTATTGTAAATAAACAATATTTTTGTTGTATATTCTTGAGAACAATAAATATGTATAAATTCACTTTCACTTAGATTTTATTCTAATTATGATTATCGCTTTTAAAACATTAAATATCGCAGTAAAGTTTGTTAAAATAAAAGCAGTAGCATGGCTAGACTGTCCTTTTAACCCACCGTTTTTGCGAGGAGGATGGTCCATGTTTGCCCCCCCCCCATATTAATGATCTTATTTTTCGCCGATTTTGTTTTGTAGTGTGTGCCTTGAGTTTTGGTGATGGGGAATAACATATCTTCTGTTTGCTGAAAAAGGACATTTCGAGAGGCCAAAATGAAAGGCGGCCATTCCAATTCTTAAAGACATCTGCAAATACCTGAACGTTCTCTTTGATTCTCAAGCAAAAAAGAAACCTAAATTCTGACTCCGCAAATGTTCTCAATTCTCTGGAGATGTTCATGAACATTTGAACATATCACATTAAGTTCTTACAACAAATCTGTGGTAATTCTACTTGAATCCAATTCAATAAAACCTTTCAAACATTCTTCATTCATAGTTTGTCTTCAAGAGTGAGATATCTCGCAGATATAAAAAAGCATTTCAAACCTAAATGAACAAATGATATATACGAGCCTCCATTGCATCCGTATACACCGAACAAATGTTTTTAAATTACTATTTAATGGCCAATATGTTACTATTTAAATATATACCGCAATTCCTCATGTTTAGTACGCATTTTTTCTAAAAAAAATAACAAGAAAAATAAGGGGTGCGTATTATGCAAGCTACAAATACATCTTCAAAAATTTGCTGTTTCATAAGTCGATTTCAGTTGCGAAATGACGACTCACCACAAACATATGACAATTTGACACTAAAATTCGGCGATTGCGACCCCATAAGGATGTCAGATACAATCATATCTACCTAATAATACTTACAAATGTAAAATAAGAATTATTCTGTTTAAAACCATTTTTTATGAAAAACTTCATACAGATTCGGTAGACTGGACATTTTATCGAACAAAAACAAGTTAATGAGTTTGCGCAGTAAGCACAATATCGATATTTCCGTTTCTTTGTAGAATCGTGATGATCGGAAATTTTGATAAATATCTTCAATTACAGCTTGAATAAGCGTGGGAAATACTAGCCGTGATGAAATTGGGCAGTTACCATTTATAGGGTTTGATTACCAAACAACGTGTGCGTATAATGCTTAAGTAGAAGCATTTTCGCACACTTTCAGCACAATTTTAGTGATGCGTATTATGGATGAAGGCGTGTTATACATGGGGAATTACGTTAATCTTCCATTGGGGTTAATCCATTGAATGTGTTATAAATAACACATTATCGGTGATATGAACTGGTAATTCTAGTCAGTTTAGTAACCATTCAGCTGTGGTTCTACCTTCCTATCAGTGAAATGCGTAATTACTTTCAGGCCTTCTCGATGTGTGACAGCGTCAATGAAATTGAATAAAATGAATCCAGTATATATTCTTTGTATTACTGTATCACTTGTTGTTCTATTGTTCTATTTTTCTCATTGTTTTGTAATAGCAGGGGTGACAAGACATCCGGACTACCGTGTAAGTACCTCCACGAAATCGCTAAAATATTAGCATAACATGATGCTCTAAATGTAATAACAGTTTTATCGACAAAATCTTTATATTACTTATTAAGAGGAAGGATCAAAGTATTTTTTGAATATTTAATGAAATTTTTACTCCCTGTTAGAACATTCAAAATGTTTATTAAAAAACTTGTTTTTCTTGTGACAGTGGCTGTACTAACATAGCAAATTTTAACCTCTTTTTTGCGTTAACAGACCTATTAATTTGGAAATTCGTGCAAAAATCAAATAATTGTCGGATTTTAATTAAATTTTCAGAAGTTATTCATATATGAATGAAATTATTTTTGAAATTCTTTTATTAGAAAAACTTGTTAACAATATTTCTTTTTTTACATGTGTTTCAGCTCCTTACTTAATTTTATGAAAACTTGAGAAATTCAACGTGATAATTTTCAGTGACTATATTACTTCAAGAAGAATTATTTGGAGAATTTAAATCACTTAATAATTTGTCCAAATTTTACCAGGTCTTACCGGAAATCTGTTCTGAATCGAAAAATAAAAAACACTCTAAAACTAAGATATTATTTAATTAGAGAAACATTTAACTGCTTTTATGAATATTAAAGACAATATTGTCTGCAGAAAAAAATTCGATGAAAAATTAATTTTTACAAGATTTGTTTTCATTTTTGAACCTATTATAAATTGAACAATTTGAAATTAAAAGATTTTTATTTTTTTAAGCTGAACTATGTATACAGTTTTAAATATTTTTAAAATTCAGTTTCAATGGTTTAACTCTTAGAAAATATTGTTATTAAGTAAAACTATATTTACTAATCGTGTATTGTAAAGCTTATGACGACCAAGAATGTTTTAAAAAAGAATTTCGATTTTTGTGTGTTTAAGCGTCTTATATTTGCTCAGTATGTGTGTTCGTGTATGGCATTATAATTAAGAGG
Organism: Acanthosepion lycidas; assembly: GCA_963932145.1. Lineage (NCBI taxonomy): Eukaryota > Metazoa > Mollusca > Cephalopoda > Sepiida > Sepiidae > Acanthosepion > Acanthosepion lycidas. The sequence goes on from OZ010605.1 coordinate 84,138,494, forward strand.
TCAGGTGTTTTAAGGTTAACCCCTACCCATAAGGAAAAACTCTCATATAAAATTTATCGGCTGCTAGCAAATATGTGTTACCATACTTGTCAAAACTTTAGACCGTTGACAAATCGATCAAGGTTCAGAAAAACAATACCCCGTGATTAAGAAATGCTTGTATACTACATTTTATGCTATAAGTAATATATTCAATGGGGTTAATTTAGCTTTAAATTCGGTAATATTATTCAAATAACTTTTCAGAAATATATATTTTATTTTTGCAAGATTCTTAAAACCGAGTATTAACTTTTGTTCAAAAATGTGTTTATCGATTTTACTTAAAAAAATTGATTCCGATTAATATAATTTCTGGGTGAAATACACAACAGAGTATTTTACTTACTAGAAATAATCAATTTTAAAACTTTTAGCTTTCAATTAAAGTTAAAATGAAAGCCTGCAGAAAGCTTTTTCATTCTTAAAAGTTCATTTTAAACCTTACGTATGCCGAATGAGTGAAGGTGCTTATTTTTTTTCTATTTTATCTAATTTTCAAAAATATTGATGGACACCCCATTTTTTTACGGGGGGGAATAGAATATGTAAAATTAACATTTTTTTTTTGTTTGCGTTCGAGTAATTTCAGCCATCTTAGCTTAGGCAGCTTAGCTGTTTGATTAATTTATGAAATTTTGTGCGATAATCTTAAGTGGCATTTAAGATCCGCTAGTGCTTTACAAATGAGGCCACATATGGAGCAAGAGTGAAGATTGGGAGATGAGACCATTGTTAGATTGGCTGACCTTTTAGATCTTGCTCTCGCTTCAGATTGAAAACTGCTGAGTCCACTAAAACACGTTGTTCTCTATTCTATCCGCTCCAAGGCTAAGCGTACAAGGGTGTTATGTGGTATATTGACAGCTGACAAGTTGCATTTCAGCTTGTGTTTGTATATTAACCATGGGCGTCCTACATTCCTGTAGCCCTGATCCAATTGGCTGTACATCAGAATCGTGGGTATCCTATCATCAGACATTCTCAAGACATGACCAGTCCACCGTAACTTAAACTATATGAGAGACAAGTGGCCAAAACGATAGGGTCTATGGGCAATATTGACAATTTTTGCACTGCCTAAGTCCATCCAAACGGGAAAAAATGTAAAAACGCTGGAAAACGTAAACAGAAAATTAATTAAATTTCCCTTCCTGTCTATATTTAACGAAAGATGTTTAAAAGAAAGTTCGCTGCAAAAATATACATTAATACGTACGTACGTGAGTGTGTGTGTGTGTGTATGTGTGTGAATATAAAACACAAAATTGCGCAGAGTAAGTTATAGTAGTGTTGGTGGTGATGATAATAAAACGGTGTTTGATGTAAAATAAGAGAACAAGAATAAATATAGATTTTTTTTCCTCACCTTTCTTTGCCGCCCTGCGTTTCACGTTATCAATCGGCAGTCATAAATTAAAACTGACCGTTCTAATAAGACAATATTTATAACCTGCTGGTAAAATATTGGGGTAAGCCATTTGCTCACGAGAAAAATTAATATATTGGTAAAAATATAAAAATATTGATTACAAAATGAATGTATTGTATAGGAAATGGATGTAGAAACAATATATGTTTAAAAAGTATTGATTAAAAAATGAATTGATTAAGAAAAAATATATAAAATAAAAAATATATATTGACTGAAAGAATGAATTAAATAAACATATATATATATATATATATATATATATATATATATATATATAGCTTTATATATATCGACATATTGAAAAATACATTGATTAAAAAATGAATTGATTAAGAAAATATATATTTATATATAAAAATATATATCTTATCATAAAAAATAATAATAATTAACTTTTTTTTATTGCTATAATCAAATTCTGTACCTCGCAGAAAATTATGATATATTGCTAGTAAACAGGAAGTTATCCGGGACTGGACCATAAATTGCCAAGAGTAGTCGCAGTGTATAGTCGGGAGGATGGAAAAATTTATAGCTAACGGAAGGTACACAATTCAATACCCGATCAGTATCGGCTGGGTCACCGTAGTGAATATTGAAGTCAACACGTAGAGTCAAGTGGCCTAACGATAGCATCTAGCATGAAACAGACTGTCACCTCTAAGTGTTAACTTCAATGTTCACTTTTATATTTACACATGCTGTATCTCTGATATTGAGTATTTTATCCCATAAACCCATAGAACACCTTAAGAGTATATTTCTTCATATATATATATATAACGTCATCCACAGACAGACTGTTTCGCTGTTTCACAGCTCAGAAGTGTGACTAGAGATCCGGTTGCCTCTAGCTCGGATCGAAACCCGACTGAATTGGTGTCAGTCGGAGATTCCACCACTAAGTCGTCGGCGCACGGCAGGGATATAGGTGGATTTTTAGCGTATTTATTTTTAGGAACACCCCCAGTGACTGACAGTGACTCAATTCGCTATGCGAAGAGTCTCGCTATATTAGCTATAATAGTCACCGTTTACAAACCCATACCTACTCCCTAGAGAGATCAACTCAAATTAATATTTATTTCAGGAGCCAATATATATATATATATATATATATATATATATATATATATATGTGTGTGTGTGTGTGTGTATGTGTTGCAGTAAGTTTCACCCTGTACAAGTCCCGGGGGTCACTCGAGGTAGAGGGTTACGTTAGGAAGTAATTTGTGTGGATATGAAGGGAAGATAGCAGTTAACCTTAGGCTTTAACAGTTTAAGACTGCATTAATCGGGGAAACATTCTGTTATTAGGAAAATATATAGCAAAATGATAATCGTGTGACATGTTTCGCCCTTTAAGACTTCATTAGACTAGTGCTGTCTATATTGATGTGATAGATGTGTATGAAGGTGAGGGGAAGCTGAAGGTGAGGGGAAGCTGAAACTGATTTTTTTTTTCAAATACATGTTTTGTTATATAGTCAAGCTCGGTGTTTTCAATGTATTTTCTTTCTTCAGGCAGGAATTGTGGAATACCTACTCTAAGGGATGAATAACTCGTTCTGAAGTCCGTTCGTAACCCGCAATGTTCGTAAACTGAAACTATCTTTCCAATAGGAATCAATGTAGAGAAAAAAATCACAGTAAAAACAGGAAAAGCACGCCACAACACACGAGTATATACAACACGTCGACTCAGAAATTATTCCGTTCGGGTTAACTCGGCAAATTTTGATCGATAACCGAGGCATTTTCATCTCGAATTTGTTAGAAATGTGAGACATCCGGGAACCGAGGTTCCACTATATATATATATATATATATATATATATATATATAATGTATTGAGGTAGCAGATCATTATTTAAACATATATTGTTAATGTAACAGACGAGTGTCTATTATGTTTGATCATGAGCTGTTCTAAATTACGTACATTTGTTTTAGTTTTGGGTGAAAATAAAGAAAAACTTGTCCAACATTTCGATATTTTTATTATGTTGGTCCTTGATCTAATCTTTTCGGCTCACATGAACCATCTTCAGAGTGGTTATACGGACATTTAAACAAAGGTATTCACCATCAAAAAAGATATTTGTTATGTTGTCATAGAAGATTGCTATGCGATGATAACGGTCGCGGAATAGCAGACGCAGGTCGTAAATTCATGATGCGGTTCTATCATGTCATACCACGTGAGAGAACGAAATATTAACAACAGAACCATAAGTCTAGATGCAATGTAATATGTTGTTTGAATATATATATATATATATATATATATATATATATATATATATATATATATATATATATATATAATGCCACTTAAAATTATCGCACAAAATTTCATAAGTGAATCAACTAAGCTGTCAGATCCTCATACATCGAAACCGACGGGAGACTGCATTAATTTTAATATTAAATTTTATCATATAATTTAGTAATTATTGGTTAGAATAAATTCTTTTTTAATATTACCCATATTTTAAACATCTGAATAGCTATTATAACATGACTTCGTTGTCAAGATTTTTGAATTTTCCTATACTTTTATTTTGATTGGTCAATCTAGCTTTTGTAACAACGTTTTCCCCTTGCGAAGGATTGTTAATTAATTAGTTCGTGCATTCATCAGGCGATCTATTATATATATATATATATATATATATATATATATATATATATATATATATATATATATAATTATCTATTTAAAAAAAATAATAACATAAATATGTTTTAAAATCACTACAAAAATAGCCATTTTGTTTCAACATCCTCGGTGTCTTATCAAGTGATGATGTTGAATGTAAAATAAATGGTTTTAAATAACCATTTATTTTACATTCAACATCATCATATGTATGTATATATATAATAGATCGCCTGATGAATGCACGAAAGCACATGAAACTGGCAGTCATGGTGGGTCAATGCCCATTCTGGATATAAGTTAGAATATATATGTATATGTGTGTGTGCGTGTGCGTATGTGTCGTTGTAAAAGTTTTGGTAACTGTCCTTCCAGTAAGACATAGAGTGAGCTACTTAGTCATATAATTTATTGATTTACTGAGGGTCATATTTTTCGTTTGATATTCAGTTGGCCAGAAAATTATTTTGCAAGTTTATATGAAATCATTTCTTTATGAGTTCCATAATCTATAAATTTGTAACATCTCTCAGATTACTATATTGCTAAGACAACAGAAATACATTCTCTCTGAAGAGAAATTGGGCTGTGCAAGCACTTATTTATCTATTTCTCTCTCTCTCTGTGTCTCTCTGTCTCTGTCTCTCTCTTTCTCTCTAATATATATATATATATATATATATATATATATATATATATATATGTATATATAAATAAAAAGAAAGAACAGTAAGAAATATAATTCGGTGTTCTTATAGATATTTTTATTTTTACAAAATAGTGCTCAATGTAAATTTACAGAGCATTAATATTATAAATGAATTGACTTAAAATATGTTTTTTTCGCTACACAGTTCTAACCATGTTTCAAAAATGGTAGCTAAAAGCCCCGAATTTAATTTTGTAATTAAATTAAAGACATTAGTTCTATTTCATCCTCAAGCGAATTTTGGAGTAACTTTAAAAATTACTGGGCTTTAAATACACAGCTAAAACAAAATTCATGTTTCCAAGGTTACAGATAAATCTATTTTGCTAGACTAGGGGTATCTGGGTGCTCGATATGTCTATATTTTAATGTATCAGTTATTGTTACGTTTTGGTAGTGGGTAGGGATGTATTTTTCAATGAAATCTAACATCCGTTAAAAGCGTGTCGTCTGGATTTTTTTTTTTTTTTTTATAAATTTTATTGTTAACGGCTAAAAATTCTTATGGCATTTTTTTCGTTCGTATATTTAAAGATTTTGGGGAGGTGTCTACATCAGAATACTTTTTATTTAACTACGTTTTGAAATATTTTTACTTTTAGTTTTTAATACATTAAAACTCAGTCAACACACATTCCAGGAACGGTCTTCCCAGGAATATACAAAAACTATATGCAAATATTGTGTACACTTTCTTGTTTCAATACATTTTGTGTTGCATTATTATTCCATGCATTAGTCAAGTTTCAACAATGGCGACGAGGTAGAAAGAACCATACGAAAAAAAAAAAAAAAGAAGAATTAATAATTGATAGCTTTCAACAATTGGGACAAGTCATTGAAGAACCCAGGCTGAAGAAAAAAAATATTAATTAAAAGTTCAACATCTAACGGAACGGCGAAGGATTCTGAATTTCTGGATATTTAGAAATCGTTAAAGGACAACTAAGCATGAGGAGGTTCACTCAGAAAAATTTGAAAGGTGTCGTAAACGAATAACGGTGATGTTAAGTTGGAAAAGTTATCTACAACGAGACACCCGTTAAAAAAACTGGCCGACTGCAAAAACATGCATGGAATACAAATACACCGTGTCGATTTTGAAAGGTAACGAACTTCTAAAAAAAATAATTTTTTTTTATTTGCTCAACAATATTTTATAGTGACGAATTTACCTCTGATAATAAAAATCAGAGGTTTGTCACGGAAATACGCGAACAGAAGTAATAAAAAAAAAAATACCAAAGTTGATTATTACGGGCTTGAATGTAAAAGCAAGACATAAAATAAAAAAGTCGTAAGTTGTTTCGATTTTTCTGGTCAGCTTATATTATATCCATAGATACACAAATTAAAGGTATATTCTTTGTTGCACGAACACTATCAGCTAAAGATGATCCAAAGTCATATCTGAATTATTCAAATCCCAGCAGTTGAGTCAGGCTGAATTATGCAAATCCCAGCAAAAATATCAAGAAAAGCAAGAGGAAAGACTTTTAGAAATTCAAAAGTTAATACTGGAGAAATTAAACAACAATCAGGCAAATGAGGGAAATTCTTTATATTCTAATAACACCATATTTAATTCGCTGGAAACTTTCAACTATGTGCCAGACGAAGAAAAAACGTTTGAAGCGTACTTTAAACGATATGAAGATATTTTCTACACAGACTGTGAAAACTGGTCGAATTCAGGAAAAGTCAGTCTATTACTAAGAAAGCTAGGTACAGCAGAACATAGCAAATTTGTAGATTTTATTCTACCGAGAAGAACGAATGAATTGGAATTCTCGGAAACAGTGAAATTGCTAAAAGAGCTGTTTGGAGCAAATATGTCGCTTTGGCATAAGCAATGGTTATGCATGAATGTCACTAAATCCGACGATCAGGATTATTTAACATATGCATCTATAGTGAATAGACATTGTGACAATTTCAGATTGGCAGAGATTACGGTGGAAGAATTTAAGTGCTTAATTTTTGCTCAAGGACTGGTATCCAGTAAGAGTGCCGAAATAAGACGTAGAGTTTTGTCTAAACTCGAATCTGAACAAAACCTTACCCCGAAAAAGTTAGCAGAGGAGTGTCAGCGGGCCGTAAGCTTAAAGAAAGAGTCTCAAAAAATCGAAGAATCTGGCATTGCTTATATTAAAAAAATAAAAAAAAGTCAAATTACCCATCAGAAAAAAATTGGAGTAAAAATTCGGCGTATTTTAAAAATAGACAAGAAAAATTAAATAAGAACGAGAAGGAAAAAAAGGTTCCACCATATAATTTCAGACGTTGCAACGAAAGACACTGGGAGGTAAATTGCCCATATAGAAATAAGAAATGTTTCGTGTGCCACAAGAAGGGACACAAAGGATCGTGTTGTAAAACGAAAAAATTCAATAGCCGAATTAGACAAACAAATTCGAATATCAAATCAGATAGAGATTTGAGGAAATATGTGACGACTGAAATATTTAAAAAGAATATCAAATTTCAACTCGATTCGGGTTCAGATTTAACAATAATGAACTATAAAACATGGAACATTTTAAAAAGGCCTACAATAATGAAGTCAACGAAACGCGCTCGAACGGTAACTGGAAAGGAAATTAACTTCGAAGGCGAGGTTGTACTTCCCATGAAATTGAACGGGATCGTTAAAAAAATAAAGGTTTTCATTCTGAAAAATGGAGAAAACTTGATGGGTACAGATTTTATTGAAACATTCGAATTGTGAGATAAACCGTTAAACTCATTCTGCAGAAAAGTAGAAAGTAATACGCAAACAAGTCAGGACATTAAAGATGAATTAAAGAAAAAGTTTCCGGAAACCTTCACACCTGGTCTTGGAAGATGTAACAAGTTTGAAGCTAAATTTGAATTAAAGGAAAATACTATGCCAATTTTTAAAAAGAAACGTAACGTGCCTTTCGCAAGTGTAGAGAAAATTAACGAAGAACTTGATAGGTTGGAAAAAATGGGAATTATTTCGAAAGTAGAATCTAATTCATGGGCTGCGCCGATTGTGCGCATAAAAAAGAAATCAAACCCAATCAGAGTCTGTGTTGATTTTTCGATAGGTTTGAACTCGGTAGTCAAGGACTACCATTACCCGTTACCGAGTCCGGAGGAGATTTTTAACAAGCTAAATCGACTTATCAGATGCCTATCTCCAAATTCCCGTCGAAGAAGAATGTTCGAAGTTACTAGGGATAAACACGTATAGAGGGTTATTCAAGTACAACAGGCTTCCTTTTGGTATTAAAGTGGCACCAGCCATTTTTCAACAAGCTATGGACGTCATGTTGAATGATTTAGACTGTGCGTGCGCCTACTTAGACGACATCATAGTAAGGAGCGAAACCGTCGACGAACATCGAGGGCATCACAATCAAGTATTTAAAAAGATTCAGGACTTTGGGTTTAAAGTAAAAGAGTCAAAGTGCGAATTTGGTTTGGAGGAAATTAAGTATTTAGGTCACATAATCAACAAAAATGGCAGATGTCCAGATCCGGAAAGGTCCATTGCGATTAGAGACATGTCGACGCCCACTAATGTGGCGATGCTACAGAGTTTTCTGTGGCTCGCAAATTATTATCAAGCGTTCATTAAAGGAATGTACAATCTAAGAGCTCCGTTGAATGAACTACTAAAAAAAGACAAGGTATGGGAATGGACGGTAGAATGTCAGAAAGCCTTTGATGAAATAAAGAGAATGCTTACATCAGACCTCTTTTTAACCCATTACAAATCAAAACTTGATATTTTAGTGTCAAGTGACGCCAGTTCATACGGGATAGGAGCGTGTATTCAACACATAATGCCAGATGGTTCTAGAAAACCAATTGCACATGCTTCGAGAACTTTACTCCCAGGAGAAAGGAGTTACTCACAGATAGAAAAAGAGGCACTGAGTATCATTTTTGTCATAACAAATATACATCCACGGCCGACATTTTATTCTTGAAACGGATCATAAACCTCTGATCACTATTTTTGGTTCAAAGAAAGGGTTACCCGTTTATACGGCAAATCGTCTGTTGAGATGGGGAACCATTCTTCTCAATTATGATTTTCACATAAAGCACCTATCATCCAAAAATATAATTCATGCGGATAGTTTATCAAGACTCGTACCGAGTCAAGAAGAAAGATTCGAAGAATCAATTATTGCAAATATCAGAGCAGATTATGAGGTGAAAAGCATGGTAAACAACATTTTAAGAAAGCTACCGGTTACATCAAAGGAAATAAAAAAAGAAGCTGAAAGCGATGATTTCATTTTAGAAATAAAAAGCAAAATCGTAGCAAATGACCAAAAAGTGCTGGAGATTTATTCAATTTGTGACGGATTTTTATTATATGGTGAGAGAGTAGTAGTACCAAAAAATTTGCACTAAAGAATACTACGGGACTTTCATATGGGTCACCCGGGGGTTAACAGAACAAAAAGCTTAATGCGAAGCTTTGTATATTGGAAAGGAATGGATGTGGATATCGCAAACATGGTTCATCGATGTAAAGGGTGTGCGTTATCAGCTAAGGCACCACCTATAGTACACAAACCATGGCCCAAGACGGATCATCCGTGAACAAGATTACACATTGATTTCGCTGGTCCAGTAGAAGATTATTACTACTTAATAGTGGTAGATAGTTTTACAAAATGGCCGGAAGTACTACGCTGCAAAAAGCCTACCTCCAATACCACAACAACTTTTTCGCATGAACTATTTGCACGGTTCGGTGTGCCAGAGTGTATTGTGAGTGACAATGGTACACAATTCACTTCTGAAGAATTTAAGGAATTTTGTGAGTTATATCAAATTAACCACATAACGACGCCGCCGTATCATCCGAGGTCCAATGGACTCGCAGAAAGATTTGTTGATACTTTAAAGCGCGCGCTGAAGAAAGCCTCAGGAGTTCCAACGGAAAAGGCGCTTCAGCAATTCCTGCAGGTATACAGAATTACGCCAAACCAGAGAACACACTCAAACATGGCACCAGCTGAACTAATATTCGCTAGGAAAGTTAAGTCAGTGTTTGACAAGCTTTTGCCAGGAAAAAATAGAGTAAAGAATACTATGTATACAGCGAGAAAAAGATACACTTCCGGAGAGAAGGTGTTTTTCAAGTGCTACAAAAACAACGTTGAGTTCTGGGAGCGAGGCATAGTGGACAAAAGAATCGGTGTCCTGATTTACATAATTAAAGGGCCGAAGAATACTCATAAAAGGCACCAGAACCAACTTAAAAAATGTTACGTTCTAGAGCATGAAGAGAGTATACCGGATGAGGAGGAAGATCCCATTGATGTAATGTATGATATGTTTCAAGTAGAACCTCCGCAGAATATTCCTGAACCGAGAAGATCCGGTAGGAAACGAAAGTTCACGGAACCATTGGACGTGAATCCAAAACGAAAAAAATATTAAAAGTATGCAAATGGATCTACAAAGAAATAGCTATAATCATCAACCCATATAGGAAGCCAGTTTGAAATCCAAAAGGGATTCCAAGGCTTGGGAGTGGGGTGTTGTGGTAGGATCCACCTAATGTGCATAGTGGAGTACCGACCATATAAATATGGTTGGTACCGGGAAGAGAGGGTAGGAATCGAGAGATCCAATCAGAGACTCTGCCGGACTGCGACTCAGTCAACACACATTCCAGGAACGGTCTTCCCAGGAATATACAAAAGACTATATGTAAATATTGTGTACACTTTCTTGTTTCAATACATTTTGTGTTGCATTATTATTCCATACATTAGTCAAGTTTCAACAGATAGATAGATATATAGATAGATAGATAGATAGATAGATAGTGTCAGTGAATAGAATTAGATATATAGAGAGAGATAGCGAGAAAGAGTGAATAGAATTACATAGATAGATAGATAGATAGATAGATAGATAGATAGATAGATATACACCAATAGTATCCACCCAAATAAATATATATGCCTATATATGTATGTATATATATACTAGGGCAGGTTGATTTTTTTTTTTTTTTGATTTTTCTTACCAACCCAACATTGTATTCAGTGTGAAATTGGTGTTTGATGTGATTTTCTTAGATCATTTTTTAGATAAATATTAATAAAAACAAAATATACATAATTTGTATATAAGCCCATAATACTACTGGAAACAAATTATTATACAAAATGTTTCAAATTTGCATTGTTTACTGAATATCAAACAAAACCTACTGCATAGTGTAACATAATATTTTAATATAGTTAAATTATTCAATATAATTTCCCATTGAAGTAAACGAATTTATTATTTTATAGCAAAATGAGTTACATTTTTATATAAACAATTTGTCACCAATACATATTTGTAGTAAAATTACCAACAATACACTTATAGCAAAATGACTTAAGGTTCAAGAATGTCAAATTAGCTCCTCGTTGATCCGCTGAAGATGCTGTCCATCAGATAACCCGAAAAAAAGGAGCCATTTCCCTGTGGACCATTTAAAAAAAAAATAATCAGTCCGCGCATTGGATTGGTTGTTACAATCAACCAATTCAATTCGCGGCAAATGTGGTCTGCGTTCGTCTAATTAATATAAAAGCCAGAGTCTCTGCTAACGTATGATAGGGGAGTGGGGATCAGTGCTTGATTTTCCCTGATTGGGATCGGCTTGGTGATGGAGTGTATGATGTTGAAAGACCCGAAACTCCCCGATGAGCCAAGTCAATTTACATCATTAACGATTCCCTCCGGAGCCTTATTTAGGAGAGTATATTAAAAAAAAATTACAGCCAAATGACTAGTTTATCTGTAGTTGAAGGTATACAACTGTATTTAAAATGTATTTAGTTGAAGGCATAACATTTTCTAAATATTGAGATTTCGCCATTAAATAACCCATAAAAGTTGATATGCTGCAAAACAAAATCAACCAATCAACATGAAAGAACTCTTTCATGATATTAATCCATAAAATATCGTACAATGTCTTAAAGAAATCCATCTGTATTCCAAAGTATAACTTCAACAAAACTACAATATAAAACACACATATCACCGCCTGTAGTAATTATGTCCACACAAACATGTATATTCACAAAAGCTCAGTATCATTTACCACCTATTCAAATGTGAAAGCAGAATAACATATATCATATCTTTATTACTTTAAAGCTCACAAGAAAATAAAATTTCGGCATTAAATGACCCATAAGGAGTTGACATGCCGTTAAACAAAGATACAAACAAATTAAATCAAATCCTCATAACATGCATTTATTACATCCTCCTTTTATGTGCAACAACTCCAATCAGTAACCCATCACCTTGAATGGCTCATGGGTCTTGTATGACGAGAACAATTAGAAAAAAAAATGTTAGAAGAGAGGTTGGAGAATTCGACGATCATATATTGAAAGCTTAAGAGGCTGGGCGAATCACCGCAAAATGAATGACAAATTATGGACTGGGAAGGATAGTAACGAACATTGTCTAGAGCTAAAATGGATAGGAAGCTGTAGAGATCCATGATCTCTCGCATCCTGAAGGTAAAATGCTCATTCCATAAATATACGTCCGACTTCTTCAAAACATGGACTGGGGAGAATAGTAAAGAACATTGTATAGATCTACAATGGATAGAAAGATGTGGAGATCCATGAACTCTAACATCCTCAAGATACATTTTACATAAAAGAAGAAAAAGGCTCATTCCCTTTACATTAGCCCAGCTTCTTTTTCCAAACACGGACTGGGATGAATTGGAAGGAAGAAACATTGCTTAATGCTACAAAGGATGGGAAGTTTTAATTCTTTTATAAAATAGTAACAGTATATTATGTGTTAGGTAATGAAACTTTTAATTTTACCCAAAAAGTTCATGAAAATTTACTATACGAAGCTACGCAGCCGATTAAAACTACTGTAGTTTGTACCCACTTACCTGTTTGCAATTCTCCCGAAAATTTGGTTTCGATCGGTCAATGTATGGCTGTTTTAGAGGGTGTGATGGACGGATGGACCGACTAACGAAAAAAATAGAATTTTATATATAGATTTGATAATAATCATACAGATATTTTGGAATCAGTCTTGCCTATTGTGAATCAGAAACGACTTTTTCACCTCGAGCAAGGCAGGAAGCCACTAGCACGCAAGGGGTTAAAGAGATTTGGAGCGAGAACAAAGAGGATTGATAGAAGAAAGGATGAAGAGAAGGATAGGGGATAGATCAAGGCATCTGGAGACGTCGATTGACATTACATTTGAATAGTTGGAGATTATAGTTATCAGGAAAACAGGAAAGGCGGGGCAGTTCCACAAGCAAGAGGTGCGAGACATGAAGCTATTGAAGTAGAAGAGACGGCTACATTTAACAGTTTCGACAGTGAAAGGGTGAGATCGAGATGCCAGCTTAGTTGGACGATTAAATTCATGAAGTCTGGGAACCAGCGAAAGCAGCTCATCGGAGCAGTTACCATGAAAGTATTTTTAAAAACGACTGAGGGAGGCGACGGCGTACTGTTTCCTATAATGTCTAGATATCACCGATACCAGACCTCTTCCTATCCTTTAGCTAACTCTTCGTGTCTCGTGGTTGTGAAGTGAATGAAGAACTATTTTGTCGGATATGAAGTGAAAAAAAAAATCGATGAATTGATTCTAAATCCCCAACATGGTTGTTTCTGTAAAATCTTTACTCGTGTACGTGAGAAGCAAAGACATGAATCGGGTTTCTTGGATTCAGTGCCATGAGCAATAATATTTTCGAAGTATTACAATTCGTCATTTTCTTGTGAGTGTAACAGGAGAGATTCATGGTAAATATTTATTCTCCCATTTACATTTCTCCCATTATGGGCATTATTATATCTGTGATATAACAACACCGACATTTCCCCCATTATGGGCATTATTATATCTGTGATATAACAACACCGACATTTCCCCCATTATGAGCAGTATTATATATGTGATGTAACAACACCTTACTTTCCCCCATTATGGGCATTATTATATCTGTGATATAATAACACCGACATTTCCCTAATTATGGGCATTATTATGTCTGTGGCATAACAACACCAACATTTCACGGACGGAACAGAATGGATGAAACCAAAAACAATAAGACATACGTTGTTCTCTGAGACACTTTTATACTTCAAAGACATACACAATATATATATATATATATATATATATATATATATATATATAAATATGTGTTTGACTTGCCAAATTCTATATCACATATATCTAGAGAGCAAAGCAGAGAAGGAGAAACAAAAAGGAAATGGTCTTATATATAATATGGAGATACTCTTGTGTCAGGAGAAGCCATATGTATGGCACCAGATTCAAACGGGACAGATTCATCTATGTCCCAGGCGAGGACATTGCACGAACGGGGAACATTGAGCTTCGGGTTTTCCAAAATTGGGGACTGCGAGCTGGAGTTTCATTTTTTATCCGGGAAAGATATTTTGCCAAAGGGAAACAGTATCATAAATAGGCGACTCAAGTCTACTAAATGTTATCGCTCTTTCTAGTAGTGATTGTGTTTCTTTCCAAATATTTTGTTTAAATTCGGGCGGAATGTCAGCATGTTGATTATCTCAATATTTTCCCTTCTAATTACATGTTCTCTCCATTTCAGCTGTTGAAATCTTCAAGTGATATGGTTTCTGTTATTTGATGAATTTTTTTGTGATTCTGTAGCAGCAATCTATAACATCTGATTAATAATTGTCTTTTATAAGACCTAGAGGATTCATTCATTAGAAGCCATTTTTAATCGTTGTTATGAGAAAGTGGTTATATATATATATGATAGTTTAGACATTTCTGAACGGGATTGGCGCTATTCATGACATCCGTATGAAAGTCTCGATCCGATTAGGATACTGAAGAACATGGCATGAGTTCTTAGGTCAAAGACTGCTTTTGTAACATCTTTCAGCGTTGGACAAAACCAACCCCGGTGCAGCCTGGGATATGTTCAATTTCATTATCTCCTATACTAGATTTGTTATAATTGATCTACACACCGAAGCGTTTAGTTTCTTAATTCCATCTTAGTTTCTTAATTCATATGATGGATTCAGTATGCGCCAACACCTACTCTCGTTCCAATTCAAAATGATTGTTTTAGAATATTTTCTCCTCAGTGCACCTTCTTATAAAATTTCATTTTCACAATAAAATTTATTTGAATTTCACCTGATATATCTTCATTGGAACTAATGTATCCTTGCCGTCCATTCTTGACAGCAATTATTAGAAACTTGCAACGGCGAGAACAATGAAACAAAAATCTTGTAACAATGAATTGAGATTCAATAAAGCGGATATAAAGAATTCACAACTAAAATGGAGGCCAATGACCCGTTTAATTCATCAGTTGCCTTTATATTTTTAGACGTTCAGTTGTATCTATGACTAGCAGTAGAGCCCGGCGTTGCCCGGGGACGTAACAGTAAGAGATAGATCAAGTATCGACCATCATAAGGACTGAAAAATAAAATTGACAAACATTATTGTTTAAGGTTGACGGACACGCATCTCTTAATTAGTTTTTTTTTTTTTTTTTTTTTTACGAATTGGTCAAACCTAAACTCAAACAAAAACATTGTTTTCAATCGTTATGAGTCTACCGATTGAATAGAATTGTATTTATTTTATTATTCTTGCAAATGGAATTTTTAAAGCATTCTGAATGTAAAAATAAATTTAAAAAAGTGTGCAAGACAATAAGAAACACTACCTGCCAAAAAAGTGAAGTTTTGTTGAAATCGGTTGAAAAATGTAGGAAATCCGATCCCATATATAAACGAACACACACACACACACAAACAACCTGGGTTTTATAATAAGTATAACTCGATATGAGTTGTCCCCCTTTCATTCCGTGAAAGTGATGCCTCTTAATCGTTTTTTTCAAATTGATTTCGTGCAAAAACAATTGTATTTTTCCAATTTTGGGCGCTGTCAGAACCACCAGATGGTGATTTTAGGTAGTCCTGTGAAGTTTTGTTGAAATCGGTTGAAAAATGTAGGAAATCCGATCCAATATATAAACGTACAGACACACACACACAATCTGGGTTTTATAATAAGTATGATTCATTGATTACTCCTGGTATTATATCCATATATATTTGTTATATAAATCGCTTTTGTTTTCATGTTAAAATTTATGTGTTTAATATAACATTGAAATGGAAATATCTCTCGGGAGACAAAAGATTAGTGACAGAATGACAAAGATGGCGACGACAAAGGCTATTTCAAGACCAAACTGAAGGAAGACGATGACTTACTAAACAAAGGTGTCTGAGTGCCACACATGAATAGCTTGAACAAATAAGACTACAATCCAAGAAACGTAGGAATAAAATAACTGATTAATTAAATGGCTAATTTTTCTCGGGAATTAATATGTCTAAATCCAGATAAATATTTATTTTTGCAGATTATTAAGACGACTAAGTGAAGAGATCCGTAATAAATGTACGAACTTAAGATGAGTGACTTCCATTACCACTACAGATGGAACAGAAAATACATAGATAAATACACAGGAAATATAAGTAAATACACATTGGTAATTATTATATGGTTTGATGATTTGCTTAATCATGTGAGATTGTATTTTGCGAGTTATTCATTATATTGGAAATAAGTAAATATAATGCGATAGTTAGTGCTTTGTAAGTTTTATTATTTAACTTCATGTTTATAAATAATACGGGAGTCGTAAGAATGGTTATCCAACGTCAGCCATTAATAATTGATGGCTAGTGTAACTTTCAACTAAATATTTGCCTCTCGTCTTTACTGTCGTTGGTAAATGCTATTGTAAATAAAACATGCATTAGTTTAAATTAAAATAATCACACGTCAGATATTAGTAATGGTTGACATTGATAATTTAATAAAAACCTACGATAAATGTAATAGGGTACATTGTTTAATATATTTGAAGCCATTTTGATAATATAATGTACATTAAAAACAGATTATGTTTATATTTTCAGAATTTACTTATATTTCTATAATAAATAAACAGTAAGAATTTAACGATTTAATAAGTTATTATTTAAACTATTTACAAAACATGTATCGCCTTAAGAATTATATCACACAAATCGAACTCTCTATTATAAGTAAATGCATATAATAAAATAGTTATAGATATTTAGTTTTTCATGGTAGATATGATATACAAATCTGTAATTCAGACTAAGGGTGGGTAATTGAATGACATGTAAAAATCCCTCTCTTTACTCATTTCCTTCTTCAGCCAAGTGATACAAACAATAATGGAATCGGGAGAAAGCTGAGGGAAGTCTAAATACATCAGATGTCAGATATTTTAAATTTAAAATTCAGTGTGCCTATAACTTCAGTGTTTCTTGATGAAAAATTATAACCAGCATTTGTTGTATTCCGTGCCCTCCTTCCTGCATATATATATATATATATATATATATATATATATATATATATATATATATATATATGAATGAATGATAAAAAATATAGTTTCAATGTATGCTATATTTATGGGTAAAAGTACTAGTTAGAGTGTATGTAAATATAAAAGTGGACACACAAGTCAACACCGAGAAACGACAGTCTGTTTCATGCTCAAGCGTAATCTTCAGACATTAATTGAAGAATGAACTGTCTCTTCTTTGTGTTGACCTCGATGTCCAATATATATATATATATATATATATATATATATATATATATATATATATATATATATATGTATATAAAGACATGACAGAATTGAATAGACACCAAGATAAATTTTATTTCTGATTTCTTTAATAACCAAGATAAATTAACTTAGATTATTCGATTAAAATTGCAGATAACAATACTGGAACATGCGACGAACCAAAGGAGCATCAGACCTATCCGAATTTCAGCGAGGACGTATCGTGGGCCAATCAAAGAAAAATATCTGAAAACCTTTCAATACCCCTTTCTACTGTTAATAGAGTGATCGTACAATTCACCAGAGAGGGCAAGAAGTGCACAAAACCTCATCCAGGGCGCCCTGGACCCTCTGAAAGAACCATGCGTCTTGTCGAAAGAAATGTTGAACAGGATCCACGTTGCAAGGCCTCTGACATAGCAACACAAGTTGATGTCAGTCCCAGAACAGCTGTCAGGTATCTTCACAAGCTGGGCTACTATGGCAGAGCTGCGAGAAGGAAACCACTTCTCCGTCCAGCCAATATCAAACGCAGAAAGGAGTGGGCTCATGAGATGGTGGAGAGACCTGTGACCTTTTGAACCACTGTCATTTTCTCTGATGAGTCAAGATTCGCATTATTTTCCGACAGTGGAAGAGTATAGGTATGGAAACTCTGTAATCAAGAGTTTGATTTAAAAAGACTGCAGCCAACGATGAAACATGGGGGCCTTTCAGTAATGGTATCGGGTGCAATTTGGAGTGATGGTCACTCAGAGCTTGTGGAGTGTGAAGGAAACATTAATTCAACCAAATATGTTTCTATATTAAATAAAGGGCTCCTTCCAATATTCTCAAGTAGAAGAATGAGCAAATTTGACTCACTATTTATGGAAGATGGAGCTCCATGTCACACTGCTCAAGCAACGCAACATTGGTTGAGACAAAATAGGATCAAAAAAACTTCCATGGCCAAGTCAGTCCCCGGATATTAACCCTATTGAACACCTTTGGGGCATATTAGATCGAAAACTCCGCAAAAAGAACAGGAAGCCATTTTCTAAGCCCGAACTTTTAGGATTATTGCATCAAACATGGCAAGAAATCCCTCAAGATGATATTCGTGAACTCATCGCTAGCATGCCTAGAAGGGTCCTTGCATTAAAAAAAGCAAAAGGGATGTCAACCAAGTATTAGTCATTAAATTTTTGACCATTTATAATTACTTCATTTGTATAAATTACTTGTTTAATAAAATAAACGGTTTCTGTGAGCGTCTATTCAATTCTGTCATGTCTGCATATATATATATATATATATATATATATATATATATATATATATATATATATATATATTGATGCATGTTTCATTAAATAATATAGACATTTTTTATATTTATTTTAAGTAACTATACTTAAACATAAAAACAATAAACAAAAACTAAAAATTCCTGGAGCTATATGCATAAAACAGTTGAAACCTAACCTGAACAATATAAACTATAAAAACTTCACAAATATACTTAAATTCTTATAATTGGTAACAGATGCCATTGGTTTATGCCAAAGGCTTCCCATACTTAATACTTCTCGTTTTCACTCTCGCGTGGTCATGTGTGACGTCACGAGCTGCGGTGCGATTTTCGCTTCCGCGTCTCGTATACACGAGTTTGTCGTTGCTTTGAAATCTTTCATTACTCTTTTGTTATTAAGCTTATCAGACAATGTGATAGGAATTTACTTAAAGTAAATAGACAATAAAATGTTGTCTATATTATTTAATGAAACATGCATCAATGAAAAATGCTGCCTAAATACACACAATATATATATATATATATATATATATATATATATATATATATATATATATATAATGACATTTTTATTGTAAAATATCTTACACTGGGACACGGACATTTCTATGGTTCGGGAATTTTTTTTTTTCATCCCCTCATCCGGCAATGTTCGTTAGCGTTTGATGAAAAGGATTTAATTTTGATAACTGAAAACAGTACGTTTGCTTATTAATGATTTGGACAGATCTCAGCCATGAAACCTTATGCTAAAAAGTATATTCAAAGAAGATAAGGCTCCTTCCAAGAAAAACTTAATATTTATTTAGTTTGACAGAAACGATTCGATAGATCCCAATTTAATGGAATGCGTTCCAGTCTCTTCAGATATTAATACAGGAGAAAACTTTTCGCCAATCATTGAAAGAGATGCATATATGAATAAAAAAAAATCAAAGAAGTTTTCTGGTAAACAATATGACATACTGAATGTAATGTTATAAAATTTTATATTAAAAAAAACATTCACTGATGTAAAAGTATTAGAAATGGTATCAAATAATTGTCGATTCAAAACGAAATTAGAATATTTACGAAAACCAGTAAAGGAAAATGCAAATAGAAAAATAGTATGGCTTAATTTACCATACAACTAGAACGTTGATACAAATAAAAGCAAATATTTGTAAAGCTTAAAGCAAAACGTGTCCACAAATGAAATAAATTAAAAATATAATAAAATCAGCGTAAAAATAAATTATAGTTGCTTGGATAACATTGAACAAAGAATTAAAAAAGAACAAAATGAATAAACAGGAACAAAACAAAAAACTTAAAAACGTCATTACAGAAATAAAGCCAATACACGTATTTTTCAGGCGTTGGGCATTGGACCTTCAGTGATCTGGGCTTTTATACACACCTCGGCTAATCCTATCTGTTATCATATGAGTTGCTGGGGAGAATACATACTCACTAACATGAAGACAGTTGTGATCCGTCAGAGCGGAAGACTATGATCAATATAATATGCTCTGCCATTGAGATATTGAGCTCTTTTCTTCCTGGGGCTGAGTGGCATTTTAAGTGGTCTCTTTCAAATTTCGCTTCATTTTTTATGTTAAAAATATGATATATATATATATATATATATATATATATATATATATATATATATATATAAAAGTGAACATAGAAGTCAACACTTAGAGGCGACAGTCTGTTACATGCTATATGCAATCGTCAGGCCCGAAGATTGCATATAGCATGAAACAGACTGTCGCCTCTAAGTGTTGACTTCTATGTTCACTTTTATATTTACACCCGCTCTATCTCTGATATTGAGCACTTTATCCCATAAATATAGCACACCTTAAGACTATATTTCTTCATATATATATATATATATATATATATATATATATTATGGACTCTCCCGTTGTTTTCGATATATGAGTGTATTTCACGGGGACATGGTGACATATGGCCCAAGATTTAATGTTGGTTCTTAATTCTCTCAGATGGTTGAGACGATTCTTTTCAAAGTCAGTTATACCTTGGTAGCAGGTGTTTATTTGGTTTTCAACAGCGATTTAGAACTCCTCTATAGGGATGTTTGCAGTATTTAAATTGCATTTGAGTTTGTCCTGGAAGCGTAATCAAAGACGGCCTACATTAAGCTTACTATGCAAAAGTTAGCAAGACATGAGGATTTTCGCCATCCAATGATCACTCATATTTATGACATGACCAGTCCCCACCGATACCACCTTTGATGAAAAGATCAGGTTTATAGATTTTGTCATATATATATATATATATATATATATATGAAGAAATTTAATCTTAAGGTTTGCTATATTTATGGAATAAAGTGCTCAATATCAGAGATAGAGCGTGTGTAAATATAAAAGTGAACATTGAAGTCAACACTTAGAGGCGATAGGGTGTTTCATGCTAGACGTAATCGTGGCCTGATGATTGCGTCTAGCATGAAACAGCCTATCGCCTCTAAGTACTGACTTCAATGTTCACTCGTATATATATATATATATATATATATATATATATATATATATATATATATATATATTAGGTTGGTACAAAAATAATGACGTAATATTGTCGTTTTTTGACGTTAAAAAATACGTCAAAAAACGACATTACTACGTCATTATTTTTTTTTAATTTATGCTATATTTATGGGTATAATTGCACAATATCAATAATAAATAATAAAAGTGGATACTAAGGTCAACACCAATCTTTAGCATTATGCATTATCTATGATTCTGGTCAATGGTGCGTTATGTAGCAAGATGTACTGTAGTCGCCCAACGGTTACACGGTAAATGTTATATTTCAAAATATTCTAGAGGATATTAAGTAGGAATAATTGTGAATCTGAATGCCATTATTTGTAACTATTTTTGATTGTTGTTTGTTAACTCTTTACTCATTATTGATTATTTAATTAAGTGTTGTTGATGTGTGCGGTAAGAAAACATAATACAATCGCTTGCTAACCAACTCAGGAAGAGAGCCCTTATATAAAGGATTGAATAAGACTGATGATGAAACAAAAATGCATGGAACAGAAATCAAAAGCAAATGTGTGGTCGTATAATACCTATTAGATAGAAGTTTTAGTAGAAAAAGAAAACAGAAAGTATATCGAGAAATGAGAGGTTTAATTGTATACCGTTGCAAACATTAACACAGATATAACTATTGTCTGAAGATCACATATGGCGTGAAGATAATCCTAACCATGAAATACACACACACACACACACACAAACACACACACACACACACACATATATATATTAGTACAGTATCCGTGGGTATATAATCCCGGTGTTTCCGTTGGTATATAATCCGGGTGGATCCTAGTAATATTAGTTATTAAAACTGATCCACAGAGAGCTCGATGCATTTATTATAACCGAGTATATTATATATTTTTACGGCAATAAAACAAAAATGACCTCAACATAGCATCTGTCTGTTCAGACACTTAGGGGGTTGGTGATAGCTGCATACAGAACGGTTTGAGATAGACTACCTATGTTGAGGTATTTTTTGTTTTTTTTTTGCTCTAATATATATATATATATATATATATATATATATATATATATATATATATATATAATGTTATACAAAAATAAATATCTACTTAAACAAGTTGATCCAGATAACCTTTTAATATAAAATACAGTTTTTTTTTTATATATCAAAAAGAACAAATAATCCCCCTTTAATAAAAAATTAGTAATATCGTGCATACACAGGGAAACGAATAAATATTTACTTAATTAAATATTAGGTATATACAAAACAGTGCTCAATATAGATAAGCAGAGCTAAGAATTATATATTAATAAACATAAATATACCTACGTCCGAAGTGCAACTTAAAGTTTCGTGGTTCTACCAACTCATCAGGCACGAATGAAAGGAGGCTTATATTAAACATGCCAGTTTTATGTTCCATAGCACACCATTTAAAGGAACATTCCTGTCCACATTTACTTTTCAGAGAAATATTAATTGGCAATACAAGTATACACAGACATGAAAATAAAAAAAAAATCTTCAAATTCTTGAAACGCTCTATATAAAATACGACCAACACTAAATAAGATTAATTCTGAATCTAGCAGCAATGTCTTAAAGTACATATGAAAGCATTGTTATGGGATACTCAAATTTAAAAAAAAAATAATAATTAAAAAAAAAATTGCAGGTTGAGTATTTAAAATAATAATAAAATACAAGTTACCTTCCTTACATGCATATTATTCTTAACTGTTAATTTTTAAACTGACAATCGACATCTCTAAATGCTGTCGTCTATTACCTGTCCTTCTCTTCATCCTTTCCGCTGTCACGCCTCTTTACCCTCGGTCCCACTTTCTGTAAACCCTTGCGTGTTAGTGGCACTCCAGCCTTGCTTGGGGTGAAACATTTAATATATATATATATATATATATATATATATATATATATATATATATATATATATATATATGTATGTATGTATGTATATGTTTCAATAAAAAACAAGGAAAGTTGATTATTTTTTATTTGCATTGTCAGTATTTCTAATAATTTTATTTTTATTTCTGATTCCTTTTGGTAAATAAAACTTCCAAAGTTTCTGCTAACACTAGTCATATTCAAATATTTTTTTTTTATATCTTCAGTTTACTAACTCATTTCACACGTTAGCATTGATCGCATTTTCGTCTATTTCCGCGCGTAAATGAAAAGTTTGCTGCCGAAATGCGTCCATTATACCGTGTGCAACATTTTTCTATTATTATCAATTAAAAAGTTTTAGGTATTTGGTTAATGAAAGTTTTACAAGTCAATTATTATATTTATTGATAATACTTTAAAATTTAAAATGGCACCCAATGCTTTTACCATAGCCGTTAATCTCTTCTTCACTATCTGTTCCCTGAAATTCTACCACACGATGTCTTAAGAGTTTCTTTCAGGTATGATACACTCAAATATAAGATGCGTGAAATATTGCTCTTCAATATGGGTCATATCATAATGTCTCTATGATTTATGTGAGGGCTTGATGAAGACCAAATTGACTTGTCAGAAAATCCAGAGAAATGTCTCTTGCACCAGTTTCCTTGTCAAATTGTGTTTGCTATATCTTGAATGAAGACATGTGTCTGAAAACAATAACAACATATCTCTCTCCAACAGTTGCTGATAAATTCTGCTATTCATTTTTACTTGTTCTTCAATGAACATCAAGCGTATTACGAATCATTAGAAGCAACACAATCTCAAACCATGACAACAGTTGGTTTCTGTGACTTGATATGTTCCGATTCGTTCGGGAATGATCCCTGGTTAAGTGATGTAAATCCTATCGGTTTGGAAGTTGACCACAGCCTGCACAGTAAAAAAAAAAATTCGTCTGACCAAACGAAGACTTTGTCAGCCGCCCATTACATCTACTCCAAAATATTATTCCATCTGCTAAATCGTTATTTTTTTGCTTTTTTTTTTTGGAAGCGCTTGAGATCAGCTATCGTCGCTGAATGCTGTATGGTTTTAACCCGAAATTCTTTTTCCCAATCTTCATTTTTTGGGGGGGTGGGGGTATTTCTCTTCATATGTCTTCGTTGATTTCCCTTCATCTTCTTTTTGAAAAAAAAATTATAATAGCTGTCTTTTTTATTCAAGCAAGTAAAAAATCCTTGCTACTGTCCTCTTCTTAATGAACTCATGTACCAATCAGAATATGAGCCCGATTGAAAATCGTTTATAGACCCGAGAAAATTTTGCTTTCTTTTTTTTTTTTTTTTTTTTTTAAATTATATTCATGCGTGTAATGTAGATATGTAAGAATTTTTACTGAATATAATTTAATAATTTACCAATATTTTCCGTAAACATAACTCCGCCTCCGCTATGAACAAATCTGGAAAGCCTGAGATGCTTGACCAATTTTGAATAGATTCGGAATCAACCTACAAATTTAGTCGGACACAACCTCTTTTGAATGGGCAATAGATAAAACTACATTTTTTATGAGTTTCTGATGTCACGTGATCACATCATCATCATCTAAATCGAAAACGCTTATAGCGTTCATTTTGTATCGAAGTGTAATGCTGTTTCTTGTTATGAAGTTGAGTTGTTGATGGGGACGTGTCTCTAAATTTCAAACTGTTTACAGATTCTCTCTCTGGTCAGAGAAATAGGTTTTCTGCTAGAAATACGTCGTGTTTACCGAAGTTTATTCAAAGGATAATCTGTGTACTTATAGATACTGTTGAGAAAAAAGGACTGTGGAAAAGAATAAGAAAACATGGCCGATCGCAGATGTTACGTTTTCACATTGCACGAAGAATAAAATACAAATGTTTATTCCCTCTGTCAAATGAAAACGTTCTCTTTCAAAACACGAGTAGGGTTGGTACCAGAAAAGCGCTATATGAAGGGAGAGACATATCAGTGAATCTTTTTGTATAAAGATGTGGTGCATGACCACGATAATGCTCGAGTCAATCTCATTCTTCACTATATGCTCATATTGACATATTTTGCTGTTATCATTGCATTTGTTTTTTACCAGAACTCATATTGCAAGTTTCGTTGTTATTGCTTTCTTCTATCACTCCTTATTACTGGTTACCATATTGTATTCATTTCTATGATTGGTCGGCTCAGGAGATTTTTATGTCCTAGCATATGTGTTGATTCCTTAAGTTTATGAATTTTCCAATGATGTTCTTTGTCTATGATTTCAACCTGATCCCACAGAGGGCGGTGATCTCCCTTTTCTTTCCATATGTGGTCAGCCGCGCCTGATTTTTCCACTTTCCCTCATGTTACAGCTTTCTGGGGTTCTTAAAACATATTGCAATATGAACATTGGTAAAAAAAAATGGTTGCTGAAGACATTACGTTTATAATACCCAGACATTCATACACAGATGTCCTCAAGGACACATGACACAATGGATAAAGGCGTTAGTCAGATCCAGTGACAGGATGCAAAGAGTGTGAGTTCAATAGCCGGTTAAGGCGGTGGAGAGAGGAATTAACAGGAGATAACTGACAACCATTAGACATGGCACGTGGAACTAGAACAGTCTACCCCAACGAGGTAAATAAAGGGTTCAGTTCAACATTCCAACCACCTGAAGAAGGCCGGATCGTACAACAGTCGAAACGTTGTGATAAATAGGGCAGTAAAGATGAGGACAATAGTCCGAATAACAACACTATAAATAGAAACAGACTTTCATACAGATCCACAATTATTTCCACTCAATAGCCACTGGAATAATTTGAAGCACAACCGCTGGCGCCAACCAAAACAACCGTTACAATGATACAATAGACTAGTAAGAAAACAATACGACAGACTATCCACTATGCATGACTGGCCTGCATATATAAATAGTCGAGTCAAAAGACAACGGGCACATAGCCCGACGAATGCGTTATGATGAAACAGACTGTCGACTGTCGGCTGTGGATGTTGACTTCAATATCCACTTTATATATATATATATATATATATATATATATATATATATATATATATATATATAAACACCCAGCGAAAACAGTCTGTTTCATGCTTAAACACAATTTTCAGTCCTGATGACTACATTTAAGCATGAAACAGACTATCGTCACTTGATGTTGATCTAAGTTCACACTTATATATTTAGACTGTCTATTCCTGATATTGAGCATTTTACCCTATAAATATAGCATACCTTATATATATATATATATATATATATATATATATATATATATATATATATATATATATATATATATACCTATATATATATATATATATATTTACGCACCATTTTAATTTATAAATACATTGAGCATTTTAACCTATAAATATAGTATACCTCATATATATATATATATATATATATATATATATATATATATATATATATATATATATATATATATATATATGCAGCATTTCATCCAAGCATGTTTGGTTAAATAAGATATACATATTATTTCTATTTATTTTTATTTTAATCTTCTCAAATTTATGGATCAATTCTTTAGTGTTCTCATTAAACTTTAAACTGACGCTGTAGTTTTTGTCATTCTTTTATTATGCCAAGTAATTTCAGTCCCCATCCAAGATCATCTTCATTGGTGAATTGCTAAGACAAAAACTTAATTATCTTTTTTTAAATTGCCAGTTGAGTATTTAAGAACATTAATATTAAAAGGATATACAAATTAAGTTACCTCCCTTATATATTCTTAACGTTAATATTTAAATTGACGAATCGTTTCATCCCCATATGCAAAATATCACAACTATCAATTACATTAATTTTTTGTCTTATTATCTTATCTTATTGTCTTTTAGCCATATTGCTAAACATTCTATGGGAAGAGAGTTCAGTGACAATTGCTAATATTAGGTTGGTGCAAAAATAATGACGTAATAATGTCGTTTTTTGACGTTAAAAATCCGTCAAAAAATGACATTATTCGTCATTATTTTTGCACCAACCTAATAGAATATAAAAATTTATATTTATATTAAAAATGAGACGTCGAATGTTGCCTTCCAAAAGTCAAGCAATGTATTAAGGAACGGGAAAAATTTGTTGCAAAGAAAGAGAAGGTTCATGAAATGCAATGTGATATCGATTATCCTATAAAACAGCGAATGCTAGACAATCTCCTTCAGGAATGAAGAGGAAGCAGTGAAAATGAGGTTCTACAGAAGGATGATCAGAATAAAATGGACTGGTCATATGATCAACGAGGATATTTTAAGCAAAATGGAAATAAAAAGAAAACTTATATTTAACACCAAGAAGAAGCTTATAAAGAATTATTATTGCAAAACATTCGTTGATTAAACAGAGTTCATTATTCAAGATCAACCTGATATCTGTTAAATCCCGTCGAACAAAAAGGCAAATACATATACTAATATATGTATATGCGAACGAGGAGGCCAACACACACACACAACATACAGAGAGAAAATGCAAAATTATAATCGATACATACAGATTGCGATCGGTTCATTGATCAGAGAGAAGATCCATTAGTCTTTATAAACCGATAGTTATGAGCAAAGTATGATCGATACTGAAAATATAAGGACAATCTGCCGTAGAACGATGGCCGAGAAAGTCATTACTCGTACGTAAGATCCATACAAACATATACATTATTATAACCATGTGCTAGACAAAATTAAGCAAAGTTCTCCATCTTCTTCCCCGCCTTTTCCTTATCCTGCTCATCATCTTCTTCGTCGCCGTCTTCTTTTTCTTTTCCTCCAACTCTTCTTCTTCTGATTATCACCCTTCTAAATCTTCTTCTGCTAATTCTTCTCCTTCTTCCTCTTCATCTAATACTTTTTTCTTATTCTTCTTCTAAAGTTTCTTATACCTTTTCTTCTTTTGCTGCTTCCTTCTAATTCTTCTTTTTCTAATTCTTCTTCTTTTAATTCTTTTCTAATTATTATTCGTCTAATTATTATTCGTTTTTTCTTCTTCGAATTCTATATATATATATATATATATATATATATATATATATATATATATATATATGTATGTATGTATGTATATATATATATATATATATATATATATATATATATATATATATATGTATGTATGTATGTATATATATATATATATATATATATATATATATATATATATATATATATATACGGGGATTTGTAATAATAATACTATCTACACAAGCAGTCACACCAAGGACAATAGTTGGTGAGTCTTCCCCGTTTCTATGTTTATGTCTCCTTCAACGACGTCGTACCGTCGTTGAAGGAGACAGTCGTGCTCGAAAATTCCGAAATTAAAACGTTAATTTTCGTACTTCATTTTTGTCTTGTGGTCAATAATTAATATTTAATAAATATTTTTTGCACTGATCACATCGGTACCCTTTTTTTGCCTTTGTTATATTAATCAACCAAACTAGTATATATACTGTAAGAAGCACAGGTGGGCTCATTCTTCGAATTATATATATATATATATATATATATATGAGGTTGTACTAGATTACCCATCTAGACTATCCATCAGCTGCCACATCTAAAGCTAAAAATAATATGGTTTGTAATCTGGAAGGTACATCCTTTACAATATTGCTAACATTTTGTGCATCTGTCATTGTAAAGTTTATTTGTCTATCTGTATATTATGTCGCTCTTCCTCTGTCTATGTATCTCTCTCTCTCCATACATATATATATATATATATATATATATATATATATATATATATATATATACACTCACTCGTATCTTTTGACATAATATGTGGGTACAGCAACTCAGTATTTTCAACTGAACAGCCAGACAACTACACATATGATTTGATTACAGTGGTGAAGGGCTGCGCAGTACCAAACAATACACACGCACATACGCGTGCGCGCGCACACACACACACACACGCATATATATATATATATATATATATATATATATATATATATTGATGTTATGCTGTCCGGCCCGAGAACTTTTTCTCAACATCTCTTGTTATATTCATATCTACAGACATACACTTGTGGGAATTAAATAAATATGGAAATAGAGGATTACAGTGGGTTAATTTATCAGAAAATATCGAATTATCCTAAAAGCATTTTGGAAAAAAGTACAAATTTAGATAAAAAAATACCTAAATTATCTGTCAATTCCTTGAAAATCAAACTTAAATTCTTAACTAAAGTAATTAAATTGAAGTGTGTGTGTGTCTGTGTGTATATATATATATATATATATATATATATATATATATATATATATATATATATATATATATATATATATATATATATATATATATGACAGTGTTGAACACATACACGCTTATATATACATGCGTTTGCAGACATTATTGAATATGTATATAGATAGGCATACATATATTTTTTATGATACTTGTATAGGAAGGAATATGTTTGCATAAATATCTCGTGCGTTTTTATATGCATATATATATATATATATATATATATATTTATAATTATTTTTCCTCCACACTTCATCGCTTTCTTTAACTGAAGCACCCCTCCTATCGATTTTCCCAAAACGTCATCGACCAATGCTGATTTCTAATCAGATTGAGTTTCGATCGAGATTCGATTTAGCAGTACGTAATCCAATTGAACAGCTATCACACAAGTTATAACTGTCTCATTAATTAGGTTATTTCCAGCGACATGCCGATTTCAGTCAGGCGGGGTTGAAGGATGGTATCAGGCGGGGGTTGAAGGATGGTATCAGGCGGGGGTTGCAAAGAAGCCTGATTTATTAAACCATGATTTCGGTTTGTCTTGAAGCTCTTCACTCCCCTACCTCAAAAGCCCACCGTTCATCTCGTTCATTCAAAACAACTCGCACCCCCTCTGCCTGTTTCCTCGATCTGGTCGTTTGCCTCAGTGAGTTACTGTCGGTAACATTCGACTTTCATAATTATCTTGTATTCATCAGATTAAAGAAAATAGGCTGGAATGCGTGCGTCCGGGGCGGGCCCGGTGTAGAAAGATTGTCAAGTGAATTTATTACCTGTTCGACTCGTTTTCACAATTATATACAGCTAGCTAGCTAGACAGATAGATATGAACATTACAGAGATAGATAGATAGATAGATAGATAGATAGATAGATAGATAGATAGATAGATATGCAGGAAAAGAGTAAAATACATAGATACATGTGAACAGACGAAGATAGATACAACTGGTTTACAGGTATAATTGGCTTACATAGATAGCTCAATAGCTACATAGATAGATATAGACAATAGATATGGACATTAGAGTTAGATAGTAACATGTGGACTGGGATAGCTAGCACTCTCTCTCTCTCTCTCTCTCTCTCTCTCTCTCTCTCCTTATATATATACATATATATATATATGTATATATATATAGATAGATAGATAGATAGATAGATAGATAGATAGATAGATAGATAGATATGAACAGACACAGATTATAGGAATATTATTGATCATATATTTAGGAATTTGACCCTATCTCTGTGCTATCTAAAGTAAACATTAGAAATTGTGTACTATATGAGTTTCAGTAAGGTCCCAGTGCAAGTGCTGTTGTAAAATGCATCCAACGCGCTTAAAGTGAAATAATTTTTCGGTGATCGTTTCGCCTTTTCAAAACTGGGAATCTTCGTCGAGATGACGAACCAAGGTGGGGCGGTCGCGCAAAAGAACCGGATTTAGAAGAATTGGAAGCTGATGTTACAGCAAACAGGGAACTCTTTGATAAATTTAATGGTAGTCATAAGTCAATCCTACGGGAATTGAAAAGGGCTGGAAAATGGGTCCCGCATGATCTGTCCCCAACAACTCGATTGTTGTGATTTATTGCTTACGCAACTATTTTATGTGACCTTTTTTACTGTCTTGTTACTGGAGATGAGAAATGGATCATTTACGATAATGTTAAGCACCCTCGTCACTGGATCAGTTGAGGAAATGAGACCTGCTCAGCAACTGAGTGAAAACTTAATCCAAAGAAAATCCTTCTATATACTCAACTGATAATCCATTGCGAAACGCTGTACAATAATCTCACAGTTAACGTTGATCTCTACTGCTAAATAATATGTCGTTTAAAAGCACCTTTAGACAGAAAACGTACATCCTTGGTCAACAGAAAGGGGTCATCGCCATAATGCCCGTCTTCACACTATGCGATCAACTAGATAACTGCTTCATTCGCTATACTCGCCTGATTTTGTCCTTAGTGATTTTTACTTATTTAGCGGTTTGCAGCACCATTTGTATAGCCAAACAACACTGTTTTGTCAAGGACATTGGAAAAAAAATAGATTCCTTTTGGAAAGGATGTCAGAATAATCCAGAAATTACTGAGTGTGTTCAGTCTGAATACTGAATCGATGTTTGTTGTCTGGAGACGATGTGAAGCACACTTTAGGTTCCGGCCAACAGTTGACTTATCAATAGTAAGTTGGTGCCTATTCTGCTTGTTGAATTCCCCTACAACAGATCAACGTGTAGCACCTGTTTTCCTATACATGAACACCAAGGTAACTCGTTCATCATTATCTACATTATTCAGACTATTGTCCTCATCTTTAACCCCATATTTATTACAACGTTTCGGCCATGGTACGCTCCCGCCTCCTTCAGGTGGTTGGAATGTCGAAATGAACCCTTTATTTCTCTCACTGGTAGAATGTTCTAGTTCCACGTGCCATGTTTAATGGATGTCAGTTATCAGTTATCTCCTCTTAATTTCCCTCTGAAAGTTCTCCACTGCCTTAACCGGGTATTGAACTCACACTCTTTGGGTCCTGTCACTGGATCTAACCAACGCCTTTATCCACTGTGCCATGTGTCCTTGTAATAAATATGCCGTCAAAGATGAGGACAATTGTCCGAATAATGTAAATAATGTACATAATAATTCATCTCGGAAATATAGATAGATAACTCATTCATCCTTTGTTAGTTTTCAGCCATTTTACTTCGTCAAATTTGTTCTTGTAAAAGAAGAAAATATCAAAGCAAATTAAACTTTTAAAAAATGATTAATTAACCCATATAGTGCGCGGCTTTTGCCTCACCCTGTATATCTTCAGTTAAATGGCAAACCCTGTATAGGGGTAACATACATATGTGTTCAAATTAATCAGTACCTATGATTATGTCTACATATATGTAGACTACACTACATATATGTAGGTTGCACTGTACGCCAGCATATCCCAGCTTGAATATTTGTCTAAGTAATAACAGATGAAATCATTGTCTCTCATAATATTTTGAATTCCTTGTCTCTTCATAACGGAGACGCTATCCTGACTCTCAAGAATTATACTTATTATATGACAATGGTTATGGGAACCGCGGTAGATTTGTTTCCCGTCACCTTCTTAACGGTTTGGTAGTTAAAGTTTAACATTGTGGGGGAGCAAACAAGAATAAACAGCGATATTTAACCCATAATCTGGGACTGATTGAAGAGACGGGTTCCTATCTTCCTGAAGACTAGGCTGTAATTTGATCTCGCATCACTCCTTCCATTTTCTATGTTGATAGCCGTTACACTACACACACTGTACTGGCAGTAATAGTAGTAGCAGCCGTAGTAGTACTACTAGTAGTAGTAGTAGTAGTAGTAGTAACTGATATATATATTTAATTTCTCTTCGATTAAACGATGCCAACCATTAATAATTCTTGGCTTGTGTCACTTTCTGCTTAGTCTTATTTGCTTTTCATCTCTCATGCCAACATTAAATATTGTCATTAATAAAATATTTAACTTTCTTTTATAATAAGTTGGAAACATTAATCGCCCGACATTATTAATGGTTGATATAGTTATTCTAATAGAAATTCGAGTTAAACGTAATAGTATAAACTGGATATGATTCACAAGTCCATATTATATTATACAATATAATTTGTATAAACGAAAAAGACAATAGAAAAACTGTAGTTTTAGTTAACGCGTTTCGTCTAATGTGGACTTTTTCAAGGTTTTTTTTTCCCCCAATATCAATTTTCCTAAAAAGCGAACGTAAACAACAAATATATGAAGAAATCAAAAGAAAATGGTTGAATGCATCAACACAACAATACAAACAATGCTTCTACACGTGAAAATATTCTCTTCAAGCATGAAGTAATTGAGGCAATTTTTTTTCTGTTGACCAAATTTATATACAATAGCGTTTCTAAATTCTTCTAGTTGCTAACGACATTTTGTTTGTTGTTTGTAGATACTCTGTTTCAATAAATTCATTTCGTTTTTTGCCTTGAAAAAATCCACATTGGACGAAACGCGTCGACTAAGACAACAGTTTTTCTATTGTCTTTTTCCTCTATACGTATTGTCTTTTTCTACAGGTTAATTCTGAGAAACATTTACAATATAATTTATATTAATCAACAGCTATCGATAACATTTTAACAATGTGCTTAGATTAATATAATAAAATATACTTTGTAAATTTCAGCTTATAAGTTGTTTCATTAGAAATATTTACAATAATTTTTTAGTGGTGAGATTTTATAATTACAACAAAAGTTTGTAACTTACAGCTACATCACGTTAAAACACGTACGATCAGCGAAGTTAAACAACGTCCAACTTGATCAATATCTAGATGGTTCACCGACTGGGAATATCAGGTGCTGTACGCTTGGATGTGCGGGTGGCGGGATAGATAATGACTCGGAATTGCTAATCGGAGAGCCCAGTTCAAATTCCAGTTCATGGTCTTTATATTCACTTGCGCGCAAATATCAGTGCAAAAATTCTGAATCCATGTCTTTTCCCTGCCAGTCAGTTAGTAAGTCTTGTATCTCTAAATCATTATTATCTCCAAGAAAAATGTAACAATCTAAACATACTTTTTGGCTTTAAATAGCCTGCAAAATGTTGATAAACCGTAAAAATGGAACCAGTCCATTCAAAGTTTGTCCATGATATTATAAATAAATATTTAATGGCTGGTTGCTCGTATCGGAGTATGCCTGTCTATTAGGGAAATAACTAATCCCTGTGGCACACACCTGCGCAGGCACATTCTGTGTTTGGTCAGTACCCACAGGGAGGGCCTTAGTTATAGTTTGTTAGACAGAACGCACTATCTGACGTGATCAACACTCACAAGGTGAGCGCCTTCGTGGCCTCGGTCACGGGGACTTCTAACTTCGTGCTAGCACAACGACAATTTCTCAATTTGCCTCACAAGCTTGAGTATCGTCAACTCGTCATATGGTTTTCACGCCTTTTTCAAAAATCCCGCATACTGGGATTGCCTCCCCAATAAAACGATAACATCAAGAAGTCACCTTCGTGACAAATCGGCAATGTTAAAAGGGTATCATGATCAGAATGCCGAACGTTTTATGCCCTTGGCCACGTACCCATATAAATAACTGTATATAATACTATAGCTATAGATATTTGTTTTCTTTTGTTTTTATAATTACCGATCTGTATATCAAACTAAGGGTGGGTAATTGAATGACAAAATAGAAAAATCCTATGTTATACGTTTCTTACTTCGACAAGTGATAAAAGTAAAAACAAAAGAAAAAGAAAGAATTAAGTTCATTATATTATTCCTCTAGATACACCGGACGCCAAAAATGTAAAATTTAAAGTTAAGTGTATCATTAGTTTCTTGATCTAGAAATGTAATCAGCCTCTGTTTTATTTCGCTCATGACCGCCCTGTTTGAAATCTCTCAAATTGTCCTTTCGAAATATGAAAGTTGTAACATTGGAATTTATTATGCAATTCGAAGTTTGTCCTTGATAATGTAAATAAATATTCAACTTCAACGGGTAGATTCTCTAACGCCTTTAGAATAAAGGGTTTAGGGTATTTTCCCGGGTTTATTATTAATAGGTACAATCTTGACAATGCAATATATGCCATTTATCTTGTGTTGAAGGTAGATACAGACAGAAAATTGTTCTTTCGAAAGATGAAATGGGTTACATAGGATTTCAATATTGAAAATGACTAAGATGCGAACTACAAATTTGAGATGTGATAACCCATCTGTAGTTTAAAGTAATCAGAATTATAGTTTCTGTGTGATAACGCATTGTCTGGCGTGATCAACAGCTAGAACAAAGCCAGTGAAGATTACTTGTAGATTGTAACTTCGCTCTAACGAATTAACTAACTCCTAAATAGCCCCGTCTATCCAATTTGACTCACAAAGACTTGGAGTAAGGTTTTCACATTCGGATCGCCTCCTCAGATTGATAACATTGAAAAGTTACCTACTTGACAAATCAGACATACTAAGATTTGAACCCGGGTCTAATTCGACCACATTCACATATAAATAAATATATATTATAATTTAGTTCTTTTTTTTTTAATTTCCGCTATGGTGGATTTGATATACAACTCTATATATCAGGCTGTGAGTTGATAATTTAAAGAAAAATTCTCTAATATTCATTCTCTTCCTCAGACAAGTGATGCAAGCAAAAACGAAATCGGGAGAAGACTGCGTGAAATTTAAATAGATCAGATGTCAAAAATGTTAAATTTGAATTACATCGTCCCTATAGTTTTATCTTACAATTGATTCAAGTAAAAGCGAAATTGGTAGAAAGCAGAATGGAGTTGGTAGGTTATTCCTCTAGATAAATATGACACCAAAAATCTCAAATTTAAAGTTTCTCTGTATCATAAGCGTTTCTCAGTGTAGACTTATAATCCGCCTCAGTTGTATTTCGTTCCCAACTCCACGATTCCGTCCACAAAAAAAAAAACGTACGTATAAATGTCCTTTCGAAAGATGAAATGAGTTACATAGGATTTTAATATTAAAGAAATATTAAACCTAAACAGCAAGACCCTAATAGGATTTATTATCGCTTGGCATAATCTCACAATACAACATACGTCAATTACCCTGTGTTGAAGGCAGATAGAGATGGAAAACTACTGGACTTTCTAATACAAAGTAATGAAGTAAAATGAGAAGTCATAGACTGTAAGAAAACAGAATGTGTGAAATTAACTATTACGGGAACTACAAATTCGAGATGTTAGCTTTAAACAAATACATAAATTTAAATATTTGAGAAGATTTTTTATCAAAGTATGCAACACTGAAATCAGAATGCAAAAAAAGTTCGTTCCAAATGAGAAAAAAAAAAAGATCTAAGCAAAAAAAAAAAAAAAATTGTTACAAAAGAAAAAAAATTTAATCTATTACGTTATTCAACTTGTCTAACCAGTGAATGTTAGACAATCTCCACAAAGATTTTGAAAATTACTGCCACATATAGTCTGGTGCTTCTGATATTTATATAGAGATTCTTGATAAATTCAAAGAATATTCTGCAATATTATCGGTTCCAACCTGGCATTTCAGCTTCAATCACTTTCCCACTGCAATAATACAGTTTTTTTTTTGTTTTTTTTGGTTTTTTCTATAAATATTTTTATGATATTTTGCTGAAGATAATTCGTCTTTGCTTCCTCGACTTTTCGAATATTCATCATCATCCTTCGACCTCTCTATGGTTGGTTGGAACTCCAAACCCTTTCCACACTCTTCGGTCCTGCATTGCTGTTCCCAGATCCCTAATGAACAACACTAAGTCCCGAGCTATGGTGTCTAGGAAAGTCAATTTTGATGAGAAGACTCTTTCAGAAGACTGCCATAACAGTAAGGATTTGACGATTTCCCTGTTCGCTCGGTGTCAGTGTATGGCAAACACTGATCAGTTTTGTTTGAGCTGAAGAAGAGCTGAGTTCTCCGCAAATTGTGTTAAGCGTTGCATGGGATCTGCAACTGATTTTCCTGATTTTTCGAAGTATATTTGTATATTATTTGGAGGAAAAAATAGCTATCATTACTTTCCCAGACCAAAATAAATTATTAAATAAAAGATCCGAGCTCATCTCAAAATGCAGACATGAAAACAAATTTTTACTACGTTACTTAAAAATTGAAAACGGAAAAAACAAAATAAAACAAATAAACAAAATAAGGAAAATTAATTAATCCAAACAAATTACCAAATCACACCTGTTAGAATAGACGAAATAGAATAGTAATAATAATAACAAAAAAAACAAACCCAAATAAATAAAGTAAATAATAAACAAATTAGCAAACCATTATGACCAAAATATTAGTTAGACTAAAAAATCCAGCAAAAAAATCGGACGAAAAACGTACCTATAACTGTTATAGAACGATAAAAAATAAAAAATAAATAAAAAAATAATAATAAAAATAAATAAATAAATACTACGTTACATAAAAATCGAAAAACCGAAAAGAGAAAATATACAAGTAAAATAAATTGACCTAAATTCATCCAAGTAAATAAATAAACAAACCAATCCCGATAAAGTTACCGTTAGAAAAAACAAATAAAGATAATCAACCCAAATAAACACAAATTAAAAACTGTTCCCGCCAAAATAATAGTTAGAATAAACTACAACAATCAACCTCAAAACCGAACAAATAGCTTTAATTAAATTCTCAGACCAAAACAAAACTATTAAATAAGTGATATAAACAAATTTTTACTACGTTAATAAAAACACCGATTAAAAAAAATAAATAAATAAATGAAATAAGAAACAAAAAATAAAAATAAATAAAATCAAGCAAAATAATTTAACCCAACTAAATAAATAAATAAACTACTTCCGGTAAAACAGCGCCATAATAGACTACCCACAATGCACCACTGACCCGTATATATATAAATAGCCGAGAAAAATAACAGCACACGTGACCTGACGATTGCATATAGCATGAAACAGACTGTCGCCTCTAAGGGTTGACTTCTATGTTCACTTTTATATTTACACACGCTCTATCTCTGATATTGAGCACTTTATCCCATAAATATAGCACACCTTAAGACTATATTTA
Organism: Acanthosepion lycidas; assembly: GCA_963932145.1. NCBI lineage: Eukaryota > Metazoa > Mollusca > Cephalopoda > Sepiida > Sepiidae > Acanthosepion > Acanthosepion lycidas. The sequence goes on from OZ010605.1 coordinate 84,176,798, forward strand.
TTCATATATATATATATATATATATATATATGTGTGTGTGTGTGTGTGCGTGTGTATGTATGTATGTATGTATGGTGTTTTGGGGGGAAAATTCTTTGCTATGTAATATTTTTATTTATTTTCCTATATTGTGGGCTAACCTTATAAAAATCATATTTATATGTGCAATCTTTGCCTGGAAGAAAAGTTAAGAATAGCATTTCTACATAAGGAAAACATTCTGAATGAGAGAACAGAAATAATCACACGATGCGAACACACTAAAAACTTCCTTTTGAGTTCGTACGAACCAGGATGAAAGTATGTATATTTTATACAAGCCGACTCTCATACAATTTCAATACACTTTGCTTTTATCCTTCCCTTCTATTACACTTCGCGTTGTTCGTTTATTCCATTTTTTAATAATAAAGCGTTAAGGAATTATTTAGCCTGAATCGCCTGAAGACACTGAAAGGTTGAAACCAAGATAGTGTGATCGGCTAATCTCCCAATGTTTTATTTTTCAATTTTAAAGCTCTGCATATTAATTTTTCTTTCTTTTCTTTTCTTTATACATGCACTGAGTACTTTTTAATACTACTGTTTCCAATCTGACAACTTTTTCATAATTGTATATATATGTGTGTGTACACACACACACACACACACATACACACACACACACATACACACACACACACGCACATATATATATATATATATATATATATATATATATATATATATATATATATATATATATATGGATTATATTATAAAAGTAATAAATGTGTTGGGTTAAAGAATAAAATCCATTAATTCTTTAGAAATATATGTATACGTGTGTGTGCGTGTTTCGAAAGAATTTATTGATTACACACACACAAACAAATATATATATATATATATATATATATATATATATATTGAGACATGTTTCATTGAATACAAGTTTGGTCTACTTATTTTCAATTCTTTCAGAAGCAATACAATTGTAAAACTCATGAAACTTCCCGTTCTTTTTTTGTGCGCATTCTCAATCAATGAACTCGTCAAAATTGCAGGTTTTATATCGTCCGGGTAAAGTTAGCGTTCTTCTTTTCAATAACATGCGGTTCCCCAAATTCCCATTAAGTGCAATTGCAGTAGTTAATTGAGGTATTTTATTTCACTGTAGCCTCATCACTCCGAAGAATATTTGTTGGAAAGTGTACATTTTCTACACATGTTGCCCTATATCACTTGTAAAAACTCTCGACTTCAGTCCAGATCATCGAAGAACTGTGACTTCACCTCAAAATTAAAAGAATTTATATTTACTAAAATTCACACCAAATTCTCCCAGAGCGATGCCCTTCCATTGCACTCCTATTGGATTGACATTTGCCATCGATCCAAATGTGGGCATCTGGGGTGTGCTGTTTCTAAGGGTGGGGTCTACATTCGCGCTCTCCCTGATAAACAAGTTAAAACAGATTTTAATTTTATTTTTTTTTATTGTAAAAATTCCTTCTAAGTACCTCAAATATCATCCACACCACGAAATATTGATTTTTGGTAACCTTTCATTTAGAGGATTTGAGTTGTTGCGAGGCAAGGTACATAAATTTTAATCTAAAATTATAATTTCAAAGCGCGCCAAAAATTTAATGAAAAATAAGCAAACTTTGATTTAAAATTTATAATTTTGATGGTTTAATTAATATTTGCGATAAATAAACGTTACTTTATTTGGGCTGAATTCACAGAAAAGAGCTTGTAACTTTTCCAATATTCGTTCATATAAATATATGCAGATATTGTGGTTTCAACCCTAAATCAAAAGTTATTTTATCAACGTCTTAAGTTATGGCATTGTGAAAAGAATAAAATATGAAAATGTTTGGAATAATCCATAAAAGTGTAACATTCTCATGACAATCCGTGAAAGGGTTAATAAATTATCATCATGATACGATCCGAGAATCACGAAGCCTCAATAAACCAACATTTTCTTTAGCTTATCAGTTTAAGAGAATTGTGGTTTATTGATGCTTCGTGATTCTCGTATCTGTCATGCCAAGTCGAGAAAGATTACGTTTATTTTAGTTCAGATCATCTGTTAGCTGACAACGTTGTGCAGGATAATTCTATATACAGAAACATATATTTTTAATCATTTCATCCCAAGCAAGGTGATAAAGCCGCTAAGACACAACGCGCTGTTGAAAATGAAAGACAATAGAGTGACGGAAACCAAGAAAAGTTCACTGAGAAAAGGACAAAAAAAAGAACAGGAATCAAGTAGACAGATGATGATGATTGACGTTGCATATACGTTTTTTTTTCAGATTTTAGTTGACAGGAAAGCAAGAAGCTGGAATATAGTTCATACGCGAGAAGTTTGAAAGCTGAAACTGTTAGAACAGATACTATTAAATCTATCAGTTTCCACAATAAAATAATGAGACCTAGCTTTCAAACTAATACTAGGCTTAAATTTATGAAGTAATATAGTTAATAGCTTTTATATACACCACAGTCCAAAAGTTTGCAGTGAAGAATTAGCATGGGATGAAGTTGACAGATAAGTGAAACCTTTCCCTCCAAAAGATTTTTAAAAGCTCTTAGAATCATTGAAAAAAGAATTAAATCAATTATCAAACTTATACTTTGAGAAACTTTTGCAATGAATGCCAAAAATTTGTCAAGGCTAAAAGAGGATATTTTGTCGAGAGCAAAATGCAATCAATTTTTTTTTCTTTTTGTCATAATAAAATTCATAATAAAAAATCCTGTCTCGCTTTTTTTAATCGTGTATTATAATGATTTGTTGTTTAAAGTACAAACAACTACGTTTGGGGCCAATTTGAAACACTACCCGAGTTTACCTCAAACTTTTCAACTGTAGTGTATATTCATATATACTAGTCTGAACTTATCAATCTTATCTTCACTATGTGAAATCAAGATTGAAATGCATTGAATGCCTTAACTCAAATGTTAATTTATAATTAGTTAGTCATTAATACATTGTATTAATGTTTTGTATGCGAAACTAATTTTAAATATGTAACTTGCTAAACAGTTTATTTATTCATAATTTCCTGCATCTCGATTTTTATTTTCGACATACTTGAGTTGATATTTACTTAGCCAAGCGAAATTTCAGAGAGAGCTTTATGATGGTACGTTCAGGAAAGATTAGCATTTGTTAACAATGATACAAAATATTAAAAAATACCAAACAGTGACTGGCGCCCAGGACTCTCAGTACTTTTGTCCATTCTATCCAAAAATATTCACCTTATTTTTCAACATATTTTTACAGATGGAGGGGATTTCATTCGAGAATGCTGTCATCAGTAGATATGAAGCCTTCCGCAACACACAGAGTTATTGCTGGCATCTGTCCATTCTACACTGGTGCCACATTTGCTTCTTCCAAGATCTGAATCGCCGACACGGACATTTTTTTTTTTTTTATCACAAGTAAGAATGCAACTTATTTTGGAACATTTACAATAAAAATGGCAATAGCTTTTCAAAAAAAAAAAAGAAGACGAAAACAGTCAAAATGATTCTTAGTTCATTTTTTTCCTTTTATTTCTCTTTCTTATATTTATTTTCAATACTTTTTTTTCAGTTTTCTTCTCTTTCATCTTCTTTCACTTCTAATCTTTTCACTATTTTTCTTTACACTCTTTCTTCTTCTCGTTTACATTCTATTCCGATGTTTTTTTTTCTGCTTTTCTTTCTTCTTCAGTTCATTTCTTCATTCTTCTTTTCCTCCTTTTTACTTCTCCTTTTCTTCTCCTCCTTCTCCTCCTCTTTCTTGCGCTCTGCTATCACCACTTATTTCTGGCCCTTTTTTCTTCTATTTTCTTCTATTCTTTTCTTTCCCTCCTCCTACTTTTATCTTTCTTCTCTTTTTCATCCTCATTCTCTTTCTACTCATCCCTTTACTTTCCTAGTTAATTTTCCCACCTTCACGTTCTTTTTTTTTCTTCTTTCTTCTCCGACTATATCAATTCCCCCTTTTTCTTGATCGCCTTTTTCACTCTCCTCTTTCTTTACTTTCATCACCTTCATTCTACTTCTCCTTCTCCTCATTTTGCTCCTACTTCCTCAGTTCAACTTTTTCACATTCTCATTCTTGTGTTCCTTAATCATTTATATCTCGTTCTCTTTCTTGCTCTTCTTTTTTACTCCTTTTGTTCACTCCTACTTACTCTCCTTTTTCATTTTGATTCTAATTTTCCATTCCCCCTCCTTTCTTCTTCTCTTCACTCCGTTCTAATTTTCCTCCTCCTTTTTCCATCTGCTTCTTCCTTAGTTCACCTCCTCCTATTCCTCAACTCCTTCTTTGTCACATAAACAAACAAATAACCACCGACAAATTAACTGTTTTTGCCCTGTTTGCAAACTTTTGGTTATGGCGTTCTTTGTTTTGATTTTTTTTTTTTTTTTTTGACGTCAACGTTTTTCCTTTTTTTTTTTTTTTTTTTTATTTATCTGTTTGTTTTCACCCGCGCAATATTTCAACCTTTAATCTCTAGCTTGTAATTTGGCTGTCTCTTTCGCCCCCACAAACATGGACATATATAAATCGGTATGTGCCCAAGTGATCGAACAGGGTGAAGAAAGGGGAGATACGAAAACTTGAAACGAATCAGAAATAAACTCGGTCAAGACTGGTTTGTAAAATCTGCTTTTTGATGGTGCATTAGAAGTTTAGATAATGGCTTCCACACGTGCCTCATTCTAACTGAAGAATTCAGTCAAGGGTTCATCCGTAAATTTTATATCATTTTTCTTTTTTTTTTTTTATTATTTCTTTGATTTTTTTTTCTTTTTGCTTTTACAGAAAATTCTTATTTACGTCTTTTGGAGATACGAGAATAAAACAATTACAACAATTTAAATATCTGGGAAATACTCTAACAGAAGACGGAAAGTGTGACACCGAAATCCGAAGGTGCATTGGAGGAGCCAAAATTCCTTCCGTAAGTTAAGCAGACTATTAAGAAATAATATAATTTAATTAATAAAAAAGAAAAGAGTACTGAAGAGTTATGCAATATCCCTCGTTCTATATGCCAGTGAATGATGTACAATCTCCTCACAAGAAGAGACTTGGCATAACCGAAATGTCGTTCTACAGAAGGATAGTGAGAATATTATGTACCGAACATGTGATCAACAGCGAAATTTTAGAAAAAGTAGAAACAAAAATGAAATTTATAATTAATATCAGGAATAAACAGTTGAAATTTCTTCGTCACATAATGAAGAAAGTAGGCTTGGAAAATTTGATATTCACATGACAGATTAAAGAAAAGACGGTCAGAGGTGAGCAGCGCATAACGTGAACAGATAGCGGGACATGGTTTACGAGAGATCACAAAAAAGACAAAATCTATTAAGATTTAAAAAGAACAGGAAATTGTGGAGAGCTATGATCGCCTATGTTTTGAAGGGACACGGCACATAGAAAAGTAAGAATACCGAACAAAATAGTCTGAGTAAAATATTGAAGATTTTACAAGTATTAGGTTGGTGCAAAAATAATGTCGTTTTCTCATATATGTTACTATGTGAGAAAACGACATTATTTTTGCACCAACCTAATATAACAATATGCTGTATCTGACAGATAATATATATATATATATATATATATATATATATATATATATATATATATATATATTGTTTCACCATCACGCTACGTCTGGAGGGTCGACCTGCATTCAAAATGAGTTGGAATTCTTAACTGAGCTTGAACCCCGCCCACTAGAACTGGAGAGAAGTATACTATCTCAAAACACATAACTGATGATAGACAGATAAGCCGATCAATTCAAAACAAATGAAATATTTATAGCATTTAGTTAGAGCAAAATTTATTATTGTGCTCACATATTGTCAAAAAAGAAAATGATTATTTTTTAGTAAATGATGGAAGGCGTTCAATATTAATGGAAAGAAAATGAAATATTTGATCAGAATAAACTACGATAATATTTATAAAGTAACGTAACCGTATTTAGATTTGATTAAACCCTCTAGTGTGCAAAGCCTAAAAGAAACTCGTCAAATAAATTACCCTAGGCTTTACAGAATTTGAGAACGATTTATTCGGTTTCTACGAATTGTGAGACCCTAAGATGTAGCCTGTTGAATGCATGCCTTAACCAGAAACTGAAACCACAAAGAAAAGGAGGCAAGGATTGTTTAAAGTATATAAAATTCAGTTTTGTAAATAGAAAAGAAATACAAAGTTGAAAATCGTTTTGATGAAGGTAACAAAAATAAAGAAACGAAAAGGGGATGAAAACCACTTGATTGTACAAGAAGCTTAACATTGTTTAAATAAAAACATTTGGTAAACGTATTAGATATTGAACGTTGAGAGAAACCTGCTGTCGATATTTCGACAAAATTACATCAAATTTGCAAAGACTGGATTTTAGTAAGTCAAAAAGAACTTTTGGAACTGCTTTTGGAACCATGATATATTTGGGAAGGATATTAGAATAAGTAAGAACTTATACTGGCAATAAAGCACATGCATACGTATAGAAAATTGATTCAGTAAATACACAAAAAATAAACAGGGAGTTAGGATAAGGATGTGTTGTCACCAGACATCAAACTATACAATGAGTGGATACTGAGAGAATTAGATGTCCTACCAGAATTACTTATTGGCGGCCAAAATCTTAACAATATAGTATATGCAGATGACGTTATGTTGATAATATACACAGAACGGACAAAAAATACCTCAGAGGGTAGGAAAGGGAGGGGAGAAGAATCTATTGCAGAAGACAGAATGGAAGGTTGTCACCAAAAGGAAAAGCCCAACGTGCAAATTACAAAATGGAGATACCATAACCAATAACAGTACATCTAAATATATTGGTATGTCTTTTAACTGATGATGGAAAGTATGACACTAAAATACGAAGGAACATTGGCATGGCAGAAAGGACCTTCCAGAAGCTAAGTAAAGTATTGAAAAATAGAGAAATTCTTTAGAAACAAGGAAAAGAGCACTAAACTGTTACGTCCTATCCGTTCTCCGACATAGTCGTGATTGCTGAAAAATTACCTCACATTTGGTGATTTACTATTTGCCCATAGCTGGGACCCTAACAGCTGCTATCATCCTTGGTCAGTTTGGACCTGAGAACAACAGCAATTAAGAGATGGTTCTACGTTACACTGAAAGTTACACCAACTCAGCTGGAGATAAGAGTGATAAAAGTCATGATTAAAAATAACAACAATTAACATAGCTTTCAAACATGGAGAATAAATCATTTTAGCCTCCGACAACTTTTACACGGAGAACTGCATTACCTAGCCGTATTTTATGAGCTGAGATATATTTTCAATGGCTCGTGGGTACATGTAATTTTATTTGATATTCAGACATCCCTATATGGAAAACAGCACACTTATGGAATTTACAGTAAGGTCGAATCCATGATCAATAAGAAATTTGTTAGCAATATGTATTTAAGGATATTGCTTAAGTCCTGAAAGCGAATTGTATGAGAAAAAGCATTCGATTAGTTTTTGATTAAATCTTCAATCAGCCCATAATTTCAAGAGTTTATTAATATAATTTTTCCAAAGATTAAAAAAAGATGATTTATGTCGTAATTTTCACCAAAATGACCGCAAAAAGATATTTATAATTAATATCAAAACATAATTTTTAAACTATTATAAAGATCTTGTACCAATCATTTGCAAATGTTACATGATTGCAAGAAAGCTGTTCGCTTTTCTACCAAATACTTGTCTAAATGTCATTGCATATGATTCAGTCAGGACTAATTTCCTTATTTTTCTATTATTGTATTTTGTTTTCTCAGCGTTACGGCCGTGTACACCCGAGGTAGGTCGAAAAGTAAACAGTGGAAATGTTGTGCAAAAACAAGCATCGTAGACGAGAAAATCAATCAAAACAAAAAAATTAAAAAAGAAAAAACACACATTGTATGATTAAAACATTTCATCGAGCAAAATTCAAACAAGGAATTGTCATTTTTAAAATCCATTTGTCTCCAAGCATGACAATAAATGTCACTAGGATTCAGGGGTTGTGGGTGGTACTGAGAGTGAAAGAAAAAAAGAACACAATAAAAGAACGGCTTTTCAAGGAGATACAAGATGAAGATTATTATCGTATTTCCATTAGTCAGTAGGTTAAATGCCATACGTGATGCAATCTTGGGAGACCAAGTGACTTTTGATCCACAAATTACTAGGCAGATGATTTTCCTGTAGCATGATGTCGTTTCATTCTGCGGTAGACTAGTTGCCAACCAACGCTATAGAGCACAATCTGTCCTGTTATTCAACCCATAGCTGGGGGAGAAGAGATGGATTTATACCCTTCCCAAGTGAATGTAACGAACCCGACTGGAATTCAAACTTAGTTCTTCAATTTCTCATTCCAAGCTGATATCCATTGCACCACAATCCATATTGTATTTACATTTTGGAAAATCGTAGTTCATAGGAAAACAGAAAGTCGGAAGAGAGTTACAGAAGAGGGAATTGTGGGTGAAGGAAATATTAACATAGAACTTGCGGTTGCAACTAGGAATTTCAGCAGTTTTTGTTTAGTGAATTTTCATGAAAATGATAGAGAGAAATATTTTTATACTGGATGATTTGGATAAAATAATTCACTATTCATAGGCTGTTTGTTAAATGCGATGCGCTTTCGTGTGATTTTTACTGGAGTGGTTTCCAGGAAAATGCTGACGATGCATTGAACCGAAAATTTGAGTAAGTATACAGTCTTAGAGAAAAATGAAAATAAAAAGGAAATTTATTTAGCATCAGGAGGAGACAGTTTAAATTTCATAATGAGTAAAGAAGGCTTGGAAAATCTGATACTCACAGGACAGATTGAAGGCAAGAGAGACAAAGGAAAACAACGAATAACATTGTACGTTTCAGTAAATAAGGGCGGAACAAGCTTTAGGAGAAATAACAGCAAGGTCAAATTTATTAGGAGCTAAAAAGAACAGAAAATTGCGGAGAGCCATAATCGCCTGCCTCCTGAAGGGACACAGTACATAGAAGGAAAACACATTATTTGTTTCAATCATAAATAATTTTCGTTTTTTCTTAATACCGATTCGCCTTGATCTTTTCGCTAAGAAAATATGAAACACAAATAACATGCTTGCTAACTTATCTTTTCCAAGAGATTTTTATCGTAATTTGTTAAATATTTTTGCTAATTCCAAAGTTTCGCCAGAACAGAACTTTGCAATACAATTTCCAACTTAACAGTTAAATACGAATTCTTAACAATATTCCTTGACTACATATTTTTCTCGATGTCTCAATAGCATTATTCTCTTACTTGAACTTCTATAACATAAGGCAATGTTGATCGGACCCCGATATACTACTTCTCACGATGAGCAGATATCCACTAGAGGAGTCACCTTGACTTAATAGAATATATGGCCGCAAACTCAACCCAGACCAAATGCGCAACACTTTCTTTATCTCTCTCAGTTTTTATATATATATATATATATATATATATATATATATATATATATATATATATATATATATATATATTATCGTTTCATCAGGTGGAAAAGCATGATACTACTCAGTAACGTCGTGATTTCCCACCGGCTGAAACGTTTGTTATTTTTTTACGTTGAAACGTGATCTACAGTTTTGTAGTGGGTATGTGCATGTTCTAATGTTACACTGCTTAATAAATATTTATTGCTCTACTTCTGTATTGAGCCCTGTTTTAAATTAATGTTTTGAACGCTGAAATTAATTAACATTAATTAATTAATTTAAAACAAGGCTCAATACAGAAGTAGAGCAATAAATATTTATTAAGCAGTGTTACAGTAGAACATGCACATACCCATATATATATATATATATATATATATATATATATATATATATACTCGAATCTCCCGTCGAATTCGACGTATGAGGGGCAAGCTGATCAGTTCCTTGGAAACTGACAGTCCGACAACAGCACATGACATTTGAAGGTTTCGGCCAGAACCAACCACACTTTTTGAAGGGCCGAACACAGAGACTTCGTGCACTACACGCCACAGGGTTTCTAAACAACCCTCCGGAGATTATGACTTCAGTTGACCTTCTCCTAGACCAGTTGCCATCCAAGGCTATAAAACCCAGTCTGTCCTGCTAGTTATCCATAGCTGGAGGGAGAAGAAGAGGATTCATCCATTTCCCAAGGGAAGGACGTAAGTGAATGTAATGGATTCGACTGGAATTCGAACTCGGCTCTAGGATTCCTCAATCCAAGCCGCTATCCAGTACTACACGCACGCAAGAACGCACGCACGCACGCACACACACACACACACACATATATATATATATATATATATATATATATATATATATAAACACAGAGGACAAAACGCGTCGGCTGAGTGAAGTTTAGCATACCTTGGTATAATGGTAAATGAAATCTACTTTTCAAAATTCACCTTCTGATAATTTAGAAATACAATTATCCAAAACAAAAATACAAAACAAACCTGAAATGAATATTTTTCAAATATGTCACAAAGTGTGGCCATGGTGTTTGGCAGGAGAAAATAATTAATTTTTAGAATCAAATTTGCTTTCATCTCCTAAATACAATGATTCTTAACTCAATTTACAAAAGATGTCGTCCTTTGTAATTTTGTCTAAGTTCAAGTTCGATTTATAATTTGACCCTGTATGAAAAATTAGTGACAATAATGTCCGGTTCTTTTCTTGTTTCTCTTTCTTTTTAAATACGACAATTATCACCGAGAACTATACATTCGCGTATATGCGTATATATATATATATATATATATATATATATATATATATATATATATATATATATATATATATATATAGTCCTCTCCAAAAGTATAGGAACGGCGAGACCAATTCCTTTGTTTTTGTTGTTCACAGAAGATATTTGGGTTTCAGATGAAAGCATGAATATGTGACAAGAGTTCAGAATTTCAATTTTTATTTTCTGGTATTGAAATTTAGCGCATTTTATCAAATGTCAGAATAAGGTTTAGCAGAAATAACAAAAAGACAGAAAATAGTGAAGAGCCATCATCACCAACATCCTGAGGAAAGCACATCATAGTAGGGTTAGAATTGGTAAAACTAAGGAGTATAGCACGTCTGATCATTTGCCATGGATATAGCGATAAAATAGCGGGAGTCTGACAATGTTCCGTCAGTAGGAAAGGGTTTGTAGGGTAGAAAATAATTCATCACCCACAAGGCCGTGTAGACATTGAATTCTGGAAAGTGAAAAATGGGTAGAACCTGTCCATGTATGTCAGCTGTACTCCATTTTAGGTCTGATCTAACTCTGGTAAAGTTAATAGCATAACAGGGGAAAAGGTATGTACTGGAGTAATACAAGGACTCTTGTCATTTTTTTCAGTGTCTGAAGCCATGGATCATATATATATATGGATCATATATATATATATATATATATATATATATATGAGTTCGAAGAAATTTAGGTTAAGGTTCTCCCAATAGGCAATCAAGACAATGGGGCCTCCCTTAGGGGACAGGCTTTCATAACGATAGGTGAGAATGCAGACTCTGCTCAATGATGATAAAATGTTATATGTATGAAGTATTTAATGAGAGAAGCCAGTTTTTCCCTCCATATATCTCTTAAAGCTCGATCAGACGAGAGATCGCCTTGCAATTGCGGCAGATGTTTGAGAAAACGCGTGGGGTATTCACATTAGTTCAGGCAGTTTTTAGTGTAACATATATACATGAGTGATTTTCCTCTTCCACAGTCTCTATCAACTAGTATGGTATACAAGTCAAGAGACAATTTTGTGTAAAAAATAACTTATATAAGAAATAAGAAAAATGAGTTCATGCCTTTACCTAGTGCTTTATTAGGAAATAAGCAGCCCAAAATTCTATTTTAATACTTCTTTATCCACTAATCGAATCGTTCTATATTTTTCCAAGGCAGATTATTTATCCTAATGTTACGCGGCATGCGCCAGATTTTATCATTCAAGTTTCTCTTTCAGAACCCAGCGTGTCAATCTATAATAAAACTATCCTGGCACTGCTCTTATTTTGTCGAATCTGCCGTCCGCTGTCTCTGCCAAAAACGGTGGTATTCTTGGCGTCGTCAGTTGGCCGTATTTTTTTTTTTTTTATCTTTACGACTATCGTATGTCAACATCATCAAGCTGGGAGATAAACAGATTTTACGGGGATTTCACCCCAGTGTTTGTTGTCGTTCCGCTGAGATTTCGAGTGTGAAATTTTCATGGCCGCCGTAATATCTTTGTCTCTGCCTAAAATCAATTTCACAGCACAAACAAACTGTGATGATAACGAGCAACGTATTGAAGGAAAACAAATCGAAGACTTTAAAAGTACATAAGTAGTAAAGTATTTTCAATCTTTCTATGTAGCCTGGTTGACGATCTTTCGACAGTGAAATTATTCTAGCAGTAAATACTTATAATTCAAGAAATCTTTCTCTTGCCACTCTATTCTCGTCTATCATCATCCTGTGGCTTCTTTAATGACAGAAGTAGCAACAGAAATAGGAAGATTGGTTTATACGGACCTAATGTCATATCATCTTTCTGTCTGATTTCGTTTGTCCCCTCTGGCTTACGCTCATCAAGTTTGAGCACCTCTGGTTTTGATTTATTGTTCATTTATTGGTAGGGTATTCAGGAGCTTCCTTTGTTCAATAAGTCGCCGTCGTTTTTAGAATGAAGTCATGTCAAATCTGGTCTGAATTTGGGGTAGTGAATGTAACTGAACTGCACTTTATATAAACATAGCAAGAAAAATTTTAAATCATATACTTTGTCATATTGTCTCAGAGGTAACTGGCTGGGTTGCAAAAAACTTAGTCTCAGTTATTAGTATTGAATGTTAATATATTCTACTTGGTTTATTCCATGTTCAAATATTCCTAGAAACTTCGTTGACCTCAGTTTATAGTTACTAATTATTATTTTTATTAGCTTCTTTCTTTCCTTATTTTCTTCCACACTTAATTTGTTTTCCTGACTTTTATTCACTGTTTAATCATAACTACTTCCTACTTAAAATTATCATTAGGCGTTCTCATGCAGTAAACCGTTGAGCCAGATTCACCACGTTCCTAAATCCCTTCATACAATAAATCCTTGAACATGGTTGGTCACTCCTTTATATTGGGTTGGCAGCTAAGTTCCCACCTTTTTTTTTTTTTCTTTTTTAAATTTTGGAATCTATTTTTTTTTTTTTTTTTTTTTTTTTTTTTGAGAATTCTATTTTGGAATGATTTTGTCATCTATTTTTTCGAGTTAATTTAAGTTAATTTCTTTTTATTTTCCGATCATTAAAATGGAATGTCAAATTAAGAAAAATGAGCCTTTTCGACACCTTCTTTTTGCTTTTGTTCTAAGGCCGCAAAAGCTGCTTGCGATGTTTGAGCTGTGTTTGTACAGGATGTCACAGCTGAAAGAACTGCTCGTGATTGGTATGTCGAGTTCAAAAATATAAATTTTGACCTCAAAGACGCACCTCGTTCTGGCCGTCCAGTTGGGTTAGATGAAGAGCGATTAACCAATTTTTGCAGGAAAATTCTCGTCAAACGACAAGGGAACTGACAGAGAAAATGGAATGCCCCCACACAGCTCTATAGAAGCATCTTCACTCGATTGGAAAGATTCAGAAGTGTGGAGCATGGGTTCCGCTTGCTTTAAGTTACAACAACAAAAATCAACGAACCGCAATCTCCGCTGGTTTGCTTGCTCGTCACCGCTCAACTCATGGACACAAGCAACGAGTTCTTTAACAAATCGTTACTCGTGACGAAAAATGGTGCCTGCACATCAATATGAAACAGCTCAAGGAATGGCTTAGCCCCGGTAAACAAGCGACACTTCGTGTGAAACAAGAACTTCATCCGTGTAAAACGATTTTATGCGCATGGTGGGGCTGGGAAGGGATTATCCATTATGAATTGCTTGAACGTCAACGGGGAACTCTGCGTTCAACAGATGGAACGACTCAACACGGCTATTCAAGAAAAAAGATCTAATCGGCAGCTTGGGGTTATTTTTGCTGCCCGATAACGATTGCTCTCATATCGAGAATATGACTAAGGAATCCATTCAAACGCCTGGCTGAGAAGTGTTGCCACACCCGCCATACTCTCCCGATTTGGCACCAACGGATTTCCTCCTCTTTTGATTTCTTTCAAATGCTATGCGCGGAGTTTCTTTCAATACTGATGCAGAATTGAGATCTTGGTTGGGTGATTTATAATAACGAGGTAATGTAAATATTGCTGAACACTCGGGAAGAAGTTTTAAACAATGGAGAATACATTATTGATTAAGTAGTTGTTATTTTTTATTAAACCATTTAAAAATTTCAATTAAAAAAAAACACGTCGGGAATTTAGTTGCCAACCCAATGGATAACAGTCACTGCCATAACGTACATCAAGTTTTTGGTCCTGAATTTCAAGTTCTGGATCCACGTAGCTTAAAAGAGGACTCTGTTGCCTCCTTTATGATTTACGTAATACAGAATGTAAACTTATGCATCAACGCTAATTTTTATTGTTGAATAGAGAGTTTTAAATTTAGATTTGCTGGGAAAAGTTGTAGGAAGTTGGAATACAGTTTTCAACTAATATTGTATGCGGTAATATGATAAGTTCTTGATGATGTCAAGAGAAATAATAGTCAAGGTGTTTTTGAGTGATACACTTCTCCATTAGATTCTAGCGAAAGTGTATATTCATGCATGACAATACTCCTTCCCAATCAATCAAGCGGTTTATTGCCCATCTTGCCAAGAAAGTTTTCAAAGAAATCAAATTAACAGAATACCCACCCCCCATCTTAGTCAGATGTTTTATCTATAGAAAACGTATTTTCCATCATTAAAAGAATTGTATATGAGAATGAACATGAATACTCAAGCAAAAATTTCGAAGAAGCAATAAAAATGGCTGCCAGTAATGTTGTGGATGAAACAGTAGAAAAGTTAATGAATGAAATATTAGTGAAAGTTATAAAATATCAAACAGCAAATATTAACATGTAAAATAATATTCTATACAGGATTTTTTTAAGCATTTCGTCCCAAGTAAGGCGTAATGAGTAACAGAGAGTGAAAATAGGAGAAAAGACTGAGTATGGGGAGGTGGATGAAAGGATAAAAAAGTACGGGGATCAAGGTATCAGAATATATCGATTGACCTTGCATTTAAAGTTTTAAAGATTGTAGTTATCAGGGAAGCAAGTAAAAGGAAGGGAGTGCCACTGTTGTGATGTGTGACAGAAAAAGACGTTGGAGTAAAAGTGATGGTTACATTTATCTGTTTCAACAGTAAAAGGGTGGGGCCTAGTTTCCAACCTAGTAGCACGCTTAAATTCATGCAGTTGGGGAACCAGGGAAAAGAGTTCGTCAGAGCAGTTGCCATGAAAATATTTATAAAAAAAAGACAGACGGAAACAACATCACGTCTGTGGGAAAATGACTGGAGTCGAGATGTCAAGTCAGGACCGCTCACATTGCAAAATCCTTCTTTGGATTTTGTTGAGAACCTTAAGATGAACAACGGGGATACCTGACCATATATGGAAATGTTCAATGCATGGATGAATGGCAGATTAATAGATGTGTAGGATTGACACAAACGAGAAAAACCTTCTGGCACGACACAGAGAACGAACTTTCCTCGCAGGAGATGCAGCTATTGATTCAATTTAGTTGTTCCACCTCAAGTCAATTTGGGATATTTTTTTAATCAGCCATATTTCAGTGACCTACAACATTTGGATTTATAAAAATTGTTTTAAAATAAGCTTTCTTGTTGTTCCTCTATTAGAAATGAATACGCTAAACAAATTATTAATATTTCTTAATTAAAACAGATATGTCAAGCAGAAATTAATTATATATTGATCCTATAGAAATATGTACTGAAGAAGATTATCAGAAAATGTATTTATTGTTTATTACCACTTTTACTGTGAGAACACAAACTGTAATAACAAATTCTAATATAACAGACACACACACACACACACATATATATATATATATATATATATATATATATATATATATATATATAAATTATTTTCAGATTATCTGTGGCGTAACAAAACGAATAAAAAGTGAAAGTAATTTAAACAGAAGTCCAAAAACTACGACGTCTTCCTTGATGAATTTTATCTTAACAAGAAGCGTTTCATTGTCTTTTTACATTTATACATTCTTATGTACAAATATATATGTAACAGGTTTGAATGAAGATATGCTCCCTAAACAAACACATACACACACATACAAATATATATATATATATATATATATACATATATATATATATATATATATATATATATATATATATATATATATATATATGTATATATATTTTTCACGCCTACGTATCACACAGACACACACACTCATTTGTACATGCATGAATATTTGATTTCCAAAACTTTATTTCTCTAAATGTTTTATGAACTGTCTTTAACCCTTCTGACAATACATTTTTCTTTCACTTGTCACCATTGTTATTAAATTTTATTCATATTTGCTTCATGATGATGTTTATAGATAGATAGATAGATAGATAGATAGATAGATAGATAGATAGATAGATAGATCAACTAATGCAGATAGAATCGTGGGACAAACCTGTCGATATAAACGACATGAATGTATATATATATATACATTTTATCAGATCATTCTACGAGTGCTAAAATTACCATGTACCCCAGTAGTACTTGTATCATTGTTGCGTCATCGACGAGTAAAATGTTTCACCAACCAACCTTTCAGAAGACCAGTGAGGCTAGACATTCTGCAAAACGGATGAACATACCTATGAGGATAAAGGCGATCTAGCACACAGCCAACGAGGAAAACGGCTTGTAGAATTTGGTACTCACGGGATATACTGAAGGCAATTGATAACGGTTGTAAAATGAATTGGAAGTCAGAAAGCTAAGTTCTAATTCCAGTTAGGTTCGTTATATTACGCGCAAATATCCATGAGAAAGGTATGAATCCACCTTTATATCGTCCATCATCTTTCCCAAATGAATCGAGTTTCCCTAACAGTTCAAATAGATCTTCGTGCCGTACTTTATCAAAGGAAGATGTTTTTAAAAAAATGATTTTCAACCTGTACACGGTCTAAGAGCCACTCGCGAGATATAGTGTTACAGAGGAAGAGGCAACATCAATGAAGATATGTGGGGAAAATAACGGGTGACCCTAGACTTGAACAAAATATCATAATGATCGAGCAGAAAGAAAGTGGTCAAGTGGAAATTACTTCTCACTAATAGAATACAAACTGAATAGGGATGATTTACTACAATGTTTATAGCATGACGGGTTTTAGCTATGAATGTTCGAATTAGTGTAACTAATGAATGAATCTTATCAGAGCACTTACCATGTAATCACCATAGAACAACGAGAGGGTTGTGACGTTTCGTTTGTGAAAAACGTGTTGTAGGGTGAGAAATATTTCTCCTCCCACAAGAACAGGGAGATTCTTTTGGGTTATATCGAAACTAAAGGGCGAAGGCTGAATAGCTCTTGCCCATATATGGAAGCAGTACTCTATTTTAGGCTATTTTTAGCGCCTGTAAACGGTTAGGATAGCAAGGGGAGTTAAATAAAGGGAACTGACCATTTTTCCAGCATCTTTAGCGACGAATCTTCTGGATGAGTTCCACTTGAGATCTGTGACTTTCTAAGAAAACACGGGTTCATCGCGATGAGTTGAAAATTGAAGTTCCGCTTGGTGACCGTGGAACTTCACTAGTTTTGTTTCCCCCAATAAGCTGTTCAAGTTAGGTCCTTGGAAAGGAAATATAGGATAGAATAACAATGTATTGATGATTAAAGGAATACGCAAAATCTTAATTCTTCGCCTCATAATAAAAGCAATGACTTTTTAAATCTTTTCAGCACAAGCAAGGCTATTTTTTTTACCTTAAGATTTACCCTGTACAAGACCCGAGGTCACTCGAGGTAGAGGGTTACGTATAGTAGTAGTTTGTAATGGATAGAAGAGGGTGATAACGATTATCTTATCAACTGCCTTCAGTATATCCCGTGAGTACCAAATTCTACAAGCCGTTTTCCTCGTTGGCTGTGTGATAGACTTGTTAGTTAAGATTGTAGTGATCGGAGAAACATCCTCTTGGGAGTCGGTTCCACAGAGCAGTGGTTCGCGTGAAGATGTTGTTTGAGTAGAACTTACTTCTCGCTGATGGAACACAGAAGGAAGTTATGTAGTTTGCTACTATGTAAGTAAGATGGTGGGTCCTAGCCGTGAAGGCTAGATCTGATGGAACCAAGGAATATAGTTCGTCCGAGCACTTTCCATGGCAGTACCCATAGAGCAGTGAGAGACTCACCACATCTCACCTGTGAAAAAGCGGTTGAAATATTGAAAATAATTTGTCACCTGCTCAGTCTGGGAGACGCTTTTGGACTGGAAAGTGAGGAATGGGCAACTCCCGCCCAAATATGACAACAGTAATCCATTTTCTGTCTGATTGGTTCTTATAAAGGTAGTGGATAGTATGAGGAGTCAGGTACTTACTGAAACGGTACAGAGAGCTGATCATTTTACCTGTATTTTGCGATGGATCGTATATAAGGGTTCCTTTTGAGGCCGGGTGTGAGTTTGAGGCGCAATATTATTTCAAGTACATCCGTTCATCGTGACTTGCGGTAGTTCAGGCTCTGATAAAGCAAATATGACGCAAGAATTTTAATTAAGGTGAGAGAAGACGGTCATTAACATTACGTTTGAATTGAATTGGAAAGAAACAAGACGGAAGAAAGTTTCATAAACGAGAAATACGTGAAAAGAAACTATTATCATAGAACATATGGTTATATCTAGCAATTTCAAATGTAAAAAAAAAACTGATGTGGCGTCTCGTCACTGACATACCGTCGCCTCTCTCTGTCCTTTTTACAAATACTTTCATGGTAATTGCTCCGATGAGCTGCTGTCGCTGGTTCCAAGACTTCGCGAATTCAAGCGTCCTACGAAGCTGGCATCCCGCTCTCACCTTTTCACTGTTGAAACTGTTAAATGTAGCTGCTTCTTCTACTCCAATAGCTTCATGTCTTGCACCTTTCGACTGTGGAACACCCTTCCCTACTCCTGTTTCCCTGGTAGCTATAATCTCTAACTATTCAAATGTATTGTCAAACGACATCTCCAGTTGTTTTGATCTATCCACTATCCTTCTCCTCATACTTTCCTCTATCATTCCTATCTGATCTCGCTCCAAATCCTCCGTAACCTCTTGCGTGCTAGTGGCTTCCCGCCTTGATAGGGGTAAAATGTTTAAAACAAAATAAATGATGATAGCTAACTGCATCCTATGCTCTTAAATTCGTGCAGTCGAGAAACCAAAAATGATATATCATCAGAACTATAATCAGTACAATTTATAGAAAAGTCACAGTGAAGCTACGTTACGATGGAATGTGATTGAAACCGTGATATCAGGTCAGTACAGATAACATCACAGATTTTTCCTTGGATTTTGTTAAGAATCTCTATATACATATCAAATGTTGAGATTAATTTACGTCGATAAAGAAACTGTGTATTTCCGTTTCGAACATATCCACATAAACGGCTGTTCTCATGAAAAAAACGTATTCTCTTCAGGACATAGGCAATCAGGGCTCTCCATAACTTCCTATTGTTTATAGCAATTTGTTTTTACTAAACCTGCTCACCCCTTATCTGCCATACATTTAAACAAGATATACTAAAGTAAGCATCAATTATGAGCACGGTCACAATGTACTGGCCATATTTGAAAATTAAGTATATTTCTACTTTAAGCAACGTTTATACTGCTTAAAATATCACTTGCACACCATTTATTATAATAGTACAACAAAATTACTTAGAAATGGCTAATATTTTAACCGAGGGGTCTTGGAATTAAAAAAAACTCTTGGGCAATTTTTGACATGTATTAAGTCCTGATGCCTTTAAGAACCAAAAAATGCATAAAAAAAAAAAAAACTAAACAAAAGTACCTTGGAAGTCTTGTTTAACCAAACATGAATTAAAGTTTCTTTTTGTTTTTTGCTTTTTTTGGGCCCAGATACACAACTATTATATGTACTAGGGATTTGTCAAGGTTGGCATTAGGTGTAACAGCCTAAACAGATTTTATTCACCCAGCCATTTTCAACTAGTATGGTTTGCCAGTGATGAGATGTGTTTGCGTCAAGATAACTTGAGATGATAGCAAGTAAAATGGTAATGCCTTTGCCAAGTGCAGCAGTACGAAGCGAAGCACCTAGAATTTGAACTTGCTTCTTTTTCAATAATGTCGTAGTCACTAATCGAATAGTTGAATAATATTTTTTTTTTTGCTTAGGAGATTCGTTGATTTTCTTTCTGAGACGAAAAATAAATCAATATAGAGAAAGTTAGTTCGCAAAAATTCAAGAATCGGAAAAGGGAAATAAATCAAACACAAACCAATGAGAATGGGGTTTCCACTTGTATATAAGTCATGCCTTTTCTTTTTCGAGCTTCTATTGTTGATTCTGTCATCATCTTTTTATTTAATTTTTTACCCAATGTCGCTCTAATGATTATTCACTTTTATTCTTTTCGAAACTTAATATTGAGAGCCTTCTTAAAATAAAAGCTTTTAGAAAATGGAATTTTAAGTTCAAATAAGTATATTTTCATATGACATCCACTCCTGTACGATTGATGTCGGCATAGGGAGAATATTTGATGAGTGTCGTAAAGAGTACTAAACACTTCTGAGACTTGCCTAGTGGCTAAAATAGTTCTGTATTTACTACCGATGTTCAATCCCAGATGATTCAAGCCAAAATTACTAATGCTGATTTTCAAATCAATCATTCTCTTTATATATATATATATATATATATATATATATATATATATATATAAATATATGAAGAAATTTAGTCTTAAGGAGTGCTATATTTATGGGATAAAGTGCTCAATATCAGAGATAGAGCGTGTGTAAATATAAGAGTGAACATAGAAGTCAACACTGAGAGGCGACAGTCTGTTCCATGCTATATGCAATCGTCGTGGCCTGACGATTGCATATAGCATGAAACAGACTGTCGCCTCTAAGTGTTGACTTCTATGTTCACTTTTATATATATATATCAATAAAATCTTACCTACAGTAGACTTTTTAGAAATGTTCATTCAGTATTAGGCTCGAAAACCGCTCAAGGCAAAAGGTTATTGAATGAGGTGTGTGATACAAAGGTAAGAGAAAGGAGTAAAAAGTGAATCTTACTAAGATATGGCGGATAGATATCCATTGAGAAAAAGACTTTCACAAAGTAGCGATTCATGTGAAGATGCCTTCGAAGTCGAAGGTCATTCTTACCAAAGGAATACGCAAATGCTTGATGTTTGAATCCAGAGTGCATAACAGTGTGTTTGGGTTGTGAAATATCTGAGCTAGTGGCAGTAAAAGAAAATGGCTCATCTGAATCATTGCCCTAAATTCGAATTTCTCACGAGAACACACTGTCAATGTTCAAACTTAAACGATTCATGTCAAAATTTGAATACTGTATTGCAATTAACATCTTTCATTCCATAGGCGCAACCACCTACGTCCTATCGGCTATGTGATAGCTGAGGTTGTTGTGCTTTTCTTACCAGAACTATTTGTCAGTGTTCAAAAACAAATGATTTCGAATATTAATTTTCGTGGGACGCAAATTCCCTCCATGTAAATTAGTGCAATACAAACCTTTCGTCACAATCTGACTCTGTTTCAGGCACTCATCTGAGAGGTACCCATTTCTGTTTTCCATTAGCATGGATGATGCTAACCTCCAAAAGAGTGACTCATTTTTTCATTTCGGGCTAATATTCTCTGCTTATAAGAGAAAAGATTATATTGAATCAATTGCTTGGTCTGTTGATAAGAGGTTGATTCACTGTGTCGAGCTAACCAATTTTTATCTCCAGAATTTATCGTACATATTTATGAGTCTACTATTCGTCCATGCTTTGAATATTGCTGCCAAATATGGGCTGTTGCTCCCGCTATAATTTTAGAGATTCTTGATAAGAACCTGCAATGTTAATGTCTTAACTTGGTATGATGGCTTCAGTAATGTAGCTACTCTGTGCAAAAAAATATTTTCATGGTAATTGTCTGATGAACTTTCCACTACGGTGTCTAGACTTGATGAATTTAAGCGCAGTACTAGATTGGCGGATCAATCTCATCAATTTGCAGTTGTAAGTTCTGTGATAACAGTTCCTACTCTCGCATTTCTCGCTTCTGGGACTTTGTTCCGGCTTCATGCTTTCCAGACAACATTAATTTTTTAAAAGTTAAATGCATTACAAATGGTTATCTATTATTGAGCGATGTTGACCTGATGAAGGCCACTGTTCTCAATACCCGAAACAACAAAAATGAAGAAAATAGTCAACATGTAAATAGTGTCAATAATAATTTGTCATCCCAGAAATTCAGACATAAATTAATAGCTTCTTTTTCTCGCACATATCGATTGTGGAACTCTCTTCTAGTTTCTTGCTTCCTCACCATCTACAATCCTCAAAAATCTAAACGCAGCGTCAATCGCCATCTTCAGTCTTCCTGTTCTTTTATTGTCCGTTTCATCATTAATTTCTTCTCATTCTCTTTCACTGTCAGTAACCTCTTGCGTTTTAGTGACATTGTCGACTAGTTTGGGGTGAAATAATTTTCAAAAAGGGTCTTGGGTGTGGTGCATGCCACATGCGTCTATGGTCTACATTTGTCAAAATGTCACCATACTGGGGATAGTTCCATAATGTTATAGTGTGTATTCTTATGATATAGATTGTACCCATTAGTCAACCTATATGCACGAACGACTGAACAATATGTTGCACCGATTTGTGACCAACTGAGCCATAGCCTCAAGAACAACGATTTATTCCAGCAAATTATTTATCCAGAACTGATTTCAGTGGCATTTTGTGTGCTTCCGAAAAATGATGTATCATCTATGTTCAACCGACTTGTGGTCATTTGACGTAATCGAGAGGCCTAAACACATGATCCTGCACCAGCAAAAGGAGGAAGATGCTGTGAACATATCCTCAGAAAGCAGCGTTCACATATCGGACTCATTTTGGAATAGATGTTAGATCTAGTTATGCCAATTTGACAAACTAAACGTGGCCCGTCGTTATAATAGACATTTTTAAAACTCTCTCTCTCTCTTTCTCTCCCTCTCTCCTTCTATCTATCTATCAATCAAACAATATATATATATATATATATCGAATATGTGGTGCAGTTCAATTTATATTGCAATGAATCATTCATACAAAAAGTAGATTAGTAAATTTAATGATATAAAATGGCGAAATCCCTACACAAACAAAATTTTAAGGCTGTATTAACTTACAAATCACTCGATGAATGTTAAGATCCTTATTTTTAAAAATTATAACCTGTATAAGATCTTTTTTTAATACGCAAGTACTTTCAACTGTCCATTCAGTCATCTTCAGCATGGAAATTATTTTGAAATGTGTTATTGTTAACGGATACAAACTTTTGGAGCGTGCAATCGTAACGCTAAGTTTGAATTTTTTGAAGATTTAAGAGAGTGCGTTTTTTTACTAATATGGCAATTTGAGAATATTTTTTTTGTTGTTGAAGGAGTTGTATCAGTCAATGTGGCATGAACTAAATAGTTCAATAAATAGAGTAACGTCTCAGTTGTTATCCCGAAAATTTGCACGTTGGATCAGTTCTTTTAAATCAAATATGTGGTGCAGTACAATTTATATTATAATGAATCATTTGAACAAAAAGTAGATTAGTATAGTTAATGATCTAAAATGGCGAAATCCCCTCGGTACATTAAGTTACAAATCACTGGATGAATGTTATAATTTTTAAAAAGAAAGATGATAACATTCATCAAATGATTCGTACACATACATATTTTTAATGTATTGTATTTCCAACTCTTCATATAATTAACATTACATGGATGCATAATAACTAAATTTGCATAGGAAACATAAAATATTGCTTTAATAGAAATAAGTCCTATTTATCCATTTTGAAGGGTGGAAAAAATATTCGTACAATACAAAAAGTAATACATAATCTTCATTTAATACTTTGTAGAACAGACATTATTTACTTGCGCAGCAACCAACTTCTTGTAATTTTCAATTAATGATTTGCAAATTTTAGTTGATATTTTGTTCCATTCTTCTTCGCATATGGTCTTCAGATACGGAATGTTGGAGATCTCGATTGGATTTGAATTTTCAAATAACGCCACAGATTTTCGATTGGGTTTAATATTGTTTTTATTGTTGTACTGACGCATTCAAGAAATCAAAAGAAAATAGTTGAATCCGTCAACACAACAATAAATACAATATTTCTACACGTGATAATACTTGACGTAATTTTCTCTTGACAATATGAATAAAATAGAGCTTTTTAAACTCTTCTAGCTGATAAGGACAGTTTGTTAGTTGTTAATAGTTATTTTGTTTTCAATAAATTCATTTCGTTTTTGACTTTAAAAAGTCCACATTGTTCGAAACGCGTTGGCTAATAATACATTTTTTCTTATTGCCTTTTATCTTTATATATATATATATATAATTATTTATTTAAAAAAATTTATAACATAAATATGTTATAAAATCACTACAAAAATAGCCATTTTGTTTCAACATGGCTATTATTGTAGTGATTTTATAACATTTATGTTAGAATTTTTTTTTAAATAAATAATTATATCTGCTCTACTTTGTATTGAGCACTCTTTTAAGAATAGTAATTGTTGGTTATTGGAATTCATTCCGTATACACAAATTATATATATATATATATATATATATATATTTATTTATATATATATATATATATATATATATATATATATATATATATATATATATATATATATATTCAAATAAATTTGATTAAGAAAAACCGGCAAGGTCTGTATGTTTAATTTTTTATTGTATTTTTCCAATTTTCGGATATGGTGTGCATTATGCTCGAAGTTGGTGATAAACTGTCCGAAGTTCATATCTTGTTATTTTTATTCAAGTACTTTTGACTTCCCCAATCATTATCAAGATGGCCCTGTCGGCTGGGGCTGTAGAATACGCCGACTGCACCTCTGTCGAGTGGTAAGACCCCCCCAATGAGACCACCTGTTGGCTGTGGGTGGCGACCCGTAAGGACGGAATCCTGGTGGTTGAGCAGCCATTGATCCGGCAACATAGTGGTCAATGGCTTGCAACACACCACTTTGGCCCTTGGTCTGACGGGCGGTCGGATTGGGCTCGATCCGATCAAACGGCTGGTCCCGACATGCCCTAGCACATATATATTTATTTTTCTCCTGACTGTACTATTGAATCTACTTTAGTGGAACATTTCCCAACCCTTTATCATATATGTGCTAGAAGGCGGGGGCTGAGAGCAAAAGACTTTCTGACCTCTGTTGAATTTTTCGGCACTAAACCAGAGTTTGGCAGAGGCTCAGAACTTCGCTCCCAATATGAGTATACTGGTTGTGTATCCCCGTCCCAGGCAAGGCGAATGGGTTACCCCCTTGGTTCATTCCCTTCTCAAGTTGGACTCCGTGGTGGGTGGTGGAGAACAGTGCCAATGAATATAAAAACCCAGACATGGCATCTTTTAAAAAAACAAAACGGAACCTATCCGAATCAGACTCTGAGTGCGAAGCAGCAGACTTCCCCAGATTTATTGTCATTGAATTCCTGGAGGAGGTCTGTCTTGCTAAATTCTCCCCATTTTTGATTGAGAAAATTATTTCGGCACGGGCGACCCCGAAAAATGTCAAAAAATTAAGAAATGGGAACTTGCTTGTTGAGGTGGATAGCCAAAGACAAGCTGAAAACATCTTAAAAATGAAAATTTTTTATAATACCAAGTGCAAAAGCTACCCACATGAAAGTCTCAATGTTTCCAAAGGCGTCATTAGAAGTCGAGAGCTGGCTTTAGCCACAGAAGACGAAATGGCAGCTGCCCTGGGAAAACAGGGAGTAACTAATATAAGAAGGGTTAGTATAAGAAAGAATGGTGAAAAAATCGAGACAAACACTTACATCTTGACATTTAATCAAGCACAAATACCTAAAGTGGTCAAAATAGGCTATTATCTGGAGAGAGTTGAGCAGTACGTCCCAGCTCCCTTGGGGTGTTTCAAATGTCAGAAATTTGGACACCACAGGGACGCTTGTAGAGGACGGCAGACATGTGCCAAATGCGGGGAAAAGGAGCCAAACCATAAAGAAGATGAATGTTTGAAAACTCTTAGATGTCCAAATTGCCAACAAGACCATCCGGCATACGCAAGATCTTGTGACATTTACAGAAAAGAAAGAGAAATCCTGGAGGTTAAACATAAGAAAAATGTGTCCTTTCTGGAAGCCAGGAAAATCGTATGGTCCTATATGGGTGAGACCAGCTATGCCTCTGTTACACAGAGGGCTGAAACTAATAATGAAGATAGTAAATATAGAACCCTGATAAATAAACTAATAAATTTGGATCCAAGTGAGTGGACAAAATTCCAGGAAGATCTTAAAAAGGAACACACCAATAGTATTCAAACATCTCTATTGAATGTTCCAGCTAAGATTAATACATCTGATGATAAAATTAGAGATGATAAAAAACTAACCCAAAAGACATCTCAGACACAAACCACTCCTCCCAAAAAACAAAACCTGCAACGATCACCAATCCGTCCTCCAACTTTAAAAACTGATAACTTGGGGAAAAATAACATATCAAACCATGAACCTAACAATGATAAAGTAGAACGTTCCTCACAATCAAAGAGAGATCATACCCCGACTTCATCTTCACGGGAACGTTTAAAGTCATTGAATCCACTAAGCCAATCTTCAGACCCATCAACATCGAAGATTGAGACCAAAAATAGGTTTAGCATGATAGAAAAGATGGATATAGAAGAGTCAAACAGTAAAAACAAGTCGAAAAAAAGCAATAATTCCAACTTGACATGAAGGACCTGCAAAATAATTCAATATTACAGTGGAATTGCAGAGGAATTAGAGCTAATCATGAAGAACTTCTCATACTCCTCAAGAAATATAATCCCAAAGTGGTATGCCTTCAAGAAACATTCCTCAAGGACAATAACTACTTAAAAATAAAAAATTACAATTCATATAATCATTTACACAAAGACAAACACAGAGCTTCTGGAGGTGTGTCGATCTTAGTTAGGAAAGACATACCCCAACATCAAATAACCATTGACAGTGATCTTCAAGTCACTGCTGTCAAAACAACATTGCACAAAACAGTCAGCATCTGCTCCATCTACATTCCACCTCATGATCCAATTAATGAAATAAAACTCAATAAGCTAATTGACCAAATCACTAAACCCCATTTATTATTAGGTGAACTTAACAGTCATAATACCATATGGGGGTGTCTTAAAACTAATCAAAAGGGTAAAAACTTGGAAAACATAATCAATAACAACAATCCCTGCATTTTAAACGACAAATCTCCAACCCATCTCAATCCATCTACCGGCTCCTATTCAGCTATTGACATCACTCTATCTGATCCTTCCAGCTACATGGATTATACGTGGAAGGTTCATGATGATTCTTGTGGCAGTGACCATTTCCCAATCATAATAAATATTACAAAACCTTCCACTGATAATAACAGACCTCCCAGTTGGAAAATAAATAAAGCTGATTGGCAACAATTCAATACATTATGCAATACAAGACTGGTTCAAGATTCAAGATGTTTAGACCCAATTAAACACTTTTCAGAAACATTAATCACAATAGCAAACGAAGCCATTCCAAAAACTTCTCCATCAAACAGGCGCAACACTCCTTGATATAATGACGAATGTAAAATAGCAATCCGACTGCGTAATGCTGCTCTCCGTAAATTCAACAAAGAACCTTCCACCATTAACCTCAACTTCTTTAAATTGCTCCGAGCAAAGGCCCGGAAAACAATTAAGTTGGCCAAAAAGAAAAGTTGGCAAAATTACGTAATCAAAATAAACTCCTCCACTAAAACTGATACAGTTTGGAAAATGATCCGCAAAATTGCGGGCAAAAACAATTCTACCACCATTAAACACCTCATTAAAAATAATGATGAGGTAACAAACATTAAAGACATCGCAAATACACTGGCTGAGACTTTCTCACTAAATTCCTCCTCTGACAATACTAATACAGAATTTCTAAACTATAAAAATAAAATCGAAAAACAGAAGCTCAATTTTAATTCAGACAATACAGAAAATTACAATGAATTCTTCACATTACAAGAATTAAAAGAAGCTATACAAGCTTCTCACAACACTGCAGTCGGACCAGACGAAATTCATTATGAATTTCTCAAGCAACTACCACCAAAATCATTAGAATACCTACTATATATATTCAATTTAATTTGAAAAAATAGCACTATCCCAGAATCATGGAAACTAGCTACCATCATACCCTTTCCTAAACCAGGGAAAAACAATCTCTATCCTACAAATTATCGTCCAATAGCACTAACCAGCTGTCTGTGCAAAACTATGGAACATATGATTAATAGAAGGCTAATTTGGTATGTAGAATCCAACAACCTGTTTACCAACTCCCAATGTGGCTTCAGAAATCAAAGATCTACGTTGGATCATGTGGTCAGGTTGGAGACCTCTATAAGGGAGGCATACATCCAAAAGCAACACCTTGTAGCCATTTTTTTTGACTTGGAAAAGGCTTATGAGACCACTTGCAGGTATGGTATTATGAAAGACCTGCGTGACATGGGATTGAAGGGCAGACTACCAAACTTCATCAAATCATTTCTTTCAGACAGGAAGTTCCGAGTCAGAATTGGTTCAACCCTGTCGGACATTCAAAACCAAGAAGAGGGAGTTCCTCAGGGGAGTATACTGTCAGTAACCCTCTTCAACATCAAAATTAATAGCATTACCAACTATCTTAATCCTGGAGTTGATAACTATTTGTATGTTGATGACTTCTGTATAACATCCACATCCAAATACATACGTACTGCAGAACGTCAGCTGCAACAAGGCATCAACAAAATAAATAGATGGGCTATCACAAACGGCTTCAAGATTTCAAAATCAAAAACCCAATGCATGCATTTTTGTCAACTAAGGAGAATGCATAATAACCCAACACTAAAATTAGACAAAACAGAAATTCCGGTAGTCGAACAATATAAATTTCTGGGAGTTGTATTCGACAAAAAACTGAACTTCATCCCCCACAAACAATATCTGAAATAAAAATGCAGTAAAGCCCTAAAACTACTTCGAGTTGTAGCCCACAAAGACTGGGGTGCAGATCAACAAACTCTCATTAAATTGTATCGAACATTAATCCGATCAAAACTGGATTATGGCTGCTACATATATGGATCAGCCAGAAAATCTTATCTAAAAACTCTCAATACAATCCATCAGGAAGGATTGAGATTCGTCTTGGGGGCATTTAGAACATCCCCTGTGGAGAGCCTTTATTTTGAAGCGTACGAACCACCAATAAAACTTAGATTCACAAAATTAGGTCTGCAATACTACACTAAAATCAAATCTCAACCCACCAATCCAGCCTATAATTGCATTTTTAATTCCAAATTCCAAGCCATATTTGATCAAAAAGAAAAGGCCATAAAACCTTTTGGTCTCCGAATGAAACATACAGTGGAAGACAACAACATCTCGATTACAACATCCACGAAACCGTTAAACTAAGCTCACCTCCCTGGCAACTTAAAGAACCAGTGGTCAACCTTGATCTCAACAAACTCCCTAAAAATAAAACACATCCATTAACCTATCAAGAAAAACTCTACAATATTCATGAAAAGTACCCAAATTACTTGCACATTTACACTGATGGTTCCACAAACAGCAATAGAACTGGATGTGGAGTAGTTCTTGGTAAGAAAACAGTGGAAAAATGTCTCACAAATGAAGCTTCCATATTCACCGCAGAAATATGTGCAATAAATTTGGCTCTTCAGATTGTTGATGCCAGCAACATAAAAAAATTAATTATTCATTCCGACTCAATCTCTGTCCTGTAATCCCTAAAAAATACACAACAGAATAACCCTCTTATTGTTAAACTGTTGAACAAACTGAACACCTTAACACATAGCAAAAAGGTGATATTTTGCTGGATCCCAAGCTATACGGGAATCCAGGGAAATGAGAAAGCTGATTCCTTAGCCAAAGCTTCTCTTAACATGACACCCGACCAAAATATCAAAATCCCATACACTGACCTAAAACATAAAATCAAGACAACAATAACACTAAAATGGCAAAAACTATGGGACAGAAATACCAATAATAAACTCTACCAAATAGCACCAATTCTAAAGGAAAGGCAACTGAATCTTAAAACAAGAAAAGAACAAACCACCATTGCCCGACTACGCATTGGGCACACGAGACTGACTCACTCTTTCATACTAAAACAAGAACCTACTCCTAAATGTTCCTGTGGAAAACAATACACTGTAAAACATATACTAATAGAATGTACAAATCTCGTACATATCCGTAGAAATTTCTAACACGAAGAACATGAAGAAATTATTTGCAAAAACTGAACCAAAAAATATATTGGATTTTCTAAAAAGAATTGGTCTCTTATCAAAGATGTAGACTGATGTATAAACAACATATCCTACTTTTTACCATTTTGCAAATAAATTGTCCCTATCAAATGGAAATTCTTGACTTAAACAAAAATACCTAGGATTATTTTGCAGTGTGCAAGTAAATAAGCTCTAGCTTGGTAAAAATGTTCCATACAAAATAGGCATTTAAAATTCATATATTTGGCATATATATATATATATATATATATATATATATATAAGTTATAAGGAACTTGGTAAACCGAACTGGTAAATCCAAAGAGGATGAAATCCTGAGAGCTCAATGTTAGGACAGAGCTAATATGTAATGAAAAACAAACCACTTTAATGTACCATTACGATAATTTATTTCACCTAAATCATTTTTAAGGATTCAGAATCATCAGGTAAATCTTCCAACAACGAATTGAGAAAAAAAAAAAAAAAAATATATATATATATATATATATATATATATAAACTTGATTTGGCATTAAATAACCCACAGTGGTTGATATGCCATAAAACCCAACCAACCAACCAACCATTATCAAGAACCGATGTGGTTTCTGTGTGTTAGTTAAACTTACTGGTTTTCTTTGGGGGGGGGGGCGTTTGAAATGGTCTAGCGTGGCATCATGTGCATCGGTTTTTGGAAACGAGGCTGCACAAAAACATTGCGATTTATTTATTTATTCAATAATTTAATTTCTTATTTTTAATTATAAAATTCGTCTTAACAAAATTTAGAAAATATGCGATGAGTAAATCGTCGCTAATTTATATATGTTTATATTTTATATGCGCGTTGTTTGTTTGTTTTTTTTTTATTTTGTCGACGGCACTGTATAGCAGGGACATTTGACTGCCGTCTGTGAGTAAAAGAGCACCATGACCCGATTGACTCCGCCAGGAATTTCGAAACAACATGTTTCATTGCTTGGCATTCACGCCGGTAGCTCCAATACGAACATTTCATGACAGTGCAGAGGATTCGAAAAGAATTGGATGAGTCTAATGGCGATTACGAAAGTACGTCAGCTGGGAAAACTCACTCTGATCGTTCTGATTAGAAAAGAATTCCGGAGTTTGTTGGTGAGGGCTTCAGACTCAAGAGGGAGGCCTACGTCAAGTGCCTTCAGGAGGTAGTGCTGTTCTGGGTCAAAAGATTGCCTGCTGGAAGACCTTATGTCTGGCAATAGGACTCTGCACCACGCCACACAAGCAGGAAAACCGAGTCATGTCTGTCAGTCAATTACTGCCACCGCATCACCCCTAACATCTGGCCACCTAACTCCCCAGACTGCATCCCCCATGATTATTATGTGGGGGGCGCCGCTGAGCGAACGATCAAGAAAACTCCTTGTAATACCAAAGATGAACTGAAGCCAAGGAATATGCCAGCATTCATCAACTAAAACAAGAAGACTGTCTAGAAGAGTTGCAGGAGATTCCGAAGTCGCCTGGAGGCTGTGGCTGAAGCCATTAGCGAATTTATTGAATAAATTTACTCTTTTTTTTGTGTAAATTTGGTAAATATGTCTGTAAAAATGAGATGTTAGTGTTATTTTCATTTCTGTGCATTGTAGACGACAATTTATCCATCTCACCGTAAATATCTGTTAAAATGAAATGCCCGTGTTATTTTCAATTTTGCGTCATTTAGACGACATTTTATACATCGTACCCTGAATATCTGTTAAAATTAGATGTAGGTGTTATTTTTATTTCTGTGTAATTTAGAAGACAATTTATCCATCGCACTTTGAGTGCCTGTTAAAATGAAATGTCAGTGTTATTTTCAATTTTGCGTCATTTAGACGACATTTTATTCATCGTACCCTGTATATCTGTTAAAATGAGATGTAAGTGTTATTTTCATTTCTGTGAAATTTAGACGACAATTTATCCATCGCACCAGAATATATTTCTATAATCTTTATATTCAGTGGATACGAGTGTTTGAGTTTTCGGCATGGGCTTTCCATTGTATTAATAAAGGTAATATATATTTCGGTATGGTTCAATCCTGCGCCGCCCTTATATTGGGAAAACCATGTTCCTATTAGGTGTGCTTTAGCCTACTCAGACAGGAAAGCCTTCACTGCAAATCATCTGCCAGTTACTCTTTATAAGCAATACTAATCCCTCATTGGGGAAGTTCGAATCCCATATCTGCTAACTTATCTTTTCGTGTTCAAATTGTAAACAAAGAAATTTCTAAGAAATTAATAAACTATTATTTATAATCCAACATTATCTCTTTATTGTTATTAACTTTCTATTCAGTGGCTGCTCAGCTGATTTTGTTTACCGACATATCAACATCTCTATGAGTCATTTAATACCGAAATCTAAATATTTCGTAAGTAATTTTATGATTTCACTTACCGATATTTTGTACATAATTTTATACTTTCAAAGAAATCAGGTTTTTAGGTATATATTTTGTATCAGGTCATCCCACAAGTTCTGTTCGAATTTTAACTTTTTGTTAAAATGAACGAAATTTAAAGAGTATTTTATAATGTCTAATGGAACTGAACATTATTTTTATTTTTAGATGCATTTAAACTGATCAAATTTTATTTCAGAGAACTATAAAATTAAATTTTGTTTGATTAAAACCCTGCCAACATGGAAGTACCCAAGAATAATTTGAGGCACATAAAGGAAACTCAGCAGCCGAAGCGGCTAGAAACATTCACTTTATGAAGAGGAATGTGTGAATGAAAGAACTTGCAGAAGATGGTTTGCAAAATTCAGAGGTGGAGATTTCCCCCTTGAAGATGAAGATCGAACCGGACGTCCAGTTGAGTTTGATGAAAAGCTTCTTGAAGCAGCCCTTGAAGAAAATCCTGCTTTATCTGTTGATGAATTGGCAGTGGTTCTCAGATTAAACCATACAACTGTTCATCGTCATCTTCAACAACTTGGAAAAGTTCCTAAACTTGGAAAATGTGTGCCTCATGAATTGTCTGAAAACAACCTCAAATCCCGAGTTGACATCTGCTCTTCTCTCCATTCTCGCCAACTTGTTTCACCTTTTTTGGATAGACTTGTGACTGGCGACGAAAAATGGATCGAAATGTTAAGCGTCGTAGACAGTGGCGTGGTAGAGAAAGGACCCCAGCCACAGCCGAGAAGGGAACTTCATGGGCAAAAGGTTCTTCTTTCAATCTGGTGGGATCGCCAAGGAATAATCCACTTTGAATTCTTACCACCTAATGCAACAATTAATGCTCAAATATACTGTCAGCAATTAGAGCGTTTGAACCAAGCTTTGAGGAAAAAAGACCTGCTCTAGTGAATTGAAAAGAGGTGATGTTTCATCAGGACAATGCGCGACCCCACACAGCAAGAATCACATTACAAAAGATCGAAGAACTTGGTTGGGAGAAAATTCCTCATCCACCTTATTCTCCCGATCTTGCTCCTTCAGACTACTATTTGTTTCGTAGCTTACAGAATCATTTGGAAGAAACAGCTTTTGTAACACAGGAAGAGGTTAAAACTGACATTTGTGAGTTCTTCGAACCAAAGCCAAAAGAATTTTACAGTAATGGAATTAGTAAGCTTGTTAATAGATGGAAGGATGTCATGGATAATCAGTGAAAATACATTGTTGATTGAATCTATAATCAAATGTAACATTTGGTCACTTGTTTTCTTTATACAAAATTCGGACAGAACTTATGGCATGACCTGATAGATCATAAATATATTGCTGATATTTTTATTATAAAAATATACATTTTTTTATACTTTTTCTAGTATTGTATTTTCATTTTACTATAAAAATGTACTGTTGATTTTTCTTTGGGGATTGACTATTTGCTCATCTCTGGGACCTGAACAGGTGCTACCACCGCGGGGCACTGTGGACTTGGGTGCAGCAGTAGTTAAGAGACACTTCCATGCTTCTCAAAACCTCCAATGTACCGATCAGAGGCTGGATCTAGTTTATCGTCATACCTAGGAAAAATACTTGAATAGTAGAGAACTTTTCTTGAAATCCCTGTAATGAGAAAACAATGGTTGGAAAATTTGGCATATAATATACTGAAAGCAAGTCGGGCTGAGCAAATCTAACCTAGGTAAATAAGTGAATGACAGAAGAGGGAATTCGAGAAATAATGAGAAAACAAACATTTTGAGCTTTAAACATATATATATATTTCTTTTAAATCAGTATCACCTAAAGCAAGGTAGTAAAGCCACTAAGGCACAAGTGATTGCAGCATGTGGAAAAATTAGGAACAGAAATATTAATAATGAGTGAGGAGAAGAAAGAGTAATCAGCGATTGACATTGCATTAAAATTTCTGCAGATTAAAGTTGGCTGGAAAGCACGTAGCCGTAAGCGAGAAGTGAGAGAAAAGAAATTGTAAGCAGAGAATTTACGGCTCCATCAAACCAGCTCAACGGTAAATTTATGCGTCTGGACTTCAGTCTAGAACAGTCTCTCTCTCTCTCTTTATATATATATATATATATATATATATATATATATATATATATATATATATATATGAGTGTGTGTAGATATATATATATATGTGTGTGTGTGTGTGTGTGTGTGTGAAAATATATAGAAAATAGGAAAGAACTGGTTAGGTAAGTAATCCAAAGTTCTTTAGTATTTTTGTTATTGTTTTTTAAAAAATAGTGCTCGATACAAAAGTAGAGCATAAATATAATTATTTATTTAAAAATATGATTCCAACACGTTACATAAGAGGTCTCATGTTTCAAAAACAAGAGCTGAAAACTTCAATATAATTATTAGAATTAAATTGAGTTAAAGTAAGCTCTGTTTCATCTTCAAGCGAATTTTTTTTTTTTTTTTAATAACTTATTTCTGAAATTTACGTGTTTTAATTTACAATTTAATTTACAATTTACCATTGAAATCAAAATTTCAATGGTAACAGCCATGGTGATTTTTTAAAATAGGTAGGGGTGTTGTCTGCTAATAATATGTATCAGCATAGAGTTACTTTCATAGATGTCAAGTCAGGGTAAGGTGGGGGTGTCTGAATTTAAAACGGAAGATGTTTTCAATCAGTCTGGTTTACGTGTCTATGGAGATTTATTTATTTTTTTTATTTTATTTCTTTATGAAAGGGTTTTGTGTATATAAAAACTGTCGTAACATTTGTTTTTTGACGACTTCATAAAGGGCTATCATTTTTGATAGGGTGTTAAATCTTTTTATTGGGGCTATGGATTATAAAAATTAATTTATTGTATGTTAGTTTTTAAGCTAAATTATTCAATGCGTGAATTTGATGATGTCGGCAAAAAACTGTTAACTCATGTCTATTGTTTAATAGATTTTTATTTTTTAGAAACTTAATAATGTGCAGTTTCTCATGGAGGCACAAAGGGCATGGGTCATCCCAAGTTTTACAAATTCTAGTCCTGTTTATAATTTTCCATTTTACCTTAGGTGTCCTATTTATTTCCTTCAGATGCCAAAAATATTTAGATAGAGAAGTCTGATTTCTTTTATTTATATTGTTGAAAGAGCACTTATGCTGCCTCCCTCTAGCTTTAAAATCATTCTTCGTGGACCCAATGTATATCATATTAGTATTAGGACTCTCAGTGGATGAGATAGTACATTGGTATATCACAGATTTGATGCAGCATCGAAAGCCGACTGAATTGGCATCAGTCAGGGATTCTACCACTAAGACATTGGCGCATGGCAGGGTGAAGTTGAATTTAAGCGTATTTATTTTTAGATAAACACACGGTAACTGAGAGAACTCGATTCGATATACCGAAGAGTCTTGCATTATTAGCCGTAATAGTCACTGTTTACAAAACCACACTTCCTTCCCCAGAGAGCTCAACTCTCTCTCTCTATCTATCTCTCTCTCTCTCTCTCTCTCTCTCTCTCTCTATATATATATATATATATATATATATATATATATATATATTTCTGCGTGTGCGTGTGCGTATGCGTATGTAAAATGGGTGAGTAATGACACTAATAATTGTATGGATTGATAAAATAAAATATTATAGACAGGCCTCTGTTTTCATCTTGTTTTCCAACGTTCAAACAATATTTGAAGATTGCGTGCTAAAGAATAAATTTTATTATAGGGAGACAATGCCGTTTCTAGTGCTGGTTAGTCAGTCTATTAGAGACCCCGACTAAAACTACTACTATAGATCTAAAAAAAAATTTTTTTAAATATTTAAAAAAAAACTAAAAACTAATTCGGTAACTCTAAAAACGATTGAAACTTTCTCTTTCAAATGAGATCTAAGATATAATCATGCTTTTTAAGACAGAATTTTCTTAGACAAAGACATTCTCTGAAGAGGGGAATTGGTCAATCTCTATCTTTCATGTATATTTTTTGGCCTTCATTCATTCTGTTTTCTTTACTGGTCTTAATTACCATTGAGGATTACTTACTCTTTTCCGCTACTTTCATGCAATTTAAGCACTGTGTTCCCACAGATATTTTTCAAAAGATTCGATGACTTTGTCTTTATTTTCTTTTAATTAAATAATGAGGAAGAAGAATATCTTGCACGATTTCAAGAGACTTGAAAGGAAACAAAATCAAAATTGCTCCAACTAAAAGATAACAAATCTGCTAAGTTGAAGAATTTTCGAATTCTAGGAAAACAATTGGAAAGTATTTCAAAACTTTGATTTCTGGACAAAATAAACGTTTAAAAAAAAGATGTCTTTTTAATTTTAAGAATTCAAATATACCTTTCTATTGTTTTATATCTTGTGTTATATTGTTTCGACTATGGTTCAAACTTCAAACAATTGATTATTATACCGTAGTTGTGAAACTCTTTTCAATGTCGATAGACAGCAAACGTCTTTTCTTTATTTCAAATAAAGACATCATAGAAAGTGCAAGACAAAAGCAATAAACTCAGTATACTATGTTTCAATAGAGTAATTAAAACAATATAAAAGTGATTTTCTAAGAACTAACACACACACTTCCGATGAAAAGGGCGGCGAAATGAAGTTGATGAAAATGAATAACCGAAAATTTGAAATGTTTTCAATTTTTTGATTTAGAATATATTAATCTAAGTCATTTTTTTAATCATTTCACCCCGAGCAAGGCTATAAAGCCACTAGTACGTAAGAGGTTACTAAGTGTCAGTGAATATGAAAAAATGTATTATTAAGGAGAGGGGACAATAAAAGAAGAAGAATTATTAGGTTGGTGCAAAAATAATGACGTAATAATATCGTTTTTTGACTTATTTTTTAACGTCAAAAAACGACATTATTACGTCATTGTTTTTGCACCAACATAATAAGAAGACAGAAGATAACGATTGACATTGCATTTAAATGTTTGGAGATCAAAGGCAATAAAGCCACAAGGACGCAAGAGGTTACTGAGTGTCAGTGAATATGAAAAAAAGTACTATTAAGAACTGACAAAGTGATTTTCAAAAACGTTTTTCTACTTTATTAGGCTTACGTTGAAACAACGGTTTTCGTATTATAATAAAACTTAAACAACATCGAGCCTGGTAAGAGGAGTGACAGCTGGGGAATATCAGGTGCTGTATGCTTGGATATGCAGTAATGTAACAGGAAATGGCTCAGATTTGGAAAACAGAGAGCCGAGTTCAAATTTCAATCAGGTTCACTATATTACGCGCAGATATGAAACAAGAATGAATTCACGTCATCTCCTTTTAGCCATGGGTTAATTAGTTGAACTTTTATCAGTACAACTGTTACAATCTAAAAATATTTTGTGGCTTTAAATAACCTGTAAATGGTCGATAATTTGTGAAAAACAAAACCATCAATTCTGTTTTATTACTGCTGTATGCGACCTTGCGTTGGCATGGGAAACATTGTTCTTATTGACGAACGAAAGGCGCTTTTCGACTAAAATATTTAGACTCGCTACAGTTGCTGGATATATGAATCGGCAGTTAGTGTTTCCGTATTTTTAAGTCTAACTGAATAATAGAAAGGCGCGTACA
The DNA here is from genome assembly GCA_963932145.1 of Acanthosepion lycidas. Lineage (NCBI taxonomy): Eukaryota > Metazoa > Mollusca > Cephalopoda > Sepiida > Sepiidae > Acanthosepion > Acanthosepion lycidas. The sequence continues at coordinate 84,215,599 of OZ010605.1, forward strand.
ACAAGGATGGGACTTCTTTTGTTTGCAGTAACGTTCATCCTGTATAAGGCTCGGGGCCACTCGAGGTAGAGGGCTACGATAAGGGGTAGGTAATATGGATAGGAGTGGAACTAAACGGTTCACTCCAGACTTGAACAGATTAAGATTGTAGTGATCAGGGAAACATTCTCTTGGAAGTCTGTTCCACATGTCAGTGGTTCAAGTGGAACTTACTTTCCGCCGATGGATTACGGAGGTAATGAGGGTGGTTTTCTACTATGTAAATGGCATGGTGGATTCTAGCCTAGCTGTCTGACATGGTGGAAGATGAGATAAGATCCGATCACTTTCCATTGTAGTAGCGATATAGAGGCTCGTCATATCCCGCCTGTGAGAGAGAGAGTTTGGGTGTGGAAAATAATTCTTCTCCAACAAGGATTCGGAGACGCTTTTGAACTCCCTCAAGACTGGAAAGTAAGGACTTGACATCTCCCGCCCAAATATGGCAACAGTACTTCATTTTTTGGCATGATCTTGCTCTTGTAAGGATGGTGGATAGCATGAGGAGTCCGGTACTTAATACAGTTGGACAGGGAGCCGATCATTTTACCTGCATCTTTAGTGATGGATCGTATATAGGAATTCCACTTCAGGCCAGGTGTAAGTTCGAGGCCCAATATCCTCTCAAGGCACGGTGCCTCCTCGACGGAACATCTGTTCATCGTGACTGGCGGTAGTTCACGGTCTGATTGGTGGTGATAGAATTCAAGCAATTTAATTTTCGAGGCACTGAATGTAGCCAGCATCTTCTCAACGGATTTATTCAACCTATACAGCGAGGTAATTCTGAGAGAATTAGAAGTCCTGCCGGGATTCATTATTGGCGACCACATTCCTAGCAATATAAGATCTGCAGATGACACAGTGTTAATAGTAGAAAAGGAAAGGAAACTACAAAAGCTCCTACAGAATTAAGCGAACGAAAGCGAGAATAAAGGACGAAGTAGCAACTACAAGAAGACATAATGCGTAGTTATCAGCAAAAGAATGCGCCCACAATGCAAATAACAAATCGGGGATACTAAAATTAAACAAGTACTGAAGTTTAAATATCTGAGGAAGTTTCCTAAGAGAGGAGAGGAAATTGTGACACTGAGATTCGAAGACATATAGGCAAAGAGTATTAAGTGATAGAAATATTTCGTTAGAAAGAAAATAGTACTGAACGTTACGTGATATGACAGTGAGCGCTGTATCATCATCACAAAAATGAAGTGACTTGAAGCAACACAAACGCGGTCCTACAAAAGGATGCTAAGTATACCATGGACCGAAAGTGTTAGCAACGACGAATTCTTAGAGAACATAGAAACAAAACGGAAACCTATACTTGACACCAGAAAGAGGCAGCTGGTTTCTGGGATACGTAATGAGGAAGGAGGGTTTGGAAAATCGAATACTCTTGGAACAGATTGAGGGAAAGAGGGACAGAGGAAAGAAGCGCGTAACATAATTGATACGCTTGATCAAATGGATGGTAGAACAGGGTTTGGGAGAAATAACAAAAAGACAAAATTTATTAAGAATTGCAAGGGACAGGAAGTTCCTGTCCCTTGTAACTTTTAATAAGTTTTGTATGGATTAATTAGTAGGACTTGTATCATTATGTTATTATTATCACACAGCTTTAAATTCTTTCTTGGAGCTCAACATTAGTTTCCTATATTTACGAGAGCAGTTCAAATAGTTCTTAGTCTCAGCTTGAATTTAGTGAAAAACTGTATTGTTTCTCCAACTCCTTCTGGGTGAGGCTAAGAACCTTTTGAACGGCTCTCGTAAACATAGGAAACTAATGTTGAGCTCCATGGAAGAATTGAAAAGTTGTGCTATAATAATAACATAGTCATAAAATTCCTACTAATTAACCCACAGTTGGGGAGAGAGGATAAAAACAACAGATGGTAGAATAAATCAAAAGGGTTTTAATAAATGTCCTTCACTGCACATATGATCTCGTCATTTTTTACAGAATGACGACTACGCGGATAGGATTTGAGTTTAGGAAATAGGAAGAAGACGGAGCTAAGTCTGGTGAGGAAGTGGGATGGGATAACTATTCAGAGCCACAGTTGGCCGCTTCAGCTACTGTAACACTTGATTAGTATGAACGGGAGCGTTATCCTTGAGCAAGTTCACACTTTCCCTCAGCTTCCGTATGCGTTTCGACTTGATTGCTACCACCAGTTGTCTTAATTCTAATTCGCAGTACTGTTCATTTAGAGTCTTTGATTTTTCCATTTAGTCTATCATGAATACCAAAAAACAGAAACCATCACCTCGCCAATAGACACAGTTTCTTTGAATTACTTCGAGGTTGAAGAACTAGAGTGATTCCACTCGGTTTCATCTTTAGTTATTAATCTGCGGTGGAAATTCTCAGAATCATCCTGGAAGCGAGTCAGTAATGTCCTGGAAATGTCAACTTTTTTCAGCTTCTGTCCTAATGTCAGCATTCTTAGGACCCATCTTGCAGACAGCTTGCTCATCTCCAGTTAAAACAGTATGGACCGAAACAGAGCTAATCCCTATGAACAGCTATTTTATAGACTGTAAGCTATCTTCATCCCAAACCATACGGTGAATGGCATCAATTGCTCATCAGTGATTGGGGTTTTTGGACGACCTAACCGAAGGTCACCTTCTCTGCTGTCTCTGCTCTGCTTGAATTCCGCAGCCAATTTCTTCACACTAGCATAGAAATAGGAGTTCTTAGCAAGTGTCTGTACCATGTCTGCATGGATTCCCTTCACTGTTATACCATCAGTATCTGTCTATATTTCTGAGATGAGGTATTATGTACACTATTTACATTATTCGGACTATTGTCCTCATCTTCGTCACCATATTTGTTACAACGTTTCAGCCTTTCAGTATGTGTCTATATTTCTGAGATGAGGTATTATGTACACTATTTACATTATTCGGACTATTGTCCTCATCTTTGTCAACATATTTGTTGCAACGTTTCAGCCTTCCAGTATGTGTCTATATTTCTGAGATGAGGTATTTTGTACACTATTTACGTTATTCGGACTATTGTCCTCATCTTTGTCACCATATTTATTACAACGTTTCGGCCTTTCAGTATACGTCTATATTTCTGAGATGAGGTATTATGTACACTATTTACATTATTCGGACGATTGTCCTCATCTTTGTCGCCATATTTATTACAACGTTTCAGCCGTTGTACGCTCCGGCCTTCTTCAAGTGGTTGGAATGTCAAATTGAAGCCTTTATTTGGCTCATTGGATTAGACTTTTCTAGTTCCACATGCTAGTGTGAGTTCAATACCCGGTTAAGGCAGTGGAGAACTTTCAGAGGGAAATTAACAGGGTATAACTGATAACAGACATCAATTAAACAGACACGAGGAACTAGAACAGTCTACATTCATACATTCCTTTTGCAAATACTTTATTACTGTTTGGGTCTTTGTTTTCTCTATTTTTCGATTTGTTCTATACTTATGTATGAACCTCACCTGCACATAAATTAAGACAGAAATCTGAATTATTTTTCTAGTTTTATAAGATGTGCTACTGTAGGAGGCACGGTTGAGTAATCGATAGCGTCTCGGGTTGATGAATCGGAGAGCCGAGTTCGAATTCCAGTCGAATCCATTACATTCACTTCTGCTAATCCTCTTCTTCTCCCCAACCAGCTATGGGTAAATAGCAGGACAGACCGAGTTCTATAGCCTTGGATGGTAACTTGTCTACCGCAGAAAAAATGTCAACCTACTGTGGGGAAAAAAACATCATGTCTCGATAGATACATGATCGCCTAAGCGTATATCACTGTTAAAATGTTCACCTATGACTCTTCTTTCTGGGTGAGAATTAAAACATTTTGGACAACCCCCGTATCTTTGTCAATCTGCCGCGTTTTGTGTTGAATATTGTCACATGACTTATTCTTGACTGTTACATATGATTAGTAGTTACAATGATACATTGGTAATTACAATTGGTCATTAAAATGGAAATTACTTAAAACTTAACTTCACAGAACTGTATCTCCGAAATAAAGAAAGCTTTCAATATAAAAGAAATTATTCACATCAAAATTAAAGCTATGAAAGGAAACGACTTACGTGGATTAATGGATTTCAGATTTTTATGACGTCATCCGCCTGAATTCAGAGCAGCCATGCCTGAGGCACTTCACGCTTTCTTTTGCAAATACTGTTTATGGATGATAACCCACTAATAATAAGAGAGAAGCAAAACAGAATTGATCTACATTTTATTCTTTTATTATTAATAATATATTGAAAAATATGCAAACACGACATTTACAAACAAGGTTTCTATTCACGTCAAATTTTCAATGATACATTTCCATATCGATGTAAACAGGCTTCAATAGAACGTTACAACTTGTAGGAAATTTAGGCCTTCTCATTAAGCAAGGATTCTAACAGAAGTTAAAATAATATAATATTATGTTTTATACTCGGTATCACTTCAGAACATATGCGATCATGGATTCATAACTTCCAGTTATTTGTTGTTCTAATAATTATTGTCTTCTCATGAAATATCCCAGTTCTGCTGTTCATTTACACAAGTATATTACTATGAGGTTGGTGCAAAAATAATGTCATTTTTGACGTTAAAAATTACATTATTTTTGCACCAACCTAATAGTTGCTTCCATCTCCCACGATTCATTTAAACATGTCCTCTTTGTGTCAATTTTTTTAAACCCTCTTTCCTCTTTATGTGTCCCAGAAATTTCAACTTTTCCTTATTCACATACTCCATCCTTGATATTCTCAGTATCCTTCTGTATAATCACATCATCATTATCTCAAGTTTCTTCTTCATCGGTGAGGAAATCGTCCTGTATGCCAGCCAAACAGGAAGGTTTATATTACATAGGAGTTGAACTTCTTTTTTTTTTTCACTTAGATCTTCCTGTTTTTTAATACTCTGTTTGGTTTTTGGAAGGCATCGTTCGCTATGTGAATGTAATGACAATAAAAAGCTGGATTATATGTCATTTTATTTTACTCTTTAACCGAGAAAGAGGAAAATGTTATTTAAAGCAAACAAAAGGGTTCTGAACTGCTAATAATATCAGTTTTCCTATCTAGCAGTGAATGCTGAACAATTCTCTCATAGGGACTTGAAGAAAACAACGATATGGTTCTACAGAAGGATGATGTGACTGAACTGGACAGAGCATGGGAACAACGACGAAATTAGGCCAAGTTAAGACAAATGGAAACAAAAGCTTTGAATCAGAAAGCGATATTTTCTTGGGCACATATGAAAGAAAATAGGGTTGCAGAATTTGACGGAGAACAAGACAAGAGACAACAATCTAAATTAACGTACCAAAAAAGGTAGTGTAACTGGTGGGCACAATAGAGAAAGATAGTAAAAAACAGTTGAAGTGTTGCATGATATGGAAGCTGAAGAGAGCTATGAACCCCACATCTTGAAGGGATACGTTGAATAAAAAGTTTTCCGTGCTGAATTTGCCTGTTAAAGAAATAAGAGTTTTAAGCATCACACAGAAAAGTTTGTATCACTTGTTTACCAAATACTTATTCCCAAGTGTTGTTTTCGGCCTTACTTAAACCATTTCAGATGTATATATGCATATACAACTCTCTCTATGTGTGTGTGTTTTGGTCCACCCATACCCACACATATAAATTCGCCGTATTAAGAAATCCATTTATACACAAAATAGCCATTAGCTAAGTAGAACCATATAGATTTTTTCGGAATATGCATAAAGTATAGATTCGAACAAATCGATTTTCTAATTCTTCTTTGGTGACTCTCAAAGTGCGATCTTTTACTGATATAACATTCTTCTTTCTGTCTTTGTCAAACGTCTGCCTTTTTTTTTCTTCTCTAAGAATATTTCAAGTGTTTCTGTATCTTTATTTTTCGTCTCCCTTTTCTCTTCTTCATTCCCTTTTCTGCGTTTTTTCTCTTTTTTTTTCTTCCAATATGTCTTCGAATTGTTATTTTTTAAACTCTTTCATCTTCTTCTACCATCTATTGTTTCCTTCTTTTTTTTCTTCTTTAGATTCTTATGTCTTCTAGATTTTTTTTCCTATATTGCTTGTTCTTTTGTCTTTGTCTCTTTTATTCATTCGTTCATTTTATTCATCTTTTATGTTCTTCCTGCAATTTTCTATTGTTTCTTTCCTTCATTTCTTTCTTTCTTTCTTTCTTTCTTCATTTATTTGCTTTATTTAAACATCTATCAAACCATTCAAATGCAGTTAGTAACGACTCCTTCTTCATTTTCTTCTTCGTTGTTAACATCATTATTTTAACTTTTACTTTTTTTAACTTCCATGTTTTGTTCATTTTACCCGTCATCCATTCTCTGGCTTGTTTTTTTTTTTTTTTTTTTTTTTTTTACCTACGTTCTGTTTTTTTTTCTTTTTCTTGTCTTTCTTCTTATACTTCAGTTTTCACACTTTTTATTCTCTCTTTCTATCTATCTCTTTCTTTTCTACGTCTTTCTTTTTATTAGTTCTCTACTTTTTCCTTTCTTTCTCTTCTTTTCGGTTTTCTTAGTTTTGGGAATCTTCATCACTAGCATCGAGCAACAGAATTCTGACCAGAGAAAGATCACTCCATCTCATATCAATTTGCAAAATATATAAAATGCCCACATTACCCCCAAGTGAGGAATTTGGTCCATTTTTGAAATTGCCCAACACTCAACAAAAATCATCCAATGTATTTTTTTCTCTCAGATCTTTTTCATTTTATCAAGCAAAACCATTTCTTCGGCATATGTCTTTCTTCATGGCGAAACTTTTTTGCTCTTTATTCAGTATCAATTTTCTATATATTTTTCTTCTATTCACATTCTGCTTATTCAATAGCCCACATCAATAAGAGATTATTATTATTATTATTATTATTATTATTATTATTATTATTATTATTATTATTATTATTAACAGGTATATTCAACTCTTTATGTAATTCTTTTTTTCCATCTGAGAAGAATCATTAACACATGGAATGAGAATCTTAGTCTACAAGAAAAGAAATAAATGGATTAGAGGAAAGGCTTTTCTCGAATAATAATAATAATAATAATAATAATAATAATAATAATAATAATAATAATAATAATAATAATAATAATAATTTCTAAAATATGAAGATGCAGACTGTACCCATCATTATAAGAGCACTTTGAATGGTTAAATTAAACCCCTTGCTAAAAAAAGAAATGCGAAAAAATACATTTTTTTAATCGAATTCTCCGAAAGAAAGGTAGTAAAGTCACCAAGACGAGTTACTGAGTGCGGAAGAAATAGAAACAGAAACATTGCTAAGAAGCGAGAACAGAGGAAGATTAACCAGGAGGACAGTAGATAGCGATTGACATTGCATTTAAATTTCTGCAAATTAAAGTTGTCTGGAAATCATGGAGTCGGAAGGGACTTCCACAAGTAAGAAGTGTGAGAAAAGAAATTATTAGCATAATTGGAACTACACTGACATGAACATTTTAGAAATTTGCAAGAATATTGAGAAGACGAGATTTAAAAAAAAAAATGTTTTTGATTGCCCTTTAATGAAGACCGCGGGGAAACTCAAAAGAATAATAATAATAATAATAATAATAATAATAATAATAATAATAATAATAATGTAATTATTTATTTTCCCTCATTACACTAGGCTGTTCGTATAGGGTTGTTTTTTATGTCGCCAATACTAGGTGGATTGCTAAAGAAGGTTCCTCACAGAGTAGTTTAAGCAAGATTATTGGTCCGTAACTCACGCCTGGACACTAACCCAGATATCTCTACATCTCCGTAATCTTCAGGCCACTAATGTCTCCTCGGCAATGTGAATGTTCCTGTTATTCATAACGTCAAGATCAAAGAAAATAACAAGTTTCAGAAACACCCCCCGGCCACTAGAACGTTAGAAAAATCATGTCACTATTATTGTACTTATCATTAGAACTTGAAGTATTCATTTGGGAATATCGGTAGAAAGCCTGAGTCACCAGGGCCTAATGGGATCGCATAAGGAATACCTTAGACGAGTTCGGCATTGGAAAAATCACAGATGTTAATAAACAAAATATACAACAGTCATCATATACAGGAGTATCTCACTAAATCCATCTTCGTAACATTCGCTAAGAGACCAGGTGCGAGCTCTATCAGACAATCAGTTCAGTGAGATCCCTAAGCAAACAATGGATTCGAATCCAGATGATTAGAGTGCGTGACATAATTAGACCAGAAATACGGAATGAAATGCTGGTTTTGTCAAGGACACCGGAACAAGAAATGTGATCAGAATGGTATCAGAAAAAGCAATACAAATGCAGAAAAACATGCACTTATGTTTTATAGATTACGCAAAAAACATTTGACAATGTACAGCACAAGGATCTATTTGAACTGTTACGAAAACTCGATCTATATGCAAGAATGTTAGCTTAATCCAGATCTTAATATTGGGGGTGAGTCGCTACATACGGACAGAAAATAAATTGGGCAGCAATACAAAAATAGGAAGGATGTGAAGCAGGAAATATGTCTTCGCTGATTTATTCAACCTCTACATCGACGCTGTCCTAAGGGAATTTGAAACTCAGGCATGATTTATAATCGGTTGGCGTAATCTCAACAATACAAGATACGCGTTAATGGCCGACAAGGAAAGGAAACTACAGGATCTCCTGGGGAAGGCCGTAGAAGAAAGCGAGAAAAGAAGCACTAACCATCAGCTTCAAGAAGGCAAAAAGGATAGTCATTAGCAAGAAAAATGGGAGTTACAAATAATAATATCAGTAATTCTTGAATAATTAAATTATTTCATGATTAAATTCTAATTACTCGGTTGCATTTTATTTTATTTATTTATTTATTTATTTGTCAAATAATCTTAGAAAAATCAAAACCTGTATCTTCTCATAAGAAGGGAGATAAAACACTCATCATTAATGAAGTATTTTTGACAATGTATGCCATGTCTTCAATTTTACTATAAAAATGTATTGTTGGTCATTTATTTTTATAAAAATGTATTGGTGATACTATCGCTACAAATATATATTGGTAATTTTTTTTTAAATATATTGCTGGTATTTTACTATGGAAATATATTTTTATACTTTTTAGTGTTTTTATTTTTATTTGGGGAGGGGGGGTCACTATTTGTCCGTATTTACCTTAACAGGTATTACTGTGAAAAAAAGCAATTAAAATGTAGATCCACACTTCACAAAACCCCTAACTTCTTAATCAGAGAGCTTGCAGCTGGATGTAGTTCATCATCATACCCAGGACTAATAAAGGAAGTAGTTTGAGAACTTTATTTCAGATCAAATTTATTGACTTTGCTTAAATATTTTTGCATTACTTTTGCATTGAATGTACAGATTTGTTTTAAAAAGTTTCAGTTAAAAGTAAAAAATAAAATAATTCTTTATAATGGCTAAAAGAACAGCTAAATATGTTTGCTTTATTTTGGGATTTTGTTGAAGTATATATTTTGGAATACAGTTTGATTTAAGAAATTGGAGGATATGATATTGATTAATGTCATGAAAGTGTTATTTCAAGTTGCTTGTTTGGTTGATTGATTTGTTTAGTGGCATATCAATATATCTATAGTTTATTTAGTACCAAAATCTAAATAATTTGAACACAATTGTATGCCTTTAACTACAGATAAAATGTATTGTTGGTCATTTCACTAAAAAATGTATTGTTGGTCATTTCACTAAAAAATGTATTGTTGGTCATTTTGCTATAAATGTATTGTTTGTCCCTTGTTATATAAAAATATATTGCTAGTATTTTTGCTATAAAAATATAAGTTTATACTTCGCTAATGTTTTTGTTTGGGAGTCCAGTGTTTACTCATAGTTGGAACACTAACAGATGCTACCACGAGGAGTCAGCGATTAAGCGGTGGTTCCACACCCTTCAAAAACTTCTCGATCAGAGGCCTTGCTGCCGGATGTAGTTTACCGTTATACCCAGGACGGAGTTGTTGTGTGAGCGGTAAGTGCATGTGGCGCGGTTTATAAGGATATATGTGAAACATAACGGTTAACCCTTGACGTGAGGAGAGGTTAAAATTATAGCGACCCAGAAAGCATCTTTCTGGAATTCTGTCCCGCAAAGCAACAGATCTTGGGAAGTAGCTATCCAACTGGATACTCGTCCAAATATAAAGACCTATAAAAATGTTAATTCCTCACCTTAAAAATTTTTACAAAATATTTAATGATCAATTCCTAATTTAATCAATATAATACTGTCTTTTATTTCGATGACAGGATCTTATTAACTCTCGCGAATAACCTATTGCTGATTTCAAGGGAAAAGACGTCTTTTTGAGTTCTTCATAATTAATGTGCCGTTTCCCATCAAGGATATGTCGTAAAGGTCGAAAGAGTTGATAACACGATGAAGCAAGGTCGGGAGAAGGGTGTAGATGAAGTAAAACGTCCATATTCAGAATCGAACACTTTTACGTTGTGATTTTTTGGCATCACGCCGTCTTATGATTCTAACTCTCCAAGAACAACTTTTACGACGTCGTCGTTGTTGTTGTTCTTCTTCTTCTTCTACTTCTTCTTCTTCGTCTTCCTCTTCTTCCTCTTCTTCTTCCTCTTCTTCTTCTTCTTCTTCTTCTTCTTTCCTCTTCTTCTTCCTGCTATTCTTCCTCTTCCTCCTCCTCTTATTCTTCTTTTCTTTCCTCTTCTTCTTCTTCTACTTCCTCCTCCTCTTCTTCTTCTTCTTCTTTTTTCCTCTTCTTCTTCTTCCTCCTCCTCTTCTTCTTCTTCTTCATCCTTTTCTTCTTCTTCCTCCTCCTCCTCCTCTTCTTCTTCTTCTATCCTCTTCTTCTTTTCCTTCTTCTTCTTCCTCCTCCTCCTCCTCCTCCTCTTCTTCTTCTTCTTCTTCTTCTATCCTCTTCTTCTTTTCCTTCTTCTTCTTCTTCTTCTTCTTCTTCTTCTTCTTATTTCCTCCTCTTCTTCCTCTTCTTCCTCTTCTTCTTCCTCCTCTTCTTCTGCTTCCTCCTCCTCTTCTCCTTCTTCTTCTTCTTCTTCTTCTTCTTTATACCGTGTCAATTCTGTGTTTTTTGTAGTACTTTATATTGTTTGTCTTTTTTTATTTCTCCTTCACCTTGTTCTAACATCCATTTACACAAACTCACTAAGTTATACGTTGTTTTTCTTTGCCTCTCTTGCCTTCAATCTATCCTGTGAATATCCTATTTTCCAAACCTTCTTTCCTCATTATGTGACCAAGAAATTTATTCCTGGTGTTATGTATCAGTTCCCTTTTCGTTTCCATTCTCTCTAAAACCTCACCGTTGCTCACATATTCGGTATCCTCAGTATCCTTCTGCAGAGACATATTTCTGTTACTTCACGTTGGAGCTGATTGTCCATTATTTACTGCCTTATGGGTGAATTGATATTACTTAAATGTTCACTATTCTGTTCCTAGCGAAATTTTCCTGTTTCTTAATACTTTACTTAGCTTTTCGAAGGCAACTTTTGCAATAACAATACGCCTTCGGATTTTATCACGCCACTTTCCGTCCTCTGTTAAAACACTCCTCATATATTTAAATTGTTCTTTTTGTTTTAATTCGTTATCTCTATTTTATAATTTGCCTGTTGGTTATATTCTTCGTTCTCTGGTAAGCCTGAGACATTGATTGAGCGTTTTATTTTTATTTCAGATCAATTCTGCTGTCTACTCTGCGGTCTGCTACTTCTTTCAATATTATTACCAGTATTTATTAGTATTATTATTAGTACTACTAGTAGTAGTAGTAGTCCTCTTCCTTTTCTTCTTCATTTTTCCTATTGTTTTCTTGATTATGTTTTTATGTTCTTCAAGAAACAAAGCAGAATCAAATTATGAAACAAATAATTCCTGACATTCCTGGAATATTCCCTCATTATTAATCAAAAAGGGAGAAATTTCAAACGAATAAATAAAAAAAAGAATTTGCACTTACGTTCAAATAGACATGAACGAGTTGGCAAGTGCAAGATACTTCAAAGTCTTTACTAATTAGTATTTATTCATTAAGTGTTTGTAATCAATTTTCCTATATTCAACACAGGGTGGAGAAATTCTCAGGACGTAAGATTTCTTTGAACACGCGCAAACAAATAACAAAACTGTTTTGTTAACTCACAAAATACACCATCGTTCCACCACCGATTTTTCAGTAACCGATGGTCCGGCACATCTATAATTCAGGCAAAATTATGACGCAGTGACTGAATTTCTTGCGCATATCAATCTAATTCACTAGGAAGGTACAGATGGCGTCCTATTTGATAATAACTTAATATAAGTGTAATGCTACTACTGACTGACATTCAAACACTTAATTTCTCAATTTCTCAATCCCTCACGCAGATAGTTAACTTCCCCGTGTGTTTTACCCTCAACCTTGAAGGTAAGGCCTCTCTTCACGACCTGTGTTTTACCTCCATCCCCGAATCTTGTAGCGCCTCTTGGTAACTCCGATCATGCTGTAGTATCTGTTAACATTTCCTTCAACTCCACACCCCGCAAAGAACCTCCTATCACTAGAACCTCGTTCTACTATCAACGAGCGGATAAGAACTCGTTCCGTGACTTCCTACGCGATGTCCCCTGGTATGTTGTCTTTACACTCCCTGTCCAAGAATGTGCTTCTGAGGTCTCATCCTGGGTTAAAGCTGGAATCGACGCTTTCATCCCCTCAAGGAAATTTAAGGTCAAGTTGCACTCCTCCCCTTGGTTCTCCACTGCTTCCTCAGTCGCCATTGCCCATAGGAACCACTTCTTTCACCTATTTCGTAGCGACATGTCGGACTGCAATAGACGTCTCTTTGCCTCCGCCCGTAATGAGTGCAAGCGTGTCCTCAACGAAGCTAAGTCAATATTTCCTGCTCGGATGAAGGAGTGTATTGCATCTCGCAAATTTGGCTCCAAAGATTACTGGCGGCTCTGCAAGAGCATCCTGAACAATAGAAAACCCTTCATACCTCCTTTGTTCAACCAGTTCGAGATAATGACCTCCTCTACCGACAAGGCTGAATGCTTTGCTCGGAAATTCTCATTTAATTCAACGCTCGAGTCCTCCGGTGTACCCATACCAGACTTCCCTCTAAGAACTGAGGCCCTATTGAGCGGGTTACACATAGCCCCGTCATTGTTATTGGAAATTATCTCCAATTTAGACCCCCACAAGTCTAGTAGTGGAAATGGCATACCAGCCATTGTCTTGAAGAAATGCGCGCCTTAGCTGGCGCCCGCCCTCTCTAAACTATATAATTACTGCCTCAACGAATCCTGTTTTCCTGACTGCTGGAAGTCCTCATCCATTGTTCCTATCTTTAAGAACTCTGGAGACCCCTCTGAACCCTTTAATTACCGTCCTATTAGTCTCCTACCCCTCTTCGGCAAAGTCTTCGAAGTCCTAATCAACGCCGAAGTGGTTAACCACCTTACTTCACACGACCTGCCCTCAGACAAGCAATATGGTTTCCGCTACGCCCGATCTACAGCTGATGTGCTTACGGCCATCACTGAAACCGTCTACCAATCCCTTCAAAATAACGGTGAGGCTCGTGCCGTGGCCCTAGACATCTCCAACGCGTTTGATAGGGTTTGGCGTGCCGGCCTTCTTCGCAAGCTGCAGGGTTATGGTATTTCAAGTCGATTGTTTGACCTAATACAATCATTCCTGTCAAACCGTGAATTGAAGGTCGTTCTCAACGGATTCTCCTCCAGTTCCTATCCCACGAAGGCAGGTGTTCCTCAAGGCTTCATCCTTGGCCCCACTCTATTCCTTATTTTCATCAACGACCTTCCTGACACCATAGATTCCCAAGTTGGCATCTACAATTTACTCCTGCCTCAAAAACAAATCTAGTGTCGGTGTCAAAACTAACCTGACCGTGCGTCTTGAAATGGACCTCCAATCGGTTGTTAATTGCGGCAAGAAATGGCTGGTCAACTTTAACGCCTCAAAAACTAAACTACTCTCTATTAATCACCGTAGAGATCATTCCCTGTCCTACATTAGAATGTCTGATGCTCAACTTCTTGAGTGCAACTCTCTGCGTCTGCTCGGTCTCACGTTGACTGCGGACCTGAGATGGAACAAATACATTGAGTCAACTGCATCGTCCACCGCGAGGAAAGTTGGCTCCCTGTGCCGCGCCAGGAAATTTTTCTCCCCTGAATCGATACTTCAAATATACAAAACGACCATTCGCCCTTGCACGGAGTATTGCTGCCATATATGGCCTGGGGCACCTTCTGTTTTCCTCGGAGTTCTTGACAAGATCCAGAGGCGGATATGTAATATAATTGGCCCTGATCTGACATCTCGTCTACAGTTGCTCTCTCACAGACGCACCATCGCCTCTCTCTGTCTTTTTTACAAATACTTTCATGGTAATTGCTCCGCTGAGTTGCTTTCACTGGTTCCCAGACTTCATGAATTCAAGCGCTCTACAAGGCTGGCATCCCGCTCTCACCCTTACACTGTAGAAACTTTTAAATGTAGCCGTCTCTTCTACTCCAATAGCTTCATACCTCGCACCTCTCGCCTGTGGAACACCCTTCCCTATTACTGTTTCCCTGAGAGCTATAATCTCCAACTATTCAAATGTAATGTCAATCGACATCTCCAGTTACCTTGATCTATCCACTATCCCTCTCCTTGTCCTTTTTTCTATCACTCCTAGCTGCTCTCGTTCCAAATTTTCTGCAATCCTCTGCATCCTAGTGGTTTCACGCCTTGCTCGGGGCGTAATGCTTAAAAAAAATTGACGGCTGAATTGTTATGTAATATCAAACCTATTGTATGGTAGCTAATGCTGTACGATATCCTCAGGGATGAATAGAAAACCCGAGGCAACAGAAACCTGGTTCTACAGAAGGATACTAGGAATTACATGTACAGAAGGCGTAAACGATCAAGATTTCTTAAAGAAAGTGTAAACAAAAAGGACACTAATAATCTATGATCATGGCTCCCAAGAACTTCCACTCTAAGCAACTTTCGAATCTTCCAGGTCATGTCTTTCCTCCATTTGTGGCAATCCTAAAATTATGGCTCACCAGAACTTCCACTCTAAGCAACATTTGAGTTTTCTGCTTCCTTTCTTGTCCTCCATTTGTGCCATGTCTATGATCGTGGCTCTCCCAGAACTTCCTCTCTAAGTAACTTTCGAGTCTTCTGCATCCATCCTAGTCCTCTATTTGTGCCAAACCATTATTTTGTTCCCTGTTTTTGTTCACCACTACATCCCTTTTTTTAATATGCCTTGTGAGTGTTATGTTTTCCACTCAGTCGTTCTTCATAAGGTCTGCCAGAAATATAACTTTCTGATTTGAGGTCTAAGTATACTTCTAGATATAATTTTATTTTGAACTTCATCATTAGTTGCATGATATGCCTATGGCATTCTCAGTATCTGCTTAGAAAGGCTTGGCCATATTTGAATGCTTAATAATGATGCTTGTAATTTATCAAGCAAAGCTCATTGTTTATAGACAAAATATTCTAAAGGCTTTCTATGAGCTTATATATAGTGAGAATACCATGGCTAGAACACATTAGCATAGTCCACTAACTGTATTTTTTTTGGTGGGGGGATGAGGAGTGTGGATGGACACTTAGTAGGATTAAAATCAAGGCCTGTCAAATTGCAGATAAACACTCTTTTAGGGCCAACACTCTTCCAACACAATATTGCAGAGTGAAATCCATTTCTGTGGATGCAGTCAGTGCAGTACAACACATCATTGCTGGGAAGTGAGGTTCCTAGACTGAAGTCAGTGACCATAGTGAGCGATCAGATTGGATGGAATTGGCTGTAGTTTGACCTGGTTTGGGATCAGTACCCCCTGTTTAGCTTTCAACCCTGTTATGTGAAGAGAACTGGTTAAGTGCTCAGCTGTGCAGTAACCCTATGACCTCACCTATGAAGATGATGATGATGATGATGATGATGGTGGTGGTTATGGTGGTGGTGGCAATGGTGGTGGTGATGGTAGACTTAAAATTAAAACTAGCTTCTCTCAACAAGGAATCTTGGTTCATTTCACAGGTCATAAGGAAATAAAAAATAATGAATTAAAAAATGCTTGCGAGACAATCTATATAACTTTAGCATTAAATATAATTCTTCTAAACAGTAATTTTGAAAGGTAAGAGTATTTATATAGCTCCAACTTTACCATTAAGTATAATAGTTCTAAGCAGGAATAATGAAAGGCTAATCTTGTTCTCTATTGTCTTCACTTTCACCATTATGACAAACATTCAACAGACTTGCCAAGATTGAAAAGGCAAAAATCCATTGCATGCTTAGTTCACAAATTCCAATTTGGAAATGGTGCATGGATGGAAAGGCACCAGATATAACTAATGCGAGATGACCATGCAAATTCTAAATATCTATAAAGGTCTAGTAATGCAAAAAATGATCTCTCTTTTGTTGAGATGAAGTCATGTAGGTCACATGATGATGGTTTAATGACAAAGCTCATAGAGTGATGAAGGTGGTCAGTTGTTTAATTCACCCCCTGAAGTGAAACTGACCATTTGCTTTTTCAGCACAGGAAGGTTAAACTGGTTTTCCAGGCCAGTTGGCTTGAACCAGCTCACAAGACCATAGTGCGGTGTTTACATTGGGAAATATGTCCTTACCAGAGAGACAGAAGATAAATGCAGCCCACTCAAATTATAGAAACTATCTCCAGCTCACAGTTTCCTCACTGCAAAATAACCATGACTCACTGTTTTCCCATTGTGAAATATGTCTTTAACATATGCATAGGAGATAAATCTGACACACCCAAATTGCTGCTGGGAAATATAAATATGCCTTCTCCAGAAACAATAAAATCAAACAGCAGTTTCAATTCCTGTTGTGAATTATGCCAAATAAGACCCTTTATCTCTTTGAATTTTTTACACTGCATATTGTTATATACATGTGTTATAGTTTCTCTATGTAGGACAAGTGTCTGTATATCATGTTGTGTATGACTTCAGGCTATAAAAGTCTCTCTTTATCGCTCCTTTTCTTTCATCTATTTTGTTCAGTCAATGTATTAAAGTGTTACTGTATCATGAATATAATAATGCTCATAATGTTGGAATTCAAATGGAGAATATCATTTCTAACATATCACACCTGTTAACTGGTATACTTTATGAAACATTAAGGGAATATTACTTTCTCAAATATCATCCCCACTAAAGAGTAGGAATTTGTTGATGACGGAAAGGAATTTAGACGGGAATCAAGGTAGTTATATAAGAAAAGAACCAAATATAGAATAAAAAGAGAATTAATGAATTTCATTATCTCACCGGAGAAGAAAAAAAGATGAAAAAAAACCAGATTTGTGATAAAACAGATTTTTGGTTAAAAGAAATCACATCCAACTAGTTCTGATTTTTAAATCTTTGTTTTGTTCCCTTTCTTCATAACTTACATATTTTTATACTATTAAACCATTAAATTATACCATTATATTAACTTATACCATTAAATGTTATCATTAAATTATACTATTAAATTTTACTATTATACCATTAAATACCATTATACCATTAAATACCATTATACCATTAAATATAATTTTTCTAAGCACAAGAATTGAGTGGTGAAAGAAAAATATAATAATATCAAAATTTCACCATCTCTAAATATAGATGGTATATTTAAAATGGTATACAAACAAAGCCATAGTTTGAACACCCAATCAGAACATATTCACAACAAGCCAATGCCAATGAGAAGCAGAGCACCCTTTTCAATATATATATATATATATGTATGTAAACAGGTAGAAAATCAACCAAAATGGAATCAATTTTGTCCATTATCTGGTGCTGCAGTCATTGTAAGCTGAAATACGGCATTTTTATGACTAACTCGTGACTATATTGCAAAAATACACCTTTTATTTCTCCACCTTTTTAAGCAGCCCACTAATACATTTCTAAACATGTATACCTTCCTTTTTCGACATTGTCGAGTGACAGTTACTACATTTGGTTGCATACATATATACATACATACATGCATACATACATACATTTACTTCTTCCTGGACTCTCTCTCTTCCTCTCTCTCTCTCTCTCTCTCTCTCTCTCCTTCACTCTGCACCAGGAGTTTTACACTTGAACTCTTGAAACCTTTTTTGAAGAATAGCAACACACTCCACATGGAATAATGTTGCTACACAATCTTTCTGTTAATACTATCTGCCCTTGCACCATAAAACCAAACTGAAACTATTGCCTCGTTCATACTCCTCCCAAATCTTTTGAACAGGAGTAGATGTTCAGCCCGTGTCTCCTGTTTAGATTTCTATTTTTTTCCTAAAGTTTAATTCAACACTATAATTCTAACATCTCTGGCTAATCTATGAAATCTTATTTACTAATCATTTATTTTTATTTTCCTTAATAGGTGGAGATTGATTTGTTTATTGACTGTTTCATACACCTCCTCCCTCGTCTTTTGAACAGTAGTAAACGTTTATCATTATTTCCTCCTTAGGATCGGGTTTCTGCTTCCTTATAAAGTATATTTCTAATGTCTCTATCTGAACTATGAAATTTTATTTACTAATTATTTATTTTTCTTCTCAATAGGAGTAGAGAGGTTCAGCACACTTCTCCTGGTAGAGTAGAGGTTTATCCTTTTTTACCTGTTTAGCAATGGGCTTCCTGTTCCTTCTAAAGTATTTTCATTCCCAGAAGCTCCTTGCATCTTAATGGCATTGTTGATTTGTTTGGGTTGAATGGATTTAAAAAAAAAACATTTAGAAAGAGCTCAAATATTTTCTGAATATCAAATGAAGAAGGCTGAAGCATACCATGGCCTAAATGTTGTTAATGTGACAAAAAAGATAAGAACAACAGTCTGAACGATGTAAAAAGTGTAAATAGCAAAAAAAGATACTTGCCATTTATGGATATTGTATCATAATTGAGAATAATTTTTGTAAATGATTTCCTAGGCTCAGGAATGGAAATTTTGATCTGGCAGACTGAAAACATTCTGGTAATCCTACAGTCATTGATGATAACCAAAATAACACAGTAAGGTACTCCACATATCTCATGTGAGCATTGTAATGGTATAAGGAAACATTTGGCATTAATCGACTGAGCAGACAGTGATACTTGAGTTATTTCTTCACTACCTGTTCATTAGGCTAGGATCAAACTGTAGTATCTGTTTTCCTCATCTTTAACACTACTGGTAATATTAGCTGTTTCATTATAAACAAAAATTCAGCATTCGTTGACTATGTAGCTTGTATTACTGCTGGGTGAAATTTATAAAATCTTTCTTTTGAAACAATTTTTCATAAAAATGGGTTTATTAAGTCCATTAACTTTTATCTATTTTTCCACTGGTGATGAGCCTCCCTTCCTAAGCTTTTATTTGAAATCAAGTGAAATGTCAACATTTTGATTAATGTCATTATATTCTCATCGAGTTACATGTGATATCCATTTTACATGTTGCTGCTGTTGAATGTCCTCAAGAGATGTTGTTTCTGTAATTTGGTGCTTCAGTTCTTTGTTCATGATTCTGTAGCACCTGTCCACAATGTTAAAAGAAGGATGTTCTTTTCTAAGACCCACCGGCTTCACTCACTCAAAGCCATTTTTAACCATTAATCTTAGAAAATATTTGTCACCTATTGCCCTGTTCACACTCCTTCCTTGTCTATTAAAAATATGTAGATGTTTATTCATTGTTTTCTGTTTAGGATTGGGTTTCAAGTTCCTAAAGTTTTCTCATTCTCTTTTATTCCCAGTATCCCCTTGCATCTTAGTGGCATTATTGCCTTTCTTCAAATGAAAAGATTTTTAAAAAGACAATAGTTAAGGGACAAAGAAGAGGTAAAGAAAGTGAATAAATGTTTGGACGTGGGGAATAAGGGCTTACAATCGTAGGTACAGAATTGATTTGCTTGTCTTTAAAATTTGATATATACAAGACAAGAAATAATAAAACAAGCAAATGATGTTTGCCCTCTTGCATAGTCAGAAATGAAACTCTTCCTACCTCTGCCACAGAAACTGACAAGTCTTGTCTCTCTTCCTCTCTCACTTCCCTTCAGCTAAACACTCTTGAGTTGTAACTCGGATAGAGCATTATTCCCCTGAAGGGGGAGAACAGTTTCACTATCCAACCAGATATTTTCTGACAGTCTCCTCTCAGTAGAAAGTCGGGTCATGTAAGCCATTCCCTAGTTTTGAAAAGCCAGTCCATTTATCTACGTATACTTTGACAACCTATCATAAAATGATGACTTTTAAGAAATCACAGCTGTCACATATGGAACTGAGGAGAGACATCACATGAATTTAAATTCAGCCTAATCCTTTCGTGACACATGAATAAGGGGTGGGTCGATTGAAATTTATTTGAAGTTTGGCTTCTGATACTGCTACTGGGACAAACATCAAGACATGATTTGCTTTTTTACTTTTAAATAAAAGAAATTAGATGAACTTTTTATTTCTCCTGTACAGGTCTTGAGTCAGTCATTTATTTGCATTTTACTTAAATTTTAAATTTCAAATATGATTTCTCTCCAGAATCTGTTCTTCAACAATTTCCTCTCATGCCAAAGTTTTACATTATACAAATAGGATTCATTAGCATTCTTTTCTAAACATTACTGCCATTCTAATACTGATACTATTAAAGCATCCTTTTTTAATATTTACTGAATTACCAATACCATAAATAAATAGTAAAATATTTTGTAGTCCTTCTTATTGTTGCATTAGTGGTCATCTACTAGTGATACTATAAAAGCATCCTTTTTTAATATTTACTGAATTACCCATGCATTAAAAAAATGACTGAATATTTTGTAAGCCTTATTATTTTTAAATTACAAAATATACCTGAATCTGACTTGAATTTATATATGACAATTTGTGCATTTGAAAGCCTTTTTAACATGATAAAATATTTCCCTCTTTTGATGAATGGGAATCAAATATTCACATCCTTGTCTCTGTATTTGAGAAGAGTTTCTATTCTTCTAAGAATTTGTCAAATAACTGAGTTCATTCTACCATTCTGTTATTGTTTTGGCTGATTCATCATACAACAGATGAATGCCATGGAGTGGATTAGCTGAGATGTTAGGATAAACAACATGAATAACACAAAGAATAAAATCAATAATCTAAACAATTCTTGGACAGATAAATGAAGACATTTAATTGGGTTCTTTTTTGAAAAAGCAAAAGGGAGTTCTTATATTAGAATTAGAAGCCTATTGTTATTCCTATTTTCTGTTATGGTGATATAAATAACACCAAATGAGCATCTTGGTTCATTTTTCAGGAAAAAAATTAGAAAAGAATAAATTTTGGGGGAAGATTAAAAAAATCTCTTTTTATTCATCAGATGGCATTACAAGGGTTTAGTTTTAATTTAATTCAAAAATATCCTGTATGATTTCAATATAGCAACACTCATATCAGTAGACATCTTTAAAAACTGTTTAAAATTTGCACTTTTTTTTATTGATTCTAACTTTGAAAATAAGCAAGAGTTTATGCTTTTTTATATAAAGAAAATTGAAAGGTAATTCAACTGAAAGGTTCAAGGTCTACTCAGGGTAGATGCTTCCTGATTAAATGATAATGATGTGTCAGATATGAATAAAAGAGATGGTAGGAAGTGAAGATTAGAATCATAAATTGACCCTCAAAGAGGTTAAGATTATAGTCTTCAGGGAAGCACCCATGTGGGAATCTGTTCCTCTAAGTGTGTGTTATTGGAATAAAACTGACTGGGTGTAAATTTCTTACGTTTCGAACAAAGAGCTAAATAAGAGTGGTTTACATCCATGTAAGTTGCTGAACTGGTGGAACTAAAGAATGGAATGATCATGTGACCATTTTTCATGGAACTAGCAATGAAACAGTGACAGACTTCAAACGCTGCATCTGTGTGAAAGCGGTTGCAATGTGCATTTGATGATGAAGATATTTTTTTATGGTCAAATGTGTTAAAAATTGTTTATACTACAGTTTCCTTGTCAAATGATACTACATTAGCATATAGAGCAGTTGGGCTCTATAGCAATCATTTCATGATATTAATTGAGAATAATCCACATTATAAAATATAGAACATAGCCAATATACAGCAAATTTAAAAAAAACAATCAGGGAAATGCATTTACACTGACTTTGATTATGTTAGTCCCTTTGATGAGTGGCTTCCACATATGTTATTAGGTTGCTCAGAAAATAATGTCTGATTTTAGAATAAACCTATGAACTATGTATATATTATTATAATAGTGACACAAAAATATATGAATCATTCCTAATGATAAAAGTATTCTCTTTTATAATTGTATGTCAATCTCTTTCAGAATTTAAGTTAAAACATTATATACCTCTTGTTATGAATATGAGAAAAGAACAGATATGTTTATTTTTTTGCATAAGTTTAAACTTGGTCATAATATTTCTAAAATTGCTGTTAGCATTAACAAGGCATAGGATGAAGAATCTACTTGTGATCAGAGAGTGCAGAATTGGTTTCTGAAGTTCCACAGTGGGGATATGGGTTGAGAAGATAAAGGTGGTATAGATTGTTCCTTGGCAATTGACAATCAACATCTGAAAACATTGGTTAAACAAAACCCAAATGAAAATGTCAGAGAAATGTCTAAGATAATGGATGTCAACATTTTAAATATATTGGACCATCTCAAGGGATTCAGCAAAGAAAATTGGTAAATTGGTTTCACATGAACTCTGTGAAAGTTCAAGATTTTTAAGAGTCTTTGATGCTGTATTTGCTAAATTCAAATGATCCATTTCCTGTGAGAAGAAATGGAACCTTTGTGACAATTGTAAACCATCTTTCTCACTGACCTGACCATAATGAAACACTTTCTAAAATGGAAATTACACAAACTGAAGATTATACTGAAAATCTGCTGGACCACTTTTGGCATTATTCTTTACAGCTTCATGGAATCTAAGCAGAGCATCACTGTCAAAATCTTCTGCCTGCAACTGGGTGAAATACCCATTCATTTTAGTTTGGTTTTGTTTGGTTTGTTTTATGGCCTATCAACCTCAATGGGTTATTTAATGCTGACAAGATTTTTATTGATAGTAATATTTTTTTCCAAAAATGTATTGTTGGTAATATTTTTTCAAAAATGTATTGTTGGTAATATTTTTTCAAAAATGTATTGTTGGTAATATTTTTTTTCATAAATTTACTGCTGCTAATAATGTATTGCTAGTAATCATTTTTTCTTCAAAAATGTATGTCCGGCAATAGTTTTTCCAAAAAAGTATGGCTGTTATTTAAATCTATTTTTATACTTTCATAGTGTTTTGACCCCTTTTGAGGGGGTTAACTATTTGGTCATAGCTGGGACCCTGGCAGGTGCTAGCACCCTTGGTCAGCGTGGATCTGGGAATGCCAGCAATCAAACGGTGGTTCTACAGTCCTGAAATCCTCCTGAGCTGTTGGCTGTAGTTTATCATCTTACCCAGAACAGAAATGCACATTCATTCAAGCAAAATGCAACTGGCAATGATTAATCGTTAATATCTGATTCTGCTTCATGATAATGCTCAGGCACACATTAACAGAGTGACACTGCAAATGTTCACCATCTTGGGATATAAGACTTTGTCACATTCATAATATTCCCCTGATCTCTCGTTCAATATCATTTTCAAATCTCTTGACAATTTTTTTAAACCAAAAGACATTCTGTTTCAAAGAAGATGCAGAAATTTTCTTCAAAGATTTCTTGGTCTCCAAACCTTTAGAGTTTTATGGTAAAGGTATAAATAACCTTATCATTTTAAACATTCCTTTTATGAATACCTATATTTGAGTAGATGCTCTATTTATATTTTGATGAATTTAAACACTGTTTAAATCAATCAATTCAGACATAAAGTTGATTCTAAAACCGGACATTATTTTTCAAACAGATTCATAACTACAAAAAACTACTAAATCTATCTCATATTTTTATCTCATTGTTAACTTAGAGAGAAAAAATGCTTCTGGATCATATTTCCCTGTTCAATATCGTACTTTCTATACTGTATTCTACTTCCTGAAATGAATTATGGTGGGTGATAAAATATTTAGATATTTTCCAATATCCAAATAAGAGAGAAAATAGATGAAGCAAAATACACAGTTCATAGCATTTACTTTTTTTTTAAAAAAGTGCTCAATACAAAATAGAGCAAATATTATTATAGCATTTTTATTATAATAGATTATAATAAAAACATTTTACATAGCTACACAAATGTTTTCATGTTTCAACACTATAATTGTACTTCTTCAGGTGATGGTAGATTACAATTTATCCACCATCATCTGAGGAAGTACAGTCATAGTATTGAAACATGAAAGCTTTTGTGTAGCTATGTAAAATGTTTTTGTTATAATCTATTATAATAAGAATATTATAATAATATTTTACAATAGCATAGAAAAAAAAGAGATTGTAGGAAAAGGGTATGATGACAAAGTGAGCAAAAACGCAATTTCATCCAGAAGAGGTGATACCATGTAGATGCTGCGATTGGAAGAGGGTTGAGAAGTATGAACAGCTTCCAGAGAAACAAACGATAGTTTGAAATATTCTTTCCAAGTCTGTAAAGTTAAATTGGAAAATGACAAAAAGCACCCAGAGATGGGAAGAGACGCATTTTAATAGACAACCAAGATAATTCTACACTGTATATTTATTTGCTGACCAGACAAAAATTTCTAGAAATTGTCAGGGTAATTGTCACTCATGTTAAATTCAGCGGATATTACACATTTCTGTTACTATTTATATTGGACTTAACAAAATTATCTTAATGAAATATATTTAATAATCAGAAAGACTGCAAAAGACATCAAGAAAAGGCTTCTTTTTTTTCTGAGAATGGGGAAAGATTCTTGGAGAATATAATTAAGAAGTTGTTTTAGAGATGCCAGAATATCATGAACAAAAATGGAAAATGTGTTGTTAATCTGAAAAAAAAAAAATTAAAAATATTTTTTATCTTTCTTTAAGTAATGGAAGAAGAATCTTGGGTGCCTATGGTTCTGCCAATGTTAATAAAAGGTTAATGAAGTTTCTTGGAATAATTCAAAAGCTGTGAGAATGAATCTAGAAGCAGCTGAAAATTGTTAAGTGACACTTGACATGAAAGTGAAAAAGAAAGAAAGATGCAGCAAAAGAAAGAAAGAAACAAGAAGAAAGAAAGAATGAGAAAAACACTGAAAGAATAAAGCAAGTAAAATTAAAGAAAAAAAAAGAGCAAATGAAAGAAATAAGTTGAAAGAAAGAAAGAATTAAGAAAAAAAAAGAAGAAAGGACAGACCAAAAGAAAGAAACACTTAGAATGAAATGAAGACAGAAAGAAAAAAATCAAAAAGAAAGAAAGAAAATACAAGTGAAAAAGAAAGATAAAAGAAGCAAGCAGGATGAAAGAAAAAGAAACAAGTAGGAAGAAAGACAGAGAGATACAAAAACAGAAAAGAAAGAACAAAAATAGAAAGAAATAAAGACAGAAAGAACAAACAGCAGAAAGAAAGAAAGAAAGAAAGAAAGAAGTAAATACAAAGATATTAAAAAAACTGAGTGAAAAAAAGATTATATCTGTTCTCCTCTCTGTCAGTCATTAAGCACATTTCAAAAGTTTTCCCACATTTTTTTATTTTTCTTTTTTAAGTGACTTTCTTTGCTTGACATGTCAGGAGTTTACATAAAAAATAAACATTCATCAGCAAGACTTTGAAAATAAAAGCAACAAGAAAAATTCAACATTGTAAATTTGTTAAAAAATAAATGGAATACTACATGCGACATGATTGCAATATTCAGGCATTCTGGGCATCCATATATTTAAAAAGATTAAAATAATATTAGGCTGGTGCAAAAATAATGACGTAATAATGTCGTTTTTTGACGTGAAAAAATTACGTCATTATTTTTGCACCAACCTAATATCTCCAAAAACCAAAAGACTTAAAACATCATACATACATACCAGAGCACTGACCCACTACAAAATAGTATTAAATAATAAAATCTATGTCATATTTGCAGGAAATTGTACAAGTCAGCAACAGGGATCAAAAGATTTACAAATATATATACACACACACACACATATATATATATACATACACACACACTCATACACATATATATACATACACACACACACACACACACATATATATATATATATAGATAGATAGATAGATAGGTAGATAGATAGATAGATAGATATAAAAATATATATATATATATATATGCACACACAATAAATTTGAAAAACACCTCATATGAGGGATAATCTTATCTTGACCAATGAAAATATTTGTCTGTTTTAATCAAACCCAGTATAGAGTGAATGGGTTTGTGTCAAAAATAGAAATTTAACTGTGAAAGCTAAAAAAATATTAAACTGAATTTATCCATGTCATTGTTTCAGTCAGGCAAAAGGCAGGAAACATTGATCAGTGGATGGTTGAAGGTGATTTGGATTTTATTGGGTAGTATTTTGGCTCTGTAATAATAAATACATTGTACCCTTTTTGTGGATCAGTTTTAATATTTTATATTACTCGGATCCACTTGGATTAAATACCAATAGATTTATTACCTTTACTATATTATATGCATATATATGTACATTTATATGCATATATATATATATATATATATATATATATATATATATATATATATATATATGTTTATATGCATATATATATTATATATATATATATACATATATATATATATATAAATGCATATATTTATGTGTATATATATATATATATATATATGTATATCAATATGCATATAGATACTTATATATATATACATATATATATACATACATATGTATATGTGCATATATGTGTATATATATATATATATATATATATATATATATATATATATATATATATATATATATATATATATATATATATATATTTATAAATATAAATATATTTAAAAAGGAACTGTTATAGTTATAGATATTGTAGACATAGGAATCACCATTGCATGTTGACTGCCAGCTTCATGCTTCAATGTGTTTATTGAACAATTTCACTACTGTTTGTGCAGGAGTATAAATAAATACATATAAATATAAATATATATGTATATTTAAGAACATGGTATATAAATTTCTATGTATCATAATCCTAGGCATTTGAATGACAAAGTATAAAAATAGAAGCCAATATATTTTAATCGTATTTTTCTTCTGTATGTCTTTCAATTCATTAATATATATATATATATATATATATATATATATATATATATATATATATATATATATATATATATATGACTTGGAGAGTCACCATGCATTGATAGACTATTGGGCCATGAACTCACAACTGACCCCTAGTAGAAATTGTACATACATGTTATCTCTAAAGATGTAGGTAAAATGTTGTCTCCCTGTACCACTCCAGTAAGTAAGTACTTAATTCTACATGCTATCCTCTACCTTTACAAGAACCAAATCAGTCCGAAAATGGAGTACTGTTGTCATATTTGGGTGGGAGCTGCACAGCCCCCACTTTCTAGTTTTGATAGAGTCCAAAATCATGTCTTTTTCTTTGTGAGTGATGAATTATTTTCCAGCCTTCAACCTCCCTCTCACAGGTAGGATGTGTCAAGTCTCTCACTGCACTATTAATACAGAAAGTGCTCAGAAGAATGACATTCTTGGTTCTGTTAGTCCTTACCATCATGGCAAAAACCACCTACATTCCCTCCATAGTGAGAAGTAAGATCCACTCAAAAAACTTCTTTCCCCAATCCACTGCACTATAACACTGACTGTCAAGTGGATGTTTCCCAATCACTATAAACTTGTGTCCTATCCTCTCCATGCAAACTGACTCCTAATGCAACCCACTAACTTGAGTGAACTTTACTGTAATATATATATATATATATATATATATATATATATATATATATATATATATGTATGTATATATATACATAGCGGAAGTCTGCTTAGTATTGGAGATAGTACTCAACGTCATTTTAAAAACTATATCTACATCAACAAACCTTGGTTTAAGCAAGCATTGCAAGATATGCCATGATATGGCCTACAAAATCGTTTTTGCCATACTGAAATCAGCCAATTCTTAAAAGACAGTCAAAATTACTTGAACAAAATCTGAAAAAACAGTTGTTAAATTTGAAAAATAGAATAAAAAATTAAAAACACATGCTTTTGGTTGAATCTGACAAAACATGTTTATATATATATATATATATATATATATATATATATATATATCAGTGCGCAGGTATGCAGAAAATAGAAAAGAACTCATTGGGTACATAATCCGGAGTTCCTTAGTATTTTTGTTTTTATTTTTAAGAAGACAGTGCTCCATAAAGAAGTAGAGCTTTATTATAATATATTTTTGTTTAAAAATATGTCTCCTTCACTACATAAGTGTTCTCATGTTTCAAAAACGAGAGGTGAAATTATCCAAGTAATTATTAAAATTAAGTTGAATTGAGGTGTTTAGCCACGTTTCATCTTCAAGCAAAATTTTAGGAATATTTGGTTGAATCTGGCAAAACATGTTTATATATATATTTATATCTGGCAAAACATGTTTATATATATATATATATATATAATGGACTCTCCCATTGGTTTTGACGCATGAGGATCTGACAGCTTTAATTGATTCAGTTATGAAATATTGTGCAATATTATTAAGTGGCACTTAAGACCTGATAGTGATTTACAAAGGAGGCCACATATGGAGTACAAGTAAGGATTGTGGGATGAGATCACTGTTAGATTGGCTGACCTTTTAGATCTCACTTCCTTGAAGACGATTCAGACAAGCTGATTGAAAACTGCTGAGTCCACAAAAACACAATCACCATTCTACCCTCTCAAGAGTGTTATGAAGTATATTGACTGCTGATATCTTCTTATGTATCTATAATTGATATAAGTAAAAAATTTTAGCTAATTGATGTTACCTTCAGCATCCCAACTGGTATTAAATGTTGGTCAGATACATTTTTAAACATTGCTACTATACTATTAATAATAAATTTCATTCAGTGTTGTTTGGTTGCTTTTAATATAAAGGGCCTCAAGAATATGATGTTTTTGTTTGTTATTCTCATGAGGTAGTATATTGGTGTTGTCAACAAGCATTTTCCCGTATTGTGAAGGGGGAGAGAAATGTATCTTTAAATGTTGTGTATTAGAACTTGTATTCAACAAATAGAATGTAAGATGCCTTGATAATTATTACTAGTAGCAAAGATTTAAAATGTATTTTACCAACATTTAATACTATTTGTGTTTTTACCAGCTCTGGTTTGCTCCCTTATCTTGTGGGTGCTTGTTTACAAAAAATAACACCATAGCTACAATGGTCAATTTCAAAATAATTGTAACTTTGCACATTCCTGCATGTTTACAAAAATCACCATCTTCCCAATTCACCCCTAAGGATGATCTCAGAATAGATTAAAAGTACTTGGGTTAAAACAAAATACAGTGCCTTCCTTGATGAATTTTAACTTAATATCAAGAAACTGACTAGAGAACTAGAAAAAGTATAAAAGTAGACATAATGTGTTTATATTATTCAATCAAGCATTCTTGAAGATAGATAGATAGATAGATAGATAGATAGATAGATATGAACAAATAGATAGATAGGAGCAGAATGACATAGATAGATATAGATACAGAATGATAGATTAATAGATAGATATGATTAGAAGGAGATAGATAGATAGAAACAGAATGACATATATAGTTAGATAGATATGAACAGAAGGAGATAGATAGATAGATAGATAGATAGATAGATAGATAGATAGATAGATAGATTTGTACAAAAGATCTTTTCTTGAAAATCAGACAACTAATGGCCAGTCAGAAACTTTTTCTCTTAAATAAAAATACTGGAAAGTTTTATGCTAAACTTACATTTGTATATGTCTACTCTGTGCTTAGACAAACATAAATAAATACCATTATTCTTTACTTCAATTTTAATGGAATTAATTTAAGATATTTACATGAATATAGAAAATAAACTTTTATGTAAACACGACTCACAGCCACACCCACACATGCACACATACACACACATGCACACACACACACACGCACATATATATACAGATATATTTATATACATAAATTGAATAGTAAGAACAATTACGTCTGTACAGATTTAGAAAGATAAACAGATTATTTTTTAAAACTTCCCTTCTAATTTCTTCCCCTTTCTATGTTGTAATCCCTGTAAGGTGTTCAACCTGACCCAGAATTTTATGCAAGGATAAGCAAAATAAACTGAAAAGAGAAAAAATAACAACACTGCACCTTTTTCAAATTAAAATCCCCAGGAAATCTGTGGCTTCTATTGCAAACTTTGCAAATTATCCTCTTCAATGGTTTCTCTGCTTACATATTCCTGATGTGGGTGTAGCCAAGCCAGAGAAATACTTCCTACTGTCCGCCATGTTCTTTGCAGGGGTTAATAAACTCCATCTTCATATAGCTATATCCCACAGATTCTCTGGTTTTAATGAATTCAGATGATTTGATTTTCTTTAAATAGGAAAGCAGGCACAAACAGGCAAGGAAACATTCAATAGGCTCAGCATGAACATAGTGATGTTCCAACGAGTCATTAATGGTGCCATATTTCTCATAAAGCTTGAGACGTTGATCTGATCCTATGTAAGCCTTTTTTTCTCCTTCTTAAATAGAAGAACGTTATTTAATTTCATTATCATGAATTTCCTTCAACTTGCATCAATTATTGCACAGTCACATATTTTAGCCTCAAAGATTGTCCATCATTTCTGAGAAAAAAAGATCCTTCCAATAAATTTAAAATTGTTTTTCCTTCATATTGATTAACAGTCACCAAGTAGTGTATGATTCTGTTTCTATTTTCCTTAAGACTTCCTTGTTGGTTAACTGATCCATCCATGGTATTCTCAGCATGCTTCTGTAGAACCACATTTCTCTTGAATCAAGTTTTTTTTCTAAACATTTCACCATAAATCAGGTGATAATTGCTACTAAGACGCAAGGGATTACTGAGAATGAAGAAAACTTAGAGGGCAATGAAATTGAAGGAGACAAAAGAAGTTAATGACATTGGATTTAAATTTTGGATGATTCTTGTTGAGAGGAAAGCAAGGACCCAGAAGAGAGTTCCACAAGCAAGAAGTAGAAGAAAAGAAATTATTAGAACATTATGCTTACTTTTATTACTTTTTTTTTTTAAATTTGGAAAGTTGATGTACCAAAGAGTAAAGCTCAACAGAAGAATTACCATGAAAATATTTATAGAAATTCACAGGGAAGTTACGTTAAAGCAGTGCAAAACTGATTGAAACCAAGATGCCAAGTTAGAACCAATAATGTTGCAAATACTTCTTCAGATTTTGTCAAGAATCTCTAAATATATAGCAAAAAGAACAACCCAGATGTGGGAGTAATATTCAATGCACTGACAAATGTTTTCTTTTCTTCTCCGAGGAAATTTCCAGTTTCTACTGCCACATAGAAGGACTGATATAATATAAAAGTTCATCACTTTTTTCTTTTTTTTATGAAATTTTCCTGTTTTTTAGCATTTGCTTAGTTTTTGGAAGGCATCTTTTGCTATTCCAACGTGCATTCAGGTTTGCAAGTCACATTTCCCATCCCCTGTTTAAACAATTCCCAACTATTTAAACTTCTTTTCCTAGGATGTTTCCATTAAAAATATTCTAACTTGAAGAATAAATGAATTCTTAATCAAATCTGCAGATCAATAACATTAATAATTTATTTCAATTTTTTTTATCAATAATCTACTTTGTTCTTTTCTCGAAGAGTGTTTAAAATCCTAACACCCATTTCACTGACTTACCTTATCTTTCCTAACTATCAGCAAATGAGTGAGATGAGTTTAAAATCTTTGCTAATTCTTAAGTACCTGCTTTCCATTTATGACTTTATAAGTTTATCATCAATATTCAATGACTGCTACTCAGATAAGGTCCATCTTTCAAAGACATTTCTCCAGAACAGAACCTTGCAAACCAATTTCATACTTGCCAGTCAGCAATAAAGAACTACATATTTTTCTCAATGCTGCCATAGTGACATTCACTTGTATGAACTCATTTAATTTTATGTGATATAAATGTATTTTCAATTTCTCCATTGGTGGAATTAAAAGATGTATTCTTTAAAACACTGTTTATGCTGCCACTACAATACAAATATCTAAGGTATGTTAATGAAATACATATTCATTCCACGAATGATTAGTAGTCAGGATGAGACATTCAGTATTACAATTGGTTCGCAAAAACAAAAACTATTTAATACTCAATCTAATATATTCAGATATGTGTTCATTTTAAAAGTTGGAAAAAAGAGAAAAATAAATAAAAACATCACTAATCAAGTCTGAAAAAGAATATCACGGTACTTCTAATGTGTTTGCATAAACTCTGAGATTTCATTTTTCCTCTTCACTAGACGTAGATAGGATAACCTATCACCCAGGTTCACACTCTTCCCTGGTCTTTTGAACAAGAATAGAGCTTTATGCCTTGTTTTCTAGTTTGGGATTGGGTTTTCCAGTTCCTTCTCAAGTCTTTTTATTCTCTTTCACTCCCAGTACCCCTTGAATCTTGAGCACATTATTTTCCTGCTTGGAGTGAATTGATTAAAAAAAAATATTGTTATATCAAAATAAATCATCATCTTATGCAAAATTCTTCATCTTTTCCTCACTTTATTATAAAATGCATGTTTTCTATTGTGAATCCATTGCTAGGTTAGCTACTAAGAAAGTTGATTCCCTGTGTCATTCTACACAGAATCTATCTTACATATCTATAAGTCTACCATTCATCCATGCATAGAATATTGCTGTCGCATATGGCTTGGTGCCCCTGCTATTTATCTTGAGCTCCTTGATAAAATCCAAAGAAGAATCAGTTATATTATCAACCCTGTTCTAGCATCTCAGCTTTAGTCACTTTCCCACTGCCATACAGCTGTCTCTCTGTGCCTTTTCTATAAATACTTTTTTTAGAATCATTTCACCCCAAACAAGGCAGGAGCGCCACTAGTACTCAAGGGGCTACAGAGAGTGAAATTAAGAGAAAGGACTGGGTAGAGGGGGATTGAGGAAAGGATAAAAAAAGGAATGGAGGAGGATACAAGGAAGAACATTGATCAAGACATCAGAAAATGTCGATTGACATTATATTTACATTTTTGAAGATTATAGTTGTCAGGGAAGCAAGTAAGAGGAAGGGAGTTCCACTGTCGGGAAATGTGAGAGATGTTTTTGGAGTAGAAAAGGCAGTTACATTTAACTGTTTCAACAGTAAAAGGGAAGGACCGAGATGCCAATCTAGTAAAAAAGCTAAAATGCAAAGGGGCATCAGTGAAAATAGCACATCAGAGCAGATGTCATGGAAATATTTGTAGAAAAGACAGAGGGAAGCCACATCACATCTGTGAGAACGTGACTGGAGTCAAGATCACAAGTCAGGGCCAATTACATTGCATATCCGTCTTTGGATTTTGTCGAGAACCTCGAGATGAACAGCAGGGGCACCAGCCTATATACGGCAACAGTATTCAATGCAAGGACGAATTGTAGATTTGTACATGTGGATGATGGACTCAGATGAGAAAAACCTTCAGGCTTGACACAGAGATCCAACTGCAGCTATTGATTCATTGTAGTTGTTCCACCTCAGGTCAGTGGAAATGCAGGAAACAAGGGATGAGCCCCTACTCCTGTTCAAATGAAAGGGGAGGAGTATTAATCTGGCCTACCTACTCCTGAACAACAACAAAAAAAAAAACAAAAAAAAAAACAACAATTTGCTTGAAAACTCAACTGGAGATTCAAGCTGACCAGGGAGCCACAGTGTGAGTTATGCATGTATAGCTTGCACATGGGCTAGAGGTCTACAAGACATATTGTGGAGAGAGGGTAAAGGAAGATGCCTGTCCATATGGATTGTTATAGATGCCTAGAGAAGAAGCATATGAGTCAGAGGGAGGGGGTATGGATAGAAAATCTGAACTATAAATATAAAGTTTTAATTTAGTTTAAGTCCAGCATTCACTTCTTGTAGAAGACACTCCAACATTGTGTGAGCAATGATTAAAAAAATAATGTCCAGTGCTTGCAAGAACCCAAAAAATCACCAAAGGGTAAAAAGGGTAAAATAAATTCAATTTATTTACAAAAAAAAACAAAACAAATAAAAAAACATAAAGAGAGAGAAAATAAAATAAAATGAATACAGTATGAAATTCAAATTGTTACATACAAGAATGCTGGGCAACAAATTTTTTTTTCATGTAGATACTTATACAAAAATCTAAGCAAGGGTTGATATTTTTTTGCATTTAATTGCAGTACTAGACTGGCATCAAGATCTCATCAATTTGCAGTTGAGCTGGACAGATGTAGTTTCTCTTTATTTATTTATTTATTTAGGAGTAATTCTAAGGCAAACTGTGTAAATAGGAAACGACTTGACATCGAGCTTAACAGTTAGTTTGTTAGACTTTAATGAAGGTTGCGTTATTTCAGAAATACTGTTTATCATTTCTTGCTGTCATGTCTTGCAATGGCAAATTCTGCACTTAAAACTTTGCTTCAAATGGATAAACACATTGCATATGAAAGTAAATATCTTAAGACAGAATTTCAATAAGTCAACAAAAATTTAATGTATAAACAGTGTAACCCGGATATAAGAGAAACCCGGATATAAGAGAGATTTTAGCTGGTCCCAAATTAGAGCCATACTCACCCAAACAAATGTAGACCAAACCCGGATATAAGAGAAACCCGGATATAAGAGACTTATTATCCGGTCCGACAACTCTCTTATATCTGGGTTACACTGTATATATATATATATATATATATATATATATATATATATATTCTCTGTATTTTTATTATTTTTTGCTAAGACACACACACACACACACACACATATATATATATATATAGACATATATATATATATATAGACATATATATATATATATACATATATATATATATATATATATATATATATATATATATATATATATATATATATATATATATATATATACACACACACACATACAATGAAATGGACTAAGTCTAACAATTATTTAATATATTTCTGTTTATACATTATTTTAATAGATACAATTTATTTAAGTAAATGCTCTGTTTTTTAATTAAACAGTATTAATTACATCTACCAGCATGAATATTTGAAAAATCACACCTGTTTCATACAATGAACCGTCACTTGATCTGACAATTTAGCTATAGAGAAGCATCTGTTTAAGTCAAAATGAATGTTTTTAAACACACAATCACTGATGACTTTTTTCTCACATAACATATAAATAGAAAATTTGTTCAATAATTGTAGAACTTAGTACATGATGTCAGATTAAATGACAGTTGGATGCAGGTTCAATTCCTGTTGGAGAATGTATATTTGCTACAAAATTATTTGAATATTCATGCTGGTAAATGTAATTAATACTGTTTAATTAAAAAACTGCATTTACTTAAATAAATTGTATCTATTAAAATAATGTATAAACAGAAAATATATTATATAAATATTTTTTTCTTTCTTATTACTTTAAGTGTTATATTTTAGTGGATACCAATATTTAACTAAACATCTTGTCTTTTAAACAATGTGGACTCCATCTATCAATCTATGTAATCACAAATCTTAATAAAGAAAATGTGTCATGTGTCAGAGTTTCAACCTGTATTCCCTATTGAAGGAAAAAACAATTTTATCTGTGGTGCTTCAGGCTATTTCACAAATTTGCCTCATTTACTTTTTCAGTCTACAGAGTGATTGATCAAATCAATTTGTTATTTACTTCTTACCAATCTTTTGTTGGTTATTTAAAGCAAAAACATATTTTGAAAATTAAGAATAATTTTTTTTAACTGAATATTGCATTAACAAATTTTTTAGACTTAACAGCAATTTTTCCAGGTACAGTTCCTTGCTTTTAAAACATAGATGGAAGGAGGAGAATAGATGGATTCATACATTTATTAAGGGCATTTCTGTGTAAGTGAATTTGTAATAATAATAAAACCCTTTACTGATAACCTTCAATTTTGGGAAATTTGAGTAAAAAGACAGAAAGAAATTTGCAAACCTATGCGAAATTTTCTTTGAACTTGTGTAAACCTTGACTTCACTAAGATTGACCATCTGAGAAAAAGACGACTTTTGTGTCAGATCATTTAACCTGTTGTATGAACATTTCCTTTGAAATTTTCATTGAAAAACAATATTTCTGATTTATTTTTCTGAATTTCAAGCGTGTAAATTTGTGAATAAATTTTTTATTTTTTTTTGCTTAAAATTAAACCTGCATGTTTCCTTGTTATTATCAACCTCCATTAAACTTCTTGGCATCAGTAAATCAACTGTTCATTTTAAGCCTAACCCCATACCACTATAAACTATAATGAATCAACTGAAATTTGAACTCAGCTCTACGATTTCTCATTCTGAGCAACTGTCCATTACACGACCTGCATGGTTATATAGAATTTATTCTGTCTTCTTTAATAGAGAACATTATCCTATTTACTAGAATTGGTTTGCAGAATAACATTAAATGTTTACAGGAAAATATGCGGTAAGTTTTCTAATATTTTGAGTAAATTTGCTTGGAATGTAAAAACAAATTGAAAGTCAGAAAAATTTGTAATTGAAAAATATACAAAATTTTTTTAATCAAAAAATAACCATATTGACATACAGCATTCCAATTCTCTTAGAGACAAATAAATATATTGGCAGAGACATTTCTCATGATCCAATATTTCCTCAACTAAAGGAACAATAAACTCTAACCGTATTAAAAATAATTATTAATCACACACACACACAAATTCCTATTGCTTATAATAAATATATATATATATATATATATATATATATATATATATATATATATATATATATATGTATATATTTATATATAGATAGATAGATAGATAGATAGATAATTAAGTTATAGGAATTTGGAAGAAGATTTAAATTTCAAAACCCCAGGAGCTTACTGTATTATGCAATAATATTGTTCACACTTTTTCTGCCACAGCCTTTGACATGTGATATTGTGCTGCTTGCTTTCATTTTTCTATATATATGTATATGTCTGTGTGTGTGAATATATAGCATAGTATATGAACTTACCTTTATTTATCTACTTTCTACTATTATTTTTGAAAATGACTCACAATGGCTGTAAGTAAACCAACCATTCCAACAATTTCAGTAAGGTCTTTTACAAGCTTCTATCTGACATCAACCAACGGATTCAACACCAGGAAAAATTCACCCAAATCTGCATTTCCTACCCATACTGTTGAATCGAAAATGTTTTAATAAATTATGTTGTATTTATAAATACACATACACTATAGGCCAAAAGTTTTTGGTTACCCTTTGTTGAAAGCAAACACAGAAAGGAAACCACAAGAATTCCCACAGAAAGTAGTGAAGGAAAGTCAGAAGAACTAAACATCAATTGTAAAAAGACAGAATGTATGATTGTGTTGTAATGGAATCTCCCACACTCCTTATCATCTATGTGGACTGACTATAACAGTTGATATATATATAGTGAGCACAGGATATACCTGGGTACTTCCTTCGGCAGTTAGTTGGAGATTCGTCTCCAGCTGGGCTGGTCGAACTCTCTGCATTCGGGCATAGATGAACCCAAACGAGTCCATGCCAAAGGGCAGAGTCTTGTCTTGTGGGGGGGGGGGGGTACAGCTACCCGACCCTGTTTTATATGGAATCTATGGAGAATTTTTGCCCAAGCCTATGGGCATGGATACCCCATGTTAAATTCGGCCTTGTGCCACATCTGACTGCATGGGGTGGTTGGCAAATATCCTTGTTTCTGCAATTAGTTGGCGATTCATCTCAAGCTAAGCAAGTCGAAATCTCTGCCCCCATGCAGAGAGGAACCCAAATGAGGCTGTTATTTCAAATCATATATATATATATATATATATATATATATATATATATATATATGAGGTATTGTGGAGTAGTGGATAGTGGCTTGGATTGAAGAATTGGAGTGCTGAGTTCAAAATAGTCGAATCCATTACATTCACTTACATGCTAATACCCTTGGGAAAAGTATTAATCCTCATCTTCTCCCTCCAGCTATGGATATATAGCAGGACAGACTGGGTTCTATAGCCTTGGATGGCAACTGGTCTAGGAGAAGGACAACTCTGAATTCAAATCCTGTGGAGAGTTGTTTGGGAACCTTGTGGTACGTAGTGCACCAGGTCTCTGTATTCAGCCCTTCAAAAAGTGTAGATGGCTCTGAACAAAAACCTTCACCACTATAATCAAATCTTATGTTTGTGTCTGGGCTGTCAGTTCCCAGGAACAGAGCTGCTTGACCTTCATATGTTGAATACGATGGAAGAATCCAATATATATATATATATATAGATATAGATATAGATATAGATATAGATATATAGATGTATAGATATATATATATGTGTGTGTCTGTGTTATTTTGTGTGTTGATGTGTTCTTTGTTGATGATGGAGGGTTCAATCCTTACTGGTTACCTCACACTTATCCAGTCTATATTACACAAATCACATAAACCTCAATAACTCAAATTATATGCTATATACTCACTACTGAGGTGCATTGTTAAGCATTCTCTACTCTGTTTAGGACTTCTTCTCGGTATGATCTTAAACTTTTAATGAGCTACTATTTAATTTAATTTACCAATATTCTAATTTTCCCTATTAAATGCTAAAAAAGATTTTAAGTTTTTATTTCCTTTTCTTATTTTCATTTTTTGAAGCTTTTCTTTATATTTATATAACTTAAGATTTTGGCCAGAAGTTTAAATACATTTCTCTATAAAACACTTTATAATGAAATATATTTATTAATGTAGATGAAATTTCAGTGACTACAATGTACTTGATTTTAATTGGACAAAAGATAGGCATTTAATTAAAAAAAATTATCATACAACAGCATCATCTTTTGTTTTTATCAATAAAACCGCCACCTGCATTAAATAATGATTTACAAATTCTTGGTATTCTTCCCAAAACACTTGAAAAAAAGTAGACTGTTGACCTTACCAAGCATTCTTCAAGCACACTTTGGGTATTAACTTCAAACTCTCCAATCCAATTTATTCGATGCTAATTCATTGAGAGAGCGGTCAGGAAATTGTGGAAGCCAAGTCATAATTTCCAAAATTTTAATTTTTTTTAAATCAATTTTATTTTGATACAATTTAAAAGAGTCTTTTTCATTTTTGTTGTGTTGAAAAGTGATTTTTTTTTTCAATTATGCGTAAACCAGATGTTTTTTTTTGCATGTCTTTGCAAAATTGAATGATATTGTTCTTATTGATTCAACTTAACTTGAATCAAATCTCCAGCCCTCTCTCCACCAAAACACCTCCACACCATAACAGACCCACCATCATGCTTAACTGCCAGAACCACATATTCATCAGTCAGTCTATCTCCTGGCTTTCTTCTCGCATATACTCTTGTCTTACAAACAAGAAATTCAGATTTGGACTCATCTGATTACAAAGCATTTTTCACTCTGTCAATGTCTAGTTTTTGTACTTTTTTCCCATTTGTCTCATCATGAACACAAATTTAGTAAAATAAAATTTTTTAAAACTTTTTCATATTTCTTCCTAAAAAGTATATCAAGCATTATCACACATACAGACACACAAACACACATAAATATATATACATATATATATACACAAACCCATATGAATATACACACATATATATAAACATATATATATATATATATATATATATATATATATATATATATATGCAAACATATATAAATATATACAGATATACATGCACACCAATATATATATACACATATGTAGAAACATACATTTTATACATATATATATATATATATATATATATATATATATATATATATATAATCGCTGGCCACTCGTATTTGAGGATATCCATTTATTAGGGTGGCTAGCCTATCCATATTGCAGACACTTGCTCAGGCACGTTTTGTGTTTATTCAACACCCACATAGCCCACCTGTGGTTTATAATGCAACTATGCTGAGCAGACCTTAGTTACAGTTTCTAGGAAAGAGCCTGTTATCTTGCATGATCAACAATCTGAACAAGGTCAGTACAGTCAAATCCTTGGTCATGATAACTTGTGACTTTGTGCTAGCACAGCTATCGACAGCCCCCAAGCATTCCAACTACCCAATTTCAGTCTTGCGTCAACCCTTGGTATGGTTTTCAGACACTTTCCAAAGGTTCTGCATGCTGGGATTGCTTCCCTCCAGACGGAAAACATCAGGAACTATCCTTCCTTACAAATCAACAGTGGTGAGATTTGAACCCAGGTCTCATTCTCAGAAAAAAAATGTTCTAGCCACTTTGGCCATGTGCCCATATATAGTGGCTATCACCTCACAAAGTGAGCATGAGCCCTTCAGTTAAACTCCCCCAAAAGGAAGGACATTGGCTCATAAATCCATGCATTGATCAACATTTCTTGTTACATATGTGGCATATCAAATCAACTCCAATGTGTCTTTTTATATGCCTTGTCAGGCCCAGCCTGGACTTGCACACTCTAGTGCAGGTCAGACATTCATAGTATGCCATTACGAAATCGGCATATGCAATAGACTGTTGATGTTGGTGTTGGTGTGATTTCTGGTGATATACACACACAAAGGCACAGATTCATATGTATATAGATATAGATAAACCTCACATATATATGTACACACACACAAACACGCACACGCACACACACACACACACACACACACATATATATATATATATATATATATATATATATACTATTTATACACAGATCTATAATGATACATATGTAGGTATATATATATATATATATATATATATATATATATATATATATATATATATACAGACATACGCACACATATATATAAACATACATATATATAATTATATATAAACACGTGTGTGTATGTATATATATATATATATATATATACACACACCCATATGCACTCATATATGTAAACATATTTATATATATATATATATATATATATATATATATATATATATATATATATATATACACTCACATGCGCTCACACATATATATCTATGTAAACATTCTTAAATTGCCTGTGTTATCATCTGTTTTGGGCACTTGTCATTTCTAAAAACATTAAATTTCTCTTTCTTGTAAATTGGCTTCACTTCTTGAGTTTCTGTTTTTCCTTCTGTCCATACAAGCATCTTTCTCTTTCTTGTCCATACAAGCATCCATTCTGTACAATTGTTGCTCACTATGGAAGGAAAGATCTTTTTAGCTGTGCACTCAGTTTCATCTTGAATTACATATGTACACACTTGGCATTTACAAGAATTTTAAATTAAATACTCCAAAGTAATTGCTTTAAATGGCAAACCTTTATTTCATATTTCTTTGAACTTGTAAGAATAAACTTAAACAGAATTTTAGTGCGCAAAATACCAGATTCCTTTCATCATAATTGGGTTTCTTACCAATCTCTTTTCAAGAGAACAAAATTTTATCCTTTTCTCTATTGTTGATTATCCCATCCTTTGTGGGCCCTTTGTCAAAACATGAATGACTTTTTGAAAAGACTTCATTTTCAATAAGGTCCTTGAGAGTTTCAAAATGATGAACAGGATGCAATCTATCGGTAATCGTAATATTACACCATTTCCTTATAAAGAAATATTTGACCTTAATTGACACTGCAGCAAGTGTTACCTGAGTAATGTTTCTTTTTCATTGCCTGGCTGTTGTGATCAGATCAAAGTGTAGTAGCTGTTTTCCTCATCTCTAATGGTAATGTTAATATTAGCCATTTCCTTATAATGAAACATTCAGCATTTATTCATGGAGCAGCTAGTGCTACTTCTAAGTCAAATTTATAAAATCTTTACATTAAAACAATTTTTCTAGAAAATAGAATTTGCTTATTGCTCCTTCCAGTTTTCTTTTAATCTTTTTTTTGAAGTAAATTGGAATGTTAACATTTTTATTAAGTTAATATTTTCTTTTCAATTTACATATGATATCAATTTTAGAAGTTGCTGCTGTTGAATATACACAAATGATCTGGTTTCTCTTACTTGGTATTCATTGTTAATGATTTCATGTTTAGAGAAGGATGGTCCTCTCTAACATCTACAAGGTTCATTCACATGAACTCACTTTTAATCATTGATCTGAAAAATCAATGTCTGACAGATATTTACATATTATTGGTATTAGTTGACATATTTCTGAACACGATAGACACAATTAATACAAAGAGTTTCAAATGTCTGTCGTTCTTGTAGACAAGTCAAAGTTAAAATATTTATTACTGAAAATACAGTAAATATGGCACAAAGCCAAAGAAGAAGCCAGGAAAGACTGGTCTCTGCTAACTCTCCTAATCTAAGTTAATCACAAGCATAAGCCATACATCCAATAAAATTTATCCATTTACCACAAAAACACATCTCTCACTACTCAAACACAGATATACAACACAGGGCCGTTTTTTAAAGCAGGGAAAAACCAAGCCTGTAGGCTTGGGCAAAAATTCCCCATAGACCCCTTATACACAGGGTCAGGTAGATGTCTACCACCCCAGATGAAACTCTGCTCTTCAGCATAGTCTGGGTTCCTCTCTGCCCAAAGGCAGAGAGTTTGACCAGCACAGTTGGAGATGAATCTCCAACTAATTGCTGAAGCAAGCGCAAGTCAAAGTTAATGGTTATTTACCTTACCACTCCATGAGGCAGGATGTAGCAGAAGGCCTTTTTTAATGTGGGGTAAAACCGAGCCTGTAGGCTCGGGCAAAAATTCCCTATAGACTGCGTAAAAAACAGGTTCAGATAGCTGTCTACCACCCCAGATGAGACTCTGCCCTTTGACGTAGCCTCGTCTGAGTTCTTCTCTGGCCAAAGGCAGAGAGTTCAACCAGCACGCCAACTAATACCTGAAGCAAGCCCAGGTCAAAGTTAAAGTGCCAAGAGAAAAATCACAGCAGTTTAAATATTATCTAAATGCCCAATCCACTCTGGGCACAAGGGGACACAACTCTATGCTCCTGCTGCTGCCACTGGAGCAGTCCATTAAGTTGTGCAGGGAGGGA
Organism: Acanthosepion lycidas; assembly: GCA_963932145.1. Classification (NCBI taxonomy): domain Eukaryota; kingdom Metazoa; phylum Mollusca; class Cephalopoda; order Sepiida; family Sepiidae; genus Acanthosepion; species Acanthosepion lycidas. The sequence continues at coordinate 84,259,037 of OZ010605.1, forward strand.
TAGCTTGTTATACCTGTTATAATAAACAATACTTAACAGATGATATTCATATGAAAGTCTTCATTTGACAAAGCTACTTAAGAACATAAGGTTTTAGCTTAATATTTTGGCTTTGCAGCATCATGTGGCATTGAGCAAAACTACACATTTAGTGCAGAATATTCAATGTTCAATTTCCTTATCACTAAATTTGTTATAATTGATTCACATACCAAAGGTATATGAAGTGTTTACTATTTGCTAGTTTGACATCCTGAATTTTTATGATGGATTCAGTACCATCACTGATTTCATTCCAATTCCAGATCATTCTTTCTGTTCTGTTTTGAAAAGGTTTTTCTTGAAATACTTTGTGAGAACTTTTGTTCAAGATCAAACTTTTCCCAACTATGAACACCTAAACAAATATTAATCATCAGATTAAACTTTTTATTTTTCTTTATCTATGCAAAATCTATGATTGGTCTGTGCATTGAATATTGCTGCCATATTTGGTCTGGAGTTCTGGTGATATATCTTAAAAGTCTTGAAAAAGTCCAATCAACAGTTTGTAATGTGACTGGTCCTGACCTGACAACTTGACTTTAATCAGTTTCTTACCACCGTGACAAGGTTTCACTGCTGTTTCTAAAAATATTTTTTGTGGACCTTACTCCCAAGAGGATGTTTCCCTGATCCCTACAACCTTAAACTGTTCATGTCTAGGGTTAATCGTTATATTCTTTTCCTATCCGTACAATAATGTTACCCCCTACCTTGTGTGGCCCTTGTACAGGGTAAAATTTATGGTGAAAAAATATCAGAATAAAAATACTGAAGTTGTATAAAAATAATAGTTATCAATGTAATGTTAATTTGATTGGGATGACAGCATTTAATGAAGTTTTTTGTTTAGGTGTTTATGACTGATTTTAAACAAATGTAAAGTTTTAAAAAGTTGGTATTTTTCTTTCTTCTTTCTTAAAAGAAAAAGAAAAAAAGAAGTTGTAAATTTAGGACGCACCAGCCTTCAACCCCCAAAAAAAAGAAGTGGGAGAAAGACGGTGTTAACCATTTTCTTTTTCCCCAATTCCAACTCTATGGCTTTTCTTACTTATACCAAAATTCTCACGTTAGTTAAAAGCTGCCAATAAGAGAGAGAAAATTCTTTCTTTTTATGTGCCATGTCCTTTCAGTACACAGGCAGTCATGGCTCTCCACCACCTTCTATCCTTTGCAGCTCTCAACAATTTCCTTCCCTTTGCTTCCTTCTCCAGATCACCTTCTCTCATCCACTTTCTTAAGTCTGCCAGGTATGAAATTTTGAAGATTTTGTAATTTTTTTTTCATGTCTGCTATCAGTGCCATGTCATCTGCGTATCTTATGTTGTTAAGATTGTGGCCCCCAATGCTAAATCCCAGTAGGGTTTCCATTTCTCTCAGGATTGCCTTACCGTATAGGTTGAACAGGTTGGGTGAGAAGACGCCTTATGCTCCTTTTTATTTTTGTATATTCACAGAACTCACTCCTTATGTGCATGTATGCTCTTTGCTGACAGTATAGGTTCTTGATTATTCTGATATCTTTCCTAAATATATCAAAGTTGCTGAGCAGTTCTATCATATCCTTGTGGAGTACTTTGTCAAAGGCCATTGCATAGTCTATGAAACATAGGTATATGTCCTTCTGCATTTGTATCACTCTTTCTGATGACATTCATTGCGTGAATATTGCATTCCTTGTTCAGGTGTCTTTAATGAACCCGCACTGTTCTTGTCCTATGTCTGGCCTGATTCTGCTGTGTGCTCTATTCAACAGAATACGGATGATCAGTTTTGTCATGTGACTTTTGAATGTAATGTATATTTTTGTATTAATTTAATATTTTTTTCTTTTGATAAAGTCACTAAGATTCAAGGGTTTACTGAAAGTGAAAGAAATGGAAAATGTTATTACGTAGAAATGACATTAAAAACAGGATCGATGGAGTCAGTACATGACATTGGATATTAATTTTTGAAGGTCGTAGTTGAAGCTGGAAGAGAGTTCCACAAGTGAGAAGTGTGCTAGAGATAAAATTGTTAGCATAGAATTTCAACAATTAAATTAAGACACCTAACTGCTACTATTCATTGATTCATTAATTCAAAGTAACGAAGAGAAAAGATCACTAAAATAATTAAATTATGTTATGGTGGTGTTGGATTGAGTAAAAGAGATAGACTACAATTGTCTGGCTGTTGCTAATATTCCTGCTTCAATCTGTGTTTTTTTCAATTGCACAATGATACATGTCTATTTGCCCATTATTTTTTTTATCAAAAAATTCTATTATGTCTCAAGACAATTGATAGAAATTGCAGACTTTTTTTTTTCCAGATTCTGTTTCCTGGTAGTAAAAATGTTTACGTTAAACGGCATTTCATTGCAATTTGGTTGGATTTAAAGGAAAGCACAATTATCGTATTTAACTAAAAATTGCTTTAGTCTTCATTGCTTTGGTTTCAGTCTTAACAACTTTCAAATAAAATAAAAATGTTAACTACAAACACAGTTGTTCCGAACAAAGTTCAAACGGCTTTAATATTAACAAAGTCTCATCTTACTAATGAAAAACAAAATAACAGACTGAGAAAAATGATACAAAGTAAGAAAAATAAGATGAAAGAATTACTTAGCAAAATTTGTGAATTGCCAGTTCTTCATCTAAGCAATTTAAATAAATTAAGACTGGTGTTTGTAATGTACCGTGTCTCTTTAGAACATAGATGTTCCTGAACATTCACAGCTTATTTCTTCCTTATTATATGGGAAATGCCATGGATTCTTGAGAAAGATAGGTTTCTCATTAGCCCTATCTACAGTTTGGAATTCAGAGTTTTCCTTCTCTTAGGCTGGTTACCATTCAAGCATAAATAATGAAATGTATCTTGCTATTTAACTCTCTGGTGGGAGAAGAAATATATCCAAGACTTTCGAAAGTTTAGGGGTGTGAAAGTGAATCCAATAGTCTTGAATCTGAGCTAAGTGTGATGATATCTGTCTACGCTCTGATAATTCTTTTGATAAACATATGTCCACTAAGATTATTACGACTGGATGTAAAAGTTAAAGAAAATAACATTTCTTTTTGAAACATTTCACTCAAAGCAAGGAAAAAAAAAAAGACTAAAATGCAGTGGAGGGGGATTTCTGAGTGTGAAAGAATATGAGAACAAAACATTATTAAGGAGAGAGAACAATAAAAAAACAAGAATTAAGATGACAGAAGATAACGATTGACATTGCATTCAAATTTTTGAAGATCAAACTTGACTGAAAAGCAAGACTCTGGAAGAAATTTCTGCAAGGAAAAAAGGAAATTATCTAATAATAATAATAGTTTTATAGATTTTGTAATTTCTAATGACAAAGATAATGATAACATTTTCTTTATAAAACTGTTTGTTTTTTTATTATTTTGGTTGGCATATAGTCTGACAATTTCTCTATTCTTTAATATATATCTATATCTATCTATCTATCTATATATATATATATATGAAGAAATATAGTCTTAAGATATATATTTATGGGATAAAGTGCTCAATATCAGAGATAAAGCATGTGCAAATATAAAAGTGAACATAGAAGTCAACACTTAGAGGCGACAGTCTGTTTCATGCTAGATGCAATCGTCAGGCCTGACAATTGCATCTAACAGCAAACAGACTGTCACTTCTAAGTGTTCCCTTCTATGTTCACTTTTATATATATTCCCTTTTATATATATATATATATATATATATATATATATATATATATATATATATATATATATATATATATATATGTAAACTGTGTATTGCTTTGGTTTATTGAAGGTAAGTATGGCAGAGAGAAACATCAAGTACCCTCCCTAACAAAATGAATGGCAAAACAAGGAGTTGAGTAGATATTAAAAACAGTCCTAAGAGCTACAAAGGAAAGAAAGTTGTGGAGAGTAATGACCTCAATGATCTTAAAGAGACATAAAGAAAAATTGCCCTGAATTTTCTTGGGAAAGATAGGGAAGTGGTTTGCATTCTCTATGGTTTTCAATTCAAACATTTACATTTTTTTTTTAATTTCAGCCAAAGCAAGGTAATAATCCCACTAAGATGCAAGGGGTTACTAAGTCTGAAAGAATATGGGAAATAGAAAAATATTATTAAGGAGAAAGAACAGTAAAAGAACAGAAATCAAAAAGAGAGAAATTAATGACTGATATTGCATTTAAATTTCTGAAGATCAAACTTGACCAGAAAGCAAGAAGCCAGAAGTGAGTTCCACAAGTGAGAAGTGTGAGAGAAGAACGTGTTAACATAGAACTTAGGAATGCATCTCATCATTTTAACAGCAAAATAACGATACCTTGCCACTGTGCTTAAATTCATAAAGTATCATAGAAGAAAATTCATCAGAAGAATTACCATGAAAGTATTTATAGATCAAGCACAGGGAAGCTACATTATGGTGGTGGGGAAGGGATTGAGGCAAAGATGCCAGGTTAGGACCAGAAACATTACAGATTCTTCTTTGGATTTTGTCTGGTATCTCTAAATATATAGCTGGGGCACCAGACCATATGTGGCAGCAATATTCAAATTATGGGAGAGCGGTTGACTTATAAATATGCAAAATGGATTCAAGGGAGAAAAAGGTCTAATACCTTACAGTGAACCAACTTTCCTAGCAGCAGACCAAGAAACTGATTCAGTATAACCTTTCCACCTTAGCCCAAGAGAAGAGTCACTTCCTTGGAGGTTAGCATCACAAAAATTTGTAAGTGATAATTTCACATCTGAGATATTTGAAAACTAGTAATCTTAAGACTAATATGACATGTAAATAGGACATTGCACTCTATCAAATTTCTGATGAATATAATCAATAAAAGCCACATAAGTAAATTTGTATTTTGCAGCCAGTGATCTTCATGGCTTAATTAGTAAGGCAGCATCACTGGATAATCAAGATTCCTGACAAAAATGTTGTGGGAATTTCGTCTTGCGGGCTAGTAATTTCTTTGTTTCCAATCAGTACTAGTTTTTAATGACTGTGATTTGCAAGGCAACAGACAAAAAACATGAAAGTAGTTAAAGTTAAAAAAATTAGTAATTTTCTACCTTCTGCTTCAACTTTACTGAATGACTGTAGAATTCAAGATACAAAACAAAAATTGGTTAGACAGAATTAGTTAAAGGGCACGAAAAGAATAAAATGTTACCTCATTACACAAGTTTGTGGTCAGTTTGAATTTTCAAATGAAGCATGCACTCCTATTTGGTCAATTACAATATTAGAATAACCAAGAACTTATATGGTGAGTAAATCTCCTGTGTAGGCCATGGTTAAGTGTAATTGGAAAAAAATGATCAATAAACAGAATTGACAAAGTTTCCAATAAACAATAACAAAAAGAAAGAAAAGAACAGGGCAAAATAATATTAACCCAACAATATATCTCTATCTATAAAAGGCAGGATGTGTGTGTGTGTGTGTGTGTGTGTGTGTGTAACGAATGCACGGCCGGATTTTCAACGGATTTGCACCAAAATTTACATGCACATGCTCCAAGTTAGTGGGAAGGCCAAGATCGACCTTGCATTTCCCAACTCCCATCGATAGTGGAAATAATCGATTTTTTCATGCTTCTATGGCAGTTTTAATGTAGGTTGCAACCATTTTCTACTGGCCAGAGAAAGAGCCTATAGCTGGCTGCCCCGAATAGGCAGAAAGATTCTATTGACCAGCATGAGAGCCAATAGCTGACTGACACGAATGTTAACTAGCATGCAAAAAAAATCGATAGGGAAAAATTTCAATCTGCATGGCACTTTACTCCATTTGGCTCATTCACTTGCTTAAAATCAACGTTAATTCTGATTCCGCAGAACTGGGTTGGTTGTGAAAAATTATTTGTTGTTAACATTTCTTTTCATTCGGTTTTTCCAGTTACGTGTCCTTTTTTAAAGCTGATCATTTTGTGTTGATTTTGTTTAGTTCTTTTTTCATAACAGATTTAATGTTTTGTATAGAGCTTAGAAAAAATTTGCAGTGTGAGATAGGCAAGAAGTAAGGCATGTAGCAACAACTGCATGGCAAAGGGCACTTCTTTAAAGGCAAGGAAGGGAAAAAATATTTTAAATCAAGTGATAGCGATTGCTGTATGAGTCGTACGATGTTTGAATCAAGCACAGGCAACGCCGGGCCATGCTGCTAGTATAGTATATATATTTTAAGCAATTCACCACAAGCAAGGCAAGAGTCCGACGAGCATGCAAGGGTTACAGTAAATTGAGAACAAGAGTAAAGAGGCGTGTTTGAGGAAAGAATGCAGAGAAGGACAGGAATCAAAATCATTGAAAACAACACACAAGGTGCTTTTATTTAGTTTTTTATAAAATTTCTCCTGTGATAATTTTTTTCTTTTTGGATGAGAAATTATATAAAAACTGTCCGAATGTTCATTTTATCTGAGTGCTTTTGACTATACATTTAGCCATTTTCAAGGATTATATTTTAACTCTTAAAATAAGAAATAGTTTGTTGTATGTATGTTGTATAAAATGTTTTCATTTTTCAAAACACGTTCAAGATATTATGTCCATGTTCAAAGTTAATATTATTAAGTGTTGGTTAGTTTGTTTTTATTAATAAGACTTCCATTATTTTTAGCCATTTTTGCATGTAGATGATGCTATTATATTAATGCTGTCAACAAGTATGTTCCAAATAGAGGCCGGTAGGTCTCCATAAATATTTAAATGAGATCTAATTGAGCTATTGTCAGAAAGGTGTAGAGTGAGTCTGCATGTCAAACATGTTGTAGTGTGGCCTATATAATTATTTACGAATTTTAATTGATCAGGAATACAATTCCTTAATGGGCATTTAAATTCATAAATAATATTTGCCTTATTTAATTTTGTTCTAGGAGGTGAATTATTATTTTTAACTATAAGGTTAGAGGTTTTAATATATATTTTATATATATAAGAACACCCTGTTTAATTTACTAATGATTTAGTTTAGCGTAATAAAGCTTTTTAAGTTGTCTTTTCATTATACAAACATAGGCAAAGCAACCATAATAAGGCAAAAATTTCACAAAGTAAGAATGGTGTTAACATGTAAAAGGGATACAGTCAATTGATTATAGCATTCTGGCTTTAAAATAAGAAAGAAGAAAAATATGGTGGATGAGACTGAAAAGTCATTCATTTTATTGGTTAGGAAAAAATGCCAATATTCATCTCTACGATTTGTCTATAAACTTGAAGAGGGGGAATTCTTTTGCATTTATTCCTTATTAGATTGGAACAAACATCCTGCATCTGGATTGAACTAGAATTGAACACGTAAACAGAAATAAAAATCATATACCTTCTTATCGGATATAATTTGCCTATGCAGTAAGCCAATCCTGACAAAACTAGAAGTCCTAACAGGATTTATTATTGTTTGGTGCAATCTTACCAAAATAAAACAGGCAGATGAAACAGTAGTGATGGTAAAAACAGAAATAAAACTTCAGAAATTACCAGAAACGGTAAGTAAAAGGGAGCAGGAAGAAAGAACTAACCATAAATGGTAAAAAGATAGAATATATAGTCGCCAGCAAAAGGGACAGCCAATGATATGAAGTATGAAATGGTAATCAAGCAAGTGTGGAAATGCTTTAGCAGAAGACCGAAAATGTGCCACTGGAATCATAAAGTGCATTGGAATAAAAAAAATGGCATCCAAATCCTGAAAAAAAACTATTCAAAAACAAGAAAATTTAATTAGAAACAAGGACAAGTTTGGTCGATACTTAATTGTCATACGGGATAATTTCCTATAAGATAATGAGTCAACAAAAATGTGATTCTACAAAAGCTAGCTGAGTATTTCATGGATAGAGTATATGATTAACAAAAAAGATTTAAGTAAATATAAAAAGGACATTTACACTTTTTTTTTCCAGTGGTGTACACATTGTACAAGGTCCGAAGGCACTCAAGATAGAGGGTTATATAGTAAGAGGTCCAGCTTATGCGGATATGTTCAGAAAAAATAGTCAAACTTAGACTTGAACTGGTTAAGATTGTATTGATTAGCAAAGCAGCCAATTGGGAGTCAGTTCTACAAAGCAACTGTTCATGGGAAGAAGTTGCTTGAGTTGAACTTATATCTCACCAATGAAATACAATGGGAATGAGAGTGGTTTGTGAAAATGTGCGCGGCATGGTGGGTTTTAGCCATGAAGGTTAGGACACGTGGAATTAAGGATTGCAGTTTATCTGAAAACTCACCATAGAAATAGCAACAGAGCAGTGAGAAGCTTGCAATATCTCATCTATGAGAAAGAGGCAGCAAAGTGGAAGATAATTTGTCACCTACAAGGACACGGAGATGCTTTTGGACTATCAAGAGTGGAGAGTGAAGACTGTGTAGCTCTCACCCATATATGGCAGCAGTATTCTAATTCTTCCCTTGTCTGGCTCTTGTAAAGGTAGAGGATAACAGGTGGAGTGAGATATTTGAAGGAGCGGTAGAGGAAACCAACCATTTTCAAAGAGACAGCTGAAATTTCTGGAAAAAAATAATGAGGAAAGATGGACTGGAAAGTTACAAGACATATTGGAACAAGGGAAACAAGGATTATCTTAGCTAATCAGCTTGCTTACCTGGATGCCAGAAGAGGGAGTGAGAAAGATGCCTAAAAGCAACAAAAGATAGGGATATTGTCAAGAGCTATCATGGTCCATGACCTCAAGAGACACAGCACAAAAGAGGAAGATTCTTCACAACTGCTCTCATTCACCCACCATAGAGAAATCTCCTTGCCTCCTATCGGCATGGCTGATGATCAACATCATGAGAGCATCTCTCTGTACCTTCTTGGTCCCATGTTTTCCACTGACCTGAGGTTGAACAACTACATTGAATCAATAGCTGCATCTACTGCAAGGAAATTTGGTTTTGTGTTGTGCCAGAAGGTTTTTCGCATCCATCCTTCAAATCTACAATTTGTCCATGCATGGAATACTGTTACCATATATGGTCTGTTGACCCTGCTGTATCTCAAGGTTCTCAACAAGACTCAAAGACAGATATACAATGTGATAGGTCCTGACCTGTCAACTTGACTCCAGTCACGTTCTCACTGACTTCCTGTCTCTTTTCTACAATTATTTTCATGGCAGCTGCTCTGGCGAGCTATTTTCATTGGTACCCTGACTTCATGAATTTAAGCATGCTATGAGGTTGGCATTACAGTCCCACATTTTTACTGCTGAAACAAATGTAACCACCTCTTCTACTCCAATAGCTTCTTCTCTCACACTTCCCAACAGTGAAATTCCCTTCCCCTTACTTGCTTCCCTAATAACTATAATCTTCAAAAATTTAAATGTAATGGTAATCAACATCTTCTAATGCCTTGATCTATATCCCCATCCTTTACTTCATACTCCTCTTTACTCTTTCACTCTCTGTAACCCCTTGCATGCTAGTGACACTCCTGCCTTGCTTGAGGTGAAATGCTTTTAAAAAAATGATTAGAAGAGCATAAGACATATATATAAATGACTGCAGATAAGTGTGGTTATCGTATTATTTTCATCATGGCATTTTGAAAATATGAATTTACTTACTACATCCACAGAATTTATCTATAGGCAAATATATATAGTCACTAGAACCTTCCCAGTAAAAAGCACATACATTGACTTGAAACCACATCTTCAGATTTACATTATATGCAGGCCATAAATAAATTTGTATATAAACATGACACTGATGAATTTTGTTTGCTTTTGTTTGAAAGATGAATAGGTTCTTGGAATTTGGAAAGTAATAGTTAAATGTGTACTTGGATATCCTGTCACTAAAAAATAAATGGTGAAAGGTACTTATATGCCCCTTAAATAAAAGTTTTCCAGTGAAATGTACATTTGATGTCTGGAAGATTGTACAAAGATGAAAAATAATTAGACGGAAAAAAACAAACCTTTTGTTATCGAAGTAAATTAACCAACTTAAAAGTTGAGTTAAAAATAAAAGAAGCAATGAAAAAAAAAAGGGGGAGAGCATTCGTGATAAATACATTAAAATGTGAGTGAATGTGTTTTTAGTGAAACGTAATGAAGCAAGATGCATAAATGACAACCAATGGTAAAGACGGACTTATCTGATTGGCTGAAAAAAAAAAAAAGATTTAAAATCCAATCAGGAAGAGTTAAAGGGAAAAAATATATGAATTCTAAAATAAAGATGAGTCTTTTCTTTTTTTTTTCACTTATTGTTAAGAGGTTTTTAGTAAGTGGGTTTAACTGACTTTCTATGGTTTTCCTGAGTTTATTTCTTCCTTTTTTTATGTGAACGAACATAAAAGTAGGTGACTTGTTCATCACAAGTAAAACCTATCTCACACACACACACCCACACACACACGCACGCATGCATGCACATATATATTAGTCTTTGAGTTAAAAGTTACTTTAATGCAAGCATTAAAAACTGATAATGCTACACATTTGTCTAAGAGGCAATAGAAACAAACTTCTGTGGCTCTCACAATGTTACTATTCTAAATATATTTCTCTTTCTAACCTCTTATCTATACAAGGGGGAGGCTGGTGAAAATTACTCAGCCTGAACAAGAAGGCCAGCCTAGAGGCATGAAATAAAAATATTATGCAGCAAATGTACCATGTAGTTCTACATAATTGCCACACATCTTTTAAAGTTCCTTCTGCATTCCCACCCAACGTTTGGTCATGTAAATATTGACTTTTGGAAAATGATTCAGCTCAAAAAAATTCTTCACTATCAAACCTACCCACTCAACACACAGCCACACACACACACACACACACACACACACACATATATATATATATATATATATATACATATATATATATATATATATATATATATATATATATATATATATAAATTAATTAAAAACAAAAGACATTTTGTGTCAATTAATTTTAATGATTGATTTTTCCACATTACAAATAATCCTTCTTAGACAAGGAAGAAATTCTATCAGAAATTAATTATTATTTAAGAAAATATTTGACAGTGCCTGTAAAATTAGCTCTTTCATTTCTTTGATTTAGTAAATTTTTATTTTTCAGAAAATTAATAATGTAAAATTTTTCATGTATGCACAAAGGACATGGGTCATTTAATGACCTACAAACTCTAGCTTTTCTTAGCAGTGCACCATCACTGTACCATCACCTGCTGAACTCTCTGCTTTTTAGAGTGGAACCCGGACGAGACTGTGCTGAAGAGCAGAGTTTCATCCGGGGAGGTAGACAGACCTGAACCCATTTATGTGGGTTCTACAGGCTAGGAGAACCAATGGTAAACTTGGCTTTGTACCACATACATCCCCCATGGGGAGACTGTTAAATATTAACTCTAGCTTTTCTTATTAATTTCCATTTTACCATTGGTGTTTTATTGATTCCTTTTAAGTGCCAGAAATATTTAGATAGGGACATTTGATTTTGCTATTTTAATTATTATCAAAGGACATTTGATGTTGGTTTCATCTTCTTTTGAATTCATTTCACATGCACCCAATGTAGAATTTATGTTATAATTAATTAGTTAATTCTAATATATTTATTTGTAAAAGTACCATATTGTTTATTAGTTACTAGAAGGAGGAATGGTAATTTAAATCTCTAGGAATAAAATTTTAATATAAAAAAATATGACTTACTCATATTAAAATGCAATAATAACTGAAACTCTGGGTATTTAACGGCAGCAGTCCAGGTACACTTGGTAGAGTCCACTTATGAAAAAGGGGTGGACCCCATAACATATATATATATATATTAAAGACACAAGTCATCATGACCGAGGGTTTGTGTGTGTTGGTTTTGTTCAGATTGTTGATCATTCTAGATAACACATTCTCTCCCAGAAATTGTAACTAACATCTACTCAGCATAGTTGCCATATAGACCACAGGTTGTATCTGTGAGTGTTGAACAAACACAAATATGCCTGAGCAAGAGTTTGCAATAGGGATTGGCTAGCTGCTCTAGTAGACAGGTATCCTCAAATACAAGTGGCCAGACTCATATGCACATTAATGAATCTGTTGCCTAATTATGATTGTCATTTATTTTAAACAATAAATATTTCTTCTTCAGAATATTCTCATTTGTTAATGAACTTAACCTGATACTTGCCAATTAATCACAAAGATCAAACTGATTACAATCAATATTTCCTTCAATTCAAGGAACCCAGCATGGTCGAGTAGATTTCTGATAAGAACACAGGAAGAATATCATGTGGCTCTGCACAGACCCCATGCAGGTACCCACGGCAATGTATACTACGATCATATTGTCTGTGACAATCTTATGAGCAACAAATGCCTGATGATGCCACCACATAATGCCTCAGGATCAATGCCATTGCCTACATCCTTGTGTTTGACACAGTGGTCAAGCTTTGGATGAAGTCTTGGCTCATATGTGTTCCAACAGGAGACCACTTTCATAAATATGTCCAAGATACCCCACAAATAGCTAACCGAGAATTTTCATGACTATCTCGTTGCAAATATGTGGGTTTGTTTGTTTAGTGGCATATAAACATCCATATCGGTCATTTAATGATAAAATTTAATTTTCATAGAAACATTTGTAATTTCATTTATAAAATGTATTGGTGGTGTGTAAGCCTCCATCGGTGAGGGTTGACCATGAGGTAGCATCTTAGTTGTCTGCTTGGCTAGAGCATCGACATCTGTGACTGTAGAGGCCAATGCAAAAGTGACAATCTCTGTTGCAGAGGTTGCATGTGTGTTTTGTCTCTAGCCTGCTGGAGCTGTCCCTTTGCTTTCTGTTGGCCCCACCGTTGCCATGGCAACTTGTGTCCACTTCTCCTCCCCTGGTAAATGTCCCTCATCTCCACTCCTTGAACTTGTCATGTATTGCAATGATGTACCCTCTTGTAAATTTCCTTTGACTAATCTATTAGGCAGGAACCCCCTATACACAAGATTTCTTTCTGTTACCAAAATACTGGCTAGGAATCACTTCATGTTTTTCTTTGTGATGGCCACTGAAGTGAAATCTTTAGTCATCCTACTGAAAATTTGCCTGTGAAGTTTCTTTTTGTGTGATAGCTGGCATCGAGGTTTTTGCTCCATCTCATAGATACCAGATGAAATCCCAATCTTCTCCTTGGTTCATACCATCCTGGTCACCTCCTCTAGCCCACAGGAATTACTTTTTCCAATAATACCAATGTGGTTACAACAGATGCCTGTTTGGTGTCCACTCATAAAAATAGCAATTATATTTTCACTGAGGCTAAGTCATTGTTTGTCGATAAGAGTATCAGCAAACAATAAGGTACCATATAGTCATTTAACAAGTTTGATTCTTGTGCTTACTGGGGACACTGTCAGTGTGTGTTTGTTTGTTTGTTTAATGGTATATCAACATCCTTATGGGTCAATCAATGCCAAAATTTAATTTCAATATGAACATTAGTAATTTCATTTAAAAAAATATATTGCTGGTAATTTTTTTCTCCAAGAATTAATTTTTAGTATATTTACTATAAAAATGTATTTATACTTTCATAGTGTTTTGACCCCAGTTTGGGGTTAACTATTGCTCCTAGCTGTCACCCTAATAGATGCTACCACCCCGGGTCAGGGTGGACCTGGGAACAATAGCAATTAAGAAATGGATCAAAGGCTTTGCTGTCAGATGTAGTTTACCATCATACCCCCAATTACAGCAAATATGTGGCAAGTTGCTTTCCTGATTTCAATATCCTTTATAAGTTATCAAGTTTTGATATTTACTTTTTATACTATTGTTCACCCAGAAAAAGGCTTAAGTGCCTCTCAAGGTAGAAGGTTGAAGTATGGGGTTTTGTAAGGGCATATAGGAAGAGAGAAAGAGCTGCATATTGTGAGGATATGTAAAATAGATAATCGTTGATACTCAACTTGAGGTTAAGATTGTAGTGATTAAGGAAGCACCCCCTCTGGAGTTTATTCCACACTGCAACTGTTCTGGGGAATTTGCTCTTTATCAATGTAATATGAAGGAAATGAAGATGATTCAATTCAGTTTTATGTGGCATGTGTCCTTCTTGGGTGGAATTCTTGACTTATGGAACTAAGTGAATATAGTTCGTCCAGACATCTACCATGAAAATAGCTGAAGAGCAAGGAGAGGCTAGGAATGTTATTTCTGTTGGAAAGGGGATGAAGGATAAAAGACAATTTCATCACTGACAGCATTGTGTAAACACTTTCAAACATGTTCAAAACTAAAAAATGAATATTGAGTAGCTCCGGCCAAGATGTGTCAGCAATGATCTGACCTGGCTCTTGTCTGAAAGAGAAGTTAAACACTTTCAACAGCAAAACATGGAACTTTCCATCATGTTATTAAATATCCCACATTACAATTACAGAAGATCTGCCAAGAATGGTGAAAGGTTATAAGAACCTTGGTGCAAATTTATTGTGGATGAATTAGCAATTAAAGCACTTTCTAAACATTTTTGTCTTAATGAATTGTTTTTTTCTTTTGATTAGACTAGAATTTATATCAAAATTGTGATCAAATGTGTTATGGTGAGCAACTAATGCATTTAATGTGTTGTTTTTTTTTTAAATGTCACTTTTGTGTTCATATAATCTTTTATTTAAACTTCTTGATGTTATTCCAATGTATTCTTTCTGGCAATCCTTACAGGTGATAGAGTAAATACCTCGTTCAAGTTTTGGCTTGTTGATTTGTTTTGTATTAAGTCTGTATTTCTTTAGATGTAGCTGAGATAAATTTTATGTTGAGTTAAGATAAATTCTTTTCAATTGTAGTTATGATAGAGTTAGTGGGTAGAACAATATTTTTTGATTCATAGGGTTTGTCAGGAGTGGCCTCTTGGAATATTTTATGAGCCTTTTGTTTTACATTGAATTTGAAATACTTTCAGTATTGAAGCATTTTGAAAGTGTTTTCAATATATTTCACTTCTTTGTGTAAATAATGAGTGCTGCAAATTCTGATTGCTCTTAAGTAGATGATTATTGAAGATTTTATTTTGTTGTTATGATGGGGAAAAATTAATGAGATCATTTTTATTAGTCGATTTTTGGAGGATACTAAGTTTTAAGTTGCTGTCAATGTAGTGTAGCATGATATCAAGGAAAAGCAAACTATTGTTTTCTTTCATTTTGTGAATTAATTTCATCGTTTTGTTCCAAACTAAACTAGATATAATGGCATAATCATTTATAGATTTTTTTTTCATATTTTTACGCATAAAGTTTAGTTTTCATATTATAACCAATAACTATTTTTGTTGTCCTTCTTTGTGTTGTATCACCTCAGGATGTTGGTGATCACAGCGCTCCACAGCTTCTTTGTAAGGTTCATATTTCTACATCTCTCCTAGTCCTCATTCTGCCATTCAGCTACACAAGTTTGTTAGGTAAGTTAATCATTGTTTCACTGTCCCTTTTGCATTCACTGTGCCTTTTGAGTATCAGATTTTCCAAGCCTTCTTTCCTCCTTAAGTATGACTGAAATTTCAATTGGCTCCCTTTCTAATTTTAAGTAAAAGCATCTTTATTATTTTCCTTGAAATTTTTTTGTTGTTTACATACTTTTTCTTGGATATTCTCAGCATCATTCTGACTTTTGTCTGAAATCTTTTTGTTTGTGAGGAGATTGTCCATCATTCACTGCCATATAAGAGGATTAATATTACATAGCAGCTGAGCAATTATATCTTTGTTTCTAAGTCTTCTGGTTGAAGTTTGTTTAGTTTACAAATAGTGTCACATTTTCCACCATCTGTTAAAACATGGCCATACATTGTATATTCTGATAATTCAGGGTTACTATTCCTTCACATGGCTTCCCTCTGTCTTGTCTACAAGTATCTCTTCATGGCAACTGCTCTGATGAGCTTTCTTCCCTTCTGCTCTGGTGGCATGAATTTACGCCAGCTACTAGATTGCTATCTAGGTTCTACCCGTTTACTGCTGATATAGTTAGATGCAACCACAACTTTTACTCAGTTTATTTCTCACACTTCCCGACTGTGGAACTCTTTTTTGCTTGCTTTTCTGATAACTACAATCTTCAAAAATTTAGATGCAACATCCATCACCATCTTCTATCTTCTTGAATCCCGTTCATTTTTTTTGTATTCTCCTTATTCCTCCCTATATTCAGTCCTTTCTCTCACTTTCACTCTCTGTAAACTCCTGCATATTAGTGGCATCCCTGCCTTGGTTGGGGTGAAATGATTGAAAGAAAAAATTTACAACTCTTTTCAGAGGGTTCAATAATTATTTTCTGTTTCTGCTATTAATATATTGTGATCTGCCTGTCGTATATTAAGATTGTGTCCAATGATAATAAACCCCAACCTAGCTCTCTTAGGACAGCTTCACTGTAAAGGTTAAATAAATACGTTAAATGAATTGAGTAAGTGGAAGAACGTTAAATGTGTTAATGGTCAGCTAACTAGAGGTGGTGTCTCAATAAATTCACTGTGGAGAAGGCAATGGGAAAACACTCCAGTTTCACTCCTAAGACCATTCATATCTATCAACAATATTTTTTATAACAGTGATATTTATATTCAGAAAAAACAATGCAATAACAATTGATATACACCTAACTTTTATAGATTATGCAAAAACATTGGATTACATACATCACAAAGAATTGTAGGAAATGCTAGGCAAATGGAGGCAATTCTATCAGAATTAGAAATCCTACCAGATTTCATTATTGGCGGTCATGATTTTAACACCATTGAATACGCAGTTGACACAGTATCGATAGCAAGCATAGAAAGGAAACTATATGAGCTCATACAGAATACAGTAGGGGATAACCAGAAGAAAGGAGTAAACATCAATTATAAAAAGACAGAATGTATGGTTTTCAGAAAATGGACCCTCCCACTCCAGATCCAAACTACAAAATGAAGATAACAAAATCAAGCAAGTACGGAAATTTAAATATCTAGGGAGGACAGAAAATGTGACACCGAAACGTGGAGGTGCATTGCAATAGCAAAATATGCCTTATAAAATATAAGCAATGAATTAAAAACATGAAAAATTTTGTGAGAAACAAAAGAAAGAGTACTGAACTCTTATGTAATATCAGTCCTCCTATATGACAGTGAATGCTGGACAATGTCTTTACAGATGAAGAAGTCACTTGTGGCAAGGGAAAATGCACTTCTACGGAAGGATGCTGAGGATACCATTGACTAAATATGTGAGCAATGATGAAAATTTAGAGAAAATATAAACAAAAAGGACTCTTATACTAAGAATCAGAAATATACAGTTGAAATTTCTTGGGTACATAATGAGGAAAGCAGGCTTGGAAAATTTGATACTTACAAGACATACTGAAAACCAGAAGGAAAGAGGAAAGCAGCACATAATCAACCTTACAAGCTTGAGTAAATGGTTGTCAGGAAAAGGATTCAAACAGAAAAAAAATTACCGAGCTTGTCTTTCTTGTTACATCTCCTAAGCTGTTTTCTCTCAACTCTATCTCTTGTAATCCCTGTTCAGATACAAGACAGGAAATTGTAGTAAACTATAATCACCAACGTCCTGAAGGGACATGGAACATAAAAGGAGTAGAAAGAATTATTATAATTACTAAAAATTATTATATATGACTAACTCAAAAAGGACCTCCAATTGTTTGTGAACTGGGGCAGGAATTTGCTGGTCAACTTTAATGCCTCAAAAACAAAACTGCTCTCTATTAATCACCACAGAGATCCTTCCCTGCCCTCCATTAGAATTTCTGACGCTCAACTTCTCAAGAGCACCTCTCTTCAGCTGCTCGGTCTCACGTTGACTGCTAACCTGAGATGGAACAAATACATTGAGTCAATTGCTTCGTCCACTGCAAGGAAAGTTGGCTCCCTGTGCTGCACCAGGAAATTTTTCTCCCCAGAAACGATCCTCCAGATCTACAAATCAACAATTCACCCTTGCATGGAGTATTGCTGCCATATACGGTCTGGAGCCCCCTCTGTTTGCCTCGGGGTTCTTGATAGGCTCCAGAGGCGAATATACAATATTATTGGCCCTGTTCTGGCATCTCGTCTACAGTCGTTCTCTCACAGACTCACCATCGCTTCTCTCTGTCTTTTTTGCAAATACTTTCATGGCAATTGCTCCAAGGAGCTGCATTCGCTGGTTCCCAGACTTCATGAGTTCAAGCGCCTTACGAGGCTGGCATCCCACTCTCACCCATTTTACTGTCAAAACTACTAAATGTAGCCGTCTCTTCTACTCTAATAGCTTCATGTCTTGTACCTCTCGCCTGTGGAACTCCCTTCCCTATTCCAGTTTCCCTGAGAGCTATAATCTCCAACTATTCAGATGTAATGTCAATCGACATCTCCAGATGCCTTGATCTATCCACTATCCTTCTCCTCATCCTTTCCTCTATCACTCCTATCTGATCTTGCTCCAAATTTTCTGTAACCCCTTGCGTCCTTGTTGCTTCTCACCTTGCTTGGGTGAAACGCTTAAAAAAAAAAAATTATTTTCATTAGACACAAACAAATATAAATAAATTTCTTTTCTTAATGAGTACAGTACTAAACCAACAATAATTGAGAGAAGACTAAAAAAGTATTTATTGTATCATAACAAGAATATTAGTTTTTATATTATAGCAATAGACGCATCTTAGGCTAATCAAATCTCTGTATATGCCCTCAGAAAAAACGCTGGAAAAATATTTACGACTCTCTGTTCATAGTTTGTCTACCTTACTTTCGTTTCTCTCGTTTCTACTCTTGTAATCTACGCCCCCACCACTGCAGATATTCAACACTGAATATTTGTGAGAGTGATACAAGCTTCTACCTTTTCAATAAAGTGCATGAAAAGTTGTTACATTCCAGCTGTTTTTTTTTTCCTGTTAATGTTGCAGTTAGAAACTTCTAATGGAAGTTAGTAATGAACCTCTGAAAAAAGATGCTTCCTGCAAATGTTTTAACATTTTTAGGAACAGTGAAAAAAAAAAAAACACCTTGCAGTGCTAAATTTTGCATAAAATATTTGCCACACTATTTTACTGACTCATCGTTATTCCAGTTTGCGTAACTGCAATCTGTTACGGGGTTTACTGGTACCATTTTTTCGAGGGATTCTTGAGTTGTCTTTTCAAGGTTAGCATTATTGTACCTTTATCATTTCCTTTATTCAACATGTCTCTTTTTGAATTCCAGTCAGGTTCATTGCATACACATACACGCAAATAAACTTGGTAAAAGTAAGAATCTATCTCTTGTCTTTAGCTATTGGTTAATTAGTAGATCTTGTAAAAGAAAGTCATTGTTATAAAAAAATTTTAATTCTCAATCCAAAGAAAAGAGGTGCAGAGGAAAACAGTACATAGGAACCTAATGAGTAAACAGATGACAGAACAGTAGGAGAAGTAAAGAAAAGACAAACATTTACTAAGATCTATAAAAGACAGGAAATTATGTCATGTCATGATCACCAATGTCCTGAATGGATAGGGTGGGTAACAGAAGAATACTACAATAGAAACCCAAAGATTTTGGAAACAAGAAAAATGTTATTTCTCAAAACTTGTTTGCTCTTTTCTTTTTTGTTTGTTTGTTTGTTTGTTTGGGTTTTATAGCATATCAACCACTGTGGGTTATTTAATGCCAAATTCAGTTTATATGAATGTTAAATGCCTATTTTGTATGGAATAAAAAAAAAATAGCTGACAACATTATTGTTTCAAAAACGTATAGCTGGCAACATTATTTTTTACAAAAAATGTATAGCGGGCAACATTATTTCTTACAAAAAACGTATAGCTGGCAACATTATTTCTTTCAAAAAACGTATAGCTGGCAACATTATTTCTGACAAAAAACATATAGCTGGTACCATTATTTCTTACAAAAAACGTATTTTTTTTTTGTGGAAAATTTAATGAAATGCTTGGAATTGTTGATTCAAGTTTCATCTTCCCCTCTGAGGAAATTGTTGAGGTTTCGCTACCATAGACAAAGATCGATATTATATAGCAGTTCAGCACTCTTTTCCTTGTCTCAAGACATTTTCATGTTTTATGATACTTTACTTAGTTTCTGGGAGGACACTTATGTCCTTCCAATGTATCGTCAGATTTCTGTCTCAAATCTTCTGTCATCATTTTCTTTTTTTAATCATTTCGCCAAGTAAGGTTAGAATACACAGGGGGTTACAAGGAGTGAAAAGACTGGATATAGAGGGAGGTTGAGGAAAGGATAAAATATGAATAGGGTTTAAAACAACAGAAGATGGCGATTGATGTTGCATTTAAATATTTGAAGATTGTAGTTGAGAAAGTGACGGAAGTCGAGATGCCAAGTCAGGATCGATTACATTGCAGATCCTTCTTTGGATTTTGTCAAGATTCTTAAGATGAATAGCAGGAGCACCAGAACAGACCAACTGTATTCAATGCATGGATGGACGGTAGATTTGTAAATGTGCAAGATCGACTCTGACAAAAAAAATCTTTCCAGCACCTTCTGGCAGAGATTGTTCAGCATTCACTGTCATATAGGAGGCTTGATGCTGTATAAAAGTTCAGTACTCTTTCTTTTGTTTCGCACAAAATTTTTCATGTTTTTAATTCATTGCTTAATTTTTATAAGGCATATTTTGCAATTCCAATGCACCTCTGATTTCACTGTCACATTTTCCGCTCTCCTTAGATATTTAAATTTCTGTACTTGCTTGATTTTGTTATCTCCACTTCATCCAAAAACCTGGCATGACACAATGAACCAACTTTCCTTGCAGTAGATGCAGCTATTGTTTCCATTTAAATGTTCCACTTCAAGTCAGTTAAAAACATGAGGCCAAGAATGCACATTGAGATGCTCTCCAGGAATCAAGCATCAGTGATGCTGATGGTGTGTATGAAAGTCTCTCTATATTGGTTTAATGAGAACAGTTTAGTTTTGCAGGTATTAAAATTTACAAGCCATTTCTTGCCCCAGTTAACCACAGATTGGATGTCCTTTACAAAAGCAATGCCCAGGTTAACTTTGTCAGCACTGGCAGATTTGCTAATGAAACAGGAGTAAATGGTAGTGTCATCTGCATAACTGCCTACTTGGAAACTGATGATGCCTGGAAGATCATTGATGAAGATCAAAAACAGATCCAGGATAGAGCCTTAGGGGTACATCAGCATTTGTGTGAAAGTCTCTAGAAGTGAGCTCATTCAGAACAACTTTCATTTCATGATTTGATAGGAATGATTGACTTAAATGAAATAATTGTCCTGTAATACAGTAGCCCCGAAGCTTATATAGAATACCAGCTTGCCAAACTCTGTCAAACACCTTCAAGATATCTGCAGCCACAGATTGAGCTTGTTATACATATTCAGTGATAGCCATTCTCATATCAGCGGTAGACTGGGCAAAATTCTATCCATATTGTTTGTCAGAGAGTAGGTCATGAGAGTTAAGATGCTTAACCATTTCAGCATTGATTAAAGCCTTAAATACTTTACCAAAAACTGGAAGGAGACTAATATGGTGATAGTTAGAGGTGTCAAGAGGTTATCCAGAGTTCTTAAAAACAGGAACTACAGCAGAGGACTTCAAATAAGCTAGAAAGCAGGAAGCAGTGAGGCAATAGTTGTAGAGTTTGGAGAGAACTGGAGCCAGATCAGGAGCAAATTTCATTAGGATGACTGCTGGGATCCTGTCACCTCCTCTTGGTTAATGAGAGTTCAATTTCAGTTACGTGCCATGTGTGATACATGCTGAGGCGATAATGTATCTTGCAATACACAACTGACGAGACAGATATTTCCCGCAGTAGGTTGCCATTTATTTCTGTGGTAGACCAGTTGCCATCCAATGCTATAGAACATAGTCTGTTCTTCTATTTACCCTTAGCTGGGAAGAGAAGAAGAGGATCCATACCTTTCCCAAGGGTATTAGCACGTAAGTGAATGAAATGGATTTGATTGGAATTCAAACTCGGCTCTTCAATTCCTTAATCCTAGCCATTATCCATTACTCCACTGTGCCTCCTCAAGTGTAATTTAGAAGGGGTCTTTTTTTTTCGGGAAGCAGTTATGAACAGAATGTATAGTCATTAGCAGATCTGAATGTATCTAAGGAAACATTCACAAAAGTCAGCTGGATCTACTCAAACAATGTTAGATATACCCATGAGGTGATCAGCCTGATGTGCTTTTGATCAGGTGTTAGAAGACATAGCACTGACCAAATATAAACCATCATCATGCCAAATTCATTGTGCAAATATTTCGCAACTCTCGCACAGGATATGCAATTAGCAATGGCTTTTTGATTTCTAGTATATCTTTTGTCATATATTACCACATGGTGAACACAGCTACTTGGTGTTAGCAGTTGCAGGATATCCATACCCCTTGTGTCCTCTTCAAGAATCTCTCTGTTTCTCCTAAATTCATCTGCACACTTTTGCACTATTGATAAAGCTGAAGTGTCATTCCCTAATGTACCAACCATATCAATAAGAATATCCGGGCAGTGGATTGGTTGGACCCTTTTTTCATAACATAATTGATAACACCACAATGTCAAATTTCGTCCATCTTCAAGAGTTGTTACTAATTATTTGTAAAGTCAGTACTAGTTACTTCTGAAGTCTTCTTTGAACAGATATAGGTATTTATTTATAAGAAGTGTTGCATTCAAGATTTCACAGCTCTAGCATCACTCCTTCATTTTCAACCTATGATCTTTTCAGCCACTCCCTTGTAGATAAATGACCATTCTTGCAATTACCATGTGGGTGAGACCATGTCAGAACAATCTCTTTTCAGTTCTCTTCTGGCCATTTTATATTCAGCCTGCTTTTAACAGAATAATAACTTAAATGAATTTCTCTTTTTGTTCGTATAATTATTTAGTTATCTGTCAAATATTTTGAGACAAGTACATCGTTATTAATCATGGTTACATTGTCAAATTTTAGATTTACTTCTTTTGAGGTTGATTCAAGTGACTTTCAAGTTAGATGCAGAATTAATGGAATCCAAAATGTAGGTTTATGTGGGTTTATAGTGGTGTTCAGACTTTTGTGAAATATTTATAGATTTAATCTTCTAAATGTTTTAAAAGCTGAAGCTTTGTAGCTGAAGCTATAAGAATTATAATCAATTCATGTAAATGGGTAAGTAAGGAAGGCACCCCAATTTTTGCAGTTCAATTTTTATTAATGTGTAAAAAGTTTGGTCTGTTTTTATTCATTAGTTGACAGTAGGAGCGTTTAACTTTAACTACATTCATTTTTTATTTATTATATTGATCTATTAGCATATATTTCTTTAAATCAGTGGTTCTCAAATGGTGCACCCTGGAAGATGTCTGGGTGCACCCTGGCATTCCAGAGAAATATGTACCCAGATATAAGAAATAAATATATATATTTATTTATTATATTGCAGTACCCATCTCATTTATATATATGGGAATTCAGCTTTTCTGCTCTCACCAAAATTAAGTGCAAAAAGAGAGGAACTCTTCAATGTATTGATGAGGAAATGAGAGTTTGCTTATCAAATATCTGTCCAGACATTGAAGAAATCACTCATCAGGCTCATGTTTCTTATAAACACAAGAATGAATAAAGTTAAGGCATGTTTCATTTTATTTTTTTATTACATTATTTCTTTTCTGTAATATTTGACTTCTTTATAACATATTTTTCTGAAATTTGCATATAGTGCACCTAAAATTATTGATAGGATTTCAAGTATACCACCTGAACCACTGGTTTAAATATATGTCAAATTTAGCATATTTTTGTCTATTCATAATAACAGTGAAAGTGGATGAAGATAAATATATATTTTTATATGAGACTAGCAGTAGAGCCCGGCATTGCCCGGGGATGTAACAGTAAGAGATAGATCAAGTATCAACGATCATAAAGACTGAAAAATAAAATTGACAAAGATTATTGTTTAAGGTTGACAGACACGCATGTCTTAATTAGTTTTTTTTTTTTTTTTCACGAATTGGTCAAACCCAAACACAAACACAAACATTGTTTTCAATCGTTATGAGTCTATCGATTGAATAGAATTTTATTATAAACAATTGTCTTGTAAATGGAATTTTTAAAGCATGCAAAAGTGTGCAAGACAATAAGAAACACTACCTGCCAAAAAAAAGTGAAGTTTTGTTGAAATTGGTTGAAAAATGTAGGAAATCCGATCCCATATATAAACGAACACACACACACACACAAACAAACAACCTGGGTTTTATAATAAGTATAACTCGATATGAGTTGTCCCCCTAACATTCTCGTGATGCCTCTTCATTGTGTTTTCAAATTGATTTCGTGCAAAAACAATTGTTTTTTTTTCCATTTTTGCACTGTCAGAACCACCACAAGGTAATTTTACGTAGTCCTATGAAGTTTTGTTGAAATCGGTTGAAAAATGTAGGAAATCCGATCCAATATATAAACGTACAGACACACACACACACAATCTGCGTTGTATAATAAGTAAGATTCAGAAAAATATAATAATTATACATAAAATCAGAAAAAGATACTTAACACTTGTTGTAAATATATTGAGGAAAGAGGACTTGGAGAATCTGACACTCAAAGGGA
Source organism: Acanthosepion lycidas (assembly GCA_963932145.1). NCBI lineage: Eukaryota > Metazoa > Mollusca > Cephalopoda > Sepiida > Sepiidae > Acanthosepion > Acanthosepion lycidas. The sequence goes on from OZ010605.1 coordinate 84,283,741, forward strand.
TACTGAAGGCGAGAGAGCCAGAGGGAAACAGTGAATAAGCTAACTAAAAAGTTTGTGTAAATGGATAGCAGAACAAGAATGGCAGTAGTAATCATTGATTAGAGCTACAAATGATGAGACGTTACAGTTAAGCATCATTAAAAGTATACTACACATAGATGAACAAGGAAAATGTACTAAAAAATGATGAAGGTTCAAAAATGGTCTACGCCTGGCACTTTTAGAATATTTTCCTACGTTCAAGAACTTTCTTACTGGCAACACAAAACAAAACTACATTTAAAATCTGGTTTCAGAAACTAAATTAACATTTTCGCATGAAAATTGCATCAATCATTTTTTTCTTTTTCCTCCGTTGCTTTCAAAGATTTACTAATTTTTAGATTTTGTATTCTTTTTTATATGAATTACTTAGTCACTATTTTCGTTCATAATTAACCTTATTAATTAAAATTCATAATGCAAAACAAGTCTTTGAGTCAGTAAAGTAACAAAATGTTAATCGCATAAAAAGTAGGAATTGAGAGAGAAAAAGAAAGAATATTAAAACACTTCTTGAAGGCTTTTAGCCTGGATAATACTGCTTCTTTTTTGATTACTGATTATGAAGTTGCAACTTGAATTTTTCTTATTTTCTGTGGTTTGTTTCTATATCTATTTGTTTTATATATTTTTAATTTCATTTTTTTTTTTTTGGTTTATTTTGATATTTCCATTTGAATTACTACTTTAAATTATTTTAACTTATTTCCAGTTGAATTATTCTGGAGGTGATGGGAACAAATTTTGAAATAACTATCTTGTCTCCTGTGAATATATCATTCATGTTACTTTTTTCAGTTCAATATCACTTTCTGGCAGTATTCAGAACCTTTTTATCATTTAACCCTACACAAGGTCATAAAGCCACTCAGACACAATGCGTTACTGAATGTGAATTAATAGGAAACATAAAACCATTATTAAGGAGCAAGAACAATAAAAGAAGGGGAATCAAGAAGATGTAAATGATGATTGACATTGAATTTAAATTTTTGACAATCAAAATTAACTGAAAAGCAAAAAGTCGGAAGAGAGTTCCAAAGGTCAGAAGTATGTGAAAAGAAAATGTTTGCAAAGAACTTACAGTTACATCAAAGCCAATTCAACTGTAAAATAATGGGACTTTGTTGCAAATCTGGTATTGCATTTAAATTCATAAAATCTGCAGATGATAGCGGAAAGTTCATCAGAACAATTCCTATGAAAGTATTTATAGAAAGGGGACCAGGAATTAATATTACAGCAATGATAAAGTGACTGAAGCTGGGAGGCCAATCACTTTTCCACCGGCCTAACACAAATATAAGGTAAATGAATTCACTGCGGTGATTTTAGCAACAAATACCTGTATGTTGATATTTGTCTTTAAAATATATCTAGATAAATTTGTTTTGCTTATATCCATAGGGTTGTGATAGTTGATATATAAACTAATGTTTAATATTTTGATCCCAATTATTTACATTGTTTGGACTGTCGTCCTTTTCTTTATTGCCATATTCATAACATTTCGGCTGTTGTTTGCTCTGGCCTTTTTCAGGTGACCGAAATTTAGAACTGAACCCTTTATTTTTTTCTAACGGGGTAGATTGTTCTAGCTCCACATGCTATGCCTCTTCCATATGTCTCAGTTACCTCCCTTTAACTTAACTCTCTAAGTTTTTGTTCACCACTGCAGTAGCCAGGTATTGAACTCACAACTTCAACCACCGCTTTTATCTACTGGGCCAATCACCTGAAGAAGGCCAGAGTGTACAACGGCAGAAACATTGTGAATATGGCAATAACGATGAGGAAAACAGTCCAAACAATGTAAATATTTGCAATAACCCATCTCAGAAATATAGACTGATTTTGATCCCAATTTAGAATAAAATGATATTATTAACATACTCTTCTTTGGGCAATCAGTTTGACATCAATTGCATTCTTGTACATTGAACTATGGTGACTGGGTGTCCACATTAAGTGCAGAAGCAACATGGCTGATTGGAGATACAGCTGGCCAGATTAACATTGCAAATGAACAGGTCATGAACAGAAATATAGATTGTATATGTGCAGCACTTTTAATATTGTTCTGCTTTAGATGTATTAGAGTCTAGTTGTGTTTTAAATAAATAACCATTAAATCAAAAATTGATATATTAACAGAAGTGAATTAAACCTCTACTTCTCTCTTTGATTTCTTTATTCCACATCAGCTGCCAAGATGTGTAGAAAAAAAACTTTTCTTTGTTTCCACACCAGTTTCAGCAGAGTGAATGTTTTTTTAACAATTTTTGATAATTCAGTTCAGTCTGGGAGAGATATCAACCATGTCTTTTGGCTTTAACTCAATCAAGCAAAAGAAACACTTTTTCAAGCTTAAGTTTAATATCACCCACCATAATTTTTTAAAAAATGCTAATCAACTTCCGAAGATCCTACACACTTCTGGCAACATATCCACTTTACCACACATGTGTATGCACTTTTTGGGATTTGTTAAAATACACTCTTTCATGAATGTATAGTTTTATGGCATTGTAACAAGAAATGGAGAGGATTGGGTGTTAGTTTATAGTTGTTCGTGATGACAAATCAGAGGGACAATTTTGAATTCCAGTTGAGATTGTTATATTCATGGTCAAATAAACTTGCTGCAGCTATGAATCAAACTCTTTTTTCATTCCATCCCTCTAGATATAGGTTAAATAGCATGGCAGACTGAGTTCTCTAGCTGTTATTGGCAACCAGACTAGGAAAACGACAAATTCTGACATCAAATCCATACATGACCCTGGTGTAACGATAAAGATCTCCATTAAGGTACAATCAAAGTGTTTTATTAAAAGCATCTTTTTGAATAAGAATTGCACAAGGATCCATGTAATGGATTATGCATTTTAATATATTTGTAACAAGAAAATTACAACATCTTAGATTTCCAATATTATTATTATTATTATTATTATTATTATTATTATTATTATTATTATTACTTAGCACACTTTCTTATTATTTCTAGTGTTTATTCTTTATTTGACTGCAAAACAACTGTTACAGAAGTGCTTGTGAAGCAAAGATGGAGATAAACATCATGACGGTCAATCATCAAATGAAAATTTGAAAAATATTATTTCTGAGTCGGAGTATTTGTGCATACCTTCTGGTCAATAAATTAATCCTTTCTAAATAAATATTTAACTTTTTTTAACTACTGGGTCCAGTTCTCAGCAACAATAAAAAAAAAAAAAACATGCTTCATGATCCCTTTGAAGAGTATTTAAGTAAAGTCTCTAGACAGACAAAAGCAGTAGGGAAATAGAGACAGCAACATATGACAGCAGTTCATAGCAGCCAGCATGGCTTCAAAGAAATTCCCTTATTCATTTACTTGTCTTCTTCACCAAGATATGTCACATGTACAGTCTTCCTCACCAAGCTACATCATATTCACCTGTCTTCCTCACCAAGCAGGTGACTCTTACTCTTTCCTCCTTGCCTTCTTCCTTACTTCTTTTATCACACATACACATGACGAAATCTCATTTCTTTTCATCTTAACAAACAACTATAAAAAAGGAACTTTAACACTCATACATGCTGAGAAAAATTTAGTTGTGAAAACATGAAAACAAAATTAATTTATATTTTTAGATATAAAAACTTCATTGTTCAGTTGACAAGTGTTACCAGAAATCATCCTGGCTTAAAGTTCATTGATAGCTGAGGTCATTTTTGATGATCATAAGTCAAGCCAAGTTGAAATCAGATGTGTTTTCATTTCTAGCCTTTAATTATTGCCAGTTTTTAGGTTTATATGTCTCCCCCATCAAAATGATACCAGATGAAAGACCAATAAGTGTGGAGTAAAGATGCAAATAAACACCAAGACAGTCAATCGTCAAATAACAAATAAATGGTTTCTGAGTCAGAGGATTTATGCATACCTTGTGGTTAATAAATTAATCATTTCTAAATAAATATTTAACTGTTTTTAACAGGGCGAGGTTCTCAGCAATAATATAAAAAACATGCTTCATGATCCCTTTGCAGAGTATTTAAGTAAAGTCTCTAGACAGACAAAAACAGTAAGGAGACAGAGACAACAACATACGATGGCAGTCCATAGCAGCTAGTGTGGCTTCCAAGAAATTCCCTTATTCATTCACCTGTCTTCTTCACCAAGATATGTCACACTTACAGTCTTCCACACCAAGATATGTGACAGTTACACTCTTCCTCATCAAGCTACATGATACTTAAATTTTCTTCCTTGCTTTCTTCTTTCCCTCCTATTTCACACATACACAAGAAGAAATCGCATTTCTTTTCATCTTAACAAACAACTATAAAAAAGGAACTTTAACACACATACATGCTGAGAAAAATTTAGTTGTAAAAACATGAAAATAAAATTAATTTATATTTTTAGATATAAAATCTTTATTGTTCAGGTGACAAGTGTTACCAAAAATCATACTGGCTTAAAGTTCATTGATAGCAGATCATTTTTGATGGACAAAAACAGTAAGGAGATAGAAATGGATACATGTGACATCAGTTCATAACAGAGCTTCAGAGAGTCCCTTACTTATTCAACTGTTTTCTTCACCAAGTTACGTGGCACCTACACTCTTCCTCACCATGTGACATTTACACACTTCCTTACCAAGCAGTGTGACACTTACACTATTCCTCTCCAAGGTATGTGACACATATTATTCCTCACCAAGCTACATCCCACTTACACTCTTCCTCACCAAGCTACATGATATTCACCTGTCTTCCTCACCAAGCAGGTGAGACTTACCCTTTCCTCCTTACTTTCTCCCTTGCTTCTTTTATCACACATACACATGACGAAATCTCATTTCTTTTCATCTTAACAAACAACTATAAAAAAGGAACTTTAACACACATACATGCTGAGAAAAATTTAGTTGTAAAAACATGAAAATAAAATTAATTTATATTTTTAGATATAAAAAACTTTATTGACTTTTTCTTTGTTGCAGGTAGATTCAAATTTTCAACTTGCTCATTGTTTTGGAATAATCTACCCCATAAAGTGTTTGTAATATAATCGATCCTGACATGGCATTTTGACAACAGTCACTTTCATATAGACATGGCTTCCTTCACTTGCTTCTATCAATAATTTGATGGCAATTGCTTCAAAGAGTTTTCATCCTTGATGCCTCAACTACACAAATTTGTGTGACTGACAAGATTGATAACTAGGTCTCACTGTTTTACTAATGAACTAGCTAGATGCAACTGTAACTTCTATTCTAATAGTTTTTTCTCACACTTCTCACCTGTGGAAATCTCCTACGATTTCTTAAATCTTAAAAAATTTAAATTCAACTCCGATCTCTTGTCATTCTGAATTTTGTTCTTTTATTTTCCTTTCACATCCCTAAAGTCTTCTCATTCTCTTTCACTTGCATTAACCCCTTGCATTTTAGGGGCATTATCATCTTCCTTATGGTGAAAAGATAAAAAAAACAAAACAGGATGAATTCAAGATGATTTTTTGTAATATAAACTTGATTATTTTGCATCTCATTTTATCTATGTCCAAAGCGCAAATTTACCAAAGCATAAAGAAATCTTAGATTTTCTAATATAAACTTCATAATACATAGAATGCTGCAACACAACTGAACCTTGATAATTTTTAGACTGTTGTTTGAATGTTAGTAAAAGCAACAATTTCGAACATTACTTCTATGATCTAAGTGGATGATTAGCATAACAAAATCCTCATTTACTTGGCCTTATGTCATACTCAATTGTAATGACTAAATATAGCATCTGCTTCTGTTGATGATGCTTTTGCAAATGTTCTGTTTATATTAATGTGTTACATGCATAGAATGAAAATAGTTAATTAGAATTTTCTATTCGTCTTCACTTCCCCGCCCTTTCATTCTCCTGGGTTTGTTGCCAGATTTTGCTTCTAGATAATTACGGAGCTTAATTTGCACACATACATGCAGATGTGGTTTTATAAATAATGCAAACAACAAATTCAGTTGCACACATGCTGACACAGTCATCTCCCACCGCACACAAATAACCCAGCAAATCCGTAGAAACAAGAACACAAGGAAGAAATTACAAGTGTTTTTCTTTCTACCAGTTTTTATGGTTCCCTCGCAGAGTTTATGTACATAATTCTCCAAGATTGAAATCATTTCAAAATCTAAAAGAAGTCTCATTACCCTAAACAAGTTTATCTGCATTAAAAGCTAAAATTGCTTTCCTGAAAATATTCAGTGCCTGAGAGATACAATACTAGAAATGCGATATGCTAAATTTGGCTCAGATCCTAGAGTAAAGGACTTTCACACGTGAGGTCTCTAAGTTCCATTTCAAATTGTCTTTTGTTTTCAAATTGTTTTTTCTTTTAACATCTGTCAATATTTCTGAGATTATGTATTATAACTATTTGCAATATTCACATCATTCAAACTGTTATCATTAATGTCATATTAACAACATTTCGACCGTTGTACATTCTGGCCTTCTTCAGGTTATATATGTTAGAATTTTGAACCAAACACAGGGTAGATTGTTCTAAAAATTCATGGCACATGGAATTAGAAAAATCTATTCCCAGGGACTAAATAAAGTATTCAATTCAAAATTCTAATGTATATCACATGAAGAAGGTCAGGGCATACAACAGCTGCTTGAATATGACAATAAAAATTAGAACAACAGTCTAATCAATGTAAATAGTGAAAGTAGTTTTTTCATCATTTCACCCCAGGCAAGACAGTATAGCCTCTAAGGCACAAGAGCTTACTGAGTGTGAAAGCATAAGCCAAAATAGAAACATTATTAAGGAGAAAGAACAATAGAAGAAGACTAATCAGGAAGACAGTAGATAATGATTGACATTGCATTTACATTTTTCAAGATCAAATTTGGTTGGAAAGGATGGAGCCAAAAGAGAGTTCTCTGGGAGAATGAAAATATAAAGAATTTAATTTTCCCTTAATGCAAAAGAAAACCAAAAAGAGTTACGATCACATGCGAATTTTATGACCCCCACTTCTGGAAAGGATTTTCACTTCCCAACCATTGACTTTGGACATGTCTGGTAGCTGTCTCAACAAAATGGAGATTCGGCCAAACTCATTCAATGTCAGACTGACTTAAGGTTAGCCATTCACTATACTTTCACATTTTGTCTCTCTGTGCATCATTAGCCATTCATTTTCTAATTAAATCTTCATTTTGTTTATTCAATTTCTCTTAGTGGCATGAAGTCAAATACTACTCTCCACAGATCGACAAATGAGAAGTGTGATACAAGTTGCATCTAGCCAACTCAACTGTCAAGTGATGGGACATTGCCTCCAATCTAATACTGTGTCTAAATTCATAAAGTCTATATAACATAGTGAAGAGTTTATCTGAACAATTACCATGAAATTATTTATAGAAACAGCACAGGGAAATTACATTAAGGCAGTTGAAAAATGACTGAAGATGAAACACCAGGTGAGGATCAATAATAATGCTGATTCTTCTTTAGATTTTATCAAAAATCTCTAAATATATGGCAGGAGGAGTACCAGACCATATGTTGCAGTTATATTCAAAGCATGAATGAATTGTAGACTTATAAATATGTAAATTATTTTCTGGAGAGAAAGATTGTCTAGCATGGCATAGTGAACCATCTTTCTTTGCAGCAGACCTAGCAATGGATTCAATATCATCTTTGTACTCCATGTCACCTGAGAATGTTAGCTTGAGAAGGCATAACATATCACTCATGGAGGTTAGTATCAGTCATGCTGAGGGGAGCCAGGAAGGGGTCTTTGAGGTGATTAATAGAGATATTTTTAATTTGGTGGCATTAAAATTAACAAGACATTCCTTGTTCCAGTTAACGACAACTTTTTGTACATGTAGTTCTTTTCAGAATGTCACATTCTTTTTGGAAATAATTACCTGATTCAGCTAACAACTATTTACCAATCTATTCTATTTATATCTATTTTCATCATAACCTGTTGACTTGCTTCTAAAATTTGATAGTGCAATATGCAGCAATAACGTTCTACCAAGATTCATTATTGGCAGCCACAAACTTAACAATATTAGATATTCAACTGACACAATTTTAATAGCAAACACAGAAAGGAAAGGAGAAACACTCTCACAGAACGTAGTAAAAGAAAGTGAGAGGGAAAGAATAAATATAAAGTGAAAGATAAAATTTATGGTTGTCAGTAAAAAGGGCAGTCCTAGATGCAAATTACAAATTGGGGATACCCAAATAAACCAAGTGCAAAGATGTAAATATCTGGATAGTTTTTCAACAGAGTATGAAAAAATGTAAAACTGAAATCTGAAGGAACATTGGCATAGCAAAAAATCCATTCCAAAAATTAAACATATTAAGAAACATGAAAATTTCATTGGAAACAAAAAAAAAGACTACTTAACTCTTATGTAACATCAATCCTCATATATAGCAGTGAATGCTGCACACATGAAGAAGAGACGATGTAATTGAAATGTGGTTCTATAGAAGTATGATGAGAATACCATAGATGGAACATGTGAACCACAACAAAGTTTTAGAGATAAGGGAGACACAGACGACACTTATACGTGACAGAAAGAGATTTCTATGGTACATAATGAGGAAAAACGACTTGGAACATTTGACACTGAAATGACATATTGCAGACAAGAGTGACCAAGGAAAGCACTACATAACCTACCTATCAAGCTTATGTAAATGGCTGACAGAAGAGGTATTCACATATATTGGTAAAAGACAAATATTTTTAAGGGCTACAAAGGACAGGAAGTTGTGCTGGGAGACTGCCCACAGACATTAATATTCTGAATAAGGATGAACTCATTTGTCTTAAAGACATAATTGATATCTTTAAAAAAGACAAAGAAAGAAGCCAAATTTCAACAATATCAATTATGTCCCTTGCCCACAAATTCTGTAACCTCTACCTGGAGTGGCTCTTGAATTTTGAACATTATTGTAAGCTCTAACCCTTTTTTAACATCTGACAAACCTTATTCTGTTGGGAAATTAGTTGTGTATATGTGCTTCAGTGGAGTGGGAGGACAAAGTAAGAAATATTGATTTGTTGTCTACAGCTTATCAAACATTGCAGGTTATTTAAAGCCAGAAAAATATTTTTTTAGATTGTAAGAATTATTTTTATGAGATAATAATAGCTCAGTGATACAATCTTACCAATTAACCCATAGCTAGAAGATATAGCTTTATAACTTTCTCAAGGGTCTTTACACATAACTAAATATAATAAACCCAATGGGAATTGGAACTTGACTCTCTGATTAACATTATCCATTCCACAGTTTACACATCAAAGTTTATAGCACCTGGTATTCCCAAGCGGTCACCCATCTAGTTATGACCAGGCTCAATGTTGCTTAACTTTGGTGATCATATGGGAATAGGTAACAAAGTAAGAAAGAAATAGGGAATTATATTATAGATTTATAGCCTGATTTTCCAGTCTCTCAATGTGTTTTGGTGTATTCCTGGCAGGCAATATTTGCTTTGTCAGCTCTGCACAGTTTAATCAGAAAAACATGAATGTCACAATCTGGAGAAATATTAAACAAACTAGTTTCAAATATCATTACTAAATTGTAGTGTGTTAGATTTTCATAGAATTCCCCACATTCCTAAGCTAAGGTGAGTTTAGTAATTCCCCACATAGACAGCAATTTCAGTGGGAATCAGGTGAATGATTTGGTTGAGCATGAGTGTTATCAACCTGATATTTAGAATGTAGACTAAAAATGATACACTTTAAAAGGTTTCCCTCCTGGAGTTTATATTGAATGTTTTTCTTCAGGGAATTTGGGAAATTGGAAGAATCTTCTTGGAGCAAATGCAAATAGATTCCTAGTGCCATAAGCAGATGGCAATTTTGCACTAAAAATTTATCCTCAGCTGCAGTCCATGTTTTTAGATGTTCTCAAATATAGAAGACGAAAAGTCGGGCCACAATGTATTCTGGTATTTTTGGTTAATTACAAGAAATTGAAAAAAAGAAAAGGAAAGAAGATTAAGAAGAAGAAAAATGAGATAGAAGCAAAGGAAGAAGAAGAGATTCAAAAGAAGGAAAAAGGATGGAAAGAGTAAAAAGAAAGAGAAGAAAAAAAAGAAGATAACTGAAAAAAAATGAAAAAAAAAATGAGGAAGAAGTTACTAGAAGAATTTCAAAGAAGAAGAAATGAAAAAGAAGAAAAGGTAAGAAAAATATTTAAAAAGGAGGGAAAAGGAAAAGAAGAAGAATGAAGGAAAAAAATGAAAAAGTAATATGATGCCAACAACAATAAAATATTGAAGAATGGAAGATGGACTGAAAGAAAAGAAGAAGGAGAAGAAAGAGAAGAAAGAGAAGAAAGAAATAGTAATGATAAAGAAAATATAAAAGAAAAAGAGGTAGAAGAAGAACATTGAAAAATATTTAAAATGGGAGTGAATGAAATGAAGAACAATGAAAAAGAGAAGAAAAGGAAGAAGTACAACAACAGCAACAACAAAAATTAGAAGAATTAAAGATAAAAGAAAAGTAGAAGAGTAAAAGAAAGTGAAGAAGAAAATGATGAATAAGTTACAAGAACAATTTCAGAAAAGAAGAAGAACAGCTATAAAAGAAAAAGGGTAGCAGAAAAGAAAAAATGAAAAGGAATTTTAGAGGAAGAAAAAGAGAAGAAAAGGAAAAGAAAAGAAAAGGAAAAGAGAAGAAAAGGAAAAGAGAAGAAAAGGAAAAGAGAAGAAAAGGAAAAGAGAAGAAAAGGAAAAGAAAAGAAGGAAGAAAAAAGAAAAGAAAGAAAAAGTGAAGAAAGAAAAAAGAAAACAGTGAAGAAGTTACAAGAATAGTTTTAGAAGTATCCCAAGCAATTTAGAAGGATGATGAATAGAAATGAAGAAAAAGCTATTAAGAGGAATGGAAAAAGAAGAATTGATATATTTGGCCAGATTATGGTAGAAAGAAGGAGGCAAATGGAGGACAAGGGTGAAGGCTGCGATAAAAGGAAAGAAAAGAAGAACACAAAGAAATCAATGGGGTTAAGAAATTAGTTAAAAAGAGAATATGGATGACAGTTTTTAGAAATCTGATTGCGCCGTCCTCAAAATAAACCAAGAATCCAACATCTGTATAAGAAAGTTGCCACCATTTTGACATTAGTAGCTGGACTGTTCTCATTAGTTTGTAGTTAAATATTTAAAGTCTCCACAGTTTTAGATATTTAAAGAGAAAAGAAAACCAGAATTTAAATCATATGGCACCGTTTTCTTTTTTGAAATCAAGTTTAAAATTCCAAACTCAAAACTGCAATCAATCATTATTTGTTATTTATAGCTTTGTTTGTTTGATATTTTTTAAATAAATAATGAATTTTAAATCTATTATCATCAGTATCATTGTTATTATGAATTTATTTGTTTGTTTGTTTAGTGGCATATCATCTCCTTATGGGTCATTTAAGACCAAAACTTAATTTTCTTCAGGGCATTAGTAATTTCTTTGACAAAAAAAAATTGTGTTGTTGCTATTTTTTTTTCTTTTACAAAAATTAATTGATAGTAAAATCTTTTTTTTTTTTTTTTTTCAGAACTATGGCCCAATTGACACATAAAAAAGCTGACTGAGAATTTTCATGACCCTCTCATTGGAAATATATAAGTTTGTTTGTTTATTTGGTGGTATAACAACTTCTTGTGGGTCATTTAATGCTAAAATTTAACTTTCTTTGGTGTATCAGTAATTTCATTTATAAAAATATATTGCTAGTATTTTAATAATGAAAATGTATTTATACTTTCATAGTGTTTTGACACCATTTTGGGTGTTAACTATTTTCCCATAGCTGTGACCCTAACTGGTGCTGCCACTGTTGGTCAGGGTTGACTTGGTAACAACTTGGTAACAACTTGGTAACAACAGCAATTAAGAGATGGTTCCACATTCCGCAGAAGAGGCCTTGCTACCAGATGTAGTTTAATGTCACTATTATGAACTGTTCTTTCTCACCACTATTATTATTATTATTATTTTCTATTTCCTTTGATTTCTGGCATTTACACATTACTTTCCAGGTCACGCCCAGAGACCTAAGGTTAGAAATGGCATCATGACATTTCCACTGACAAAAAATTTAAAAGAAAAATTCAAAAATAAAATAAAATAAATAAAAATAAAAATATTTTAAATTGATAAAGCCCTCCATAAAGTGTGAGCTGTACTTGTAAGAACAATTTTTTTTATATTTCTTTGAGGCATAGGCTTCCAGGAATCCCTTCAATTAGTCTACTGGAATCTTTGCCAACCAATCCTAGGGCTCCAACTACAACAGGGATTGTTGATGTTCCCATGTGCCACATTTATTATTATTATTATTATTATTATTATTATTACTTACTCCACACGGCATATAATGTTGGTTGCTGGTAAGAAGTTCATTTTCAGTTTACCTTTCGGTACTTAAGAAAATAAATCAGTCATTTGTTTTTTTCACCAACAGGATGAATCCAACTTTCTGGAATATCCTTGGTTTTCCAAGAAGACAAACTTTTTGCAGTAGCTCTGCTTTTAGATTGTAATCCAATATCTGGAAGGATTTTTCATGACTATTATACAAAATCCCAGTTCTCCAATCATCACTGACCCTGTAATTACTTTTGTTTACTAATCCTTTCTAAACTTTCTTAATTTCATTCTTTAAATCATTGTCAATCTCCTCCTTTTCTTTAGTTCCATGTACCATGTCCCTCCAGGACGTTGGCAGTCATGGTTCTCCACAATTTCCTGTCCTTTGTAGCTCTTAATATTAGGTGTGTGCAAAATAATGACGTAATAATGTCGTTTTTTGACGTATTTTTTAACGTCTTTTCCTTGTTTCTAACAAAATTTTCCTATTTCTTAATACATTTCTTAGCTTTTAAAAAGCATCTTTTGTTTTACCAATATGTCTTCAGAATTCAGTATTGCACTTTCTGTTAAAAGATTTTCCATTTAAATTGTTGCACTTGTTTAATTTTGCTACCTCCAATTTGTAATTTCCATGTTGAGCTGTTCCTGTTCCTAACAACAATGTATTAGATATTCTAGCAATTGATGTTTAGTTCTCTCTTTTCACTTTCTTTTACTACATTCTTTAGTTGTTCTTGTAGTTTCCTTTCTATGTCTGCTATTAATGCTTATGTTGTTATGGTTATATTCACCAATAATGGATCCTAACAGGAGTTCTAATTCTCTCTGCTTAATTGTTGAATAAGTCCAGTGAGAAGATACATCCTTGTCTCACACCCCTTTCAAAATTTTCTATATTTACTGAATTCATTTTCTATCTGTAGAAATTCCCCTATCACATTGCTAAAATATTTGAGCTTAACAACTTTAACAAAATATTGCAATAGCTATCATAAATATGAATGTTGGTTGTTATTTGAAGAAGTAAGAGGGTACAAATGAAGAAATTTGAAATTGAGAACTTTTTCGATTTCAGCTATTAAACACTCTTATTTCCCCTTCTTCCTTTGTATGTCTTATTTTGCTACACAATCAAAATGGAATAGTCCATTATTTATGAGATATTTGACAGGAGACATGAAACATTTTTATCTTCCCTTCTTTCTAACCAAATTCCCATCCTGCAAACATTTCTCTTGATAATAATTTAAAAATAATTCAGCAGATGATATTTTATTTATGGAAACTGGATTTTTGCTTTACGCAGTTTCTATCATTTGATACTGTTCATCCTGCCAGGGTAGAGCAGCAAGAAAATACTTTTGAATTGTGAAGGTTCAAGTAAACCCAAGCCCTAAGGAGACTTACCCCCAGGCAGTACCTGAGGTGTCCCCAAGAGAGGAATTGCTGAGGAGACTTTGGTAATTTTTTTTCACAGTATTGCTATTAAACCCACTTTAAACTGACCTTGTGTCATATTAGGTAGTGATTTCTGGCTCACTGAAAAATACCCACTTCTTGGCCTTTTGGCTGAGATCAATGTGTAATATCTGTTTTTATCAGCTTAATCTGATACTCACTAGCAACTGCTATCTTTCCTTCTTTCTTCCATTTTCTCAGTGAAACCAAATAATCTCTTTTCCCCTCTTTCCATGTAATCAAAATGCAGAATAGTCCATTAGTTATGAGGTACTGACATTTGGCTGAGTCATTAGAATATTCACTTTCTGACCATGAGACCCAGATTTGAATCAAGCCATAGTTGATTTGTCAGGAAGGTGATTTCTTGATGTTGTCAGTCTGGAGAAGGTGATGCCAGCATGCAGCATCTTTGAAAATTGCCTGAAAAATGATACCCTACGGGTTGACCCAAACCATGTGAATGAAACTGGGTAAACAGAACAATTGGGAACCTTCGTTGGTAGTGATAGCACAAAGTCACAAGTCATCGTGGCCAAGCATGCTGGCTTTATTTAAACTCTTGATCAAGCTAGATAACACACTCTCTCTCAGAAATTGTAACTAAGGTCTGCTCAGCATAGTTGCAGTATAAACCACAGGTGGGCTCTGTGGATGTTGAACAAACACAAATGTGCCTGCAATAGGAGTTAGCTAGCATCCCTATTGGTCTGGCATCCTTGCTTATGAGGGTCTTCACTATTTAAATTTAGTTTAGATTGACAGGATATAATGGCCATTCTAACAAGGATGGAGCATGCACAATTATTATTATTATTATTATTATTATTATTATTATTATTATTATTATTTTACGTATTTGTAAATTCATACCAGGTGTCTAGTGGTTTTTCACCAGTAGAGATAGAATGACAACATATCATCCTCAAATGACTGATAGCTCCACAAGTGATCTTTATCTTCATACTTAAAAATCTTTATTGGTTCCAGGACAAAATCCTGGTAATTTTCCAGTATTTCACCTTTGTCTTTGTCTAAGAACTTTCAGGTACAACAACATAATCAGTATAGCTCATCTTGTTTTCATTGTTTACAACAATCTGATCATTTTTTTTTTTTTTTGCTTGGAGTCAGTGGTCAGTCTGAGTTTTCCATGTTGAAAATTTTATTCTTTTTATTTGTTTTCCAACCCATAGTAATCAATAGTCTTCACTGAATAGAAAATGACATCGAGTCTTCCTAGAACTCTTCTGGGTAGTCTTACTGATTTTACCAATGCTATCTGTTGGATAATTCTGATTCTTTCTTGTGTATACATTTCTTGCGACATCATTGCAATAATCTTTGGGATTGTTCCATATGTTGGATTAACTTTCCTCTCTCTTTTACACCATATTTCACTCAATAGTCAGACAGTAAAGCCCTGTCTGCACAGAGGACTAATTTGGCTGAGACACAATGAGAAAAAGTTGCTTCCCTGACACATGAGTAGAAAACAGTCTATTGCAACATAACATGCCAAAATTGGGAATAAAGACTACGGTTCTAGCATTGATCACTTTCCTTTTCAAGACCAGAGAGAAGGTATATAATACATTTCTTCACCCTGGTATATAATACATTTCTACACCCTGTTCTCATTCTAAGAAATAAAAAATGAAAAAAAAGAATAACGGAAGGAATGCTTTTATTATTAATTTTATTTTTGTCATTTATTTTAATAATAAAAACATGTTCCTTACTATCTTTAAATGAAATTTGTGAAATAACAAACAAACATATATATATATATATACATGAGAAACAATATATTACTAGGTTTATATATAAAAAATAAAAGTTTACTAAATCAGTGAAATTAAGTAACTATTTTTGCCATCATTGTCATAATTTTTACTTAAATAAAAAAATTTGTAACCTAATATACATACGTATACTTGATCTAAAAATAATTGGACATACTATAAGGGATTCTAATACATTTAATTGTTCTTAAAAAATATAGTATATTAAAAATTAAAAATGAAAATATTTCAAATCGTAGTTAAATAAAACGTATTCTAACCAAAACACCCGCAAAAAATCTTTAAATAGAAAAATAGAAAAAATGCCTTAAGAATTTTTGCCGTTAACAATAAATTTTTTAAAAATTCAGACATGCATTCAACGGATGTCAGATTTCATTGAAAAATACATCCCTACCCCCTACCAAAACGTAACTAATAATGGATACATCAAATTACAGACATAATAAACATCCAGACACCCCTTGTCTAGTTGAAGTAGATTTATCTGTAACCTTGGAAACGTGAATTATGATTTTAGCTGTGTCTTTAAAACCCAGTAATTTTAAAAAGTTACTCCCAAATTTGCTTGAGGATGAAATGGAACTAATGTCTTATTTTAATTACAAAATTAAATTAGCTTTTAGCTTCCATTTTTGAAACATGGTTAGAACTGTGTAGCGAAAAAAACATATCTTAAATCAATCAATTTATAATATATATATATATATATATATATATATATATATATATATATATATATATATATATATATATATATATCTTTAAGTACAGGCATCCCTCAATTAATGCATATTTTTGATTAGTGCACTAAAATTTTTATATAGCAAAATTTGATTAGTGCATACATAATATTCGATTAGTGCAGTAAAATATTTTTCAGTTTAACCATAGTAATTGAAAATTAATTTTTTTATAGTTACTAATGTACACATTAGTCACACTAATCAAGGGATTCCTGTATAGAAAAAACAATATGCATAAATTAATAAAACTATGTATTTGTTTATTCTTAATTCAATATAAATAATTATGATTATAAAATTTTTGTGCATGTGCTTTGAAAAAACACATGCAAAAAAATTATTTAAAAGATGTAAAAATGATATGCAAATATCAATAATGTTAGTACATTTTCAAACTTGACATTTATAAATAACAGTCCAAATTAGTAACTTTTCTAAAGACCAGTAACTTTTCAAAGTCAGGGATCAATTTGATTGTGTATCATTATTATAAATAAGAACTCTTCTAAAACAATAATAAATAAATTTTCTAGATTCTGATAAGTGTTGCAGTCTATGGAAGATCTAAAGAATGCTAAACAGAAAAATATTATTTCCAATAAGCATTTCCTTATTTTTCCAAAGTAGATCAGTCTATTCAAGTAGTGCAAGCATGGCTTCTAATCCCAAATGACTGCAAGTGTTAATATGTACCTAATGTGTTTAGTGAATTCAAATTGGTGACAGTAAATATCCCATTCGGTACCCCAAATTTACTTGTTAATGACTTTCTTTGCTTATCATTCCATGATTTTTGTAAAACACCCCAGTGCTCCAATAATCACTAGTACTTTCCTAATCTTTCAAAATTTCATACTGTAAATCATTGCAGTTTTCAACTGCTTTTTCTTTGTGTTCAATTCTCTTATAAAATGAACTAAAGACTTTGGTCAGTTGACAAATCTTTTTCTTTTTTTGTTTTATTTTGCTTTAATGATAACACTGTATGTATCCAAACATCCAACAGGATTTCTCACTTTACTATTCTAGAGAACTATCTTCTCCATTGTGACCACAAGATCATTATTCTTGTCATACTTTCAAACCCAAATGTTTTACACAGTTATTATTATTACATTTGGAGATATTTTGTCCTGCAATCAGTGGTCTCAACGTTTTTTGAATCAACCATCATTAATTCAATGAGTGACTATGAGGTCAGCACTATGGGGTCAGCACTCTGTGTTGATTACATCTTTCCACATCAGCCAACAGTAGCAGTGTGTTTTGGTAGTACAACCATTTTTGTTTCTTATAAATAGCTGCATATTTATCCATTCAGGATAGTAAGCATATATTTTTTGATTTTAAGTTTTTTTCTTAGCCTTCACATTACATGAAACTATAAAACCTTGTTTAGAAGCATTAAAAAAGGAGCCAACAGAAGTCAATGCAAATGATCCTTTCCTTTAACTGCA
The DNA here is from genome assembly GCA_963932145.1 of Acanthosepion lycidas. Lineage (NCBI taxonomy): Eukaryota > Metazoa > Mollusca > Cephalopoda > Sepiida > Sepiidae > Acanthosepion > Acanthosepion lycidas. The sequence continues at coordinate 84,301,704 of OZ010605.1, forward strand.
TAGGTTGTGCTTTGACAGGATTACATACAGTTTTGAATTCAGTTTTCCTTTCCTAGACTGGTTGCCACCCAAGACTATAGAATCCAATCTGTCTTATTAATTACACAAAACTGGTGGGAGAAGAGTTGGAAACATACCTTTTCCAGTGGTATTGACACATAAGTAAATGTAATGAACTTGACTGGAATTTAAACTCAGTTCTCCAATTCCTCCAAATCCATGCCACAATCCATTACTCAAATTTGCCTCCTTAAAAGCACTAATGATTATTTATTTGATGTTTTAAGTTTGATAACATTTGATAGTGCAGCAATATTTACAGGATGCGATAGATAAATTGTAGCCTAAATTACACAAAAATGAAAATAACACTGACATCTTATTTTAACAGATAAATATATCAAAATTATACAATAGTATGTTGAAATACTAAAGAGTAAATTTAATCATATACATATATATATATATATATACATATATATATACATATATATATATATATATATATATATATATATATATATATATATATATATATATATATATGTAAGTCTAGTCTTAAGTAAACTGAAGAATATATACAAAATTACCATCTAGCAAATACATTTTTAAATATTCACACTTATGAGAGTGTGTTTGTGTGATGAATATTAAGAAGCCCTTCAATTATACGCAGTATAATGAGGAAAAACTAAATTCTGTTTATTCGTTTGTTTCATTGTTATTTAGTTAACAAATAAATTATATACTGTAAATAACTCATAAATAACTGAATATTTCATTTTATTGTCTGACAGAAAAGACGTATCAGAGTTTGGTTTCAGTGAGGAAATAAAAGAGAGAAAAAAGGAAGAAGAGAGTAGGTGGCAATGCTATCATGTGCTTAACAACTGCTTCCAAGAAATGGAAAACCATTTCTATTTCAATGTTGTAATTTGTACCCTCATACTTCAGGAATAAAGAAAGAAAGGGAAAAAGAAAGAAAGGAAGGACAATAAAATTAAAACTTACAGGGTGTTTCTCAATTGTTGAAACAAAGCAGTAGCCTCTCTGATGAGTGAGAGCTTGAGGAGCATGAGGACCTTGATGAAGAGAAACAGTGGTTCCAACAGGATGCTGCTCCTCATCACACTGATAATGTTACCATGGCATGTCTCCGTGGAAAGTTTGGGTAGTGTCTCATCAGCCCCAAAGCTGAAGTGGAATTGGTATCTCACTCACCTGAACTGAACCCCTCTTTTGAATTTGTTGGTTTCTTTTATCACAGAATAAATTTTCTTATTTCTTTCATGTTCTTTGACATAGGAAAACATTTAGTCTTGTGTTGTTTCTAGGTATCTTTGAAGATCAATTGCTGTAGCTTTGTAAGTTAGTTCTAGTTGAACTAATCCTCTGCTTCCTTCAGATTTGTATGCATACAGATGATCAACATCAGCCTCGGCATGATGTACACAGCAGCAAATGAGAAGTTTTCTCATTTTGATGGCCATACACATAGTGTCAGTTATGGTTCAGTTAAGTGTGTTGAAATGGTATTACACCATAGTGGTAACCAAAGTATTTATGGCTGGTATTCTGTTTTGTGAATTCAACTAGGTATTTAATGCCAAACACACAAGCCTGTAGTATTCTTTTCTTACTTTCTCCTTCATTTGTCTATCCTGTATTCCATCTCCTTCACTGAATCCTAGGTATTTATAGGCTTCTTCTTGTTCCAGTTCCCTAATCTATTGAGTTTGTTTCTATAATTCTCCTTTTCTTGAATGTTACTTTTCCACATTTCTTTAATCAAAATCTATACTGATATCATCATTAAAACATGTTACTATGATACTCTTTGATCATTTTCATTTTTGACAAAGTTTAGAATTGTTAGAATAGGGGATTAAACACTTAAAAGCACTAATGATTATTTATTTCATGTTTTAAGTTTACTTTTACATTTGATAGCACAGCAATATTTACAGGATGTGATAGATAAATTGTAGCCTAAATTACACAAAAAATGAAAATAACACTGACATCTCATTTTAACAGATATATTTATCCAAATTGCACAATAGTATGTTGAAATACTAAAGAGTAAATTTATTCAGTAAAATCAACATTGGCTTCAACCAACAAATCTCCTGCATCTCTTCTGGGTGGTCTCCTAGTATAAGTTGGTAAATGCTGCAATAATCCTTGCCTTCAGTTCATCTTTGGTCATACAAGTTTTATTGGTATCTCATTCAACTTTGTCCTCCACATGATAATCAAGGTGATTTCAATCTGAGAAGTTAGGTGACCAGATGTAAGCGGGGGGGGGGGGTTGATGTGGTCGCAGAAATTGTCTGACAACTATGACTGGGTCCTTCTGCTTGTGTGACATGGTGCAGAGTCCTGTTGCCAGATATAGGGTCTTTCAACAGTCATCCTCTTCATCCAGGGAAGCACTACCTCTTCAAGGCACTTGATGTAGGCCTCCAGGTTGAGTCTGTGGTTCTGTGGGAAGATGAAAAAAGGCATAACGATGCCATCATTAGTGATCACTCCAAATGGCATTAGACTCCAATTCTCTCTGATTAAACACTTTCTTTTTTTTACTTTGTATCCATTGTTATTAGTGTGTTTAGTTCATGTGAAAGGGAGATTAAGGGCAGACAGAACAGAAGGGGTGACTGGGAGTCTTCTTGAAAGATTCCTTGTCAGATATTCAAACAAGTGGAAGTGGTAGTACCTTTCATGTGATTTATGTATATATCTGCTTTTGCACAGTTCCATGCTATATTTAAGGAAATTTACTATCACAGAGAAGACTCTATACATTTCCAAAACTTTAAAGATCCAAGAGTGTGGCACACTATCAAAGGCTTTATGGTATTCTATCGATGCTGTGCTAAGTTTTCTACCTCTTTTCCTGCAATTTTCCAGGATTATTTTCTTATCAGTATTTGATATTTGAAACCATATGAACCTTTCGAACATCCCTTTTTTTCCAATGGAAGAATGTAGAGTAAGTACATTTTGTCAGGACAGAAATGCTCAATTTATATGTAGTTTACAGGCATATTATTGGTCTATCATTTTTTGGATTATCTATTTTACCTGTTTTTAGTAGGAGATATTTAATACCTTCAGTGGTACTTTCTAGATTTGGAATTTTATTGGGGTCTTTAATTAGCCTTGATAACATTTGGGTCAGAGCATAAGAACAATATGAATTGATGGCAGATGTTAGAGCCAAAAGTTGGGTACCTTGTCATTTCCTGGGGATTTCCTCTTTGGGGATTTTGTTAGAGCTTGCCTAACATTATTATTCTTGGTTATATTTTGCCATTCCTGTTGAGATTTTATCTTTCATTCTTTCTTGTTCTTTTTTTATCCACTTTGCATTCAGATTTTATTCCATTGGGTTGCTCCAAATATTCTCCCAAAATGTTTGCACTTCTTTAATAAATGGTGGCTTTTTGACTTCAATAACTGCTTTTCCAATTTCACTGTAAAAGTTTTCGAGGTTCATTTGGAATATCTTATTTTGTCGATAGAACCTACAACGCTTTTCATATCGTCTTTTTCTCTGTAACTTTAATTACAGTTTCTGTTTAAGTATTTTCTTGATTGATGGAATTTCATTTACTTATCTAATTTTATATTTCTGCTTGATCTTCTTGCTTTTCTGTGTTAAGACATTTCAATTTCTTCTTCTTCTTCTTCTTCTTCTTCTTCTTCTAATTATTATTATTATTATTATTATTATCATTACTGTTGTTGTTTATTTCTCACTCAATACAAATTCATTTGGTGTGTGTTGTAGAAGCCATTTAATCCCAAGTCATTTCAGACAACAAGACTTTTCTTTGAAGCCTCATCATGTTATCTTTTTTCTCATTCTTTCTCCTTTGATCTTTCTCTTCATTAACTTTATCATATTCTCTTCACTTCCCATTCTGATTTTTCTCTCTATCTTCCTCTATATCTTTCTCCTATCACTCCCTTTTTCACATTTGTAATTCCTCTTCCTGAAATCCCTAACTCTTTTTTTCTTGCACTTCTTTTCACCCTGTCTTTATCTTTCATCCTTTTCTTTTCTCTTCTCTTCCTTCTAGCAACATCTTTCTTTCAGTTAACCCTTAAGGTCACTTGTACCAGGAATGTTCTCTATATCACAATCCTTTCTTCCCCACAAAGAAGCTATTCTGCAATCTGACACCAGAATGTCAATTTTTCTCTTTCCCTCCTTACTAAATAAGCCTTACCTAAAGTCAATGAACTTGAGTTGATACGAGCCTTCGCTACTAAATCTGTCTCAATTTGGGCAAAAGATTCTCCTAAACCCCAGGTAGAGGATTTCAGGAATGGCCAAACCCAAAAATTAAGAACCTCACAAAAAGAAAAAGTCAAAAAAAACAAACGAACAAAAAAAAAAAACAGTAAAGCAAAGGAGAGTTTTTAATTTATTTTTTATTTGGCTTCTTGATTTAAAAAAAAAATTATCTTGTTTTGTGGAAAGAGGCTTGACTTGATGGAATTCTGGATGGAATTGATTTTGGATTTGATTTTTTACTTTTACTCTGAATTTGTGACTTTTTCTTAATTTTTCTTCATTTGTGTCTGTTTTTGGCAAAAGGATCGGCACTGCTCGCTCTTCTTCTCTTGATTAGGTTTTCTTTTTTTGTGGTGGGGAGCCATGTTAAAATGATGCTAAAATCAGAAAACCTGTTTATGGCTGGTAATTGATGCAAAATCAGGAGGAGAATCCGTCTTCAGTTTCTGGTTTATTTTTATTTTTGGGTCATTCCAACTTTTACCATCTCTTCTTTTGCCATTTTGTCTTTTGCCACTTCTTTTACCACTTCCCCTTTTACCACTTCCCCTTTTACCACTTCCCCTTTTACCACTTCTTTTTTACCACTTCCCCTTTTACCACTTCCCCTTTTACCACTTCCCCTTTTACCACTTCTTTTTTACCACTTCCCCTTTTACCACTTCCCCTTTTACCACTTCCCCTTTTACCACTTCTTTTTTACCTTTTCTTCATTTTTTATTTTTATACAATTTTTTAACCACTTCTTTTTTTACAATTTTTTTCTTTTACCACTTCTTTTACCACTTCTTTTACTACTTCTTTTTTACCACTTGTACTTTTACAATTTCTTTTTTTAGCATCTATTCTTTTACTATTTCTTCTTTTATTGTTTCTTTTTTGATGCTTTTTGTTTTTTAAAGCAAATAAAATATTTTCACAAATATATTTCACTATTGGACTATATTAAATGAGGAGCTTGAAAAACTAAAATAATGCAAAACAAATCAATTTTTAAATATTTATGAATTCTTCTTTTGTATCTAATTAAATATCTGATTTACATATATCCATATACATGCATTAAAATTATTTTAACATCATATATCTGTGTGTACATATAATTTGTTATATACATATATCTTTCTATATGTGTAATAGGTGTATATACATATGTATAGAAAGTATATTAACAGTAATAAGTTTCTCTCCAGAGTCTATCTTACATATCTATAAGTCTACCATTCATGCATGCTTAGAATATTGTTGCCACATATGGTCCAATTGCACCTGCTATTTATCTCGAGTTCCTTGATAAATTCTGAAGAAGAATCAGCAATTGGTCACTTTCTCATTGATATAAAGTTGCTTTTAATGACTTTTCTATAAATACTTTCATGATAATTGTTTGGATGAGCTCTTTGTTATTGTTGTTTTATTCCCCACCCCAACAGACAGTGAATTGTACATATGGAGACTAGTTAGGATTTTCATAGAGACAACGAGGCATTATGGTGGTTGTAGTAAGAAAGGTAAGTAAGAATGTGTTGTTTTGATGTTAGGAATATTGTTTGTATGTTTGGATCAGTGATTGTCGTTAGCTAAGTTTAAATTTAAGACAGAAGAAGACTGTCCTTTTACCCATTCCCCATTTTTGGCCTTGTGCCACATTTTCTGTATTTTTACAAATAAGTATTGCTCTTCACTATGGTACTGGGCCTTTTTAGAATTTAAGCACAGTACTAGATTGTCACTGAGGTCTCATCAATTTAAAGTTGAGTTGGTTAGATGTAACTGTAAATTCCAATGACAGAGGCAAATAACGCAGAAAAAGTTCAGGTGCGATACTCTGAATGTATGTGTCTTGTCTGCCTCAGCTCAGGGCAACAGAACATTGTACTGGCTACAGACCTAGGATACCAAGGCAAGCATGAGGACTAAAAGACATTAGAAGAAGTGGGTGACAAAGGTTGCTCGGGGCTATATATGCATCCTGTAAACTAAACTGAGTTAGTATCAGGAATATTGGTTTCCTTTGGCATGTGAGACAATTTTTCTCACTAGAATCTAACTTACATATTTATAAGTCTATCATTTATCTTTGAATACTGCTGCCACATCTGGTCTCGTACTCGTTCTATATATTTAGAGAATCTTGATAAAATACAAAGAATAATCTGCAATGTTATGAATTCTGACCTGGCATCTCACCTTTAGTTACTTTCCTTAGCACCATATTGTAGCTTTCTTGAACCTTTTCTATAAATACTTTCATGGTAATTATTCTGATAAATTTTCCTCTGTGGTATTTTGTTTAGTTTCTTGTATCCAAATTGTATTCATTGTAAATTTTCGTTGGGGTTACATTTTTAAATATTGTTATTTTTAAAAGAGACAAATTGTACATATGGATACTAGTTAAGACTTCATAGAGACTGAGGTATTATGGTGGCTGTAGTAAAAATGGTAAGAATGTGTTGTTTTAGTGTAAGGAATACTGTGGTATGTTTGAGCTAGTGCTTGTGGTTAGTTAAGTGTAATTAGAAGACATATGAAGACATTACTCCTCCTTTTGGCCTTGTGCCCTATTTTGGTATTATACCAAAATAAATATTACTTTCCTCTATGGTAACCATTGTAAGTATCCATTGTGGTTTTATTTTTTAAAAAGTTGTTATTTTTATTCCCTGCCCTGCCCCAGATAAAATGTACATACAGGGACTAGTTAGGACTTCATAAAAACTCTGATGTAATGTGGTGGCTGTAGTAAGAATAGTAAGAATATTTTGTTTTGGTGTAAGGCGTACTTTGGTATGTTTGGGTCAGTAATTGTGACTCACTAAGTTTAATAAAACAGGTGAAGACCTTCCTTTCCACATCCCTTTTGATCTTGTGCAGCATTTTTTGAATCTGATAAAAATAAATATTAATTACTTCTATGGTACCTAGACTTTATACAAGGGTCATTCAATAAATAAGGTGAATTTTTCGGTATAAGGACTTCTAATACAGATAGAATCTTACTTTTTTTTAATTTTTCAACGTAGTCTCCCAGCACTGTCACACACTTTTCCCATCTGTGCACAAACTTCCATATTCCCTCAGCGTAAAAATCTTTGGACTGATGTCTCAGCCAGTCGCTCACAACACTTTTGACTTCATCGTCACTTTTAAACTTCGTGCCTCTTGTGAACGCTTTCAAGGGACCAAACAGGTGAAAGTCTGAAGGGGCAAGGTCTGGGCTGTAAGGGGGATGAGGGAGCAGTTCCCAGCCCAGCTCGTTGATGGTCTGCACCATTTGGGCTGCTGTGTGAGGCCTTGTGCTGTCATGATGCAAGATGACTCCTTCTGACTGATGACCCCAGCATTTGTTCTTTATGTCTTTCTTGACCTGCCTCAGCAGTTCACAGTAGTTCTTTTGTCAGACTGAATGAGGTCATTACTGATTCGATCACCTCAGGAGACCACACTTCTGTAGGCCTCCCAGGCCTGTCTTCATCCTCAATACTGCTCCATCGTCCCTTAAACAATTTAGCCCACTTGTAGACATTCTTTTGGCTGAAACATGTGGCACCATACATAGTTGACATTCTCCTATGAATTTCAACTGGTTTGCACCCTTCAGCAACCAAAAACTTGATAACTGACCGCTGTTCAATCCTGGGCCATCTTTGTTAATCACCAAAACACTCAAAGTTTTTTTAATCTGCAAAAGATATTAAATCCATTTTAAAAAGCAGTAAAACAAAAAAACAAAAAAAAAGTAAGCTTCTATCTGTATTAGAAGTCCTTATATTGGAAAATTCACCTTATTTATTGAATGACCCTTGTAAACTGGTAACAACTCTTATCTTTTTACAGTTGAAATGCCTATGCTAATAGTTTTTTCTATCAAACTCTCAATGTTGTCAAAAATTATTCTATCAAACTCTCTTCCTTGTCAAAAATTTAAATGTGGTGTCAGTTGTTATCTGCTGTCTTCTTGATTCTTGTTCTTTAAATGATCTCTCTCATAAATAGTATTTATTTCTCATAATCACTAACACTCAGCAACCTCTTGCATCTTAGTGACTTTGTTGCCTACTTTATGATGTACTGAGTAAAAAATAAATCAAGATTTAACTTCCTTTCTTTTTCCATAAATTTAATTTAGAAATGAAGTCCTTTTGTTGGATTTGACCATTTTAGATTAATATTAGGGAAAGATTAAAATCTACTTATTTTCTTAGAATTTAAATATACCAATTATTCTCTTATTAAAACCAGATGGAAGTTCTTAATTATGAAATGTTTTTTTTTTCTGTGGGTTATTAATTCTTGTTGAGAGGGTTGAGTGGTGGCTCATTGGATCAAAACATTTTATGCTATGAGATGTTAAGAAACTCACCAGATTTTCTATGAGTTGTAATTTTTACCCAAGAATTTTCTCCTGACTTTATTTTTATAAAGAAAACATTTTTAAAAAGTGTCTTAATGCTCAACTGATTCTTTTAAATTCTAATTGCTTGAAGAGATGAGGGATTAAGGACTTATCCTTATACTCCCATTCAGGCAAAATATATGACTTCTGCTTTTCTAGGTCAACCAACAATGTGGTGATTGTTTTTGCTGAAAGAGTCTCTCAATGGCAAAGATTTGGCTGTGGTTTTAGAAATTTCAAAGGCAAAAGTTTTATGATGTTTCTGGCCATTCCTTTTGATTTGATTCAATCTTTCATATCAAAAATTCTATTGAAAATTGTCTTGTTTTCAAAGTACTCCCCTTGGAAACTCACATATTTACAACTGCATCACTTTTCAAAGTCTTCTTTTAGAATCACAACCAAATGCTTTGGCACATTCTCCATCATTTTGCTTATTTTATTTCTCCTGTAATTTCAAGTTCTTAGAGATCCAAATCTCAACTTGTCAAAATGACGCACAGATCTGAATGATATGAGGATTTGCCAAAAACTTCTACATAAAATGAGAAGAATTTTGGTCAGTGTAAATATTTCAGTTACTCAGCAAACACAGTCAGAGAGATGCTGCTTCTGACCAGAGAGTCCCTGATCATTCATGCGTGCTAAAAACTTCATTGAATTGTTATATAATTACTACATAAATATTTCTGGAAATATTAAAAATGAGAAGATGTTATGTTTCTGACAGTCATCATGCATACACATGCATATCTATCTATATCTATCTATATGTATCAGTGTGTGTGTGTGGGTGGGTGGGTACAGACAGATATGTGTGTATGTTAATATATTTTTGGGGATGTGAATTACTTTGTGTGACGTAATACATATATATATGTTATAATTTTTTTTAAAACGTTTTCCCCTTGCGAGGGATTGTTAATTAATTTGAAACTTTTAAAACCATTTATTTTACATTCAACATCATCCCTTGATAAGACACCAAGGGTGTTGAAACAAAATGGCTATTTTTGTAGTGATTTTATAACATATTTATGTTATAAATTTTTTAAAAATAAATAATTATATATATATATATATATATATATATATATATATATATATATATATATATATTTACACACAAACACACACACACACCCACACATATATATATTTATTTATTTTAGAATATTACATCAAAATCATGTCAAAATCGCTGCACAATTCCAGTCAGGCTTTAATGCATATCAATGCATCTCATCAAGAGATTGGAAATTAAGGTGAGTGAATGGTATATTTATTTATTTTTGTCTACCAGCCTGAATATTCTAGAAATCTTATTAAAGTAAAATATAGGGCCCTCTGACAGGATTTGAATATGTGTCCCCTTTGTTTTTAAGACTATATACCTTCATATATATATATATATATATATATATATAGAGAGAGAGAGAGATAGATAGATAGATAGATAGATAGATAGATAGATAGATAACAGACCAAACAGCAGCCAGTGACTAAAATCCAAATGACTATTCTAAGTCTTAAAAACAAAGCTGAAACATATTCAAATCCTTCCAGAGGGCTTCATATTTTACTTTAATAAGATTTCTAGAATATTCACCTGGTAGACAAAAATAAATAAATATACCATTAGATACATAAATGGATCATATACTCAAATATGGCCATCCACTAAAACAATGTTTAAAGTGATAAAAATTTGTAAGATTAATAAATAAAAAACTCATGACTTCTTTAGAAATTGCTTTCTGAGTATAAATGTGTAAATGAGTGTGTATGTGTGAGTATGTGTGTGTGTGTGATAAGCATGTGTGTCTGCTTGTGTCTGAGTATGTGTATGCATTTCTTGAATTGTTTTTTCTCTCAACAGTAGACTAAATTGAAAGCATTTACTATCAACCAGCAACATTGAAAGAGTCAGTAGGCTGGTTTTGAAAATTAAAGAGTTTCTAAACTACATAACTTTCATCAGGGTCCCAAAACAAAGGTGTTAGAAATTTAAATAATTTTCAGAAATCTTGGCAGGCTACTTTCAGTGGAACTGATATTTAAAACCATACAGATTTGGTGTTTGCTATAATTAAATCTGCCCAAGTTTAATTCCAGCTTTGATCACTGATATTTCTTGCATGGGATTAAATTCAGGAAATCTCCCACATAGCTTTTTTGCACACTTAATTAGGCACAAATGAATTCTTTTGAGAAAATAAACACATTTTTAGAGACGAATAATAAGCAGCAGCTATCCTGAGGAAATGACACAGCAGCATTCACAGGGGGTGAAATATGAGAATATATATATATATATATATATATATATATATATATGTAACTCAAGTAACTCAATATATATATATATATATATATATATATATATTGAGTTACTATACTGAGGTGAACATTTCACATTGCTTGTTGTTCCACTTGAAAGCATGAGATGAATAGGCTGAATCAAATGCAGGCAGAAAAATTAAAAAATTAAATTTAAATTTAATAAAATAATTTAGCTATAATAGATTAAGTTGATTCCATTAATAAAGCAAAACCATGGCCAGTTTATTTATGCTTTTATTATTTTGCAGAGGCACACGCCCACACACTTACATATATACTCATACATATATATATATAGTTTGTTTTAGTTTATTTTGTTTTATGTCATATCAGCCTCAATGGGTTATTTAATGTTGGCAAGATTTTTTATTGCTGGTAATAATTTTTTTCAAAGATGTATTACCGGTAAGATTTTTTTCTTCAAATATTCATTGCTGCTATTAAAACCTATTTTTACAATTTTATAGTGTTTTGACCCAAATAATGGGGCTTAACTATTTATCCATAGCTGGGACCCTAACAGGTGCTACCACCTCAGGTCAGGATGGACCTAGAACACAGACAATTAAGAGGTCCTTAAAAGCTCCTGATCAGTGGCCTTGCTGTTGGACATAGTTTATCATCTTAACCAGGATGCAGATGTGGTTGATGGTCTTTCCCAGGATAGCGCACACACACACACACACACACACATAGTTAAACCTAGAGAGTCAGACAACCTACCACAGTTTCACCTTAGCTTCCCTGACGATCAGCTAAGGTGAAACCGTCGTAGGTTATTCTGGCTCTCTAGGTTTAACTAGGTCTGCTCTACTTACTGTATCGAGCACTTTATTTAGTTATTTTGCCTAATCGTATCAGTGTTTTTTTCTTTGGGCTTTGGGCTTGCATGCTAGACAATTATTTTTGGCTAACATAAATGTTTTTGGTTCTTTCTTTTTTTATACCTTTCTTTCCTTTGATATTGGTTTGATTATTTTCAAATCAAGACACCAAAGGTTTTCTGAACGAGTATAGTTTCTTATACTTATAAGATTATTACTACTACTACTACTACTAATATATATATATAAATATATATATATATATATATATATATATATATATATATATATATATATATATATATAAAACTAGATGCAACCATAAATTATATTGTAATAGTTTCTTTTTTGACAATCCTCATCTGTGGAAATCTGTCAAATATGATCTTTAAAAATTGAAGTCTACCATCAGTTATCATCTTGTATCTTCCTGAATCTCTTCTTTTATTGTCCTTTCTAGGGTTTTGCCATTTTTTTTCTCTATCACTAATCCTCTGTGGCTTACTAGTATTATCACCTTGGTTTGGGTGAATGATATTTAAAAAATAACAAAGTTTGTTTGCTCCTTAGTAAACACAAAAACTGTCTGTCGACCAATAAATTACTGGAAAATAATGTGTTTCCAGTGAGTAGATATTGTAACAAATTACTTCATATTAAAAAAAGCAAGGTATGAATAGTAAACACAAATCACCTCAGATAAATCTAATGATAAAAAATAAAAATGATCTTAATGCTAACATAAACAACTATTTCTTTAAAAGTCTGTTTAGATTTTTTATTTATCTTTTCATTAGATAGATAAATAGATAGATAGATAGATATTGATAAATAGATAATGAAAAAACTTGG